>CM070773.1:5245000-5845000 GCA_036346955.1 Dipus sagitta | reverse complement strand
GCTTACACAACGGAGCTCTACTCAGCGGTCAGAAAATGACATTGTGAAATTTGCAGGGAAATGGATGGACCTGGAAAGGATTACACGTAGTGAGGTAACCCAGGCCCAGAAAGCCAAGCACCACATGTTCTCTCTCATATGTGGATCCTAGCTACAAATGTTTGGACTTCTATGTGAGTTGGAATAAAACTCAGTAGCAGAGGCCAGTAAGATAGAAAGGGGATATAAGGGTGGGGGGGGGACAGACTTAAGGGAATGGTATTATATATATGTAAGTATAACAGCTTAATGGGGGTAGAAAGGCCTAAGAGCCTGGGTAAAGGAAAGGTGAGGAGAGGGTTAATCAAAACCTAAGAGGGGCTGCTGGGTGTGCTGGCACACGCCTTTAATCCCAGCACTCGGGAGGCAGAGATAGGAGGATCACTGTGAGTTCATGGCCACCCTGAGACTACATAGTGAATTCCAGGTCAGCCTAGGCTAGAGTAAGACCCTACCTCGAAAACCAAAAAACCAAAAAAAAAAAAAAATCTAAGAGGGCATAAATAAATCATATGGAAACCTACTTTTTTGGACAATGGCGCACCAAGAAGCCATAGATTTTTTGTTTGTTTGTTTTTGTTTTTGTTTTTCAAGGTAGGGTCTCACTCTAGCCCAGGCTGACCTGGAATTCACTATGGAGTCTCAGGGTGGCCTCGAACTCATGACGATCCTCCTACCTCTGCCTCCCGAGTGCTGGGATTAAAGGAGTGAGCCACCACGCCCGGCTAAGCCATAGATTTTTACTAGAAAATTTTCAGTGCTAGGGATGGGATACCTTCTAATGAGTTGTTGGCCAGGGAGGTCCCTGATGCACCCCCAAAACATATGGGCCATTGCCGAGGCCCTTGGTTTCCCACCAGGAATAGATGGTAAGACCCTACTGCTGAAGACTCTATATGCTTAGGCTGCAAGGTAACTGAGAAATTCTACTGGAACAAGCTGAAAACCTCCTCCTTGTAAACCAGCTGACAAAAAGCTGGAAAGAGCTACACTGCCTATAGCACCATGGGAGAGATAGAAGTCACTAGTGCAAATAAACAACAGTGGACACTGCAAGCCTTAAATTTGGCCAGCCAGGCCAAATGAACCAAGGGGTGCCACAATGGCATATGTGTTATGGGGGAAACCAACTGTTCTCTAATTAGACTGGAGACCTGCTCCAAAGGAGGAAATACATGCTTGACTGAAAACCTATGACGGGGGAGTCATGAGCACTAGGGGTGTAAGACCTGCTGGTATCTGGCTAAATGCACATATATTATGCTCACCAAACTGCCCAATAAGCACTTCACGTCTGGGATGACAAAAGGCACCATGGCTGAGAAGTGACAGAGCAGAGTTCAGCACTGAAACATCTCCATCACACCCTCCCAGCTCAGGGTCCATTACAGAAGAGGTGGCGGGAAGAACATAAAAGCCAAAGGAGGGGAGGACTCCGTACAGTGCGCTCTTCCAGACACACAATGCCTGGGTATCCATGACCTCGCAGTGCCTGGCATTACCTACACAAGACCATCATAATAGGAGGAAAAGATGATGACATCAAAATAAAAGTGAGACTAATTGAGAGGGGGAGGGGATATAATGGAGAGTAGAATTGCAAAAGGGAAAGCAGGAGGGGACAGAATTACCATGGTTTATTGTCTATAATTATGAAGGTTGTCAATAAAAATATTAATTAATTTAACAATTTTTTTAAAAGGCTGGAGAAAGCCGAGCGTGGTGGCGCACGCCTTTAATCCCAGCACTTAGGAGGCAGAGGTAGGAGGATCGCCGTGAGTTCGAGGCCACCCTGAGACTCCATAGTGAATTCCAGGCCAGCCTGGGCTACAGTGAGACCCTACCTTGAAAAACCAAAAAAAAAAAAAAAAAAGGCTGGAGAGATGGCTTAGCGGTTAAGGAGTAGTTTGCTGCAAAGCCAAAGGATCCCAGTTTGTCTCTCCGAGACCCATGTAAGCCAGATGCATAAGGGGGCACATGAATCTGGAGTTCGTTTGCAGTGGCTGGAGGCCCTGATGTGCCCATTCTCTCCCTCCCTCTCTCTGTCTCTCCCTCCCTCTCTCTCTCTCTCTCTCTCCCTCTCTTTTTCTCTCAAATAAACTAATAAATAAAATATACTAAAAGGAAAAAACACGTACCACAGACTCACAATAATGAGAAAGGAAAAGCAAATCAGAGAACTACATATCAGGAAAACCAGTTTTATAAGCTCAAAAGCAAGCCAAATGAAACACTTGACTCACAGTTTACAAGACACAAGATTACATTTTTTAAAGGTCAGATAACAAGCATAAAATTTAGCATAATGTTTTCCTTTGAGGCATTAGTACACAGGCTGAGCTGGTGTCATTTGTGTCTTGTCTTTCTTAAATGAGGTGGTGCTCATTTTATTGTCATGCACATTACTTGAATTTACATACATAAACTATTTTATAAATCAATATTATACATACAAGAAGGAAAGCAGCAGGGCATGAGGGATCATCTGCACTCCTCCTACTACAGAGGCTAAAGGACTTATGCAAGTTCAAAACAAGCCTCAGCTAAAGAATGAGGCTGCCTCACACACAAAAATAGAATGAGGACTAGAGGGATGGCTTAGGGGTTAAGGTGCTTGCCTGAAAAGCCTAAGGAACCAGGTTCAATTGCCCAGTACCAACGTACGTCAGATGTACAAGGTGGCACATGCATCTGGAGTTCATTTTCAGTAGCTAGAGGCCTAGGAATGCCCATTTTCTCTCTCTCTCTCTCTCTCAAATAAAAAAAAAAAAATTTAAAGCTGGGCATGGTGGCACATACCTTTAATTCAAGCATTCGAGAGGCAGAGTTAGGAGAATCACCATGAGTTAGAGGCCACCCTAAGACTACATAGTGAATTCCAGGTCAGCCTGGACTTGAGGTAGACCCTAAATCAGAAAAACAAACAAAAAAATTTTTCCAAAGTCAGGTGTGGTGGCACACGCCTTTAGTCCCAGTACTCAGGAGGCAGAGATAGGAAGATAGCTGTGAGTTCAAGGCCACCCTGAGATTACATAGTGAATTACAAGTCAGCCCAGGCTAGAGCAAGATGCTACCTTGAAAACCAAAAACAAAAACAAAAATTAATTTTAAATTTAAAAAAAAATTTAAAGAATGAAAACATCACCCCATAAAATAATATTTCTTCACAATTTTCAATTATTTGAAGATTTTATAATAAGCATGAAATCTTTGTATAATAACTTTAATTGAACCTATTTTAGGTTGACAAGAAAAAATAAATAGGGGAAGAAAAAACTATGAAATAATTTCACTTAAGACATACAACACAGACAGACATGGTGGCGCGCACCTTTAATCCCAGCACTCAGGAGGCAGAGGTAGAAGGATCACTGAGTTCAAAGCTATCCTGGGACTACAGAGTGAGTTTCAGGTCAGCCTTTGGGCTAGAATAAATAAGTAAATAAAATAATTAGGGCATAATTACTGAATTGGGTCACCATTATTTAACAATATACTTCCTTGGGCTTACAAGATACCACTATGCATGCCTAAAAAGATGGCTGTTCTATTAACAGGGAATGGCTTTTCCTCTGTGAGTACATGGAGTGATGACACGAAGCCGGCAGGTTCTGTGAGGAACGAGAGACATGAGACAAGTTCCTGGTAAACTCAAGCAGGAAGCTAGTGAAAGACAGAGCTTAAGAATGCGGCTGCGGAACCAAGCTACAGTCTGCACTCGCCTTCTCAAAAGTCTCCTCCCCAAACCCATGGCTACAGTTTAGATCTAGGATGTCCCAAAAGACTCACATAGGTACAGCTTAGACCTCACCTAATGGCAGCGTTGGGAGGTGGCAGAAAATGAGAGAACGTAAGAGTGGGGCTGTGTTGAAGGAAGGAGGTCACAAGGGGCATGCTCCTGAGAGAGATTTCTCGGCCTTGGCCCTCCCCTGAGCTCTGGCTTGTACATGTGCTTCCTCTTTCTCTCTCTTCTTTCTCCCTCTCACCTCTCTATATCTCTCCCCTTGTAACGTTTTCACAAGTCTGAGATTATTCCAAAGCAGGCTCTACACTATTAATAATAAATCACTCCTTCAAAATGTAAATATCCTCCAAGGTCAAAGCAGAAATTTTCAGGGCTAGGGAGCTGGCGCTGTGGGTAACCGAGCTTGTGGCGCAGGCATGAGGGCCTGAGACTGCCTCAGTTTGGTACTCAAGCACCACATTAACAACCAGGAGGGGTCATGCCTGCCTGTAATGCCAGTCTGATAAGGAGCAGAGATTCACTGGGGCTTGCTGGTCAGCCAGTCTGATCAAAATGGCAGATCTCCGTTCAATAAGAGACTCCATCGCAAGAAAATAGACACCTGACATTCTCTGGCCCTCATGCACACGTGCACACTACACACAAACCACAGATACTAGACACACACATGCACAAAAAGTCATTCTCGCCTATTTTTAATACTTTATTAAAAATTTAAGCTGCAGCCAGGCATGGTGGTGCACGCCTTTAATCCCAGCACTTGGGAGGCAGAAGTAGGAGGATTGCCATGAGTTTGAGGCCACCCTGAGACTACATAGTAAGTTCCAGGTCAGCCTGGACTGGAGCAAAACCCTACCTCTAGCCTCAGGAAAAAAAAAAAAAATCTAAGCTGGGACTGGAGAAATGATTTAGCAGTTAAGATACTTGCCTGTGAAGCCTAAGGGCCTATGTTAGACTCTCCAGGTCCCAGGTAAGCCAGACGCACAAGGTGACACAAGCACACAAGGTCGTGCATGCACACTAGGTGGTGCACATATCTGGAGTTTGATTACAGTGGCTGAAGGCCCTGGCATAGCAATTCACCACCTCACTCCCCACTCTTGCTCTCTTGCATGAAAAAAAAAAAGCCCAATCTGTTGGCTTGCCTTAAAAAAAAATCTAAGCTGAGTGTAGTGGCACATACCTTTAACCCCAGCACTTGGGAGGCAGAGGTAGGAGGTTTACTGAGAGTTCAAGGCCACCCTGAGATTACATAGTGAATTACAGGAGGTCAGCCTGGGACAGAGCAAGACCCTACCTCAAAAAAAAAAAAAAAAAAATCTATTCCCAGTTGAGGCTAAATAAAGAAATGTTGTATACAGGAAAGAGAAGAAAAAGTGTATCAATTCACAAGAGATGTCTAATCTCTAGCCCTTTAATTAGCTGCCCAAGAATGCCCTCTCAAATTCTGTTAGTCATAGAGGTTCACTAAAGATGTCCCTAAGTGCAAAGAAGCCAATATGCATGCTGTTTAAAGTCTCCAAATCAATCCTTAACATACCAGACTCCAAGGATGACAGCAAGCTCTTCGGCACACAGGTCAGGCATCTGAATCTGTTCACAGTCTGCTAACTTTATCTCATTCAGAACAGTATCATCATTGAGCTCAAGATTCTGTGGGCCACAAAGCAAAACATTTAGACAAAAAGTTAAATTTTCTGGGTATGGTGGTTCACACCTTTAATCCCAGTAGTAGTAGTAGGATCACCATGAGTTTGAGGCCACCCTGAGACTACATAGTGAAGTCCAGGTCACCCTGGGCTAGAATGAGACTCTACTTAAACAAAAAATTATAACTGATTCATAAATTTGATTGCTAAGGGAGATGTTTGCTTACCTATTTGGGGGGAAAAATTAGGAAGCTTTTGAGAGTTGGGGGGTTCACTATACAGCTTTGACTGGGCTAAAACATGCTCTGTAAACCAGACTGGCCTCAAACTTGATCCCTGCTCCTCTCGAGTGCTAGGACTGTAAGCACGCATCACCTTATCTGGCGTAACTTACCTTCAGTGTAAGATTATAAAGTGTGTGATCGGGCTTCTTGTGAACTACTTACTAAGGAACACTGTAGAAATGAAGTCACTGACAGTAACAACAACAGAAAATCACAGCTGCCATTGAGTCTCAGCACATGAGAAGCAGCTCTGCTGACCATTTTAGGTGCACTTCCTTTGCATATTCAGGATAATCATGGCAATGGGTATTCCTACTCCCATTCACAGATGAAGAAGCAGAGTCACAGACTTAGAGCAGCTGATCCAAGATTGCATGTGAAGCATGTGGGAAGAAAATTCTTTTATATTTTCAGTATAGTGGGGGCTAAATGAGTCAGTGTGCTTTTGCATATGATTAAAATGTATATAATTCTTCAACAAATTTAGTTTAGAGGCTGAACTGAGGGCTCAGTGGTTAAAGTGCTTTCTTGCAAAGCCTTACAGCCCAGGTTCAATTACAGAGTACTCACGTAAATACAAATGCACAAAGTGGCACATGTGTCTGGAGTTTGCTTGGGCCCTGGTATGCCCATTTTCATTCTCTTTAACTGTCTCTGCCTCTATCTTGTCTCTCTCAGAAAGAAAGACTGAGAAAGAGAGAGGAAGGAGGGAGGGAAGGAGATATTATCTATGGCTAAGAGGTCAAGCTTTCGAAATAAGGAAATAATAAAGACTTCATGTGCCTAAATGACAGGCTAAAGGGGCAACTTTCCCTATTGCTTATCAAACACACCCTAATTATAGGCCTAGATTTTATCTGCAGACTTACAAGAAAACAATATATATATATACATACATATATATGCCCAGGGCTGGAGAGATGGCTTAGTGGTTAAGCCATTTGCTTGCAAAGCCTAAGGACCCAGGTTTGATTCCCCAGTACCTCCATGTCATGGTATTCAATGTCCCCCAATAGATTCAGGAGCTTTATTAAAGCTTCTTAGATTTCCAGCTACCTGGCTGGAGCAGGTGTCACTGGGCAGATCTTAGGGTCCAGCCCTAAGGTGTGGTGGTGGATTTGGAATTTCAGTGCTTAAGCTTTGCCTGGAGTTCCTAAATGTGCTTGCTTATGGTGCTGGTATGGCGTGTGGTTTTTCTTCTGCTTGGACCTGTGAAAGGGAGCCAGCTTCTTCTGCCACCATAGAACCTCCCCTGGGTCTCTAAGCTTCAATACATATCCCTTCCTCCATAACTGGGCCTGAAGCTCACTACTACACCACATAAGCCAGAGGCACAAGGTGGTGCAAGCATCTGGAGTTCACTGCAGTGGCTGGAGGCCCTGATGTACCAATTCTCTCTACATATCTTCATCTTTCTCTCTCTCTCTCAAAACAAGATAAATAAGATTTTTAAAAAAAAAATGCAAGCCCCCCCAAAAAGAAGACCTGGAAGAACGTAAACCTTGAGGTCATTCCTCATTCACCAGTGCAAAAATTCTTCCTTGTACAAATAGCCTTAATAAGGCTGGGACGGGAGTCTACGTTCTGAGGGTGAACGAGAAACTACCTCCATGTAACCCAGTCAAGAAAAAAACTAGGTATAAGAAGGAAGGCCCTATAGGGTAGAGAGAAAGAAGAACTCTTTCTTGATGCACTCCTTTAATCATAGCACTTGGGAGGCAGAGGTAGGAGGATCAACATGAGTTCCAGGCCAGCTTGGAACTACATAATGAATTCCAGGTAACCCTGGGCTGGAGTGACACTGTACCTCAGAAAAGAAAGAAAAAAAGAGAAAAGAACAGAAAAGAAGGAAAGGTAGGGAAGGGAGAAAAGAAAGGAAGGAAGGAAGGAAGGAAGGAAGGAAAGAAGGAAAGAAGGAAGGAGAGAGAGGAAAAGGAAGAGGAAGAGGAAGAGGAGAAAGGTGAGCAAAGCACTTGGAAGAAGACAAGCCACACATCTATAGCCACGCTCTTGCACCATGAGAAGGGAACAAAAGAACCGTCCAAAAGCAGTTTGTTCTCCTTCCTGAATTATTTGGGGATTGACCCTTAAGAGCAGGCTGTTAACAGCTGTGGTTCCTGCACAGGGATGACTCTTGTAAATGTTCTTCCATGGGTGAGGAGGAGCTCACAAGACCCCACTCCTCAGAATAGCTACATGTGCTTCAATGCTGTGACCAATGGTAAATTGCCCATGCTCCAGTAAATAACCCCCACCCTTGCTCATACAAGCAACCCTAAATAACTCACTGGGCACAAAAAATAAAAATAAAAAGACATGAAAATAGGAAGAAAGTTAAGAAGAAGGGTTTGGGGCTAGAGAGATGGCTTATCAGTTAAGGTCCTTGCCTGCAAAGTGAAAGGACCCAGGTTCAACTCCCTAAGACCCACATAAGCCAGATGCACAAGGGGGCTCACATCTGGAGGTCGTTTGCAGTGGCTAGAGGTCCTGGCACACCCATTTCCTCTCTCGCTCTCTACCTGCCTATTTCTGTATCTCTCTCTCCATCAAAATTAATAAAGAAGGGTTTTTGTAGGACTGGATGGAGGACAAGAGAGGGTAATGGGGGTGAATTTATAATCAAAATATAGTATGATATACAAGAAATTGTCAAAAAGAGAAAAAAAATCCAAACAATAACCGGGGAAAGGATGGGAAGGATAGTGGGGTAGGAGAAAAGTATAATGACAGACATGTATAAAAATATCATAAGGGCTAGAGAGATGGATTAGCAGTTAAGGCGCGTGTCTGCAAAACCAAAGGACCCAGGTTTGATTACCCAAGACCCACATAAGCCAAATGCACAAGGTGGTGCATGCATCTAGAGTTCATTTGCAGTGGCTGGAGGCCATGGAGTGCCCATTTGCACTCTCCATCTCAAATAAATAAAAATAAAATATTTTTAAAATATTACAAAAGAAAACAATGTCATAATAAAATGCATAAATGTGTATAGTAACTAAAAAAAATAAAAATATATTATGGAGACTTCAGGTTAGGATGGCAGCATAGTGGCCACACCAAAGCAGGGAGTGAATAAACAGAAAAACAGCAAAAAATACTCTTCTACCAAAAAATGAAAGTGTATAAGGAATTATAAACCACAGCAGAGAAAAATGAGAGATGCAGAACTTCTAGCAACCACACAAGCAGCCGGAATCGGCTCCTACTGCAGCGCCAGTGGTCCTGGTCCACACAGCTGCCTGGCCCTGCCTCAGCTGCAGAAGCAGCCAGGTGAAGGGATTTTCCACTCATACCAGGCTCCTGGCAAAGTCAAGAAACCTGAAGAAGACAACAGGAAGCAGTTGAGAACTGCTGAAGGAGAAGGAAACAAGGACCAGCTGAGCAGCTGACAGTGGAGAAGACAACAAGGACCAGCTGAGCAGCTGATGGAGGAGAAGACAACAAGGACCAGCTGGGCAGCTGACAGTGGAGAAGACAACAAGGACCAGCTGAGCAGCTGACGGTGGAGAAGACAACAAGGACCAGCTGAGCAGCTGATGGAGGAGAAGACAACAAGGACTAGCTGGGCAGCTGATGGAGGAGAAGACAACAAGGACCAGCTGGGCAGCTGACGGAGGAGAAGACAACAAGGACCAGCTAAGCAGCTGATGGAGGAGAAGACAACAAGGACCAGCTGGGCAGCTGATGGAGGAGAAGACAACAAGGACCAGCTGGGCAGCTGACGGTGGAGAAGACAACAAGGACCAGCTGGGCAGCTGATGGAGGAGAAGACAACAAGGACCAGCTGGGCAGCTGATGGAGGAGAAGACAACAAGGACCAGCTGGGCAGCTGATGGAGGAGAAGACAACAAGGACCAGCTGGGCAGCTGACGGAGGAGAAGACAACAAGGACCAGCTGAGCAGCTGACGGAGGAGAAGACAACAAGGACCAGCTGAGCAGCTGACGGAGGAGAAGACAACAAGGACCAGCTGAGCAGCTGACGGAGGAGAAGACAACAAGGACCAGCTGAGCAGCTGACGGAGGAGAAGACAACAAGGACCAGCTGAGCAGCTGACGGAGGAGAAGACAACAAGGACCAGCTGAGCAGCTGACGGAGGAGAAGACAACAAGGACCAGCTGAGCAGCTGACGGAGGAGAAGACAACAAGGACCAGCTGAGCAGCTGACGGAGGAGAAGACAACAAGGACCAGCTGAGCAGCTGATGGAGGAGATCACATACAGGACCAGCTGAGCAGCTCAGGTACAACTTCAGGCTCCCTGCACAGCCTCCTTTCCCCAACCTCCAGTGCCTCAAACCACTAAAGGACCACTCCACAGCTACACAGCATCCAGCACAGTCGATCAGAATACCAAACCCAGTGACATAACCAGCCTAACCAAGTCCACAGCACAGCAAGGTAAAGGGATGGAGAGATGGCTTAGCTGTTAAGGCACTTGCTTGTGAAGCCTATGAACCCAGTTTCTATTCCCTAGTACCCACATAAGCCAGATACACAAGGTAATGCATGTATCTGGAGTTCATCTGCAGTGGCTGGAGGCCCTGATGTGCCCAATCTCTCTTTCCCTGTCTCTGTCTGTCTGTCTCTCTCTCTCTCTCTTTTCTCTTTAACTAAATAATAATAATAATTTAAAAGAAAAGAAAATACAATGTATTTAAGCCTAAAGAGAAAATATTATGTTCCTCTTTGGCAATAAAATAACTGCATATATCCAATTTTAAAATGTTCTCACAGTAACATTTCTAATCAAATATATTTTATAATCCTTACAATTGATGTTTTAATGTTTTCTTATAGAATAGTTATTAAATATAGTTGAATCTATATTCTAATAGTATTAAAATGATGGCTGGACGGATGGCTTAGCAGTTAAGGCATTTGTCTGCAAAGCCAAAGGACACAGGTTCAATTTGCCAGGGCCCACGTCAGGACACTAGCGCAGCTACCAACCCAAAAATGACAATGTAATGAGAGTCAGATAATAAAGCTGGTAAAAAGGAAATCTCATAACTGTTTTGTTTAGAAGTCTGAGATAGTTCAAGTCTCTGAATGTTTAAAATTATCCACACAAGGCCAGAATAAAGAGACTAATAGTAAAGCCACAGGCAGAAGCTCATGTGGGCAGTCCTGGCACAGAGAAGGCTGAAACTACAGCAGGGGGATCACCAGCTCAAGGCCAACCTGGGCTACTTGTAAGATCTGACCTGAGAAGCAACCTGGGCTACTAGTGAGAGTGACCTCAGAAGCAAAAAGCAAAAGGCCAAATAAGACAGCAGCTAGAAAATCAGTCCCTGATGAGGCTGCCTTTAGTTTCTCTTCTTCTTAATTCAGGCTTATTAAATGGCAGACAACTATAATGCTAATCTCCACTTACTGGTAAAAACAAAGGATTCATCACAAAGTTCTCCTACCTACCTTGAAAAGACTTAAGAAAGTAGAAGATAAAAGCCTATTGTCGGGCTGGAGGGATGGCTTAGCTGTTAAGGCATTTGCCTGCAAAGCCAAAGGACCCTGGTTCGATTCCCCAGGACCCACGTTGTTTGCAGTGGCTAGAGGACCTAGCACACCCATTCTCTCTCTCCCTCTCCCTCTTTCTCTGTCAAATAAATAAATAAAATTTAAAAAAAAAAAAGCCTATTGTCATTATATTCAGTTTCGATGACAGTACCTTAACTGTTGAGCTTGGATTTTAATTCAATTAAATAACTTTACAATGCAATTTACCTTAGTTAAATATTCCTGGGGGGTGGGTGCTGGGCTGAACTCACTACAGGAAATGGCATCCTCTTCTTTTTTGACATCCAGAATTAGTTGTGCCACATACTTTTCCTGGAATCGTGTCCTTTTTCCCAAAGCACCTGAAAAAATGCAACAAAATCATATGTATGGTTTTTCCATCAGATCTACAGAACAACCATAAAGAGTGACATTTTCACCATTCTTTAGAGTTTCAAGTTTCTATTTTTCACTGAAGATAAACCTACCCGGGCTCACTGACATGAAAATGACTATCACACTACGTAGCCAATAAGCTGTGGTGTCAGGACTCAACCCAAGATTACTGTCACTAGACTCTCAACTCTTATTGTGATTCCCCTCCTCAAAAAATGACTCATGAAGGCTGGAGAAATGGCTTAGTGGTTAAGGTGCTTGCCAGCAAAGACAAAGGACACAGGTTCAATTCATCAGTACCCACATAAGCCAGAAGCACAAGGTGGCACATGCATCTAGAATTTGCTGGCAGTGGCTACAGGCCCTAGCGTGCCCATTCTACTTCTATCTGCTTCTTTCTCTTTCTCAAATAAAAATAAATACAACAAAATAAAATAAAAAATGACTCATGGGACTGACAGGCCATAACTACTCCAAAGTACACACCAATAACTCTACTGAGGAGAGTCTTCAGGGAAATGGGGGCCAGGGAAGAGGGGATATAAGACTATAACCTGTGTAAAAAATAAATGAACAAACATGATTTTTTAAAAATGACTCATAGGGCCGAGCATCATTGTGGTGCACACCTTTAATCCTAGCACTTGGTAGGCTGAGGTAAGAGGATCACCGTGAGTTGGAGGCCAGCCTGGAGCTACAGAGTGAGTTTCAGGTCAATCTAGGCAAGAGTAAGACCCTACCTTAACAAAAAGAAAGAAAAAAGAGACTCATGGGGCTGGACAAATGGCTCAGGGGATAAAGCACTTGCTACACAAGTATGAGTACCTAAATTCAGATCTCTACCTAGGCGTGGTGGCGCACGCCTTTAATCCCAACACTTGGGAGGCAGAGGTAGGAGGATTGCTATGAGTTCAAGGCCACCCTGAGACTACATAGCAAATTCCAGGTCAACCTGGGCTAGAGCAAGACCCTACCTCAGGGAAAGAAAGAAATTAATTGCAGATCTCCAACATGGAGGTAAAGCAAGATGGTGTAGCACTAACATCTGTCATCCCAGAGCTCTCAGCAGGAAAAAGACGGTGGACACAGGACAACTGCCCAGAAGTTCAAGGGTCAGCTAGTCTGACAAACAGTGCAGTGGACAGCGAACCAAAATGTTTGCTTCAATCAAGATGGGAGGCAAAGACCAAAACCCAAAGTCACCCTCTGACTTCTATGGATGCACCAGGGTGCACGCATGCCTGTGGTAACATATATGAACACACATAGACATACATCATACACATATACCTCCCCCCAAAAAAAGAACTCAATGAGTGCTCTAGAAAGAACTGATAAGCACATAGGTGTGTATCTATTGCACACACATATACATGTGCAAAGGCAGAGGTTGGTCACTCATCATCACCGGTTCAGGACCACAGGGCTCCTCTGTAATAGAGCAGGTCCTTGGGTTCTAAATTCCACAGTCCAGAACTCTAGCTGGTTTCATAATGATATCAACATTCTATTTCTTAATACTCTGCAATAATATGATATAGAACAGCTATTTTCAGACCACTTTTAAGAGAAGCAGAAGTTCCGACATGCATTCTCTGGAAATTATACAATCACAATGAGCAGCCTAAGCAGTCTGCTTTTTATCCTGTGATGGGACTGGCTGGACGTTCCCTATCGACCTTCAATGCAGCATACTAACAGCCACAGAAATGGTGCAACAACTTACTTTTTTATAGAAAGTCTACAGCCGAGTGGAAAAAAATGGGAACCTTGTCCTCATGTTTTATTTATGAGCACATTTACTATTTTTAGATTCTTTACCCTCTAATATGGAAAAAAAAACTGTAAGAAAAACTAGCTAATAAATATACCAAGAGTTGGGCTGGAGAGATGGCTTAGCAGTTAAGGCACTTGCCTGCGAAGCCTAACAACTCATGTTCAAATCTCCAGGCCCCATGTGAGCTAGACACACAGTGATGCAAGCATGCAATGTTGCACATGTGCACAAGGGGCACATGCATTTGGAGTTCATCTGCAGCAGCTGAAGGCTCTGGCATACCCATCCTCCCTCCCCCTCTCTCTCTCTTTCAAATAAAAAATTATATATATATCATATATCATATATATCAAGAGTTAAATCTGTATATACAAAATAGAGCGTCATTAATTTTTCAAAAGTCTCCAGGGCTAGAGAGATAGTTTAACAGTTAATGCCCTTGCCTATGAAGCCTAAGGATCCAGGTTTGATTCCCCAGTACCAACATAAGCCATATGCACAAGGTGGTACATACATCTGGAGTTTGTTTGCAGTGGCCAGAGGCTCTAGCATGCCCCCCCTCCTCTCTCTCAAATAAATATTTATTTATTTTAAAAGGTCTTCTAGCACCAAAATATTTAAAAATAACCTATGAAGCTAGCCTCACAAGTTTAATTTACATTTAAGTACATTCTCAATACAGATAAGACTCCAAGTTATTCAGGCATTGTTCCAAAAGATGTAAACTAGATATTAAGTAACTTTTCCTAGACCAAAAAAAAAAAAAAATGTAATGAAAGGTGTCTAAGAGTCCATAAAGTCATATTTAGCTCATAATACAGCTCACGGGTTTTACTGACTAGCACTAACTCAGAAAGAATGTGAAAGCCGAGAATAGACCTAAGAGAGACTCTAAACCTAGCCTTGGGATGATAAATATTCAACATTCACATGTAGATAGTCACATTTTGGGATGCTCAGCCCAGAGTAATCAATTGATGTCTGACTTTTCATTAATTCATTCATACTGAATGCCAACTATACTGTAATACATTAAGGATAAAGCAATACATAAAAAGAAAGCAATGTTTCTTATTTGGCTCTCAAAAGAAGAGACAACAGAGGTTTCAGGACAAATTCTATAATTCATTCACTTTCAACACTTATGTGTGGAATGCCTACTACTGAGCAGATGGTACTGCAAGGCACTGAAGGTGAACAGCATGGAATGTAACATGAGCAGGAGGGAGGTAAGTGGGTCTTTACAAGACTGGGTGCCACACAGGGGCCAAACTAGCCTGCAGGCCTATACCCAGAACCAAGCAGTCAGAGAGCCATGTGCGTGCTACCCAGCTTCTATTACTAACAAGTATTTAATGGGATTAGGATAAGAAATGGGAATCTCTAGGAAAAAGCAAGAATGTAATTCCAAATTTGTCTTAAAAATATAATTTTTTTTTTCGAGGTAGGGTTTCACTCTAGCCCAGGCTGACCTGAAAGCACTATGTAGTCTCAGGGTGGCCTTGAACTTACAGCGATCCTCCTACCTCTTCTACCCAAGTGCTGGGATTAAAGGCGTTCGTCACCACACCTGGCTCTAAAAATGTAAGTTTTTAAATAAGCTATTTAAAATGCATTTTCGTGAAATAAAGAATAAGTAAGCTGGGCCGGGAAGATGGTTCAGCACACAAGGGTACTTGCCACACAAGCATGAGGGCCTAAGAGAGCCTGATTCTCCCTGAGTTTGGTTCCCCAGTACCCACGCAAATATCTGCATGTAGACAAAATCACCACATACTAAAGCAGACATGGTGGTAAATGCCAAGAACCCCAGCACTTAGGAAACTGGGGCAGAAGTATCAGAAACTTGCAGCCCACTTGGGCAACACAGCAAGAACCTGGAAAATGTCAGGAACAGAGACCCTTAATTACAAATGCAGCCCAAGTCTGCTCTTATCCCATCATGGATCTAACTCTAAATTATGCACCAACCTTTAACTTAAAAAAAAGTAAAAAAAATCATCTGGGCGTGGTAGCACACGCCTTTAATCCCAGCACTTGAGAGGCAGAGGTAGGAGGATCACTGTGAGTTCAAGGCCACCCTGAGACTACATAGTGAATTTCAGGTTAGCCTGGACTTAGAGTGAAACCCTACCTCAAAAAAAAAAGAAGTAGCCGGGCGTGGTGGCGCACGCCTTTAATCCCAGCACTCAGGAGGCAGAGGTAGGAGGATCACTGTGAGTTCAAGGCCACCCTGAGACTACATAGTGAATTTCAGGTTAGCCTGGACTTAGAGTGAAACCCTACCTCAAAAAAAAAAGAAGTAGCCGGGCGTGGTGGCGCACGCCTTTAATCCCAGCACTCAGGAGGCAGAGGTAGGAGGATCGCCGAGAGTTCGAGGCCACCCTGAGACTCCATAGTGAATTCCAGGTCAGCCTGGGCTAGAGTGAGACCCTACCTCAAAAAAACAAAAAAAAAAAAAAAAGAAGTAAAAAAATCAAATACTAGTATAACATAAACTGCCAAACTAGCCTTATTATAAAAATAAAATCAGGGCTAGAGAGATGGCTCAGCAGTTAAAGTGCTTGCTTGCAAGGCCTAATGAGCTGGGTTTGATCTGCCAGGACCCACAAAATTAGCCAGATAACACAAAGTGGTGCATGTATCTAGAGTTTGTTTGCAGTGGCTACAGGCCCCGGCACACCCATTCTCTCTCTGTCTCTCTTCTCTCTATCTCTCCCTGCTTGGAAATAAATAAACGTATTTTAAAAGATAAACTGGGCATGGTGGCACATGGCTTTAATCCCAGCACTCGAGGCAGGAGGATCACCGTGAGTTCGAGGCCATCCTGAGAATACATAGTCAATTCCAGGTCAGCCCGAGCTAGAGTGAGACCCTACCTCAAAAAACAAAAAACATAAAGTAAAATAAACAAAATAAAATCAATTATCCATAAAAAGTAAAGTCTTACCTGTCAAATCAATTTGCAATTGGCTGATGTCTTTAGCAATACTGAACTGATCTTTTGCTTTTTTGTACTCATAGTAATGTAAAAATGCATGTGCACATTCCAGATGGAACTGAATTCTCAACAGCCGACCTGAGTCACCTTCAAACAGGTTCTCTAGCTTCATCACTGCAAGGCAAAAGATGAGGCATTACAAATCATGAGGTGAAATGTTGAATCCACAATGTTGAACTACACATGACATAGTTTCTGCTCTTGAATAATTTTGAATACAGACAGTAAGAAGCACAAATATAGTAACAGTTGACAGCTAGCACTGTCTGTGCACTTGTATGCACCAACACAAAGCTAGAGACTTTGTACATCTGGCTTTACATGGGTACTGGGAAACTGAACCTAGGCCAGCAGGCTTTATAAGCAAGCACGCTTAACCGCTGAGCCATCATCCCAACCCAAGGATCTACTTTGTATAGATGTTAGTAAATACCTGGGAGACCCAAGATCCACCAGTACAATAGAGCCCTGACTGCCTAGCTAGCATGAGATAAGTCATCTCTATCCCATCGGCCGGGGCCCAGGGAACACCATCAGAGGAAGTGGCAAATTAAATGGAATTAAATACGAGTGCTATTCTCAAATGCTAGCCTGAGAACCTCTTCCAGGGAGGTGGTGGTACATACTAAGGAGTCTCAAAACTCATCAAAGGACTGGAGAGATGGCTCAGAGGTTAAGGTAGGCACTTGCCAGAAAAGCCTAATGACCTACGTGCACAGTGGCATATGCATCTGGAGTTATTTGCACTGGCTAGAAGCCCTGATGTGCCCATTCATGTTCATTCTCTCTCCCCACCACCTCTCTCTCTCTGTCTCTCCCTCCCTCCCTCCCTCCCTCCCTCTCTCTGTCTCTCTCTCTCTCTCTCTGCCTCTTTCTCTCACTGTCACTCTTAAATAAGTAAATAAAAAATAAAAATACCAAAAAAAAAAAAAAAAAAACCTCATCACTAGGGCCAGGCATGGTGGCACATGCCTTTAACCCCAGCACTTGGGAGACAGAGGTAGGAGGATTGTTGTGAGTTCTAAGGCTACTCTGAGACTACACAGTGAATTCCAGGTCAGCCTGGGCTAGAGCGAAACCCTACCTCGAAAAAACAAAACAAAACAAAAAAAAAAAAAAAAAAAAGAGGAAGGAGGTGAAACAACAGAAGCAGCAGCTGTATCTGTAAGAAGAAAATGGAGAGAAATCTGTCACCCAGAGGACAGCAAGCCACAATGGATGGAAACAGGAGATGCTTTACCCCATCAGCATACTCTAGCCTACATGCTGCTCTGCAAAGCAAATTCATACTAGCTCATGCAAACCAAAGTTCCCCAAGCTAAGGGCCAGAAACAAAGACAAACACACTTCTTAAAGCATATACTTCGATCAGAAGTCAAAGAATTCCTATAGATAAATTTCCAATAAACATAAAGAAAATAAAACAGAGCCAGATGTGGTGGTGCACGCCTTTGATCTCAGCACTTGGGAAGCAGAGGTAGGAGGATCACTAGCCACCCTGAGACTACACAGTAAATTCCAGGTCAGCCTGAGCTACAGTGAAACCCTACCTCAAAAAACCAAAGAAATCTTTGAGGCTCTGAGACTACACAGTGACTTACAGGTCAGCTTGGGCTAGAGAGAGACCCTACCTCGAAAATAGAAAAAAAAAAAAGAAAGAAAAAGAAAACACTAACACCTGAAAACATGGATTCTCAGAGACATCCCAGGTGAAATTAGCAGACACAATGTATAAAATATTTAATAGCCTCAAGAAGTAGCCATGCGCGGTGGCGCACACCTTTAATCCCAGCACTCGGGAAGCAGAGGTAGGAGGATTGCCATGAGTTCAAGGCTACCCTGAGACTACAAAGTTAATTCCAGGTCAGCCTGGACCAGAGTGAGACCCTACCTCGAAAAACCAAAAAAAAAAAAAAGAAGAAGAAGAAGAAGTAAGGAACCACAGAAACGAACCAGCCTAGCCCAACAAAACAAGGAGTCGACTAAGAGTCTAGAAATTGGGCTGGGGAGATGCTCGGTGGAGAAAGCACTCGCCATGCAGCCATGAGCACCTAGGTTCACATCCTAGGACCCATGCAAAGCCAGGAGCAAGGATGGGCTTCTAGGGTCCCAGCATACCAATGACAAGATGGGAGGCAGACACAGGAGAATTTCCCAGAAGCTCAGAGGCCAGTTAGCCTAGGGAACAGAGGACAGACCAGGTAACAATACAGAAGGCAATTTGTCCTCTTGACTCCACACGTATGTGCCCATTCCCTCCTTCTCCCTTTCTCTGTCTCTCTCCCCTCACAAATAAATAGTTTTTAAACTTTTGTTTTGTTTTGTTGGTTTTTTGAGGTAAGGTCTCACTCTAGCTCAGGCTGACATGAAATTCACTATGAAGTCTCAGGGTGGCCTTGAACTCATGGCGATCCTCCTACCTCTGCCTCCCAAGTCCTAAGATTAAAGGTGTGTGCCACCACGACCGGCCCTTAAATATTTTTATTTTTAATTAAAGGTCCTTCTTTCTTTATCTCCATAACCATTTATTTACTTATTTATTTGAGAGAGCGAGAAAGAGACAGAGAAAGAGAGAGAACGGGCATGCCAGGGCCTCTAGCCACTGCAAACAAACTCCAGACTCATGTGCCACCTTGTGCATCAGGCTTACATGGGTACTAGGGAATTGAACCTGGGTCCTTTGGCTTCGCAGACATATGCTTTAACTGCTAAGCCATATTTCCAGCCCATAGAAGTATTTTGTTTTTTAAAAAAAGCACTTTAGCCAGGCATGGAGGCACACACCTTTAATCCTAGCGCTTAGGAGGCAGAGGTAGGAGGATTGAAGTGAATTTGAGGCCACTCTGAGACTCCATAGTGAATTCCAGGTCAGCCTGGGCTAGAGTGAGACCCTACCTCAAAAAACTAAAAATAAATAAATAAATAACAATAAACTACTTTAAGGGTTGAAGAGATGACTCAGCCATTAAAGGCACTTGCTTGCAAAGCCTGACTACCCAAGTTCAATTCCCCAGTACCTAAGTAAAGCTGGATGTGTGCACAACATGGCAAAGCAGTGCATGCATCTGGAATTCCAATCCCCCCCCCTTTTTTTGAGGTAGCGTCTCACTCTAGCGCAGGCTGACCTGAAATTCACTATGTAGTCTCGGGGGGGGGGGCTCAAACTCACAGTGACACCCCTACTTCTGCCTCCAGAGTGCTGGGATTAATGGCATGTTCTCTGCCTTTTTTCCTCTGTGTCTCAAATAAATAAGTAAAAATGCTTTAAAAAAAAAAAAAAAAAAAAGGAAGAGCCAGGAGTGGTGACACCTTTAATCCCAGCACTGGGAAGGCAGAGGTAGAAGGACTGTCATGAGTTCAAGGCCAACTTGGAACTACAGAGTAAATTCCTGGTCAGCCTGGACTAGAGCGAGACCCTACCTTGAAAGACAAAAAAAAAAAAAAAAAAAAAAAAAAAAGCCAGGCACACCTTTAATCCCAACACGTGGGCAGCAGAGGTAGAAGGATCTCTGAGTTTGAGGCCAGCCTGAGTCTACACAGTGAATTCAGGTCAGCCTGGGCTAGAATTCTGAGACTCTACCTCGAGAAAACTAAACAGATAGAGAACTGGTGTTTTCCCAAAGATTTGTAGTCATCTAACAAAATTCTCAGAAGAAGCCAAAACTCACACACTTAAAAAATGAAATGGCTGGACTGGGCTGGGTGGCTCATCCCCATAATCCTAGCACTAGGGAGGACGAAGAAAGGAAGGTTCCTATAAGTTGGAGACCAGCCTGGGCTACAGAGTGAGTCCTAGGTCAGCCTGGTTGGCAGGAGACCCTACCTCAAAAAAAGAAGAAAAAAAAAAGAAAAAAACCACAAAGACAGAGGAATCTTAGCTGAGGATTCATCACTGGAGACACAATCTGAAACTGAAAGGTCTCCGAGTGAGCATGGCAAGCACCAGATGAGGGCTTGTGAAATCTGAACTTAAGACTTCCAAGGCACACAACCCTTTCCCCCACCCAGAAGAGGGACCACTCCCAGACAGTGCAGACCTAACACTAAATACAAAACAATTATGAGCAATAAGAATATTGCCTGAAGCCGGGCGTGGTGGTGCACGCCTTTAATCCCAGCACTCGGGAGGCAGAGGTAGGAGGATCGCCATGAGTTCGAGGCCACCCTGAGACTACATAGTGAATTCCAAGTCAGCCTGGGCTACAGTGAGACCCTACCTTGAAAAACCAAAAACCAAAAAAAAAAAAAAAAAGAATATTGCCTGAGGCATTACCATACCTGTCAAGTTATTATCAATATGTTTAAAAACTTATAATGCAGGGAGGGGGCTGGGAAGACGGCTCAGCAGGTAAGAGCTCTTACTGTGCAAGCACTGGGACCTGAGTTCAATCACCAACAACTCCAGAAAGAAATAGGCATGGCCATGGATGCCTGTAACTGTAACAATGACAGGCAGACAGGAGGATCCTGGTGCACACGCTTGGTGTGGTCAGTGGAGTACTCTTCATAGACATGTGAGCTCTACTGTCATTACTAGTCACTAGAATTCTGTGTGCTGACCAGGCTTGAAGAAAAGCAATGGCAACAGTGAGCAAGACTTGGAGTTAGAAAGCTCAGGTCGCAGCTCTGGCACTGGAGCTGCCTCTGCAAGGCCGAACCCTTTGTCAAATGACTTAGCTAGACAAGCTGATCTCCACAAGGCCTTGATTCCAGACCAGGAAAGTTGCAGGAATGGAAAGGAAAGATAGATAGGGAACCCTGAGGGAAGAACTAAGAAGATTTAAGAACTGGCCAGATTTACAGAATAACAGAAAAAAATGAGTCAACTGTGAATACAAAGTTTTAAGCTTTGTATGACTCAATAAATAAAAGAAGCTTGTTGATCCAATAGACATATTTTTATATATTTTAATAAACCTATAGGGTCTCCATGAAAATTAATATTCATGACCTTGTGGATCAAATTGACAACCAGTACATTTAAAATGTGTGCTAAATAAAACCAAACTCTCTTCTCATGGGATTACTGCAAATCTATGTGGAGAATTATTACAGATAATCACATTTAGTGTATTTAATAACACTGATTACAAAACATCAAAAAAATGAACACATATATCAGTCACCAGGAAACTAATACTGTTAACAACTCTTGTGATATGAGAAGAGTCTAACCTCAGCTTGTACAGCTGTCTATAGACGTCACAACAGAACTCGCAGACAAAACAATCTAACCTGCTTTTGCTTAGACATTGACTTCATAAATTCATTCTCAAATGGCTAAATGTCAATATTGCACCTCATGCACTACACGGAACACATTTTTAGTGTAAGAGCCCACAATCAACTGTTGTGGGGGCCTTACACAGTCTCTAGAGAATTACTGTTTCATTTAATGTAAAACCCAAAAGAACGTTTCACACTGTGTGGAAGAACATATTGTTCCAGATTCTCACCCACTCTTTTCATAAATGTGACCAGTCCAGCAAAGTTATGCTGACATTCTCATAGGTTCTATTTCACTATATTATACTGATGTAATATTTCTGGACAAAAACATGAAGATTTCACTTGTTCATAAAATCTTTTGCCTATGTCTCATAGGTTGAAAAAAGGCCTGCCAACTTTCTGAAGATCCTTCAAGGGCAGTGTTTCAAATGTGACAGCCTCCTCTGGACAGTGAGCAGTATTTCAGTTGTAACTAACTGGTTAACATTTGGGTCACATCCCAGAATAAAGCATTTTTAAGATATAATGATTTATAAAATATTACAATTGATACTATCTACAGACCTATTTCGACAGCCAGAGTGGTTAATTATGTCTAGTCACCAATTTATGACTAAAGTGAAAAGTGTTGTTGATGAGCCTAGAAGAGCCAAATAAAAAATCCTGTTACAAGGCTAAGCAATGATATGGTGAAATCTACTGCAGGAAAGAACTAAGGCCACTGAGGGAATGAGTCACCTGGAGTCAAAGTTTCCAGACATCTGAGGTGGACGTGGCGGCGCACGCCTTTAATCCCAGCACTCAGGAGGCAGAGGTAGGAGAATCACTGAGAGTTTGAGGCCACCCTGAGACTACAGAGTGAATTCCAGGTCAGCCTGAGCTAGAGTGAGACCCTACCTCGAGAAACCAAAAAAAAAAAAAAAAAAAAAAGTTTCCAGATATCTTAGTTAACCAGTTCTGGTTCTGAACTTCATTTTAGCTTCTAGAATGAAATTCCCTCTAAGCCTACCATCTAGTTTCTACTTTAAAAAAAAAATTATTTATTATTTATTTGAGAAAGAAAGAGGCAGAGAGAGTGAAAGAGAGAGAATATGGGCACTCCAGGGTCTCCAGTCACCACAAACTCCTGACACATGAGTCACTTTGTACATCTGGCTTACAAGAGTACTCGGAGAATCAAACATGGGTCCTTAGGCTTCGCAGGCAAACACCTTAACTGCTAAGCCATCTCTCCAGCCCTTATTTCTACCTTTTAAGATGCCTCAAGATGATTGTTTTTGGTGGTTATGTGTATCACCTATGCAAATGCATATGCAGATGCAGATGCACATGTCCTACACGCACGTGTGTAGAGGCCACAGGAAGACACCAGATGTCCACGTCTTTGTACTTGGGTCTGGTTTCCCTGAGACAAAGTCTCTATCACTAGCCCTGAAGCTCTCCACTCTGGTTGGACCGGTTACCAGAGAGCCCCGGACATCATCCTATCTCCAGCCACTTCAGTGCTGGGGTCACAGGAGTGTGTGGCCATGCCATGCCCAGCTTTTTTATGTGGGTGCTGGAGATGAAAGTCAGGTCCTATGTCTGCACAGCAGGCACTCTTACCCATGGGGGTCATTTCCAAGCTCCCTTTCTTTTCTTCTCTTCTTAAGTTTGAGGGTTAGTCATCGTTAGGAAGATTAGTCACAAGTGCACATGTATGTAATGTGGGGTAATATGGAAAGGAAAAAAATGTAACTTTATAGTAATTGTCTCAAATTAAATTTCCCAATAACACCTGACCTTTTTATTCAATAAGGAATTTTCCAGGAAAGTATAATAAAGCATACAGTAGCCTGTGCAGTATAACTAATGAAAAGAAAAAAAGCAACAAAGTAAAAATAATAATAATTAATGGGCTGAGGTGGGAGTTTTTTGTTTTAGTTTTTGAGGCAGGATCTCACTCTAGCCTAAGCTGACCTGGAACTCACTCTGTAGCCCAGGCTGCCCTCAAATTCCATGCACTACTCCTACCTCAGCCTCCCGAAGCACCTACCTGGTTACGGAATCTAATTCCATTATCTTCCAAAGGCTTTCCTTGTCCTCTAGAAAAAAATCAACTTTGCTGTCAATATTATAAATGACATTCAACTCATCCCTGGTTACAGAACTTTCCCCAGTTTCATGAAGTACAAGATTGTCTTCTGCACTGCTTGCTTATAAAAGATGTCTTACTTCATCTGAAACCGTGGGGCATCAAGGCAGAGAAATTAATGCACACACTTCTCATTTACTGAAACTAGGAACATCAAGTCTTAATTCCTAAGCCCTACTTCATCTTCTATTCTGAAAAGAATGCCACACCACTACAAGACTCAAAAGCCTCACACAGTACAGGTGTAAGATCAGTTTTCCCAAAACATCCATCTTTCACTCTATGCAAAACCCTACCTCAAAAACAAACAAACAGCCGGGCATGGTGGCTCATGCCTTTAATCCCAGCACTTGGGAGGCAGAGGTTGGTGGATCGCAGTGAGTTCATGAGTTTGAGGCCACCCTGAGATTACATAGTGAGTTCCAGGTCAGCCTGGGCTAGAATGAGACTCTACCTTGAAAAACCAAAACAAACAAACAAACAAAACCTTCCAAAGTTAATTCAGAAAAAAAAAATTCTTATGAAGACAGAAGACACCCTCAGATAACACCACCACTACTTCCTAACATGGAATCCTACAACTTCTCCCCATAAAGTTGTTCAATGTTAATGAGTGTTAGCTGTTACTACTGAACAAATATGTACTAACTACTTTTTCCTTCCTTCTTTTCTTTCTTTTCTTTATTCTTTTTTTCTCACTCTAGCTCAGGCTGACCTGGAATTCACTATGTAGTCTCATGGTGGCCTTGAACTCATGGCAATCCTCCTACCTCTGCCTCCCAAGAGCTGGGGTTAAAGGCGTGTGCCACCTCACCCAACTCTAACTACTTTTTCTAAGAACAATTCTAATTAGAAATGAGTTAGAAAAAAAATAAAACTCAAGACTACAGAAATGGCTCAGTGTATAAGAGTACGTGCTGTCCAAGAATAAGAACCTGGGCTCAATCTCCAGCACCCAGTGAAAGAGCCAGGTGGGGCAGTACATGCCTGTCACCTGAGCAGTGGACAGGCAGAGGCAGAAGGCATAGCTGAGCTCATCTAGCCAAACAAGGACGCAAGCTCCAGGTTCAAAGTCTCTGCCTCAAAGGAAGTGAGGAAGAGTGACATCGGAGAGCATTAACGTTCTCTTCTGACTTCCACATACATGCATTCATGTGTGGCACATACACATGCAAACATTATACATTCACACACCACACATACTACATTCACACACCAATAAAGGTAGGAAGGGCTCAGTGGTTAAAGGAAATTGCTTGAGAAGCTTGTCAGCCTGGGTTCATTCCCCAGCACCCATGTAAAGCCAGACTCACAAAGTGACATGCATGGCAAGAGGTCCTGGCCTGGTGCACCCATTTGCATTCATATTCTCTCTCTCTCTCTCTCTCTCTCTCTCTCTCTCTCACACACACACACACACACACACACATACATTTAAATACATATTTTAGGCTGGAAAGATGGCTTAGTGGTTAAGGTGTTTGCCTGTGAAGCCTAAGAACCCAGGATGGATTCCCCAGTACCCATGTAAGCCAGATGCACAAGGGGGAACATGTGTCTGGAGTTCATTTGCAGTGGCTAGAGGACCTGGCACACCCATTCTCTCACTCTCATAAATACATAAATAAAATACTTAAAACAAAATACATATTTTTTTTCCAAAGTGGTGTCTCGCTCTAGTCCAGGCTGACCTGGAATTCATTATGTAGTCTCAGGAAGGCCTCAAACTCATGGTGATCCTCCTACCTCTGCCTCATAAGTGCTGGGATTAGAGGCGTGAGCCACCACACTTAGCTCCAAATATATTCTTGGGCTGGAGAGATGGCACAGCAGTTAAGGCTCTTATCTGCAAAATCTAAGGACCCAGGTCCAACTCTCCATATGCCATGTAAGCCAGACACACAAATGTGACGCAAGCACAAGGTCATACATGCCCAGTAGGCGGCCCAAGCACCTGGAGTGTGACTGCAGTGGCTGAGGTCCTGGTGTACCAGTTCTCTCTCTTTCTTTCTCTCTCTAAAATATTTTTATTAATTTTTTTAAAAGGTTAAGTAAAACTCAGGTTTAGGGATGGGATACCTTCCAGTGAGTTGTTGTCCAGGGAGGTCCTTGATGACCCCAAAATATTACAGGCCATTGCCAAGGCTCTTGGTTTCCCAACAAGAATAGATGGTAAGACCCTATTTCTGAAGGCTCCATATGCTTGGGCTGCAAGGTCACTGAGAAATCAAGCTGGAGCTGGAGATGGGTTGAAAACCTCCTCCCTCTAGACCAGGCAGGCCAAATGAGCCATGGGAGCAATAGTGACATATCTGTTATGGGGAAACCAACTGCTCACTAATTGGACTGGAGGCCTGCTCCATGGGAGGGAATACATGTCTGGTACTGAAAATCTGTGATAGGAGAGGTCATGAGCCCTAGGGGTGTAACACCTGCTGGCATCTGGCTAAATGCATATATATTATGCTCACCAAACTGCCCAATAAGCACTTCTCTTAATATTCATACTCATATACTAATGTAATCCTTACTTTTTATGAGAGAAGCTTCTCTTTTCAGATGTCAGTGACGTCTGGGATGACAAAAGGCACCATGGCTGAGAAGTGACAGAGCAGAGTTCAGCACTGAAACATCTCCATCACACCCTCCCAGCTCAGGGTCCATTACAGAAGAGGTGGCGGGAAGAACATAAAAGCCAAGGGAGGGGAGGACTCCTTACAGTGCGCTCTTCCAGACACACAATGCCTGGATATCCATGACCTCGCAGTGCCTGGCACTACCTACACAAGACCATCATAATAGGAGGAAAAGATGATGACATGAATATTAAAAAGACACTGATTAAGAGGAGGAGGGGATATGACGGAGAGTGGATCTGTGAAGAGGAAACGGGGGAGGGGAGGGAATTATCATGGTTTATTGTCTATCATTATGGAAGATGTCAATAAATACAGGTTAAAGAAAAAACTCAGGGGCTGGAGACATGGCTTAGTGGTTAAGGCACTTGCCTACAAATCCAAATGACCCAGGCTCAATTCCCCAGGACCCACGTAAGGCAGATGCACAAGGTGGTGTGTGCATCTGGAGTTTGTTTGCAGTGGCTGATGGCCCTGGCTTGCCCATTCTCTCTCTTTCTCTCTCTCTCCCCCTCTTTCTCTATTAAATAAACAAATAATTTTTTTTTTTGTTTTTATCTTTATTTGAGAGTGATAGAGAAAGAAGCAGAGAGAGAGAGAGAGAATGGGTGCATCAGGGCCTCCAGCCACTGCAAACAAACTCCAGATGCATGCACCACCTTGTGCAGCTGACTTAAGTGGGTCCTGGGGAATCAAGCCTCGAACCGAGGTCCTTACGCTTCACAGGCAAGCCCTTAACCACTAAACCATCTCTCCAGCCCAAAATAAAATACTTTTTAAAAAAACTCAGGCCTGGCCGGCATGGTGGCGCACGCCTTTAATCCCATCACTTGGGAGGCAGAGGTAGGAGGATCACTGTGAGTTTGAGGCCACCCTGAGACTACATAGTGAATTCCAGGTCAGCCTGGGCTACAGGACGACCCTACCTAGAAAAAAAAACAAAAACCTCAGGCCTTTGGAAATGATGTCTGCCAAGTGGGAGAGAACTCAAAACTGGTACAGGAACCAAGTCAGTACCTCATGATCAGGAAAATCACATCACCCAGAGTGAAGGCCCCAGTGCTCTCTGTATAAATCGAGTAGGAACCTCATCAAAATGTCTCTCAAGCCCGGCATGGTGGCACATGCCTTTAATCACAGCACTTGGGAGGCAGAGGTAGGAGGATCACTGTGCATTTGAGGCCACCCTGAGACTACATAATAAATTCTAGGTCAGCCAGGGCTAGGGTGAGACCCTACCTCAAAAAAACAAAAATAAAAAATGTCCCTCATAGCCGGGCATGGTGGCACACACCTTTAATCCCAGCACTCGGGGGGCAGAGGTAGGAGGATTGCCGTGAGTTCAAGGACACCCTGAGACTATGTAGTATATTTCAAGTCAGCCTGGGCTAGAATGAGACCCTACCTTGAAAAACCAAAAAAAGAAAAAAAGAAAAAAGTCCCTCAAGCTCCTAGGCATATCCCCTTTATTCAGATCTGCTCTCATCCTTGGCTGGAGATTCCATTTTATTTTACAGATGGCAGAGAATACTGACTGGGGAGATCCAAGATCCATCAATACAAGCAAAGACAGGTGAATGCTCACAAGGAGATATGCCACCGCTACCACATATGCCAAGGTCCAGAAGACACTGCAGAGGAAGCGGTGACACAGGTACTGCTCCCAATACTAGCCTGACATCCACCCCCAGGAAAATAGCAGCAAACACTGTGGTGAAGTGAAACACAGCATAACAGAAATACAGAGGCTACAGAAAAGTCCCAGTGACTGCGAACACACCTGCCAAGACTCAGGGGCGCTGAGGAAGGGGCAGACAGGCTGTAAGAGCCACAAGGCAGGCAGAAACACCTGAAGCACACATTCCCCAAGACACAGAGGCCAGGGTTACCCCACAGTGCACCCACAACCCTGCTAAGGAGCACCTACAGAGAAATGGGAACAAGTTAAGGGACAGAGTACAGCTCATGTTAAAAAATTAATCAGGGCTGGAGAGATGGCTTAGAGGTTAAAGCGCTTGCCTGAAAAGCCAAAGGACCCAGGTACAATTCCCCAGGACCCAGGTAAAGCCAGATGCACAAAGTAGCACATGTATCTGGAGCTCATTTGCAGAGGCTAGAAAAGTCTCTCTCTCTCTCTCTCTCTCATAATAATAAAATATTTTTAAATACTCACAAAAATTTATTAATAAAAAACCTCAATTCTAAAGAGTTCACACCATAGAGTTGTGTACAGCTTTAGTGGAAATAAACATGAGTTTATTTAGTTTTTAACAAATTTAGTTCAGTGGACTAAATTTGCTCAAAAATATAAAACAGGCCAGGTGTGGTTACATAAGCCTTTAATCCTAGCCTTGGGAGAGGTAGGAGGATAGCTATGAGTTCAAGGCCAGCCTAAGACTACATAGTGGAATTCCAGATTGGCCTGGGCTATAGCAAGATCCTACCCCCTCCCTCCCAGAACTTCTGGGCTCAACTGCTTCAACCCTTAAGTATGTGGGACTTTAAGTGATATACTTAGTAAAACAACTAATCAGCTATCTTATGTCAAATCAAGTCAGACACATTCCAGAGCAAAATAATTTGTTTTGTTCTTTCACGTAGGGTCGCATTCTAGCCCAGTCCAACCTGGAACTCACTCTGTAGTCCCAGGCTAGCCTTGAGCTCATAGCAATCTTCCTACCTCTGCCTCCTGAGTTCTGGGATTAAAAGAGTGTGCCACCATGCCTGGCCAGAATTTTTTTTGTTTTTGTTTTTGTTTTTGTTTTTCAATGTAGGGTCTTGCTCTAGACCAGGCTGACCTGGAATTAGTCTTGGGCTGGCCTTGAACTCACAGCAATCCTCCTACTTCAGCCTCCCACTGCTGGGACTAAACGCATGCACTAGCACACCCTGCCAGAAGAATTTTTAATATACATACAATGCTGAAACTCTGTGACTTAACACTGTTTCCCCAGCTCCACAAATTGATACTATATAAAATCTTAAAAGACCATAAAGACTTGGTTTAAACAATATAAACAAGTCAATTATTTTACTGATTAAATATTACACTAGCTGAATATTTTCCTTATGTTCTTTTTAAATCTTATCTACAGATCCATCTTATCTAAGATTAGCATGTCTACATAGTTCTATCCTAGAATAAAACAAAAATTGAGCCAGGCATGGTGACACATGCCTTTAATCCCAACACTCAGGAGGCAGAGGTAGGAAGATCACTGAGTTTGAGGACAGCCTCATAAGACTACACAATGAATTCCAGGTCAGCCTGGGCTACAGTGAGACCCTACCTCAGAAAACGAAAAAGAAAAGATGGAAGCAATCATCCTTTCAAAGCCACATAAGCCCAAGGACCAGGTGACTCATGCACTCAAGCTGGTGCATACGGTGGAGTTCCACTACAGAGGCTGGAGGCCCGGGGGCGGCAATTCTCTCTCTCTCTCATAAAAAAGTATTTTTTTTAATTTTTTTGTTCATTTTTATTTATTTATTTGAGAGTGACAGAGAGAAAGGGAGAGAAAGAGGCAGATAGAGAGAGAATGGGCGCTCCAGGGCCTCCAGCCACTGCAAACGAACTCCAGACACATGTGCCACGTTTTGCATCTGGCTAACGTGGGTCCTGGGGAATGGAGCCTCGAACCGGGGTCCTTAGGCTTCACAGGCAAGTGCTTAACCACTAAGCCATCTCTCCAGCCCCCAAAACAGTATTTTTTTAAAAGCCGTAATACTGGGGGCTGGAGAGATGGCTTAGCGGTTAAGGCATTTGCCTGCAAAGCCAAAATATCCCAGTTTGATTCTCCAGGACCCATGTAAGCCAGATGCACAAGGGGGCACATGCGTCTACAGTTCGTTTACAATGGCTGGAGGCCCTGGCACACCCATTCTCTCCCTTCCTATCTCCCTCCCTCCCCCGCCCTGCCGCCTCTTTCTGTCTTAAATAAAATATACTAAAAAGCTGTAATAGGGGGCTGGAGAGATGGCTCAGCAGTTAAGGCTCTTGCCTGCAAAGCCTAACAACCCAGGCTTGATTCCTCATTACCCACATAAAGGCAGATGCAGGAGTTCATTTAGAAGACCTGGTGCATCCATTCTCTCTTTCTTCTCTCTCTCTCTCTCATTCTCTCTCTCCTTACAAATAAATAAATAATATTTAAAGAGTACACCACCACACCCTACTTAAGGTAAAGAGCCATAATTATCTACCAAAGAAAATATGAAATGTCTCAGCCAAGAAATCAGAATCAAACTACATGTCAAATAAAAATCTCTTAAAGCCATGTGTGGGGTGCACCCTTTAAAGCCTAGCACTCGGAAAGCAGAAGTAGGAGAAGCACTGTGAGTTTGAGGCCAGCTTGGAACTACAGAGCAAGCTCCAGGTCAGCCTGTGCTAGAGTGAGACCTGCCTCGAAAACAACAGCAACAAAGTCTCTTCAACTGGACATAGAAGACAAGATCTGCAATATTTGTCCAGGCAGAATTATCTTTCAAGCCAGCCCAGCCAGATGGACACAGCAAGACCCTGTCTCTAAAACAGACAAACAGCCTGCTAACAGGGCTGGCAAGATGGCTCAGTGGGTAAAGCACTTGCTGAGCAAGCCTGACAACTGAGCTCATGCAGAGCCAGACTCAGTAGCAAGCTTCTGCAACCCTAGTGCTCCAGCAAGATAGGAGGCGCAGACAGAACAGTCCTGGAGGCTCAGGGGCCCCCAGCCTGGCATCTGCAGCAGTGAACAAGGGACCGTGCCTCAAACTAGGTGGAAAGCAAAAACCAACACTTGGAGTTGTCCTCTTATCTCCACATATACACCACGGCACACGTGTACAGTCACACGCGGGAACACACACATCACACACAAAGATAGTAAGTTCTGCTACATACCTTGATCAATACATTTTTCAGCAAGAGAAAACAGCTGAGGTGAACGTTCCTCAAGCAATTGCTGGTGGATATTCACATATCTCAAAGTCCACCATGGCAGGCTCTAGGAAAAAGCAAAACGTACGCTAAAATTACAGAACATTAAGAAAAAGGGAGTCGGGTGTGGTGCACACCTTTAATTCCAGCACTTGGAAGGAAGAGGTAGAGGATTGCCATGAGTTCGAGGCCACCCTGAGACTACATAGTGAATTCCAGGTCAGCCTGGGCTAAAGTGAGACCCTATCTCAAAAAACCAAAAAAGAAAGAAAGAAAGAAATTATTCATAGCTGAACTACAATTTAGAATATTTTGTTGTTGTTGTTGTTTGTTTTTTGAGGTAGGTCTCACTCTGGTCCAGACTGACCTGGAACTCACTTTGTAGTCTCAGGCTGACCTTGAACTCACAGCAATCCTCCTACCTCTGTCACCAAAAATGAAAACTAAAGACAAGCCGGGCGTGGTGGCACACACCTTTAATCCCAGCACTTGGGAGGCAAAGATAGGAGGATCGCCGTGAGTTCGAGGCCACCCTGAGATTACATAGTAAATTCCAGGTCAGCCTGAGATAGAGTGAAACCCTACCTCGAAACCCCCCCCCCCAAAAAAAAGACGACAAAATAACCAATTAACTATGCTAAACTGAATTATATCATATAAAAGTATGGGAATTAATTTTCCCTTATTTATTTATTTATTTGAGAGAGAGAGATGGAGGGAGGGAGGCAGATAGACAATGGGTGCTCCAGGGCCTTCAGCCACTGCAAATGAACTTCAGACACATGCTCCACCTTGTGCATCTGGCTTACGTGGGTCCTGGAGAATCAGACCTTGGTCCTTTGGCTTTGCAGGCAAGCATTTTAATTGCTAAGCCATCTCTCCAGCCCCTAATTTTCCTTTTTTTTTTTTGGTTTTTCGAGGTAGGGTCTCACTCTAGCCCAGGCAGACCTGGAATTCACTATGGAGTCTCAGGGTGGCCTCGAACTCACGGCGATCCTCCTACCTCTGCCTCCCGAGTGCTGGGATTAAAGGCGTGTGCCACCATGCCCGGCTCTTCCTTTCTTATAACAATATTACTAACATGAAATCATGCCTAGCTACCAAAAGTACTTTTTTTGATTTGTTTTGCTTTCAGGGTAGAGTCCCACTACAGCCCAGGATGACCCTGAACTCACTCTACAGCCCCAGGCTGGCCTTGAACTCTGGCAATACTTGCACCTCACACTCCCCGTTGCAGGGACTGATGGTGCCTGGCTCAAAGGTATTTTTACACTTGAATTTCTCATTTGATTACAGGGTCCTCTTCTAGCCAAGCCTGGTGCAAGAGAGCTGTAACCCAAGCTACAAGGGATACTGAGGCAGAAGGATCACGATCAAGGCCTGGTTGGGCTAAAGCAAGCTTAAGGCCAGCCTAGGCACATTAGGGAGGGGAGGCTCTGCCAAAAAATTAGAGCGCTAGAGAGATAGCTCAGCTTAGTGTGTATTAAGACACTAGGTTCAATTTTCAGCACCATGAGAAGGGTAAACAGTAGCCTTCTAAATGGCCGAGCCGGGAAGTCACCACAAAGACTGAGCCAGAGCTGACACCACCCTCTGCACTCCAGAGACCTTTCTATCTCTCAGTGGTTTCTGTGGCTCCTGCAGCATGTCATCTTGTGAGTACAATTTTCTCAATAGTTCTTATGAGACCTTAAAAAAAACCACATTACATGGGCAGGCATGGTGGCACACACCTTTAGTCCCAGCACTAGGGAGGTTGAGGTAGGAGGACAACCATGAGCTTAAGGCAGCATGGGGCTACAGAGTAAGTTCCATAGTGAGACCTTACCTCAGAAAAAAAGAGAAAAAAGGGATAGTAAACAAATGCACTACTAAACTAACCCAAATAACAAGCATGGCTGGATGTGAGCCAGAAGCCAGGAATTCAGACGTCTGACATCCTCACTGCCAGGCTCTCTCCTCGGAAGTTACAAAAGCACCTACGTGATGTTGTCTCTCGTGTGTGCGTGTGTTCCCACGTGCGGCCAGATGCTGACATGAGGCATCTTCCTCAATCACCCTCTCTTTATTCAACGGTGTCCTCACTTGAACCCAGGGGCTGCCAACAGGCAAGTGTAGCTAGTCAGCTTGCCGTGGGGACCCCTTGACTACACCTCCAAGCAACGGGGTGACAAGCACGCTGCCATGCCACCAGCTTTTACAGGGGTGCTGGGGATCAGAACTCTGCTCCTCATGCTTGCATGGCCAGAACTTTATCAACTTAGTCACTTCCCAGCCCACAAAGGATGTTTTCAAAGTTTACTTAAGATTCCAAGAATAAACATTTACACATATTCTCTCTCTCTCTCTCTCTCTCTCTTATTAAAGAGACTCAATACAATCTCATTTTATACAAGATTATTCTCACAAGAAAACTTTTGGCTTATTTTCATGAGATTTTTAAATTAAGTATCTCAGGGACTGGGGAGACAGCCCAGTCAGTGAAGAGTTTGCCTGGCAAGCATGAAGATGAGTCGCATGCGCCTGCAATCCCAACACTGGGAAATCCAAGACAGGCAGATCCCTGGAGCTGACTAGTCCAATCCATGAGCTCTCGGCCAATGAGACACCCTGTCTCGAAAACAGGTTGGTAGCACACCTAAGGATGGCACTTGAGGTTATCCTCTAGTCTCCACGTGCCCACACACGTGCCCACACACATACAAACACCATACACACATGCACACCACATACACATTCAAAAAAATTTTAAGTAACTCAAAGAGACAGCTAAATATATCAAGACTCTGTCAACATCACACTACATTTGGATGCTACAAGGCACATACATCACATCTGCTTATGACCCTCACAGACCCTTGCTCTGTCTCACCTGGACAGCTGCCAGCTTGTGCCGAACATTCACTAAGATAATGCGTGCCAGCAACAGTAGGATAGGCTTCGAGGTCAGGCTGTAGATGGATTCACCATCTAGAACAAGCAGGCTCAGGACAGCTGCATCCAGTCTTTTGATCTGAAAAGTTTACAAGCTGAGATGAAATAACAATAAAATATTCATTTGTTTGTTTGTTTGCTGCAATAACCGACTTTATGGTACTCAACATGCCCTCGGGTTTGTGGGTGAAATGACATGAAATATTTCAAGAAGGCCGGGTGTAGTGGCGCACACCTTTAATCCCAGCACTCAGTTTAAGAGAAGGCTGTTTCCCAATCCACTGTGTCCCTGCTACAAGCCCACACTGCCTTTCTCACATTTCTCTCTACCTTCCTGACCCTCAGCAAGGCCAGTGCTATGCTAAACATGAGGACAAGCTGGAGACTTCTAGCCTCCTGGCTGACTCAATGATCATGTGGTAGTGTGGATAAGCGGGTAAGCGAGCTGCAGACAAAAAAGAGTTGGTTTGATAAGAACTGTCCCAGGAATTCAGTCATGGACATGATGAATTTGAGGTATCTTGTGAGAACTCCAAGATTAGGAACTACATAAAAAGTGAACATACTAGTCTGGCATGGTGGCGCACGCCTTTAATCTGAGTGCTCTAGAGGAAGAAAGAGGTAGGAGGATCACTGTGAGTTCAAGGCCACCCTGAGACTACATAGTGAGTTCCAGGTCAGCCTAGGCCAGAGCAAGACCCTACCATGAAAAACCAAAACTAATAATAATAATAAAGTGAGTGGATGAATAAAGAACCAAATTAATAGGGAAGGTTTCTACTATAACCCAAATCCAATCATGGAAAAAATAAATGCTCATCTATATGCTCTTAACCCTGTGACATGACACCACTGTTCCAGCTGAGTTCCAAACATGCTTCCAAAGCTTTTGGGAGATGGTCCATTTTACAAAGGATGGCATAGATTTCTAATAAAAACAAAGAAGGGGTCAAAACTGCCTTCAGAACAATCCCTCAGACAAGAGAACAGAAGACATATAAAATTCATATTCACCAGTTTAAAAGTGGGAAAATTCAACACCTGGAAGCCAGATTGCATGAGATAAAACCAGGTTATAGGAGCTCAACCTTACTATGTGAGAGGTGACACGTGAGAGGTGACACGTGAGAGGTGACACGTGAGAGGTGACACGTGAGAGGTGAGAGGCCTGCTGCTCTCACACCGACTTTCGGGGCTGGCCAGCACCAGCTCTACAAGTACTAGGGGCATGGATGGGAAACAGGGAAAATTCATTTTGCATCAGTTACCTATATTGCCCGAGCATAAAACATACGTGCAGCCAGGCGTGGTGGCGCACGCCTTTAATCCCAGCACTCGGGAGGCAGAGGTAGGAGGATCGCTGTGAGTTCAAGGCCACCCTGAGACTACAGAGTGAATTCCAGGTCAGCCTGGGCTAGAGTGAGACCCTACCTCGAAAAACCAAAAAAAAAAAAAAAAAAAAAACATACGTGCAAGTGGTTACACGTAACAATTAAGGAAGATGAGTCAACACAAGGAAGTAACAGGGTATGCTATTCACCAAGTCTACAGCATAAGCTCTCCACCTTCCAAACAAACACTAGCATCCTCACACTGCTGGCAAAGACAGAAACTTTACGCATCTTTTCAAAAAGAACCTAGAACTATCAAAGAAGTCCAAAAGGTATACAGTTCAAGGAAATCCCAAACAGAACGTTTACGTCCCCCAGTGTTCATGTCAAAATGTCCAACCCCAAGGGTATGGTAGTGGGGTGAATCTTTGGTGGATGACTAGATCATGAGGGTGGAGCCTTCATGATTGATATTAGGGTTTTTACTATTTTTATTTATTTTATTTATTTGAGAGAGAGAGAAAGAGGCAGAGAGAGAGAATGGGTGCGCTAGGGCCTTCAGCCACTGCAAACGAACTCCAGACACATGCGCCACCTTGTGCATCTGACTTACATGGGTCCTGGGGAGTCGAACCTGGGTCCTTTGATTTCACAGGCAAGCACCTTAATCATAAGCCATCCCTCCAGCCCTTCCCTTCCTTTTTCTTTCTTCCTTTTCTTAATATTATGGCCGGGTATGGTGGTAAACAACTTTAATCCCAGCACACAGGAGGCAGAGGTAGGAGGATTGCCATTGAGTTAGAAGCCACCCTGAGACTACCAAGTGAATTCCAGGTCAGCTTGAGGCCACCCTAAGACTACCAAGTGAATGCCAGGTCAGCCTGGGCTACAGCAAGACCCTACCTAGAAAAAAAATATATATGTATTTGCAACGAGAGAGCGAAAGAGATAAAGACTGGGTGTGCCAGGACCTCTTGCCACTGTAAATGAACTCCAGACATATGTGCCGTTTTGTGCATCTGACTTTACGTGGATACTGGGGAATCAAACTTGGGCTACCCAACCTTATAAGCAAAAGCCTTTAACCACTGAACCATCTCTCCAGCCCTGTACTTCCCTTTTCATTAACACCTATGTCTAATTAAATTCCATTCACATTACTTTCTAACTCAAATTCTGAGAAGCCAGGTGAACAGTTCACAGGCAGTTCCTGTTCGCTGCATAAAGGGTCCTTTCTCCGGGGTGTGTGATGATGGCTATATTCAAGATCACTGAGGCGACTAGACGCATCCAAGTTGCCACACTTCTCTTGCGGATCAGCTCACACCCAGCAGGCCCTATGCCCAGAGCTCACAGCACTCCCGAAGAGCTGGAGCTCCAAGCTGCTGACTCGTGCTGCAGGTCAGTATGGCTAGTCAGCACCATCACCTGGAACATGGCTACACCAGGGCTCTAAGGGTTCATGACATAGGAAACCAAAGCTAGGAGCCACTCAGGCACAGCAGCAAGGCTGATCTGCCACAACAGTCATGTTCTAAGCACCAGGTGCTGGGACAACAGCCTGCGCTTCAAAACAAATAGCCGTAAACTGAGCTCCAGAAAATGGGAGTGTCTGAAGATTCGGAGACTGACCATGGAACTTCCAGAGTATTTGAAAATGTGATCACTATGCAAGCATTCTATGCAGAACACGAGCTCTTATTCTTTTCCAACGTACAAACCCCAGTTTGAAAAGAATAAATATTAACACAAAACCACACAGACATTTATAAGAGGCATACCTCACTGAACTGCTGGAACAAAACAGGTGGCAGGAAATCCTGAGGGTGCAAGTCCACAAGAGGCCCGGTCCAGTTACTCTGAACAAAAAGCTGCAAACTGCTCACACCAAGCAGGAATATCAGCTGTTGTCTACATACGAAAATTGTAAAGAAACAACTATGAACCCCAATCACCATAAGCTCAAACAGCCTGTCATTTCAGTTGTATTAACAGAAAGATATTCAAAATAGTTACTGTCAAATCTAAAATATATAGGGGTGACTCTGGCCAAAGGTGACTTAGTTCAAAAGACTTCCTTATACTGGGAACAATGGTGAGTCCCTTCTAACTTCTGCCAGGACATCATTAAATAAGTCCTGAAGCCAAAAAAATATTTTTACAGCCCCTAATGGTACACAATAGCTCTATGGTACCAACCTGTGGCCCTGGCTGCCCCCAGGACAGATTTAAAAAGGCACACTCTGGAAGGCTATTATATGAAATATGGTATATTTGCCATTATAAAAGTTAAATGTTGTATATATATGACAGATAGCTCTGCTAATATTTCTATCTATCTATCTATCTATCTATCTGTTTCTCTCTCTCAAATAAATAAATAAGGCCAGGAATGGTGGCACACACCTTTAATTTCAGCACTTGGGAAGCAGAGGTAGGAGGATTGCTGTGAGTTCAAGGACAGCCTGGGACTACAAAGTGAATTCCATGTCAGCCTGGGCTAGAGTGAGACTCTATCTCAAGAAAAAAAAAAAAAAGGAGGGGCTGGATGCAAAAAGAGGTACAAGCATTTGGTGTTCATTTGTAGCAGCAAGAGGCCTTAGCATGCACACATGCACACGCGTGAGCACACGCGCACACACACACGTGCACAAAGAAATACAACTTTTTTAAACTCAATTCTGGCCAGATATGGTGGCACAAACCTATAATCCCAGCACTTAGAAGGAAGTGGTAGAAAGATTGCTGTGAGTTCGAGGCCAGTCTGAGATTACATAGTGAATTCCAGAGCAACACCCTACCTCAAAAATCAAGAAAAAAGCCAGGCGTGATGGCGCACGCCTTTAATCCCAGCACTCGGGAGGCAGAGGTAGGAAGATCGTCAAGAGTTCGAGGCCACCGTGAGACTACATAGTGAATTCCAGGTCAGCCTGAGCCAGAGTGAGACCCTACTTCAAAAAACAAAAAAAAAAAAAAAAAAATTCACTGCTGAACTAAGGAGAAGGCTCGGTGGTTAAAGGTGCTTACTTGCAAAGCCTGCTGGCCCAAGTTCAATTTCCCAGGACCCACACAAAACCAGGTGAACAAAGTGACAAATACATCTGGAGCTTGACTGCAGCAGCAAGAGGCTTTGGCTCAGCCATATTCTCATATTTTTCCATCTCTCCCTCTCTATTTCTCTCTCTCTCTCTCTCAGCCATAGTCTCATATATTCTCTCCCCCGCCCTTGCCAATAAATAAATAAAAATATTTTAAAGCTAGATTTAATACTCAGCACTCTATAAATAACATGCAAAGCATGTTTACAAGTTAAAAGGAAGTGAGGTTTGACATCTGGCCTATGGCTAAAACTTATCAGACCTAAGCTTTTGGAAGCTTAGCAGTTACCACCAAGTCCAGGATTCTAAAGAACTGTTAAATATTAGTACTATTACAAGTACTCAAAGTGTGTGTTTCCATATAAAATTCAAATAAAATTCTACCTTTCCACTTCTTCTAAATCAACCGAACCATCCAGAAATGTTACTATCTGCTTTTCAAGGTAGCTGTGAATCTTTTCTTCAGCCATCGTTGTTGAACTGAAAATACGATGTGTCACTGAATGTAAGAACATGGCCTCATAGCTGCCTTCCAAGAGCAACTGTAGGAATGATCCAGTATCTGTAATATAAAAATATTAGTCCAGTATGCTAAAAAAAAGAACATTTTTTCCCATATTGTAAACAACAACCTACTAGGTAAGAAACATTTTAATATCCAAGAAGGCATATACTTAGAATGCTGGCTAAACATTAATCACAGACCATGAGCACATCAATGTCATCTACAAACATTATCTCTCCCAGAACTAGAGGTTCACGTTTACTGACTATGATCAGCAAGGTGGAGGTCACGCCATAAAGTAACAACAGGGCTGGAGAGATGGCTCAGCAGGAAGCCTGACAGACTGGGTTCGATTCCCCAGGACCCATGTAAATCCAGATGCCTAAGGTGGCACATGCATCTGGAGTTGGTTTGCAGTGGCAGGAAGCCCTGGAACACACATATTCTCTCTCTCTCTCTCTCTCTCTCTCTCTCTCTCTCTCTCGAACACACATATTCTCTCTCTCTCTCTCTCATTGCAAATCAATAAAAATATTTTAAATAACAGGTATTAGAACCCTTCTATGAGAAAACTCAAGGATTCTGACATCAGAAAATCTTCCTTAGCGAGACTCTTAATACTTTTCACTCTGGCTCTTCAGACTCCTACGATTCCCCCTAATGGAGCCACTGCAAACATAATTGTCCTCTTAATCCTGGCACATGCTTGCCTCAATAACTCTGTGATTTTTCCTGCTGAACTCTCCTTCATTTGATACATACATTTATCTCAGATCTGACCTTCATGAAACTTTTCCAGAACACTAAATTAAAGACTGTCAAACAAAAAGTTCTTCCCTCCACACCTCTTATGTGTACAAACATATGTGAACATGCAAACATGGGTTCATTATTTTTCTCTTCTGGACCCAACTTAAAGCCCACAATCAGATATGCCTATACAATAAACATACCTTCCTCTTTCCCAGTAAATCTACATTGCTCACTAAAAATTATATTTGGTATTGCTGAAGACTCCACATACTTGGGTGGGAAGGCCACTCAGAAATTCTGCTGGGACTGAGCTGATAACCTCCTCCATGTAGACCAGCTGAAAGAAAGCTGGAAGAAGCCATTCTACATTTAGTTCAATGGGAGAGAGATATCACCAGTGAAGACACTCAACAGTGGACACTGCAAGCCTAATAATTGGCCAGCCAGGCCAAATGAGCCAACAGGTGCAATAGTGGCACATCTGTCATGGTGGAAACCAACTGCCCTCCAATTGGACTGGAGGCCCGCTCCATGGGGGGGAATACATCCCTGATACTGAAAACTTAAAACAGGGGTAGTCATGAGCCCTAGGGGTGTAACATCTGCTGATGTCTGGAAAAATGTATATACTACGCTTATCAAACTGCCCAGTAAGCACGTCTCTTAATATTTATACCCTTATATTATTGCTACTCTCACTTTGGGTAGAGAATCTTCTCTTTTCAGATGGCAGTGACCTTGGGATGACTCAGAAGGTATCATAGTGCTGGAAAGAAGTGACTGGAGTACTGAGTAACATCTCGATCACACCTTCCAAGGCTCAGGGTCTAATGCGGAAGAGGTGGCAGAAAGAATGTAAGAGCCAAAGGAAGGGTAGGACTCCTTACAACGTGCTCCCTCCAGACATAAAATGGCCTGGATATCCATGACCTCATAGTGCCTGACACTACCTACACAAGACCATCATAAGAGGAGGAAAAGATCATGACATCAAAATAAAAGAGAGACTGAGATGGGGAGGGGATATGACGGAGAATGGAATTTCAAAGGGGAAAGTGGGGGGAGGGAGGGTAGATGGGATATTTTTTATAATCATGGAAAATGTTAATAAAAATTAAGAAAAAATTATATTTGGGAGGGCTGGAGAGATGGCTTAGTGGTTAAGCGCTTGCCTGTGAAGTCTAAGGACCCCGGTTTGAGGCTTGATTCCCCAGGACCCATGTTAGCCAGATGCACAAGATGGCACACGCATCTGGAGTTCATTTGCAGTGGCTGGAGGCCCTGGCACGCCCATTCTCTCTCTCTCTCTCTCTCTCTGCCTTTCTCGCTCTGTCTGTTGCTCTCAAATAAATAAATAAAAATAAACAAAAAAAATTTTTAATTACATTTGGGGGACTGGAGGGATGGCTTAGCAGTGAAGGTGTTTGCCTGCAAAGCCAAAGGACCCAGGTTCCATCCCTCAGGACCCACGTTAGCCAGAACCACAAGGGGGCACACAGATCTAGAGTTCTTTTGCAGTAGATGGAGGCCCTGGCACGCCCATTCTCTCACTCTATGCCCCTCTTTCTCTGTCAAGTTAATAAATAAATAAAAACAAAATATTTTTTTAATTACATTTTTGGAAGCCGGGCATGGTGGCACATGCCTTTAATCCCAGCACTCGGGAGACAGAGGTGGGAGGATTGCCATGAGTTCCAGGCCACCCTGAGACTACATAGTGAAGTCCAGGTCAGACAGAGCTAGAGTAAGACCATACCTCGAAAAACAATTGCATTTTTGCTGCCTCATTTCAGCTTTTTCTACTTACAAACTGTGGGGCTTTGAACTTAACCAATAGATTTAGATGCCTTTATCTACAAAATGGATTAAGAGGGCTGGAGAGATGGCTTAGCAGTTAAGCCGCTTGCGTATGAAGCCTAAGGACCCACGTTAGAGTCTCCAGCTCCCACGTACTCCAGATGCACAAGGTGGCGCATGCATCTGGAGTTTGGCTGGAGGCCCTGGAGTGCCCATTCTCTCTCTCTCCGTCTCTCACCTTGTCTCTCCCTCTCACTCACTCTAAAATAAAAAAAGAATCAGCAGTAAGATAACCCCGTCCTAGAAAGACCATTCAGGAATGGTGAAGGCACTTGCCTGCAAAGCTAAAGGACCCAGGTTCGATTCCCCAGGACCCACGTAAACCAGATGCACAAGGGGGCGTGTGCATCTGGAGTTCTTTGCAATGGCTGGAGGCCTGGCACGCCCATTCTCATTCTCTCTTTTTCTCTCTCTCTCTCTAATAAATAAATAAAAATAAATCTTTAATTAAAATACATAAATAAATCTTTTTAAAAAGCGTCGTATCTAACCTGCATGTCTATTACAAAGTCTGGGCTAGTGAATGAATGTCCAAGACTTAACTGACAGGAGTCACTGCTGTGCCTGGACCTGGGCGGTGACTTGCGGGCACCCGCCCCCAGCACCACGGGGCTCAGCGGCGCCCAGCCTAGACGCTGGCGCGGGGCGGGGGCGCGGCGGGCGCCTCTCACCTGCGCCGCCCGGCCCCTCCTGCTTCCACTGCTGCCGCTCCGCCTCGGCGGCGAAGCCCCTCAGAACAGCCGGCTCCGGGCTCCACATCCCCGTCAGCTCCTCCGGCCGCATCCGTCTCCCAGCAGCGTGCAAAGTTGCAGAAGCCCAGGGGCGACAGAGAGCGTACAGATGCTCACCGTGCTAGTGCACCATGTGAGCTCGCCAGCTCGTGGAAGCGGCCATGACAGCTGCGCGGGGCACGCTGGGAAACAGCACGCGCTTCCGCCTCGGCGACCAATCCGAGCAGGCCTTGTGGATATGCCCCGCCTCCTGGCGGGCGGTGAGCGGGGCTAGAGGGCTTTGGGTCGGGTTTGCCCGCAAAGGGGCGTGTCCACGAGCCATAACTAAAAGGATGGTTGGCATGCGAAAAAGTAGGCTTATTGGTCAACAGAGGTTTATTTAATAAGAAGAGCTGGCGCCAGGCGCACGACATTAATCCCAGCACTCAGGAGGCAGAGGTAGGAGGATCGCCACGAGTTCGAGGCCACCCTGAGACTACAAAGTAAATTCCAGATCAGCCTGGGCTAGAGTGAGACCCTACCTTAAAAACAGGAAAAGAGAAAATAAGAACAGTGCGACAAGGACTGTCATGTCCTCCTGTGTGAGAAGTCTCTGGATTACCTGATACAAGCCAAAGGCCTCTGAGCTCTGAGGCTAGCGCACCTAGGCCTTTACCCCCAATCGATGGACACAGTGTCCAAGAATGACCCCAGTTCAATTCCCCAGGTCCCACATAAGCCAGATGCACAAGGGGGTGAATGCGTCTGGAGTTCGTTTGCAGTGGCTGGAGGCCCTGGCATGCTCTCCCTCTCAATCTCTCTGCCTCTTTCCCACTCTCTCAAATAAATAAATAAAATTTAAAAACTGAAACTTAGAAAAAAAAGCAGCCAGGCATGATACCCTCCCCTCATGGAAACTTCAGATTCAGAACTAGAAAGGTTGCAACCTGCTATGTCAATTAAATAGGCAAAGGTAGACAAAGAGATGGTGATTTCTGTCAAACTATTCCTAATCTTCAATGATTGCATGAATATTGTAGCTGTTGGGATTGCTAGGCAAGGGAAAAATGTAAGTAAACTCTGGTGTCGTATGGTTCCCAGCTATTGTCTATGATCCAGTATTAGACCCAGGCATGTTCAACCTTTTAAGATGTGTGTGATGTGACATTGTCACCTACAAAGCACATGCTTGGGAGCCACATAAGTTACAAAAGAAGTGTTTTAAACAAGTTCATGATTTTGTGTTGGAGCACACTCATAGCTATTCTGGGCCACATGTGCCGCTTGAGTTGTACATGAGAGAGTTACCTCCCATTAACTGTCTCCCCAACCTACAGTTCCACCAATGAAGAACTGAGGGGCGTTTTCTCTGAATACAAATTTTTTGGAAAAAGAAACATAGGTGACGGAGCTCAGTTAAGACAAGCACATGGCGACCGATAGATCCTCCATGAAAGGATGGGGTGAGGCGGGGACCACCTCCTGGAAACAAGGCTTGGAGACAGGAGAATAGTCAGTGCAGGTCAACAGCCTACCTTCCTACCTCACACACATCATGCTGCTGTTCGAGTTTAAAAATATTTTTAATTAAATGTTTATTTGTGAGAGAGATGGGGAGCAGCCAGGCAAGTGCCTTAACCACTATGCTATCTCTCCAGCCCCTCATTATATATATATATTTTTAAATATTTTACTTATTTGAGAGACAGAGACAGAATGGTTGTGCCAGGGTCTCCAGCCACTCCAAATGACGTCCAGGCACATGTGCCACCTTGTGCATCTGGCTTACGGGGGTCATGGGGAAAAGAACTTGGGTCCTTAAGGGCTTCGCAGGCAAATGCCTTAACCACTATTCTTTTTCAGTCTCTCTGCTTCTTTCTCCCTCTCAAGTAAATTTTTCTTGTTTTTTTCCAAGGTAGGGTCTCGCTGTAGCTCAGGCTGACCTGGAACTCATGGCTATCCTCCTACCTCTGCCTCCTGAGTGCTGGGATTAAAGGTGTGTACCACCATGCCCACCTAGAATATTTTTATATTTATTTATTTGAGAAAGAGAAAGGAAGGGAGGGAGAGAATGAAAATGAGTATGAGCGTGTCAGGGCCTTCAGCTGCTGCAAATGAACTCCAAACAATTGAATCTGGGTCCTTTGGCTTTCTAAGCAAGTGCATTAACTGCGAAGCCATCTGTCCTGCCCTAAAATGCTATATATATACATACATACATATATATATATACATACATACATATACATACATACATACACACACATATACTGGACAAAGCTCCATAGGAGGGAGGAACTCTATGGCTGGGTCTGCAGGCTTCTGCAGACACAAAGTGACTAGGCAGAGATGCACTGAACTAAACCTGTAGAAAAAGCACAGAAGAGCAACAGCAAGGAACAAGTGTGGCACCAGTAAGAGGAGGAAATTCAGAGCTACACTTGTGACCTCGGAACAGAGAGGTCAGTGGGGCAGCTGACCATTCCCTTCCTGGATAAAGGGACGGGGTGGGGGTGGAGATGCATAAGACACAGGGGCAACATCTTGCCACATCATTCTGCACAAAAAACCTTAGCCAGTGCAACCTAAGGGCACATATACAAGGAAGCGGGGCTCCTGGTGAGGCACTACATGACCACCGTACCCTCAAGGGTAAGGCAGGAAGAGGACCAGAGGACGCCGCTTCTATCCAGAGATGGACAGTTCAGAGGACCCGGGGCTCCTGAGAAGAGACACTGAGGGAAAGGAGTCACTGCAGGGAATGGAGAGATTGTGAGGAAGAAGTTGAGAAGGCAGGTTTAGGCTTCTTTTCAGTGTTGAGGTTTACACATCATCCAACTATGGCCTCAACGTCCGTGCCACCATGGCCAGCCGCGACTGGGGGCTGGGAGGCAGTTCAGGCCAGCCCAAGGTTCTTCCAGTTCTGCTCCATACAAGCACACACAGAGCTAAAATCAATCCTAGAGAGCAAATACATATGATTCCTCAGTCTCTGCATAGGAAACTGCAAAAACATTAAGCAATTTAAGATCCTAAAGAAAAACATCAGTAGACAATTTCATGACACTACCATACTAAACAAAAATTAAACAGCATCTGGGCAAATGTATATAAAGTATAACAAAAATTAATATTCAATTACAAAGGTGGCTCATACATTATAGGCATCCTGGGACAATATATAGAAAAATAGGAAAACAAGTATGAACTTGTAATTGACAGAAGGAAAAACACAAATGGCTAATAAGGTGTTGAAGAAGGTAAGATTAAAATGCTGTGATAATAAAAATAACACAGTAAATTTTTTTGCCACCCAATACTGGGGGAAGAATGGTAAGTCAAATGTGAGTCACTTCCTATAAACTTTACAGGAAACCATGAGTCGTGATGTAAGACAACGTCTGACTAAGGAATTCTGTAGAATCTGTCAAATGGAAATAAAATTACAAACCATATTCATCACAACATTATTTATAATTAGAAAAATTTAAACCTAAATGTCCAACAATTAAGAGAATGCTTAAGTACATGTATATTATGTGGGCTTTTTTTTTTTTTTTTTTTTTTTTTTTTTTTTTTTTTTTTGAGGTAGTGTCTCGCTCTAGCCCAGGCTGACCTGGAATTCACTATGTAGTTTCAGGATGGCCTCGAACTCAGCGATCTGCCTACCTCGGCCTCCTAGTGCTGGGACTAAAGGCGTGAGCCACCATATCTGGCTGTGCATGTAATGATAAAAACATGTACATGTCTGGAGAACATGTACTTGCCTGGGAAGCCCAAGGACCCAGGTTCAATTTCCCAGTATCCACATAAATCAGATGAAAGGTCTGCATGTGTCTGGAGTTCCTTTGCAGAGGCTAGAGACCATGGCATACCCATGCTTTCTTTCTCTATTGGCCTCTTTCTCTAACTGTATCTTTTTCAAATAAATAAATAAAACATTTTTAAAAAGAAAAAAATGTGTACATTATACAAAAATCATAAAAATACTAGGATACCAAATCTAATTTCACATTCTGTATTTTTCAGTATTTTCCCAAATTTTCTCAAGTCGACATGAGCACATCACAATTAATTCAATACTGAAACCAAATGCAGCTGAGGCATGCAAGGCTCTGACCGTCTCAAGACTGGCAGGGATGTAGTATCTTGGTTTGAGATTTAAAACTGCCTATCAGCAAGTAGGTACCACCATAGCACCTCCAATTTATGTAAGGAGCCAGAGGAAATATTAGCTTTTAATTCTGGTGAAGTATGTAGTATGGGTGAAACAATACAATGATGGAAATTTATCTACAAAACAATTAGCAGTGGCTTAAATAAATGACCATTGGTAATGCCTAGACAGGGGCCAAACTTGTCAGCAGTGAGCTGAGCACACAATACAATAAGATGGAACAAGATGACATTAGAGCCACTTCCCCCACCCAGCAGTGTTGCCTAGGGTAGTTAAGGCCTTGTGTATGCTAAAGGAGACTGCCCAAGTCAGCAGTATGTTCAGTACATTCTGTTAAGAGTCAGTCTCTAAGAGAAGTCACCAAAATCTTTGGCCATTCACCACAAATGGTATGTGATACTTGGGCTGCAAGGTCAGTGAAAAATACTGCTGGAGCTGAGCTGGAAGCTAGAAAAAGCCACACTGCGTGCAGTACAATGGGAGAGAGAGAAATCACCAGTAAAGATACCCAACAGTGGACACTGAAAGCCTTATACTTGGCTAACCAGGGCAAATGCCAACGGGTGCCATAGTGGCATGTCTGTTATGGGAGAAACCAACTGCTCTCTAATTGGACTGAAGGCCCACTCCATGGGAAGGAATACATCCGTGACACTGAAAACCTGCAACAGGGTTAGTCATGAGCCCTAGGGGTGTAACATCTGCTGCTGTCTGGCTAAATGTAGATACTATGTTCACCAAACTGCCAAGTAAGGACTTCTCTTAGTGTTCATAACCATGTATTAATGCTACTCTCACTTTTGGTTAGCTAACCTTCTCTTTTCAGATGACAGTGACCTTGGGATGACTCAGAAGGCACCATGGTGCTGAGAAGAAGTGACAGAGGAGTGCTCAGCACTGAAATATCTCTATCACACCTTCCAAGGCTGAGGGTCCATTGCGGAAGAGGTGGTGGAAAGAATGTAAGAGCCAAAGGAAGGGTAGGACTCCTTACAACGTTCTCCTCCAGACACAAAATGGCCTGGCTATCCATGACCTCACAGTGCCTGACACTACCTACACAAGACCATCATAATAGGAAGAAAAGATCATGACATCAAAATAAAATTCCACAGGACCCACATAAGCCAGATGCACAAGGGCGCATATGTCTGGAGTTCGTTTGCAGTGGCTAGAGGCCCTGGCATGCCCATTATCTCTCCGCCTGTTTCTCTCTCCCTCTCCCTCTCTTTCTCAATTAAGTAAGTAAGTAAGTAAGTAAATAAATAAATAAGACTGATTGAGAGGGGGAGGGGATATGATGGGGTGGAGTTTCAAAGGTGAAAGTGGGGTGCGGGAGGGAATTATCATGGGATATTGTTTACAATTATGGAAGTTGTTAATAAAAAAAAAGAAAAAAAGTTGTATGTGATACACCTTTCCTTAGACAATTTAAAACCACATAGGCCAACTTAGGAGACATCAGACTAAAACCTGATTATTTTTTATATTATTCTCACTTTGGAGATTCTGGTCATAATGCTAATACTTTTAAGCAGTTTAAGACAAATCATTCTCTTGGGGGCTGGGAGACGTAGCTTGGTGGTAAAGTGCTCAGTGAGACAGAGAAAGGAGGGAGGAAAGGAGAGTGAGGAGGGGGAGAGGGGTGTGCCAGAGCCTCAAGCTACTGCGAACGAACACCAGAGGCTTGTGCACCCTGTGCACCTGGCTTTACGTGGGTATTGGGAAATCAAGCTTGGGTCCTGTGGCTTTGCAGGCAGGAGACTTAACCACACAGCCCCATCTCTAGCCTTCAAGTTCTCTGGATGAAAGATAATGTTTTATAACAGACCAATTTCTCCACAGAGCAAATTCAAGTTCTCTGCACGTGCTCGTGGGCCCAGGCCGTCCTACCCTGTAGCACTCTGCTCCATGCTGCACACTCAGCTTTTGCCTTCCCCAAGCTTCTCTCAGCTTGCAAACATATGCCCAAGCTGTGATTCTACCACAAGGACTCTGAAGTGTTGCCTCCCAGCAGTCAGTCAGCTGAGTGATATTCCTAGAACACAATCATCAAGTTGCCTCCTCAACCAAAGCTGCACGAAAGCTGAGTGATAGTAGACATCAGTCAAGGCTCTATAATGGGGCAAACCAGGCCTTTGATGACCTGATACCAGCTACTTTCCCAACACCCTGCCATGGCCCCTCCCCTTTGTCTCCTACAACAAGAGGGCCTTATAGACACCAGTAACTGGAGCTCTCCTTTTTATTCTGTCTGGTTACTTCCTTGGCCATCATCTGTCAAGCCCTGGGATATCTCTGTCAGAAAGCCTTTTCTGCTACTGTCACCTAAGCACAAATGGCATTTTTCCTGACCCAAGTGCCCCTCCACAATGTTCCCAACAGAACCCTGAAAGTAACCCTGCCAGAGGATGTAACTTATTGCACTGACATGCTGTCATGTCTGGCATTCAGTGCACAAGCACAGGAACCTGTCCCTTTTTCTGTGACTGCACACATGGAACCATTTAAATATGTTTCAAATTTTTATTTCGCGCTCTTGTTTTTATAAAACAGGAATTTGATCTCAGTATTGACATTGCTCATTTCATTTCATTTTATAAAGCTTTAGGAGATACTGGGTTGGAGAAAATATATACCTAATAATAGCTTTTATCATTCTGTCAGTCAGCACTAATGGGTTTTGGACCCCAACGAACCAAGTAGAAAAAAGAACTGAATATCCTTTCACTCCCCACACCCCTGTAGGGTCTCACTCTAGCCCAGGCTGACCTGGAATTCACTATGCAGTCTCAGGCTGGCCTCGAACTCAGAGTGATTCTCCTACCTCTGTCTCCAGAGTGCTGAGACCAAAGGTGTGCACCACCATGCCCGGTTTCCTTTCACTTCTTCTTGTTAATAATTTTGTACTTAGATTCTGCTTAGCATGTGTGTGCATGACATTTACATGAGTTTTTTCCTTGTCATAAGTTGACTCTTCCAGCAGACCTAATGCTATCATGTTACAGAACCTCAGATTTCCCAGTTGCATGATGTGTGTGACCTTCTACTATCAACGGTTAAGGGCTTTGTGCCTTACACAAGAAAGAGCTCCATGTCCGGTGGCCCTTCTAACTGTTCCTTTTTTCTTTCTTTCTTTTTTTTTTTTTTTTAGACAGGATCTATACAGTAGCATGCAGAAGCCTAGAACTATGTAGCCCAAGGTAATCTTGAATTCTCAGCAAGCCTCCTGCCTCAACATCACAAGTGCTGGGATAGCACCATCATACCTGGCTTCCCTTTCCTTCAGAGAGTGCAATACACATTACTGTTCAGAGAGACCTTCCTCTGGTCAGCTCCTGATTCAGGATTCCCACGTACCACACCACACAATCAACTCTTTCCCTCCCTACCCACGCCTCTGCAGGTCACCTCAACTTTCCTTTCTGCTAACTGGTCCAAGGGCTGGGGAGATGGCTCAGTGGATAAAGGCACTTGCTTGATAACTAGTCTTAAGGTTAGGGATATAAAAGCATCCAGTTCTTTGTAGAAGTACCGTTTCACACATGGCAAACTCTTTCAGAAACAAGACATACTAATTCACCTAAGTTTTTCTTTATTTGGCTCTAGGAAGAATCTGCATGAAAACGCGTCTGTACAGCAGGTACAGAGCACTGTGACAGCACCAGAGGCACAGCCTCTCTCCTCGACAGAGCCACAGTGTGGGTACATACATGTGACGTGAGCAACAGAACCAGACAGGCCAGGAAAAATAGGAGCCCTTTAGGAAAAAACAGTTTAGAGTAACTTTTCAAATTGACCATTGCTATCATATACTTAAATTCAAATAATGGATACATTCAGAGGCCCAAATGCTGGCAAAGAATAAAATCTTGTTCATTTATTTTTATCTGTATCTTAGAATTAGAAGATGTAAAATTAAATGTTGAATGTAATAAATTCATCCATACAAGTGCAACCCTCCAGCTATAATGCATCTTATGGCAGATTTATTATTTCAAAATGTACCAGTAAATCAAAAAAGAGGGGATATGTCCATTTAACTTTTATTGAAGTGTATGTAGGAGGTCTTCCAAAATCAAATATGAACATGAAGATATGGCCAAACATAAAATCTATCAAATTCAGTGAAAAGTTGCTGACTTTAAATAGTAGTAAGAATGACCAATATATATTCTTTGTTATCAACCTCTCACTCTACAGTTAAAAAAAAGATAAACATTCAGTAAACATTCTTTCCTAAGGTAGTTTCCTTTATATATCAGTGATTTATCCATTTCTTTGTATACACAAATTTGTTGAACATACCAATCAGTGGTTCTCACAATTGAAAAATAAAAGCACAAAAAAGTTTACACTCTTGTACAGGTAAATAAAAGATCACCTTGAATTAAACTGGATCTCCTTAAGGGCATAGTATAGTTTCCGTTTCATTACCTATTACATAATTCGTTTCTTACATACAAATATTGACATATTTGGCTTGTGCTTCGAAGCCTTTGTGTCTATAAAATCCACATCAATGCAGCTCATAATTGGAAGTCGCTGGGGAGGTCTTTGCCGCTGCTGGGTTTGACCTGGTCATGTGTTAAAGTCTGCTCAGCACCTGCCGGGGCCCTGCCCACTTGGGAGGGATCATCAATGTCTGGGTCCAGGCCACCAGGGCAGGGGAGTTTCAGCAGCTCTTCTCGGAGCTGAGCGGTATGGCGCTGCATGGAGGAAAAGACGGCTGTCAGAACCAGAACCGTGAACTCTGAGACCCCAGACCAGCGTCACCAGAAAGGAAGGGGTTGTCACAAAGTCCAAAGCGCATGCCTCCACATACTGCTGGGACTGGCCACTAGGAGGTATTTACTATACCAGGCAGCAAACATGGCAAGAATTTAAACTCAGTAGAAAAGAAGAAGGGGTTGAGTGGGTGATGAGGAACAAAAGAGGGTATTACATAAAGTTATTTATTGTTTACATTTCTATTTATGTGTGTGCACGCAAATGTGCATGTGGTGCGCACACCTCTACAGGCTGCAAATAAACACCAGATGCTTGCACCACTTTTTGAGTCCAGCTTAATATGAGCAGTTTAGGAACTGAACTCAGGCCCACAGACTTTGCAAGAAAGTGCCTTTAATTAGTGAGCCATCTTGCCAGGCAATTTTTTTTTGTTGTTGTTGTTCAAGTTAGGGTCTCACTCTAGTCCAGGCTGACCTGGAATTCACTATGTCGTCTCAGGATGGCCTTGAACTCAGGGTGATCCTCCGACCTTTGCCTCACAAGTGCTGGGATTAAAGGCATGCACCACCATGCCTGACCCCAGTCAAGTTTTTAAATTGATACATTAAAAATAAAGAAAAGCCAGGTGTGGTAGTACACACCTTTAATCCCAGCACTAAGGAAGCAGAGGTAGGAGGATTGCCGTGAGTTCGAGGCCACCCTGAGACTACATAGTGAATTCCAGGTCAGCCTCAGCTAGAGTGAGACCCTACCTTGAGAAAGCAAAAAAGAAAAAGAAAATCCTCCTTTCCTGAAGTAAAGGAAATGCCAGGCCCCCGTTTAGAGAAAAATTTTCCTGTATGAATTTGAAAGAGAGAGACAGAAAGAAAGAGAGAGACAGAAATAAAAAGCAGTAACAACAATGAATAAAAGAACTGTTTTCCCCAAATAATGTTTTTAAAAGATGAATTTAAACTCAAAAGGAAATGATGTGGCTGAAGAGCTGAGTAAAATGTCCAGGACCCTGTGAATGCTAAGCCCATCCCAGAAACAGTGTTGCTGACAACCTAGAAAAAGTGAACTTAATACATATTTTATTTATTATTATTATTATTTACATTTTGATTTGAGAAAGAGAGAACAAAAGAGAATGAAAGAAAGAGGAAGATAAAGAGAACAGGCACACCAGGCAACGCATGTGCCACCTTGTGTATCTGGCTTATGTGGGTAATGGGGAATTGAACCTGGGTCCTTAAGCTTCACAGGCAAGCACCTTAACTGCTAAGCTAGCTCTCCATCTCTGTTATTATTATTATTTTTTTTTTATGTGCAAGCAGACAGTGAGAAAGAAGAGTGAGGAGAGGATACAAATATGAGGATGGGTACGCTAGGGCCCCAAATCACTGTAAACAAATTCCAGACACATAGGCAACCCTGGGCATCCTACTCCATGTGAGCACTGGGGAATCAAACCTGGGCCACCAGGTTCTGCAATCAAGCACCTTCAATTGCTGAGCTATTTCCCCAGCCATAACATGTATTAATTTAAGTTACAGACTGTAACCCCTGTGTTGTCACAGATACCAACTGCCTAAATATATTTAAAGATAGGTCCATAAATTAAAATAAACCCAAACTAGGGATGTAACTCAGTGGCTCAGGATATGAATGGCATGCATTCAATCTCTAGTTCTAAAAAAAGGAAGAATCATTGTCAAACAAAAACCTACACTACAATGAAATGCAAAAGACTACACACACACACACACACACACACACACACACACACACACGGTGATTTTAGGGAATAAAAGTAAGTGTATATCATGTAATAGGTTCTTTGTAAAATGTTTGCAAAACATTTCACATGAGCCAGGCGTGGAGCCACACATCTTTAGTCCCAGCACTCAGGAGACAGAGGTAGCAGGAATACTGTGAATTAAAAGCCAAGACTACAGAGTGAATTCCAGGTCAGCCTGGGCTAGAGTGAGAACCTACCTCGAAAAACAAACCAAAAACATAAACCAAAAGCAAAAACAAAAAACAAAAAACAAACAAAAAAAAAAAAAAACACTTTACATTAACTGTCTCACTTAACACTTAGAAGAAACTCTAGAAATAATATTGGCATCAGAATTTTTGTAAAAGGCTTTATCTTACTCCATGCAGCCTCAGGAGGTTATGATGCTAAAAAAGAAAAAGCAATTGGTTGTCTATGAACGTAGTTTTAGTCCCTAATTTCTAGTGGGTAAAAAATCTCTTTAAATATCACTTGCATCAAGAGCTGATGAGTTCTTATGTATAAAAGGCGCTGTGGGGGCTGGAGAAATGACTTCCTGCAAAACTGAACAACTGAGGTTTGATTCCCTAGTACCCACATAAAGCCAGATGCACAAGGAGGTGCGTGGGTCTGGACTTTTGTTTGCAGTGGCTATAGGCCCTGGAGCATCCATTCTTTCTATCTTATTTCTAGCTATAGCTAGCTAGCTGTCTAAAATAACAAATACATAAATCTAAAATAAAAGGTGCTATGTTAAACACTGAAAAAACAAAGGCAACTAGAATGTGGAGGAAACTTGAGTTTGCAGGGGCTGACTTCTGTCAGGGCAAACACACTCGCAACCACTTGTAAGTCTTCAGAGTGTCCACGTGAGTGTGTCCACGTGCTGGAAGTTTAACATCTCTTCAGCACTTCTCCCTTTGTGACTAAACACTGAAGGGAAGGAGCAAGAAAGAACAACTTCAGAGTTACAAGACTTTGGAAGAGGTGGGACACTAGGACTTCATTGTGTACTCAAGCTGAACAGGTACATGCTTCTTCCATGAAAAGGATGTTGTAGCAAAACTGAAATAATAAAAATCTCATTAATTCAGAGTGGGAGGATGGCCAGGTCAGGGTGAAACAGAAATGCAATAAAAAGAATTCAGGATAAAAGCAAAACACTGTAAATGAGACTCTGTAATTGTTTCAGTGAACAGATTTTGTGAAGTGCCTTTGGTTTTAGCACTTTAAGTTATCAGCTTGTTGACTTCTGACATTCCGCTTTCCTAGAGCACAGGAAAGATCTGTTTATGTAGTTCGTTTTCAAAATGTGCCAATGCCTGTACATTAACAAGATTTAAAAAAAATAAAGTTGTATAAAACATTTAAAAAAAAAGCAAAACACTGGGATGGAGAGACGGTAGTAGGATGGATAGCAGGAATATGAGATGGGATATTCTAGATCTCTTGGGAGAAAATAAAATGTTAGTGATGAAGAGATGGCTCAGCAGTTAACAGCACTTGCCTGCAAAGGCAAAGGACCCACGTAAGCCAGGTGCACAAGATGGTGCATGCATTTACAGGTTGTTTACAATGGCTGGGGACCCTGGCACACCTATTCTTTCTCTCTCTTCCTTGCGTTATCTCCCTCTCTCAAATAAATGAATAAAATAAAATAAGAAAAAAAAAAAAAAAAAAAGCAAAACTCTTGCAGTCCAACATGGTGAACACTTGGGAAGGTGAGGCAGGAGGATCAGTCTGAGTTAAGAGGGAAGCCAAGGCCAGGGCTATAGAGTGAGCTCCAGGGCAGCCTGGGCTGGAGTGAGGAGAGGAGAAAGCAAACTGAAAGTGCTAAGGAACAGAAAAAGAGAGAGGAGGGCAGCATACACATGAAATGGTAAACATAATCCAGACATGACAATTCCAGAATTTGGGAAGCTGAGGTAAGAGGATCACTATGAGTTCAAGTCCAGCATGAGCCACAGAGTAAGCTCAAGTTCAGCCAAGCTATAGTGACATCCGACCTCAAAAAACAGAAAAGGGGCCAGGCGTGGTGGCGCACACCTTTAATCCCAGCACTCAGGAGGCAGAGGTAGGAGGATCGCTGTGAGTTCAAGGACAGCCTGAGACTACATAGTGAATTCCAGGTTGGCCTAGGCTAGAGCAAGACCCTGCCTGGGGGCGGGGGGGGGGGGGGGGAGGAAAAGGAAAAGAAAGGAAGGAAGAAAAGAAAAAGAGGGAGGGAGGGAGGTTTCATGTGCATGAAGCTGACTCACCTTGAGAGCTGCTGCATGGTGAGACATGGTTCTACCCACCCGCTTATCACTGCTGTACTGCTGGATGTCTGCAATCCACTCCTCACACTGGGCCATGATCTCGATTCTTTTCAAGTAGAAGTGTTTGTGTATAACCTGGAAGACAAAACATGTCTATGGTCAGGGCTGAAAGGATAAAGCATGTACCATCACGAGAGAGGAAATTTCAGATGTGCAATTTTTTTTTTCCAGAAAATGCAATACTACGCATTCTGCATCATTCTCAGTAAAGAACTGGGCTCATGACATCAGATGGTAATGTTCAAACATATAGGTGTATGGGAAACTTTCTATTTCCAAGACATCATTTGAAAGCACTGTGACCTTTAATATTAAATAATATCTTTTGGGGTCAAGACTGGGTCTTGCTCTAGCCCAAGCAATCCTGGAATTCATTATGTTGTCTCAGGCTAGCCTAGAACTCACAGTGATCCTCCAACCCCTGCCTCCCGAGTGCTGTAATTAAAGGTATATACCATCACACCCAGCTACTACTGAATAGTATTTTTGAAGGATGTTTTAGTAACATAGGTAGTTTGATAAAAGAATGTAACATATCAAAATTAAAATAAACTATCTGGGCTGGAAAGGTGGATAAGAGGTTAAGAGGTTTGCCTGTAAAGCCAAAGGATCCCAGTTTGACTCTCCAGGACCCATGCAAGCCAGATGCACAAGGGGGCGCGTGCATCTGGAGTTCGTTTGAATTAGTGGCTGGAGGCCCTGACATACCCATTCTCTCTCTCTCTCTCTCTCTCTCTCTCTCTGCCTCTTTCTTTCACTCAAATAAACAAAATATATTTTTAAAATTTTTTATGTTTAAAAAATAAATAAACTATCCAAAAATAATGCTTGGAGATGGACAGGAGCCACGAGCTGCACTGTGAACCCGGGCACTCTGCACTGATGCCAGCAGCCTGCAGGTGTCTTTAGGGACCCCCAACTGGACTGCCAAATTTCTATGGTTTGCCCTGGGATATTATAGAAAATTATTTGTATGGTTAATGAAAATAAAAAGCACCTCGTGGCAAAATAATAATAATAATAATAATAATAATAATAATGCTTAGTATCTTTTAGGGTATGTGTAATTTTAAACTTCATCTGTATTATGTAGTTACTGATTTTAGGATTAATTATAAAAACTAAAACTAAATATATGAGACATTCTAAATACACAGTACACTCTCAAACTATTCTTTAAGGTTTTAATTTCCTTAATGTCCTGAACATACTTCTTTAAAGCACGGTGAAGGGTTTCTGATTTGTTCCAGCATTGCCCATTTAACCGTTGCTTGCCGTATGTTTCCATCATATTCTCGAGAACTCTGGGTGCCACTAGGAGTGCCTCTAGACCGCTCATATCCTGGTTCATTGAAATAAGGTTCAGCTACTAAGATAAGAGACTGGATAGACACCAACACCTGAGAAATCAAAAAAAGAAAGAACAGTTAGAATGAGACATGTTTTTAAAAATTTATTTATCTATCTATCTATTATTTGAGAGACTGAGAGAGGGAAAGAGGCAGAAAGATAGAGAACGGGCACACCAGGGCTTCCAGCCACTGCAAAGGAGCTCCAGACGTGTGCAGCACTTGTGCATCTGGCTTCCGTGGGTCCTGAGGAATCAAACCAAGCTCCTTTGGCTTTGCAGGCAAACGCCTTAACTACTAAGCCATCTCTCCAGCCCAGAATGAGACATTTACCAGTAACCTGTATCTTACTTAATCTACAACAATCTTTTATTAAAAAGCAAATACAACTTTATTTATTTGAGAGAGACGGAGAAAGAAAGAGGCAGAGAAAGAGAATGGGCATGCCAGAGCCTCCTGCCCCTGCAAAAAGAACTCCAGATGCATGGGCCACCTTGTACATCTGGCTTTACATAGATTCTGGGGAATCAAATCTGGGTCCTTTGGCTTTGCAGGTAAGAGCCTTAACCACTAAGCCATCTCTTCAGCCCCAACAATCTTTTGTAGTTCATGTTCTCACATTGTATCTAGCACTAAAAAATCTGGTTGATATTAATAATCATGATACTGAAAGACACTACTATCCAAGCAAAATTAAATCCTGGCATACTGAAACATACTTATAATCCCAGTATTATATAGTGAATTCAGGGAAGCCTTGGCTACAGTGCGAGACCCTGGTTCAAAATATAAGATTGAGAGATGGCTTGGTGGTCAAGGCACCTGGCTGCAAAGCCTACGGATGCAGATTCAATTCCCCAGTACCCACGTAAAGCTAAATGCACAAGGTGGTGCGTGTCTCTGGAGTTTGTTTGCAGTGGACCTGGAGGCCCTGGCACATCCATATTCATATTCATATTCTCTCTCAAATAATTAAGTACTTTAAAAAATAATAAAAATAAATAAATAAAAACAAGGAGCCGGGTATGGTGGTGCACACCTTTAAACCCAGCACTCGGGATGCAGAGCTAGAAGGATCACTGTGAGTTCAAGGCCCAAAACAAAAACAAAGACAAACAAACAGACAAAAAAAAAAAAAAAAAAAAAAAACAGGGGCTAAAGAGATGGCTCAGTAGCTAAAGGCACTTGATTGCAAACACTGCTGGCCTGGGTTTTGGGTTTAGTTTCCCAGTTCCCATGTAAACCAAATGTACAAAGTGGTGGTGCATGTCTCTAGATTTCATATGCAGTGGCAAGATGTCCTGGTGTACTCATACTCACTCTCTCTCTCACAAATAAATAACAAATACAAACAAGCAAAACTAAGCCAGATAAAGAGATAAAGAGTCATGTATAACATTTATCCATCTTCTATATCATACCACTTGTGTGTGGGGAAGGGGATATGGGTCTAACTCCTGGCTTCCAGTGATTCTCTTATCCCGGGCTACCAAGCATCTGGCACTACAGGCACAGACCACTCCCCGCTCACATTCCAGGTGAAACTCTGCCGAGACTGGCCTTACTCTTGAGCACAAAAAGCAGAAAGCATTCACAGCCAATTCTCACAAGGAAGCTTCACAAGGCAGCTCTGTACTTTCATTCAAAGAACATCATCCTGGGGCAGGATCTCACCCTGACCCAGGCTCATTTGGAACACACACTATGGCCCAGGCTGGCCCTGAACTCAGGTGGCCGGTCTAGGCCTGCTGAAGGGTTAGAACAGCACCACTGGTTCACTTCATGCATGAAGGTGACAACAACTTTAGGATATTCACGCATCATGAGGATAATACAATGCCATGAGTAAGTATACTGAGGTCAGGGGATAATTTTTCTTCGAAACATTAAAAATGGAAACTAAAGGGGAGATGTGGCTCAATGATAAAAGTACTTGGATCCCAGCAACAAAGAACAACAACAACAAAAATAACAAATAAATATGAACCTGAAATCTTTGACATGAGTACATGTAAGTAAACATCATATATTATTAAGGCCGAGATGAACCATTAAAAAAAAACTTAATCCACTAATTGTGAGAGAAGTATTTTTTTTTAGAACTTTCTCAAATTACACGTATCATTTAAGCAAAGTGGCTTTTTCTGGGGATACTTCTGAAATAGCTTGCTAGGGCAGTTACTGATTCCTGCCCCCCGTCCTCTTAAACAATCTTTATCTCCTTTTGTTTATTTATTTATTTTTATTATGGAGACAGAGAGAATGAAAATGAATGCATCAGGGCCTTTCAGCTGCTGTGAATGAACTCCAGATGTGTGCGTCCCCTTGTGTGCATGTACAACATTGCATGCTTGTGTCACTGTGCATCAGGCTGTGTGGGACCAAGAAATTAGAACATGTGTTCTTGGGCTTCACAGGGAAGCACCTTAACTGCTAAGCCATCTCTCCAGCCCTCTCTCTCCTTTTAATATGAATGAAATATGAATCTGATTACAAAAGCAAAGGAAAGCCGGGCGTGGTGGCGCACGCCTTTAATCCCAGCACTCGGGAGGCAGAGGTAGGAGGATCGACATGAGTTTGAGGCCACCCTGAGACTCCATAGTGAATTCCAGGTCAGCCTGGGCTAGAGTGAGACCCTACCTCGAAAATCAAAACAAAACAAAAACCAAAAAAATTTTCATTTTTGTCTCTGTTTTTTTTTTTTTTGTTGTTGTTGTTGTTGTTAGCTTTTTCAAGGTAAGGTCTCCCTCTTGCCCAGGCTGAGGCTGACCTGGAACTCACTCTGTAGTCCCTGGCTGGCCTTGAACTCAGTTATCCTCCTAACCAACAGAGAAACATTTAAGCTAAATAATTTTACCAATCTAGTTTTAAAAAGATTATCATTTAGCCTTATCTCCTTTGAGATAAAATAGCTTTATGAATGTCAAGCAGTTAAGCCGGGCATGGTGGTGCACGCCTTTCATCCCAGCACTGGGAGGTAGAGGTAAGAGGATCACCGTGAGTTCCAGGACACCCTGAGATTACATAGTAAATTCCAGGTCAGCTTGAGCTAGAGTGAAACACTACCTCGGAAAAAAAAAGTCAAGCAGTTATAGAACCAACTAACCATTAAAAATTACTTCACATTCCATAGCCTGTTTGGTCTAAAAATAAAATCCCAGATTCACTAGAGGAAGCTTAATACATAAATAGATTTTCACATCTTCTCTGGGTTCTGGGTAAGTCAATTTTAGTTGGTACATTTTGTGTGTGCATGGGACTTGAGGACATTTCAAGTCCAAGATTATTAAATTCTCTATGTCAAATGCTCTGAAATTAAGAAATACAAACCCCAAATTTTATTAATTCCATAACTATAATTCTTAGTCAAATGAACCTAATTTTCTTTGATTTATAACTGAACTGCAGCAGTATCACATCCTATGTGAGGAAAGGAATACCAGTGCTATATTAAATTCTATGCACAAGAGGGACTGGGAGGGCAGACAGACTCCATGCAAGCATCTCATCACAACTGAAGTACTGAGAAAACAATTACACTTTAAGAAAACTACTTTTTTTTTTTTTTGGGGGGGTGGGGTTCAAGGTAGGGTCTCACTCTGGACCAGACTGACCTGGAATTCACTATGTAGTCTCAAGGTGGCCTCGAACTCATGGCAATCCTCCTACCTCTGCCTCCCAAGTGTTTGGGATTAAAGGCGTGAACCATCATGCCTGGCTGAAAGCTACACTTTTGTTTTATGTCCTAACTTCAGAGTTTAAATTCCAGATAAAACTACAATATTAACTGCTCACCGATAAGCTATTTAGTATTTCCTGCCATTTATATTTTTGGAGTGTTTTCTCAGTTTATTCTTGGCCACTAAAATTTTTTTTCTTCACACATACATAGTTCTTTGGAAGTGAAAATGTGACAGAAATTTTGTTTACCTGTAAAAAGCTTGAGGTCTGAGGATTCCATTTCTCTTCTGGTCTTCCATGCCATGTGTTGAGGATACTTAAGCAAACCTGAAGAGGGAGGGGACAGAGGAGTGTATAAAACCTAATGTCATAGTGAGAAGCAGACACAGAAGGAGGGACAGAGGATTTAGAGGAGTGTATAAAACCTAATGCCATAGTCAGCAGCAGACACAAGGCACTGTCCGTTTAGAACCAGTTTAGAACCAGAGGACAAACTAGCTCTTCCAATGTGGTACTACACTTTCTTCAGAATGGAAAACCAGACACCAGCCCATGTCCACATGAGCAACATGTCTTAAGGAAAAATAATTCTTTACCTAAAAGCAACAATTTTTAGTGAGAAAAGGTGACTTTTTTATATAAATTTTGAAAGTGAGGAAATGACAGAGGAGAGATTGATTTCATATCCATCTCTGTATTCAGTCTGCTACAGAATCTTTTTTGGGGGTACCTGGGACTCACTCTCATCCAGGCTGGAGCTGAATGCAAAGGAATCCCCCTTCCTTAGCCCTCTGAGCAATGGAACTAAAGGTATGTGCCACCATAGCTGTCGCTGCTACTCATTGTATCGTTTAGGCTGAAGAATGTAGATGAAATCTGGCCTCATTAAAAAAGCAGAAACAAGGAAGACATTACAGACCCCCGCCCCCACCAAGAAGGTCTTAAGGATTCCCAGTTTCCTTAGAACATGCTTGTCTGCACTTGAACAACACTTAACTCAAACCATCTGCCAACATAACTGCAAACCCAATTTGCTGTGGGAAAAAGAAAGCTGGGTCATTTTATCTGTACTATTATACTTCATAAAATTAGGGTATAATTTTTTAAAATATTTTATTTATCTATTTGAGAGAGAGGGAAAGAGAAAGAGGCACATAAGAAAGAGAAAGAGAATGGGTGCACCAGGGTCTCTAGCTACTGCAAATGAGCTCCCAGACTTATGTCCTACCTTGTGTCTGGATTTATGTGGGTACTGGGGAATCAAACCTGGGTCCTCTGATTTTGCAGGAAATCACCTTAACTGCTAAGCCATCTCTCCAGCCCTTAAATTCTTCTTTTTTTTGGGGGGGGGGGAGAGAAAAAGCAAGAAAGAACTGGTATGCCAGGGCCTCAGCCACTATAATCAAACTCCAGATGCTTGCGCTACCTAATGTTCATGTGCAAAATTTGTGTTTGCATGGATTCTGGAGAGAGATCAAACATGGGTCCTTAGGCACCTTTACTGCTGAACCATCTCTTCAGCCCCCAAAATGACCCCCCCCCCCATACACACAAGATAGGGTCTCACTCTGGCCCAGGCTGACCTCCAATTCACTATGTAGTCTCAAGGTGGCCTTGAACTCACATGAATCCTTAATCCCAGCACTAGGGAGACAGAGACTACAAAACTGCTGTGAGTTCAAGGTCATCCTGGAGCTACAGAGTTCCAGGTCAGCCTGGGATAAAAGTGAGACCCTACCTTGAAAAACCAAAAAAGTAAAGGAAAGTAAAAGGCAAGACAGACACTGGCTCTGCTGAATTCTGCTCAGGGCAGTTCTTGAAAGTTGGCTTTGGAATGAATTAAATAACTAATCCAGGGGCTGGGCATGCTAGCATACACCTTTAATCCCAGCACTCGGGAGGCAGAGGTAGGAGTAATCACCTTGAGTTCAAGGCCACCCTGAGACTACATAGTGAATTCCAGGTCAGCCTGAGCTACAGTTGACCCTACCTCAAAAAATAATAATTAATCCAGGGCTGGAGAGATGGTTTAGCAGTTAAAATGCTTGCCTGTAAAGCCTACGGATCCAGTTTTGATTCCCCAGTATCCTTGTAAACCAGATGCACCTGAGGGTATATGTGTCTGGAGTTTGTGTGCAGTGCCTAGAGGTGCTGGTATACCCATCCTATCTCTCTCTATCTGCTTATCTCTCTCTCTCAAATAAAAACATTTTTTTTAAATAATTAATCCAGCCTTTAATCCCAGCACTAGGGAGGCAGAGGTAAGAGGACTGGATCACTGTGAGTTCGAGGCCACCCTGAGACTACATACAGGTCAGCCTGGGCTAGAGTGAGATCCTACCTCAAAAAAAAAAAAAAAAAACAGAAAAAAAAGGGGTGGGGGAGCCATCAGAAACTTCCTAACACAGTGAATGCATACTTCTTATGCACACAGGGGAAACCAAAGGTAAAGAAAAGGGATAACTAAACAAAAGCTTCCCCAGTTTAAAAAGCACTTTTGAATCCAAAATACTAGGAGTAGAAACCAAGGCTGCAATGACTCAAGACTTTGGCTCCATTTCTCAGTCCATTCTCTTTTTACTTTTGCTTTGACTTTTAAAATAAAAACAGCTACCATTAGCTTACCTTGCCATCATTGTAAAGGTTTGGATTGAACCGCACACTGTGACCACCAGTTGTTTCTAGATTCACGAGAGGGGGTGAGCTGGGATAATCTTGAGGAAAATACACATCAAACTCAAAGCAGCCATTTGCGTAGGGGGTGTCCGCGGGCCCCGTGATCAGAACCTGTGACACACACAAACACACAGAGGCCTAAGAACTGACCTCTGCATACACCACGCAAGTGCATGTGAAGCGAGAACTGCCTCCAGACAAGTCAGTCCACTGTTTACCACATGTGCTGACAAGTAAAACTGTAAGTGACAAACACAAGACTGCCCAGGTTTTAGAATGAAAAGTGATTTGGTTTGGGGGGAAATGGATTATTAAGAGAAAGATGTCTTATTGGCATCAAGAAAGTTTTATAATAGCAAATAACATTTTACTGAGTTCTTCATAATAACAATTTGACAGTTTACATAAATTACTATACCCGAAGATATAAAGATAACAGCATCTGTTCTGAATGTTTGATAAAGGTATAATGGGGCAAAAAGGTTCACCTGCAACATATTAAAACAAACAAACAAAACACAACTGGTGCTGACCCCTTAGTCACTGACATTACAAAAAACAGAGCCAGGCGTGGTGGCGCACACCTTTAATCCCAGCACTCAGGAGGCAGAGGTAGGAGGATCACTGTGAGTTCAAGGCCACCCTGAGACTACATAGTGAATTCCAGGTCAGCCTGAGCCAGCTACCTCAAAAATAAATAAATAAATAAAATAAAATAATATAAAATAAAAAATAAAAAAAGCAGAGGAGGGCTGGAGATGGCTTAGTAGTTAAGGCACTTGCCTATGAAGCCTAAGGACTGAGGTTCAATTTCCCAGAACCCACATAAGCCAGATGCCAAGGTGGCACATGCATCTGGAGTTCATTTGCTGTGGCTAGAGGTTCTAGTACAGTCATTAATTTATTCTATTCTATCTGTGTCTTTCTCAAATAAAAAGGAAGCAACCCACACACAGAGGGCTGGACACCTGTCCACAAGTCTGTAGCTGGGATAACTGATTTACAACTGCGGGGCAGTCTGCATCTTTAGGTATGGAGTAGTGCTCAACAGAGAAACACTTCCATGTTGGAACTTGTGTGTACCATTTCATGTGAAAATTATTTTATAAGCAACAACCCTACATACAGTGAGTTCTATCATTAGTAAGAAGGAGTAAGACATGACCAAACAGGCCAGGTCAACAAGCTTTCTACAGAAAAAATTATGCCAAAGAGTGCAAAAAATAAATAAATTTTTAAAAACTGGCAGAGGAATGGATCAAAAAATTATATCTGGCTAAGGAACACAGAATGGCTAGCTAGTCAACTAAATCATGTATGTAATGGAATTTTCTGCAGGTATTAAATCTTTAGTTTTTCTTGGAACTTAAGGGTAGATCGCATTGTTAAAACAAAAAAGCTCAGAGTATAAGACATACGAGTACTTTTACAAACTTTATGGAAATATGAATATAAAGATATCCTACAAAAGACAAAAAGTCTGACTTTTGCTGAGTGCTATTATAAAACAAGAGAGAAAAACCCTGAAAGACTTTATCTCACACATTTTTCTTTTTCTTTATCTTTTTTTTGTTGGGAGGGAGGTGTTGGGGAGAGTCTTGTTTTAGCCCAGGCTAACCTAGAATTCACTATGTAGTCTCAGGTTGGCCTTGAACTCACAGTGACCACTTGCACAGCAGGCTGATCCACACACCCTGCGCTGACATGGAAATGAGTACCAAGCACTCGCTAAGCCGGTACTAAACATTAAACATTCATGCTCTTTTGGTGCTGCACATAAATCCTTGAGTAGCCAAGGAGAGAGGGACAAGCTGCTTTCTACCTTCATGATGTCAAGTCGCTCCTCATCACAGCGCACAAATACACTAGAGGAAGATGACAGAGGCAGTGAGGTTGAGAGGGTCACAGCTTCCTGGGCGAGGCGGCGGGCACGGGCAGCACTGTTGGCATCATTTGCATTTTTCACCTGAGACATGTAATGGTAATTTACTTTAAAACCCAATTTCCCATCTTCATCTTCAGAAACCATCTCAAATGTATCTAAAAGAAGGGGAAAAAAAAAAAAGCTGAACAAAAAGAGAGTGGAAGATGGGTGTTATGATGACAAATGGCACAAAGAAATCATTGCTATCTTCTTGGACCCAAACAAAAGGGCTACATGGAAGAACAGTAAACCAGAAATGCTGATGTGACACCAAACCTGAATGAAATAGATAATACTGGAAGCTATGGGTGCAATGGTACGTCATATCACATAGTGAAATGACAATGCAAAATAATAATCCATTATTACAAGGGGAACATTTATCATACTTATCAAAACAATTCAGAACATAAAATAGTCTCACTATAAGCCAGACATGGTGGCACATGCCTTTAATCCCAGCACTCGGGAGGCAGAGGCAGAAAGATCACTGAGACTACATAGTGAATTCCAGGTCAGCCTGGGCTACAGCGAGACCCTACCTTGAAAAAACAAAAACAACAACAAAAAATATACTCCTACTATATTTCTTTTAAAAGATACCATCTCCAAATAGGGTAACATTATTAATGAGTTAATTCTCAACAATTTTATTGAGGCAGACTTGAAAAAATTTTTAATTATTTACTTGTGCCAGGCATGATGACTGTGGTAGTTTGAATGTATGTCCCCATGGGCTCAGGTGATTTGTTAAACCGCGTAACCTGGATCTGCAGCCACGAGGCTGGAGAAGCTACCACTGAGAGCGGATCCTGGAGACCAGCCCAAGGTGTCAGACAGAAGCCTGAGCTCTGGCAGGTTTCTGTGCTGGCTGCGCTGCGGTGTCGCCAGCTACTGGTGGTTGTGCTCTCTGCTTGAATTTATGAATGGGAGCCAGCTTCTTCTGCCATAGAGGGTGCAAGTCTTAAAGAACTCCTGTTCCTGCATAATCTGGGTCTGTTGTAGATACTCACCCTAGCATCGGGAAACCGATTACTACTATGGCTCACACTTTCAATCCCAGAACTCAGGAGGCTGAGGGAGGAGGACCACCCTGAGTTCCAGGTCGGCCTGGCCTATAGAAACCAGTACAGTCAGTAAAGACTTTCAAAACATTTGGTAATGATTAATAAAGTACACCTACACTAAATATTTGGTTTTAAGAGTTACAAAATAGAATTTTCAATAAAATAGTTTTCAGACGAATTTTTTAAAATGTGTGTGTGTGTGTGTGTGTGTGTGTGTGTGTGTACACATACATGCATGTGGCAGTCAGAGTACAACCTCAGGTGTTGGTGGGTCCTCACCTTGTACCTTGTTTCAGGCTGGGCTCTTGTTTCTAATTGCTTCTGTATGCCAGGGAAGCTGGCCCGTGACCTTCTGGGGAATTTCCTGTTTCCACCTCCCATCGCCCCAAAGGTGCACCAGGATTATTGGTGTGCTAGCTACCGCATCCAGCTTTAGGGGGCTGCTGGAGAGCCAGACTCAGGTCCTCACACTAGCGAGGGAAGCATGTTACCCGTTGAGCCATCTCCCTAGCCCAGTAACATTATTTAAAACCAAAATTAATACTCTAAGAGTGAAAGGGAGATTAGGCTGCCAAACTGAGGCAGATAAACATTGTAAAATCATTTACAACTAAAGAACTGCCAAACCAAAGTATAAATCATATGTGCATTATTATCTCTTGTGACCTTTAAGGAAATGCTGGAGGGTAAAGACAGCAAAAACTCAGTTATTTCTATTGAGCTCTTAAAAACAGCATGAAAAATATCTGCTTTCTGAATCGTACTTTAATGTTGCTCTCACATAGTCAAAGTTGTTGGGTTCCTTTTAAAGGACAGAAAAAAAGCACAGAGCTGGGCGTGGTGGCACACGCCTTTAATCCGAGCACTTGGGAGGCAGAGGTAGGAAGACTACCGTGAGATCGAGGCCACCCTGAGAGTACATAGTGAATTCTAGGTCAGCCTGAGCTAGAGTGAGACCCTACCTCGGGGGGGGGGGGGGGAAGCATAGATAGTAAAAATTAATAACAGCAATATAACAGAAATTAAAATAGGAAATGTGGACCTGGAGAAATGGCTCAGTAGTTAAGGTGCTTGCTTGCCTGCAAAGCCTAATGACCTGGGTTTGATTGCCCAGAACACACATAAAGCCAGATAGATGCACAAACTAGTACGTGTGTCTGGAGTTCATTTGCAGTGGCTGGAGGAGGCCCTCCCACCTCCCCATCTCTCAAATTGGAAAAGTGTTTGTTTATACTTATACAGACCAGGATTGTATGAGCGACCGTGACACTATCTCATCAATGCTCATTCGTCAATAGTTCCAGATGAGGAAAAGCGAGGGTTGACTGGGTTAACCTATGTTTGCTGGTTTGCTAAAGATGAACTTCATGAAACTCCAGAGGGTTAAGTACAGGGCTGATTCAGATTGGCAGCGTGCGGACCTCGGTTAGGTTGGAATATACAAAACTAAAGACAGCAAATGTTTACAATGCTGTCTTCTAGACACAAAGCAGCTTGATACTTACAACCCCACAGTGGCTGATCCTATCTAAACAAGACCTGCATAACAGAAGGGAAAAGATGATGACATCAAAATAGAAGAGAGACTACTTGGGAAGAAGAAGGGATTCGGAGGGGTGACTCAGGTAGAGGGAAACGGGTGTGGTAGGAGGAGATTATGACCATGGTATCTTGTCTGTATTTATAGAATTTATCAAGAAAAGGTTAAAAATTAGAGAAGGCAACCTAAGTAACAATGTTGGGAACACCTTGGGAGAGCATTTCCTGAGCATGTTTGAAACTCTGGGTTCAACCTCCAGCACCACAGAAAATGAAATAAAAAGAATTAAACTTTCTAGTTGTTTTAGATATCTGCTTATGTTTTTCCTCTCCTAGGTACCATAGTGCTTCCTCTCAAGTCATATTTGAAAAAAATTCTACAAGTTCTCTCTCCTCTCCCTTCCTCCTCCCACTCTCAAATAACTTTTTTTTTTAATTTTTATTTATTTATTTATTTATTTATTTGAGAAGGACAGACAGAGAGAGAAAGAGGCAGAGAGAGAGAGAGAGAATGGGAGCGCCAGGGCCTCCAGCCACTGCAAACGAACTCCAGATGCAAGCGCCCCCTTGTCCATCTGGCTAACGTGGGACCTGAGGAATCGAGCCTCGAACTGGGGTCCTTAGGCTTCTCAGGCAAGCACTTAACCGTTAAGCCATCTCTCCAGCCCTCAAATACTTTTAAACATATGTATATGCGACCAGAAAGATGACTCAGAAGTTAAAAGTGCTTGCAAAGGTTGATGACCTGGGTTTGATTCCCCAGTACCTACATGTGGTGGTTCGATTCAGGTGTCCCCCATAAACTTAGGTGTTCCGAATGCTAGGTTCCCAGCTGATGGAGATTTGGGAATTAATGTCTTCTGGAGATGGTGTATTGTTGCTGGTGGCCTTAAGGGTGTTATAGCCAGTTTCCCCATGCCAGTGTTTGACACACTCTCCTGTTCCTGTTGTCCACCTGATATTGGTCAGATGATGTTCACCCTCTGCTCATGCCATCGTTTTCCCCTGCCATTATGGAGCTTCCCCTCAAGTCTGTAAGCCAAAATAAACCTATTTTTCCCCACAAGCTGCTCTTGATCGGGTGATTTCTACCAGCAATGAGATCCTGACTGCAACACCACATAAAGACAGATATACAAAGTGACACGTGCATCGTTAGTTCATTAAAAAGAGAGTGCAAGGCGATGGAGAAATGGCTTAGCAGTTCAGGCGCTTGCTTGTGAAGCCTAAGTACTCATGTTCAAATCTCCAGGTTCCACATAAACCAGACGCACAATGACGGAAGTGTGCAGTGTCATACATGCGCACAAGGAGGCTCACATGTCTGGAGCTCGTATGTAGCGGCTGAAGGCCCTGGCATGCCCTTTTTTTTCCTCTCTCTCTCTCAAATAAAAAGAGAGAGAGCAAGGATAGAGAGATGACTTGGTGGTTAAAAGCATTTGCTTACAAAGCCTGGTGCCAGGTTTGAGTCCCCAGTACTGACACAGTAACAGATGCACAGAGTGGTGCATGCATCTGGAGTTCCTTTGCAGTGGCAAGAGGCCCTGGCACACTCATATTCACTTTTTTTTTCCTTTAATTAAAAAAAAGACAAAAAAGAAAGAGAACATGCCACTATTGTACCAATCTCCACTTTATTCAAAATAAAATTTAAAAAGTGTGTGTGTGTGTGTGTCCCCATCCTCATGGGAAGGAAGCTTTTAATTCAGGATCTCTTGTACTGTAACCTGATCTTGAAAATGCAAGCTACCCATTTCAGCCTCCTGTGACTTGGATATGGGCATATGCCACCATGCCTAACTCAAGTCTAAAAATCTTTAATTTACTAGGGAACATTTAATGGCCCTCCTGAAATACTGAAGATGACATCTTTACAAAAGAAAAAATTTCAACTTACCAAACTGTAGTTTCTTCATGACAGCCACATATTTTTCTTCAAGGGATTTTAATACTGACATAGGTTTGGGTTTCATTGTTGCCTTCTTTGAGTATTCACCTAGTTTTTTTTCTGTTATAAAACATTTAAGATAACAGTATACAATTCTGAAGATTAAAATGAAAAACAATTCACTTAAGAATGCTAAGTTTTGAATTTCAAATTTTTACCAAACTTCAAAATTAACCTGCCTATTATACAATTTTTAGGAAAATAATTTTCTTTTTTATAACTCTACAGAGCAAAAAAATCTCTTAATAATATTTAAAGTTGCAGAACTGAAGCAACTGCCATAGGATCACTGTTCTGTTACAAACACGTGAGGTTCACTGTTTACTAAATTTTCATATGCCGTCTTCTATTGGGGGGAGGTGAATGAAAGGTGGGGTAAGACAGGGTCTCCTTACAGAGTCCAAAATGACACTGAACTCATAATCCTTCTGTCACTACTGCCAAGTGTAGGATCACAGGTGGATGTCATCGTGGGTAGCCTGAGCTAGAGTGAGATCCTACCTCGAAAGATGGGAGGAGGGGAGGGGAGGGAAGATCCTGGACCAGACTTATTTGCAGCAGAGAGAGATCCTGTCTCAAAGAAGGCAGAACAGACAATCCCTCTGACCTCTTCATGTGTGCCATGGCATATAGACACTCATTCAAACACATAGACACATGCATGTATGTACACTAAATGAATAGGTAAATAACACTTTTGTAAAGATAGCAGAACTGACCTTGATTTGCCTGCTGCAAGCTGGTGGTGGCAGCAGAAACGATCTCAGCCGTCTTTTGGATGTCTGGTACCAAAAGAGTCAGACCTTCTGGTTCTGGATCTGATGCATCAGGTTTTACTCCCGTTTTGACATTTTCCCTTTTAGACCTGAATAATTTTGCAAAACATGGAAAGAAATGCAAGAAAAAATATGTTATTAAGTCTACAAATAAAACTTGCACACGTTAGCAACAGTGGTGAACAGCAGAGAGAGCGCTGCACTGTGTTTGTCATGGGGGATGCAGACCAGGGGCAGATTAGAGGTCTATTCATTAAGACTTCTGAAGCCATAGGCCAAGAACTAAAATAATAAACAAAAACTGTGCATAGCTTTTTCTTCCCTTCTAGCTAAAAGGCAAAAGATAAATGCCATAGTACAAAGTACCCAGATGTTTACATTATCTTTAGACCCTAATCTGACATAAGTACCAAGAAATTAAAAAAAAAAAGAAACACCTTTTCGGTTTTTTCAAGGTCAGGTCGCACTCTATCTAGCCCAGGTAACCTAGGATTCACTCTGTGATTCCAAGCTGGCCTCATTCTCACAGGGATCTTCCTACCTCAGCCTCCTGAGTGCATCTCCATGCCTGGGCTTAGTATTTCTGTGAATGTTAATTTTTTTTGTTTGTTTGGTTGGTGTTTTTCTTGTTTTTGTTTTTCAAGGTATGGTCTCACTCTAGCCCAGGATGACCTGGAATTCACTATGGAGTCTCAGGGTGGCCCCAAACTCACGGCGATCCTCCTACCTCTTCCTCCCAAGTGCTGGGATTAAAGCATGCGCCACCACACGCAGCTTTCAGTGAATGTTAATTTTTTAAGAATGAAAGTTAGTACTTCAAAATAAACTGTAGGTTCACTACTGGGGATCTTTCTACAATGTACTTCTATACTATTAACCATAAAATTAAACACCAACTGTTATAACATCACAGCAAATTGTAATGACAGGATGCATTACAGCAAGGTTTCAGTGATGAGAACACTACTGGATTCTCTAGATGACTGCAATGGTAGTTCAACACAAGAGTCACTCAGCACGATGAAACTTTATTTCCTTTTCTTTTCTTAAAAGTATTTTCATTTATTTATTTATTTATAAGCAAAGACAGATAGGAGACAGAGAGAGTGAGCACAGCACGGCCTCCAGCCATTGCAAATGAACTCCAGATGCATGTGTACTTTGTGCATCTGGCTTACATGGGTACAGGGGAACTGAACCTGGGTGTTATGCTTTGCGAAAAAGCGCCTTAACTGCTGAGCAATCTCTCCAGCCCCTTCCTTTTCTTTCATTACAAATCTTGGCATATATTACTCACATAATAATCTGCTTAGACTTCTTTTAAAGGTTTCTTGAGGCAGGGTTTCACTCTATTTTGGGCTGGTCTGGAAATTACTCTGTAGCCCCAGGTTAGCCTTGAATTCCTCTCCTGGCAATCCTCCAACCTAGCCTCTGCAGTGCTGGAGTTAAAGGCATGTACCACCACACCCAGCTATCTGCTTAAAGTTTAAAAATAATTATATACTTGTTATTTCAGTAAATAGAAAATTTATTTACTGGAGAAAGACAGCTTCAGAACCTCTTGCAAACTCTAGATACATGTGTCACTTTGTGATTATGGCTTTATATGGGTACTGGGGAATAGAACCCAGACTTACAGTCTTTGCAATCAAGGGCCTTTAACCTTTGAGCCATCTCCCCAGCCCAGCAAATAAAAAAATTCAAAACACAGAAAAATAAGGGTGTTTGAAATGTTTGTAAGGTATTATTTAAACTACAGAGCACTTAATTTTCTAGATACATAGCTACCAACCAAAAGACTTTACCATTACACTAAGAGTATTTCACTAGGCATGCAGCCACTGAGAACTATGTTTGAAAATGCAGAATGTGGAAGAAACTTTAACAAAAGAACATGTCATCTACACATAAAAGGAACCTTTATCACAAGGACAGAAGCAATTCTGTGTTTAACAGCAGGCAGATAAGAACCAGTAAACTAAGAGGTCATTCATGTGTGCAGCCAGAGCAAGTGAATACAGGACTGAATTGTCTATTCTGAAATGAGTGAGCTTCAGGGGATCAAGCAAACCCTACATATCCATACACTATTCTAACAGTTTATTCTACCTCACCTAGCAAGATAACTCACTGAAAAGGCAAAGTGTGTGGCTAAATTACTGCCCTATTTTCCCTCTGATGTAGGAAGTCACAGAGAACACATGACTATTTTTGTTTGCCACTCAGGAAACCACAGGGCATGTGTTGCATTGTACACCATTTCAACCACCAACTTCTCAGTGTGTATGTGAATATGTGTTTGTGTTTATGAAAGGAGAGTACAGTAAAAGTTCTAAAACTGTTTAAGTACCTGATGGTTTTAAAGCTACAGTCCACAAAGTAGCATTTATAACACTGAAATAAAATTGAGCCCACAACTTAATAGTTAAGCAGGACATTTCTTAATGAAAACATGACTATAGGGATCTGGAGAGATGGCTCAGTGGTAAAGGTGCTTGCTTGAAAAGCCTGAGGGCCCAGATTCAATTCCCCAGTATCCACATAAAGTCAGATCCACAAAATGGCACATACACCTGGAGTTCATCTGCAAAAGCAAAAGGCCCTGGTGAGCCCATTCTCACTCATATTCTCTTCTCTCCCCTCCCTCCAAATAATTTTTTCCCCCCCAAGGTAGTGTCTTGTTCTAGCCCAGGCTGACCTGGAATTCACTATGTAGTCTCAGGGTGGCCTCAAACTCACAGTGATCCTCCTACGTCTGCTTCCCAAATGGTGGGATTAAAAGACATGTATCACCATGACCAGCAGTAAAATACTTTTTTAAAAATCATGACTATAGGGGAAAAATCTCAAACAAGTTCTCAATGGCATGTATCAAATGCTGTTACTAACCAGTTTTAAACACCAAGAAACAAGAAAAGCACAAAAGTGCTTGACAGTAGCCATTCTGAATTTACAAGGACTTTCCCTTACCCAATAATAAGCAATTTTTACTATAAGTTTAAAAAGCTTCTTAATTACTAGGACTACTGAACAAGAAAAAGAAAAAACACACAGTAGTCTTGAGACAATTGTTCTGGTAATGGTAGAATAGAATGCAGATAATGTTCTAAGCCTGTCATCACTCACCTGATCCTCTTACAAAAGATGTCGATTAGTCAACATATTTTGCCAAGCTGAAAAGAAAGATATGAAAGAAAGGCTCCCTCCCCCACCCCCTGCTTTTTTTTGTGACTCCTTCCAGAAAAGGCTTTTTCTCCTGGAAGAGCCTAGAGAATGATATGAGTCAATGCACTTGAAGGCTCTATCATAACACCCTTTCACATGGAGGTTATCCTTGGGAAACCACCACTTCTGAAATGCAAGCCTGCTTATCAATTCCAATTTCCTAATTCCAGATTTAAAAAATGAGTAATAAGTCATTAAAGCAGTAAAAAAAGGATGGTAAGTTTTATGAGATTTGCTTTTTTAGTTTTATGTGTTTTAAAGTAAAATTAAAGTTTCAGAAAAGACCAAGATCCAGAAGTTTAAAAAAACTGACATCAAGTTTATAACATAAAAGTATCTCAAATCTTATAATGAAGACAATGGTTGAAAAATCATAATGCAGATACACACCTTAGACCTTCACACAAGTTCTCAAAGAACTTATTCTTGAGTGGTGTCTTTGACAAAATCAATGATCTCCAAATGGTGACAAGATGTCAAAGATAGGAAGGATATACTCTACCTGCCTATAAGTGACAGTAACTATTCACTGAACATTCAACTGAAGTCACAAGTCTCTTTTCCTTAGAAATTTTAGGTTACTGTCAACCCATATGTAGGCCCAGTTCATGAAAAAAGGCCATACCTTAGCTCACATCCTGAAGTCTGTGTGAAAAGCTATTTGATTTCAAGGCACCTAGCTGGAAGTAGGTCTCTGAGACTGATAATGGATCCAACATGGTAAAAGCAATCAGCGACGGCCGCTACCATGGCATCCGCTGCTGTGTGCATACGCTGCATCTGGCTGTGATCACTGCCCTGAAGAAATACGAGGAAGCAACTCAAGTTTCTACTATGGCAAAGAATTAACTGTAAACATTTTCCACTATGCTGTGAATTCCAACTAAGTAGCTAGTAAGTTAAGCAAATGTTGGCTCTGTGAAATAAATCTGAAGTAGGATGTGAGCAAAATGGGCAAAATTTTCTCAAAACCAAATGTATTTTTTAAAAAGCCCAAATCTCAATGATCAGTTATATTAACATTCTCTAATAATACTGCCATCCATTGAGTTAGAGGTTAAGTCTAAATATACCGTATCAGATTTCTGTTCTTTCATAATCCACACATGAATAACAACTTAATGCAGCTACTTTCTTGGCAGAACAATAGGAACTATTTTTTTTACTCCCTCATAGCCCCAAATCTAAAGCTGAATGATTCATACAGTTGAAAAAAGCATTTAAAAAATAAATGGAAGTTATCAGAAATTTTCCTGATTCAGAACTATTAGAAATTATGCCCTTGAAGACTGGACAAGAGATGAAACCTTCCACAGTTACCTATAAAACACCACCACATTGCACTCCTTAGTTCTGAAGCTCTTTGCCAGGAATTATAGTTTAATAGGGGTAAAGGTAAGTTGAGAGGTTTTGAAAAATTACCACTATGGAAAAATGTTTCTACTGTCTCCAGAGAAACATGAAAGTCATTGGTGAACTGCCAGAAAAGGAGGCCAAGACCATGTCCGACGCTCTGTGATGAAGCTAAAGCTTAGTTCTTAACTCTGATTTCTTTGTAGTGTTACTTAGCTCTTTTTTCTTGAAAGTATTTTATATTCATTTATTTATTTATTTTAGAGAAGGGGACAGAGAGGTAGGTACAGAAGAGAGAGAATGGGCACCAGGGCCTTGAGCCACTGCAGACTGACTCCAGACACACGTGACACCTTGTACTTCGTCTGGCTGACGTGGGTCCTGGGAACCGAACGTGGGTCCTTTGACTTTGCCGGCCAGCACCTGAACCACTAAGCCATCTCTCCGGCCCATTACTTAATTCTAATTATATCCATTTACTTGTTTAAATCTTTAAGAAGAAGTGTAGTTTAGTGATTTTAAAATAAAAGCAGAAAAGAAACTTCCGCATCTTGGGAAGTGTAAAAGAGAAATATTAAAATGGGATACAATTAAAACAGATACAAGAAGCCCTTAAAAAGAAAGCCTTGCTCAGTAGTGGAGTGTAGCTGGGTTTAAGCCCAGTGAGCATCACCATATGTAAGGAAGGTACTGTCTGCTACTGGGCAGGTGGCAGAGATCACCTATTCCAGGACTTTACCAACAGACAACCCAACTGACACAGTCACCAATGCCGGCTTCAGGCTTCACTGGCTCAAATACCAAGTAAAAGGATGATAGACAACGAGCCTTGCTTAGGATCCTTGAAAAAAAGCAACATTGAAGCCAGGCGTGGTAGCACATACCTTTAATCCCAGCACTGGGGAGGCAGAGGAAGGAGGATCACTGTGAGTTCCAGGACGCTTGAGACTACATAGTGAATTCCAGGTCAGCCTGGGCTGGAGTGAAACCCTACCTCAGAGAAAAAAAAAGGGGGGGGGAGGGGACAGAAAGAAATCTAGCCTTTCATTTTACACGCATGGCAGGTACAAGTAGGAAAAAGAAAAACTAGGCAATGTTTCTCAATAGAAACCATAGTAAGCAATATGAAATGGAAAAGTTCTGACTGAAGTCCTACAAGATCCATCCTGAGGGGGCTTAAAATAAGAGAATTTAGGGTTGGAAAGATGACTTAGTGGTTAAGCCACTTGCCTGTAAAGCCTAAGGACCCAGGTTGAATTCCCCAGTACCCACGTAAGCCAGATGCACAAGGTGAAACACTGGAGTTTGTTTGCAGTGGCCCTGGTACACTCATTCCCCACTCCCTTCTCAAAACACTAAATAAATAAAACCATAATAAGAGAATCTAGGGCAGGCTCAGTGGATAAAGTGCTTGGAGTTCAAGCCTGAGTATCAGAGGTCAATCTCCAGGCCCCACATGAGGAAACAGTGTCTATCATCTACTAACAATGCTATGGGGAGCCCTAACAGAGCTCTCAACAAGAGCAGCAAAAAGAAAAATAGCTGGGGTGGTGGAGCATGCCTTTAACTCCAGCACTTGGGAGGCAAAGGTAGGAGAATGGTTGTGAGTTCAAGGCCACCCAGAGACTACAAAGTGAATTCCAGGTCAGTCTGAGCTACAGCAAGACCCTGGAAAAAAAAAAAAAAAGGCCGGGGGTGGTGGCGCACGCCTTTAATCCCAGCACTCGGGAGGCAGAGGTAGGAGGATCGCCGTGAGTTCGAGGCCAGCCTGAGACTACATAGTGAATTCCAGGTCAGCCTGGGCTAGAGTGAGACCCTACCTCAAAAAACCAAAAACATAAATAAAGGAAGAAAGAACAGTAGAATGAGATGAAGAAAAAGCATGCTTCAAATGAGGTAGGCAGTGCATACCAAGGCACATGCGCACCCATGCTCACATACAAAAATTTTGAGAGAGAAAAAAAAAGGTGGCAGAAAGAATGTAAGAGCCAAAGGAAGGGTAAGACTTCTTACAGTGTGCTCCTCCAGGCACAAAATGGCCTGGATATCCATGACCTCACAGTGCCTGACACTACCTACACAAGACCATCATAATAGGAGGAAAAGATCATGACATCAAAATAAAAGAGACACTGATGGAGAGGGGGAGGGGATATGATGGAGAATGGAGTTTCAAAGGGGAAAGTGGGGGGAGGTAGGGCATGACCATGGGATATTGTTTATAATCATGGAAGTTGTTAATAAAAAATTAATTAATTAAGCCGGGGGTGGTGGCACACGCCTTTAATCCCAGCACTCGGGAGGCAGAGGTAGGAGGATCGCCATGAGTTCACGGCCACCCTGAGATGACAGAGTTAATTCCAGGTCAGCCTGGACCAGAGTGAGACCCTACCTCAAAACACCAAAAAAAGAAAAAATAAATAAAAATAAATAAATTAATTAAAAATTTTAAAAAACGAAGCCAGGCATGGCAGTGCACAGCTTAAATCCCAGCACTTGGGAGACAGAGGCAGGAGAATTTCCAGTTGGAGGTCAGCCTGGGCTAGAGTAAGACGTTGCCTCAAAAAAATAAAAATAAATAAATAAAAACAGGAGAATCTGAGAGAAAACAAACCTTGCCCCCCCACCAAAAAAAAAAAAAAAAAAACGATCAAATAACCTTAGTGCTTAGATTGGTTTTAAAAGTGGAGTAATACTTCTGTATAAGAATTATTTTAAAATCTGATGAGTTTCTTTCCGCTAGGAAAAGCAGCACTGGAAAACGCGTGCCTGAGCAGTGCTGAAGAGAAGTCACCTCCTGAACACGCACAGCCGCCTGGACAGCTGTCAAGTAAGACTCTGGGGCCGAGTCTCCCTTTCAATTTTATGAGATCATGAAATTCTGAATATCCTAAAATAAGATTATTTGGCTACTAGAGTCAGGAAAAGTCTGAATGGATGACCAGAAAGAATAATCACAGGACGAGGGGTGACATTTATTTGAAAGTACAACCAAACTGCTAAGTTGCATTCTGACATCACTCTGAGGTACCTAGGCTGCAGAGAGCAGCTGAACACGAATCTCAGCAAGACGGCTACGTAAAAGCCAAAAGGGCCCATCTTTACAACACGATTACCTTATAGATAGCAGAATACATTTCCATGACATTTTCAATCAAATCAAAATTCTACGTACTCAAAGGTTTAAGCGTACCATTTGATCCATGGCATAAATTCTACTACAGTTTAAGTGTATAGGTTACCCATGCAACAAACCCTTTTACTGAAGGGGCAGGGTTGTGCTTCTGTATTTTGAGGGGGGAGGAGCAGGATAGAATCTTGCAGTATTATACCAACACTGGCTATGAATGATCCTCCCAATGAAGCCATTCAAGTAGCTGGGATGATAGGAATACATTATCACACCCAACTCCTCCTCCTCCTCTCCTTTCAATAATCCAAAGTAAAGGTTTAACAATAACTGACCAAAAATTGAGGGAGGGCCATAAATGGTGGCACATGCCTTTAATCCCAGCATTTGGGAGGCAGAGGAAGGGGTATCACTGTGAGTTTGAGGCCACCCTGAGACTACATAAGTGAATTCTAGGTCATCCTGGGCTAGAGTGAAACGCTATCTAAAAAAACAAAACAAACAAACAAAAAAACACAGGTGGACATGGTGGCACACGCCTTTAATCCCAGCACTTGGGAGGCCGAGGCAGAGATAGGAGGATTGCCACCAGTTCAAAACCACCTTGAGACTACATAGTGAATTCCAGGTCAGCCTGGGCTAGAGTGAGACCATACCTTGAAAAACCAAAAGAAAAAAAAAGGGGGGAGAGCCAAGAAATGCCTCAGTGGTTAAAAGTGTGCTTGCAAAGCCTACTAGCCCAGTTTTGATACCCTGGCCACCCAGGTAAAGCTAGATACAAAACGGACACACTTGCTGGACATGGTGGCATGTGCCTACTTGGGAGGCTGAAGTAGAATTACTCGGAGATCAAGGCCATCCTGGGCAACAGTGGGTTCAAGTGAGGCTGTGCTAGGGTGAGACCTTGCCTCAGAAAAAAAAAAACAAAAACAGAGCTGGATATCCCAGCACTGGGGGAGGCAGAGGCAGGACGATTGCCATGAGTTCGAGGACACCCTGAGACTACATAGTGAATTCCAGGTCTGCCTGAGCTAGAGTGAGACCCTACCCTCGAAACCCCTGCCCTCCAAAAAAAAAAAAAAAAAAAAAAAAAAAAACCAGGGGCTGGAGAGATGGCTTAGCGGTTAAGCGCTTGTCTGTGAAGCCTAAGGACCCCGGTTCAAGGCTCAATTCCCCAGGACCCACGTTAGTCAGATGCACAAGGGGGCACACATGTCTGGAGTTCGTTTGCAGTGGCTGGAAGCTCTGGCGTGCCCATTCTCTCTCTCTCTCTCTCTCTCTCTCTCTCTCTCTCTCTCTCTCTGCCTCCTTCTCTCTGTCACTCTCCAATAAATAAATAAACAAAAAAAATTTAGAAAAAAAAAAAAAACAGGGCTGGAGAGATGGCTTAGCAGTTAAGGCATTTGCCTGCAAAGCCAATGGACCTAGGTTCGACTCCCCAGAACACACATAAGCCAGATGCACAAGGTGGAGCACACGTCTGGAGTTCATTTGCAGCAACTAAAGACCCTGGCCCATTCTCTTTACCTGCCTATTTGTCTGTCTGTCTGTCAGTCTCTCTCTCTCTCTCTCTCTCTCTCTCAAATAAATAAAAATGTTTTTTTTTAAAGCGATGTGACTGGTGTTCATTTGCAGTGGCAAGAGAACCCAGCACACCCATACCTCTGCACATGCACTCACAAACACAAATAAACATGTTTGTTTGTTTGTTTCCAAGGTATGGTCTGTAGCCCAGGCTGACCTGGAACTCACTCTGTAGTCTCAGGCAACAAACTCATGCTGCTCCTCCAAGCTCTGCCTCCCAAGTACTAGGATTAATGGTATGTGCTGCCACACCCAACTCAAATTATTTTCATTAAAGTACAACAAAATGATCACTTTACATTAATGTTATACTATACAGGTAGAAACACTGTCAGTAATTTTAAGGTGGTTTTTTCTTTGGTAGGGTCTCACTCTAACCCAGGCTGACCTGGAGCTCACTCTGTAGCCCAAACTGGCCACTTCAGCCTCCTGAATACCGGGATTGTACACATTAGCCACCAGCTCTACCAGTAGTTTTTTTTTTTTTTTCCTGTTTTGTTTTTTTCAAGATAGGGTCTCACTCTAACCCAGGCTGACCTGGAATTCATTAGTTAGTCTCAGGGTGGCCTTGATCTCAAGGCGATCCTCCTACCTATGCCTCCCAAGTGCTGGGATTAAAGGCGTGCGCCACCATGCCCAGCTCCAATAGTTTTAAAAGTTAAACTTGGGCTGGAAAGATAGTTCCATAGTTAAAGATATTTGCTTGCAAAGCCTGACAGCCCATGTTCAATCCCCCAGAACCTACATGAAACTAACTGCACAAAGTGCACTAAGGTGCATGTGTGGAGGCTCAATGTAGCAGCAGGAGGCCTGGTGTGCTCTTGCTTTCTCCCTCTCTCAGCAATAATTTTTTAAAGTTAAATTCTAAGCAATATCTTTATTCTTTGTCTAAGAAGTATAATAAATCTTTTATTGTCTGCTACAGATAGCAAGAAAAGCAATTAATATACCTAACCAAAACTTATTTATGTATTTACTTATTCATTGGGAGGGAGGGAGGGATGGAGGGAGGATCTGTCAGGACCTCTTACTGCTACAAACGAACAAACGATGCATGCACCACTTATTTGTGCATGCATACCCCCTGTACCAAAATCTCTTGCTACTACAAGCAAACACCAGACATTTGCACCAATTTCTGCATCCAGGTTTACAAGGGCGGTTGGAGAACTGAGCCCAGGACAGCAGGCTTTGGAAACAAGTACCTTCACCTTCCGAGCCATCTCCCCAGCCCTGTGTTTCCTTTTTATTCAGTCCAGGACCCAAGCTGGAGGGAACAGTGCCACTCAAAGTTAAGGTGGGTTATCCCACCTCAATTTATTTTATTTAATTAAGTTAACCCCCCACACACATGTCCAAAGTCTCATTTCCTAGGTGATTCTAGATCCAGTCAATCTGACAATAATATTAAACATTACAAGCATGTTTTGTTGGTATACAATTTTTTTTAACCTTATGAATGAATGCTGGGGTCCCTTGCCACTACAAACAAACCCCAGACATGTGTATCACTTGGTGTGCCTGGCCTTACATAGGTATGGGGAAAATCAAACCCAAGTCAGCAGGCTTTATAAGCAAGCACCTTTAAGGCATTGAGCTATCTCCCCAGACCAGTACATGATGTTTTAAATTCAAGGTATGATTTATTTATTCTAGTTAAAAAATTATTTTTTAGATTTCAAATTGACAATAAAGAGCTCCAATTAAACTCAGCTATGCTCCACCTAGGGTTATTTTTTTATTAATCACCATACTTCACAAAGAAATCAAGCTTCCCTTCATAAAATTATGTAGCATATGTTATATAGGCATCCAAAATTCCATTCACTACAGTAAGCTTATTTATAACAAACTAAATTAAAAACTATTGTTTTTTGAGTAAGACTCTGTAACAAGCAAAACCATAATGTATTATTACTATTACTATTACTATTTTTGTTTGTTTGTTTTTTCAAGGTAGGGTCTCTATCTCAGGCTGACCTGGAACTCACTATGTAATCTCAGGGTGGCTTTAAACTCACAGCAATTCTCCTACCTATGCCGCCTAAGTGCTGGGTGGGATTAAAAGCGTGTGCCACCACGCCCAGCTCTATTATTTTTTATATAATAAATAAAATGTCCCTGGGTCAAAACACTTAAAATGTACACAAATTGCAACGCTTAGTTTTAAGCTAATACAAACACACAATATGAGGTGCAGCAGCTCACAGCAGAGCTCTCCTGAGAAGACATGTAGGCAACTTCCAAGCTTGGATACAGCATACAGATTTGCCACAAACAACATGTTTACATGTTTACAACATGGGACACAAACTGCAAAGGCAGACAGTAAGAATGTTTAATTAGATGTTTGTCAAAATGGCACTTACATTGAGAGAATTAGTCAGTCTGGTTCAATGATGGCCCTGTACTATTTTTTAAACAACTACAATGGCCTCTTAGATTACCAGTCAAAAAGACTGGGAGTAGAGGGAGGGAATAGCAGAAAATGGAACCAAATACAATACTTTTATGCTCTATACAACAGAAAAAAATACTCTTATCAAAGAAAATGTACCTCTGTAAAGGAGTAAATATGACCCTCAATCTTTATTTTATGATTTTGGAGAACCAAGACTTACTCTATAGTCCAGGATGGACTCAAATTCGGTGGGCTCAAGTGATCTTCCTACCTTAGCCAACATGCCTGGCTGAACTTACACTTTTTCCATGTTTGCAATTCTTACTACTTGGAGATAAGTCCACAGACTATCCCTCATCCCCTGTTGGGGACTGACACCAGAACCTTGTGCTTGCTAGGCAAATGCTCTACACTGAGCTCAATCCCTACTCCCAGTTTCATAGCTTTAAAGACATAATGAGGGCTGGAGAGAAGGCGTATGGGTCAAGGTACATGCCTGCAAAGCCTAAGGACCCAGATTCTCTCCCTTTCCAGATCCCACGTAAGTTAGATGCACAAGAGATGAGGCAAGTGCAAGGTCGCACATGCCCACTAAGTGGTGCAAGTGTCTGGAGTTCAACTGCACTGACTGAGGTTGGTGTACCAATTCCCTCTCTCTCTCTAAAAAAGTTGGAATGAAAGTCAACATAGGACAAAATTTGAAAATTTAATATTTTTCTCTCAAAGGTAAAGACTAACAAAAGCTATTCAGTGACTGAAAAAGACCTTTCAGTGACTAATTCTGTGCTATTATTTGACCTACAGTGTTAAAATAACAGGTTCTTAAAAACAACTGTGTCCAGACAAAGAAAAGATGAGGACACTGACTTACAAGTCCACTGACAAGTGCTGAGCAGCCTCTGCCACAAAGAGCTTCTGATAAGAGAACACACCATCATAATTTACTAAGGTAAAGTAGCCTACAAGTTTAATTGTTCCATATGCAACAAACTTTACTGGAACACCAACAAATAAAAACTCCATTATGTTGGGCGTGGTGGCGCATGCCTTTAATCCCAGCATTTGGGAGGCAGAGGCAGGAAGATCATTCTGAGTATGAGGTTACCCTGAGATTACATAGTGAATTCTGGTTCAGCCTGGGCTACAGCGAGATCTTACCTCAAGAAAACAACAAACAAACAAAAACCCTGAATCTTCTGAATTCTAAGAAAGCAAATAATATAAACCCAACATTTCAGCTACTAAGATTCTACCTGCAGACCTTTGTATAAGCTTCAAAAGATGTATGCACAAGGTCACTATGTCAAGAAAGAGCCCTCTAGGAAATAGCCAAGTAGAAAACAACATCTTCAAGTAACAGGGATTTAGAAGCATGAGAACACCGTCAGTGATACCCAGCCACTGACATTACTCACTGTCTCTGACATCAGCACAAGTGAAATTAGCATTCTTTGTACAATAGATACAATGAAATAACTTTCATAAAACTTTTTTATCTATAGCTACGAAAATCAGGCAAGGAGATGTCAGATAAGCCACTGTGAATAGATGTTTCTATGTGTAAAACTACAGGTGGGTATCTGTCTTTGTGTATGTATATACTGCTATGTGTTTGAGTGCTGAAATAATGTACATCACTGAAAAGAAAAGCAGAAGCACATGAAAAGCTACTTGAACAATACTGTCATGTGGCAAGTTCTAGAGGAACAAAGTGGGCACAGCACCTTAAGCGGTTGGTGTAGGTGTCCACACAGGTCTTCATTTTGGCCAATAACGTCCCAACAGAAGTCTGACATTCGGACTGTTCTTCTTCTTCCTCGCCATTCTCAGGAGACAGAGGCAACAACAATGGCACCATAGACGTGCAGGAGGCGATGGCCCGAAGCAGTTCCAGCAGAGCCCTGTACAACGGCACGTGTCTTGCCATGTCCAGAACTATGAGGAGTGAGGGGGAGAAGCACAAAATGAGAATATGTCATCTACATGCAGTCCACACTAACTGGGCTACACATGGATCTTATGATTAACTGCAAAGTGGGTAAAGGGAATAATGCCAACGAGGCAGCTGGCATGGTGGCTGGTTCCCACCTACATTCACAGCACTAAGGAGGCTAAGGTGGGAGGATCACAGCCTGGGGATTATATAGAGTGAGTTCCAGCTCAGCCTGGGCTACAGCCAGACCCTGCCTCAAAATAATAATATGGGGCTGAAGGGACAGCTTAGCAGCTAAGGCTCATGCCTGCAAAGTCAAAGGACATCGGTTCGATTCCCCAGGACCCACATAAGCCAGATGCAGAAGGTGGCACATGCATCTGGAGTTGGTTTGCAGTGCCTGGAAGCCCTGTTGCGCCCATTCTCTCCCCCCCCCCCTTTCTCTCAAATAAATAAATGAAATCCAGGTATGGTAGCGCATGCCTTTAATCCCAGCACTCAGAAGGCAAAGGTAGGAGGATCGCTGTGAGTTCAAGGCGACCCTGAGACTACACAGTGAATTCCAGGTCAGCCTGGGCTACAGCAAGACCCTACCTTGAACAATCAAAAAATCAAATGAATAAATAAATAAATAAAATAAAATATGCACTTCAGGAAAGAAGAAAATCAATTAAGTAGACCTGATAATACATTATGGCAATAAAGCATAAAAGTGTAACTAGGTTTTTAAAAAATAAACAAAAAAAAAAGGAGGAGGTAATCAGGGGCTGGGGAGATGGCTCATCAGTTAATGGTGCTTGCTTGCAAGGCCTGCTGGTCCAGGTTCAATGCCCCAGCCAACCATGCATAGCCAGACAAGCATTCATTTCTAGCCGGAAGAGACCCTGTATGCGTGTGCACACGCCACACACATGCAAATAAATAATTTTTTTAATCAGGCAATCAAACTCCAGTTGCATGTTCTGTCTCATATTCAATACTGTGCATTCAAGTTTTTAAAAAAAATTTTTTATTTGAGAGTGACAGACACACAGAGAGAAAGAGACATATAGATAGAGAGAGAATGGGTGTGCCAGGGCTCCAGCCACTGCAAATGAACTCCAGACGCATGTGCCCCCTTGTGCATCTAGCTAACATGGGTCCTGGGGAATCAAGCCTCGAACTGGGGTCCCTAGGCTTCACAGGCAAGCGCTTAACCGCTAAGCCATCTCTCCAGGCGCATTCAAGTTTTTATAGCTCTTACATACTGCTTTGATTTTTGCTCAGCAGGAGGTCAAAGTTATATTAGTTTCTATCAGAGCTGAAGTCTAAAAGTCTGCTATACTTCCTTGGCTGCTGTTGTGTGTATGTGTAGAAGATGATCAGGCTCAGGTTCTGTCAAACTCATACACAGGGTGGAGACTAGTTTTATATAACTGATCCCACAAACAGGGAGACTGCAACAGGAGGATCATGAATTTGAGGCAAGTATGGGCTATAAAGGGAGACCCTAACTAAAATCTAAAATAAAGTATTTCAAAAATTTCAGGCAGAGCACGGTGACACATGCCTTTAATCCTAGCACTTGGGAGGCAGAAGTAGATGTGATATCACCATAAGTTCAAAGCCAACTTGAGACAACATAGTGAATTCCAGGTCAGCCTGTGCTACAGTGAGATCTTATCTCAAAAAAGAAAAATCTCAAACAGTCCATAAATTCCTTCTGCAACTCTTGCTGTGAGAGTGCTGCTCTACTATTTGGATCCTAGGAGTCTCTTTTCCCAGTTTTGCACACACATGAACAAGTATCTCTCAGGATGACCCTAATTTCCCTTTCCATTCAAAAAAAAGTATCTTCATATTTTGAAACCAGGACTGAAAAGGCAAAGATTTAGTAACAACTTAGGTATTTTGAGAAGTCCCACTAAGGGAAGGGACAGTAACATTTGTTAGATTACACTGGTGTTCAAAATGAGAGGCAGGAAGTACCTTTAGCTTCTCTCATCTCTCCAGGCTGAGAACTATCTCTAGATTCAGCTGTACTACTATGAGGTGTACACCCAAAGAAATAAAAGTCAGCATATAGTAGAGATAACATCATGACCATGTTCACAGTCACAGAGCCATTCACAATAGCTCAGAGAGAATTAACCTAGGCATCCACTTCCATAAGAAATGGAAAACAGGAAATAGGGTGTATATATACAACCAAAGGGATATTGTTTAGCCATAAAGGAAAACAAACAAACAAAATGTTCTTTGTAGAAAAATGGATGGAACAAGAGACTATCATGTCTAAGGAAATAAGCCAGACTTAGAAAACAAGTGTCACTGTTTTCTCTCACAGGTGGACAGACCCTAGGTTAAAACATAGCGAAGAGGCTTGAAAGTTGGCTTAGCAGTTAAGGCATGTGTCTGCAAAGCCTAAGGACCCAGGTTCAATTCTCCAGGTCCCATATAAGCCAGATGCACATGGTGGCACATGCGTCTAGAGTAAGTTTGCAATGGCTAAAGGCCCTGGTGTGCCCATTCTCTCTCTCTCTGTCTCTATCCCTTCCTCCCTCCCTCCCTATCTCTAATTAAAAAAAAAAATAGGGAAAAGAGGCAGGTAAGTAGAAAAAGAACTACATCGGAAGAGGAATAGGAACCAGTGTCAGGGAGAGGGAGTAAGGCAAGAGAGGGTAAAGGAAGGATGTGAAAAAGAGCAAAGTCCATCAAACACATGCATATAATAAAAACGACAGTCCAACTTTTTGTACAATGAATATACACAAGTAAAAATGAATTTCAAGGGCTGGAGAAATGGCTTAGCAGTTAAGGTGCTTGTCTGTGAAGCCTAAGGACCCATTTTCAATCTCTCTCCAGATCCCAAGTAAGGCAGATGCACAAAGGTAAGGCAGGCGCAAGGTCGCACATGGCCACTGGTGGCGCAAACATTTAGAGTTCAATTGCAGTGGCTGAGGCTCTGGTGCACCAATTTTCATTTTCTCTCTCAAATAAAAATAAAAAATTTAAAAAGACTTTTAATGTGTGGCATACTGCCGAAGTTAAGTATAAATGGTATTTTATTTGAATTTCAAAACCTTATTGCCCTTATTATTAATTATATGATCAAGTATTTGAATGATTTATCAGCCTCTTTTCCAGAATTACTGCTGACTATAATTTTGTATAATTTCAGTTTCATGGAAACAATAAATGCATGGCGTTCAACTCTTTTGATCAGAGTAGTATTATTAGGAGGATTCTATCCTTAGTCCCACTGTTTTCAGTTACAAGTATCTTGACATGAAAAAAAAAAACAAGGGATTCATGAAATATTTTAATTTAAAGTCTAGAACAAGTGATGACATTGTATTATGGATACCAAAACCCGACATAAATCCACCAAATATGTAAACTGGACCTCATTTAAACAGATAATCAATAGCACGCCATTAATCCCAGCACTCAAAAGGCAGAGGTAGGAGAACTGCTGTGCATTTAATGTCAGCCTGGGACCACAGAATGTGTGCCAAGTCAGCCTGGACTAGAGTGAGACCCCACCTTGAAAACAAACAAACAAACTTTAAACTGATAATTATAAAATAAATATACAAAATATTCACCCACAAGGATATTTCAAAGAAATAATTTCAAGGGATTTACCAGAGTCATTTCGTAGGTAAGAAGACATGGCTGGGATGAGGCAGGACTGACTGAGCAGTTCCAGAAGCACAGACGGCAGGGCGCTACTATTCTGTCCTCTACTCTCATGTGATGACTGAGCTTCTCCATTTATCACGCCACTCATGGGGTTTATGTAACTTGCAAGAACCTAAAAACAAGAGTTATTATATTCTTATTTATATTTGCCTGATGGTTATTGATTTGGATTGGTTCAAAATCTCCTTCTTATGCCTTATTACGATACAAATGTTTACTCTGTGCCTGAATGTGTTATATGTATATATATGTAACTTGGCAGGCATGGTGGCACATCCCTTTAATCCCACCACTCGGGAGGCAGAGGTAGGAGGATTGCTGTGAGGCCACCCTGAGACTGCACAGTGAATTCCAAGTCAGCCTGGGCTAGAGCGAGACCCTACCTCAAAAAAACCAAAGAAAAAAAAATATTAAAATGAAACTGACTTTTACCTTTACTACTTCAACAATTACAGTTTGTGTCTTCCTATATGGCCATGGACAACATTGAACTTGGTTTAGAGAACGGACTGGTTTTGCACTTGCAGCGACCCTCATGCCTCTATCCTTCAGGTGTGGGGACTGCAGGTATGCAGCACCACCCCTGGCTAAAGGAAGCTAATTCTGTTTCACGATTCAAATTCCAAGGTTTTTCCTGAGAGTGCTGCTTATATAGGATGAACGCTGCATACATCTTACACATAAGGAAGGAATGTGCCTTAGGGTAAACACTGAAAAATTTAGCAACCCAGACATTATTTATGATTTTCATTGAATAGATGCTTAAGGGTGGTAGGATCTTACAACTTTATACTAGAATGAGCATAAAAGAGCACAACTGCAGAGAACAACAAAGACAGAATCAACTTCAATTAGTCAATGCTTCTCATTGGATTCTCAATGGATTTGCTTGACTCCAGACAAAGAAAGAAAGCTGCAAAGGAGATGCAGGTAGAGTTTAGTGGAGTGAGTTTGTGCTGAGTGGACAGAGCCTCGGTTCAATCACCATCACGAATGAGTAAATGTCAAGTGTCAATATTGAGAAGAGATGAAATACACTGAGATGAAAATACAACTTTCATCAGTGAAAGCAACTGAAAGGAAGATACTCAGAATTATAAGCATGTGGAATTTAAACTATACTGGGAGAATGGATCATCAGGAGACTCGAGTAGCATAGAAGACTAGATATGGCACAGCACACCTGCAATCCCAGCATTTGGGCAGCAGAGGCAGAAGGACCAGGATCTCAAGACCAGCCTCAGCTATACAGCCAATTCCAGACAAACCTGAGCTATAAGAGAACCTGCCTAAAAACAACAACAACAACAACAACAACAACAACAACAACAACAAAAAAGCATCTTTAAGAACAAACTGAAATAATTTAACAATTATCATTTACAATATCAAATTTACAGACATACCTGCAAAAGACAGGTGACATGTTCCTCTTCCAGTCTCTGCTTAGTTAGTGCTTGTTCTACGTCCCACCCAGAAGCAGTAGAACCCGTGCCAAAGCCAGTCCCTTTGGCCCAATAGAGCTGTTGTTCTTCTGTTGACGCAGGGTTATGAGAACTTGACACCTGAGGCTTAGGAAAAAAATCCTATTATTGTTTTATTTTTATTATAAAAAAATATGCAGCACTGGGAATATAAACAGCTCAACAATGACAGATTGCAGTTTGGCCATTCATTCTAAGATTAAACACTGAATTACTCAACCAGTTTACCCCTAAGTATATAGCCCATGGAAATGAAAAGTAGTACTAAAACCAACACACATACACACATAATGTCTAACAACTGATGAAAGATGAAAAAGGCATTAAAAGCCGGGCGTGGTAGTACACACTGTTAGTCTCAGCACTTGGGAGGCAGAGGTAGGAGGATCACCCTGAGACTACATAGTGAATTCCAGGTCAACCTGGGCTAGGGTGAAAACCCTCCCTTAGGAAAAAAAAAAGAGGGGGGGGGGCATTAAGTTTTATATTTGCCTTTCTAAAGTATCTAGCATAGGTAAATGTACAGAGAATACAAATGGACAGTTGCCAAGGGGAAGGCTCTAAATGAAGAGCAACTGCTTATGTTAAGAGTAAATGAGGGCTAGAGAAATGGCTTAGTGGTAAAGGTGCTTACCTGCAAAGCTCAAGAACTCATGTTTGAATCTCCAGGTCGCACATAGCCAGACACAGTGACACAAGTGTGCAATATCGCATATATGTACAACGGGGCGCACATGTCTGGAGTTCATTCGCAGTGGCTGAAGGCCCTGGTGCAGCCATTCCTTCTCTCTCCCTGCCTCTTTCTCACTCTGTCTCTCTCAAAATAAATAAAAAAATTTCTCTGGGCTGGAGAGATGACTTAGCAGTTAAATGCTTGCCTGTGAAGCCTAAGGACCCTGGGTTGAGGCTCAATTCTCCAGGACCCACATAAGTCAGATGCACAAGGGGGCACAAGCGTCTGGAGTTCATTTGCAGTGGCTGGAGGCCCTGGTGCGCCTATCCTCTATCTATCTGCCTCTTTCTCTCTATGTCTGTCTGTTGCTCTCAAATATATAAACAAAAAAATTTTTTTAAATAGTATTTTTAAAAAAATTCTCAAAAAAGAGTAGATGATAAAACTTTTTTTTATAATTCTATTTAAAATATTTTATTTAGTATTTATTTGAAAGAGAGAGAGAGAGAAAGAGGTAGAGAGAGAATGGGCATGCCAGGGCCCACAGCCAGTGCAAACGAACTCCAGATACATGTGCCACCTTGTGCATCAAGCTTTAGATTAAGTTCTGAAGAATCAAAGTTGGGTCCTTAGGCTTTGTAGGTAAGTGCCTTAAGTGTTAAGCCATCCCTCCAGCCCAACTTAAAAAATTTTTATTAGAAGAAGGGTAGACCAAGCATGGTGGCTCACATCTTTAATCCCAGCATTTGGGAGGCAGCGGTAGGAGGATCACAGTGAGTTTGAGGCCAGCCTAAGACTACATAGTGAATTCCAGGTTAGCCTGGGCTAGAGTAGCCTGGGCTAGAGTGAGACCCTACCTCAAAAAATGAAAAAGAAAGAAAGGAAGGAAAGGAAAGGAAGGAAGGAAGGAAGGAGAAGGGGAAGGGGAGGAAGAGAAGGGAAGGAAAAAGGGAGGGGAAGGGGAGGAAGGAGAAGGGGTAAGGGAAGGGAAGGGAAGGAAGGAAAAGCAGGAAAGGAAGGGAAGGAAGGGAAGCAAGGAAGGAAGGAAGGGAGGGAGGGAGGGAGGGAGGGAGGGAAACTGAATATCAAATACGGAAAACAGAAAGGGAAAATTTCTGGGCAATTTCATCAACATCAAGAGATATTTCAACTTATCATAAGTAAGGCTACTTTTATTTCTGAAAAAAAATTCTGATTTTTTCTTGTTCAAAGTGTTGGTAGCATTACCTCAATATTAAAAACATGAAAAAGTTAGAGACAGAAAAATGGCGAATTTAGTAGCATAATACCAACCTCAATAATTATTTAATCATATTGCAGGATAGATAATTAATTTTTGAACAAGAATTCTTTGTTGTTGTTTTTAGTTTTGGTTTTTAAAGGTAGGGTCTCGCTCTAGCCCAGGCTGACCCAGAATTCAGTATGTAGTCTCAGGGTAACCTTGAACTCACAGCAATCCTCCCACCTCTGCCTGCAGAGTGCTGATATTAAAGGCGTGCGCCACCACACCCAGTAACAAGAACCTTTCTTTAAAGAAATAGTAGGTTTTTTTTAAAATATCCTGTTTCAGAAATAAAAATAGAACTACTAAGTTTTTAAAATATTATTCCAGGAAAGGCCTTAATTAACTTTATTTTATTATAACCTAAAGAATTCAAATGAAACCTACCTCTGTCTGGTTGAGGCTAGAGTTTGGAACACGTGGTGCATGGTGGCTCAGAGCTGAGAGACAGACAAGAATTAGGTGCAGTGCTCCAATTTCCAAGGCCATCCGCCTTAGAAGCACACCATCATCAGTGGTCAAGGGTGTGGCACTGAACAAGCTGCGAAGAACATGGAAAGGGAGGGTTGGAAGCACATTGGCTGAAGGAGACTGCAGAATATGGCCTAGATTGAAAAGAAGAAAAAATTACATTAAAGGTACTTGTGGAAATAGTAAGGAGCAATGTAAGGGTCTGAAATAAATAATTACAATATAGAATTTTATCTCTACATTCATTGTAAAACTGCCTAAATGCCACAGACAAGGTACCGGGACATTGAAGTTGAATAATGTTAAGAAAGACTCTCGGAGCCGGGCGTGGTGGCACACGCCTTTAATCCCAGCACTCGGGAGGCAGAGGTAGAAGGACTGCCATGAGTTTGAGGCCACCCTGAGACTACAGAGTGATTTCCAGGTCAGCCTGAGCTAGAGTGAGACCCTACCTCAGAAAACCAAAAAAAAAAAAAAAAAAAAGGCCTCTCAGGCTGGAGAGATGGGTCAGTGGTTAAGGTGCTTGCCTGTGAAGCCTAAGCACCTAGGTTTGACTTCCCAGAATCCACGTAACCAGATGTACATGCTGATACATGCATCTGGAGCTCGTATGCAGTGGCTGGAGGCCCTAGGACACCAATTCTCTCCCTCTCTCAAATAAATAAAATATTTAAGGTGGACATGGTAGTGCATACCTTTAATCTCAGCACTTGGGGAGCAGAGGTAGGGAGAATGCTATGAGTTCAAGGCCACCCTGAGACTACATTCCAGGTAAGCCTGCGCTAGAATGAGACCCTACCTCAAAAAACCAAAATAGATAAATAAATGAAATATTTTTAAAAAGAAAGATTGTTGACACTGTATACATGAAATCCAAAAGAAAGTTGAAAATATACATGTAGTAACAACTGTTAATGATATCAAAATTACAAAAGAATTTTCTCACAATAGTAAGAAAGTAACTGCTTGCCTTGGGAGTGGGTTATAAATGGACAGGTAATAAACAAGTAAAAATATTTTCCGTTTTGCTAGTTTTGTGCTATATTTTAAATAAGAAGAACTAGACTTAAGGGAAACAAATGCTACATGAATTATTGGAAAAATATCAAAATTATACTTTATATAATTAATTTTTATTATACATAAGGCAGTTTCATCTTTTTTCTGCGTATGAGCTTTAAGACAAGCTACTTAATATGTACCTTGACTACTGGATAACTTCAGAGTTCTAAGAAACATAAAATTATTGTCATGATATTGGATTAAATATACTTTGTGATACAGGGCTTAGCACTGTATTGTTATAAATGGAATATGAAATAAAACCTTAATCAAAATCGTTATTTTAAAATAATAAGAAAACCCTAACTTTTTATTAACAGAACAGTCACTGAGAACACTTAGAATAGCCCCAACAAAAATCTACTGCACTAGGCTAACCCAACTATGATTATAAATCTTTAATTCCATTAAACAGCAATATCAACCAAATGTAAATAATAGTAGCTGTTAACTACTATGCAGATATTATTATAATTATAGAGCATACATTATCATATAATATCATATTCTTAATTCTCTCCTCCTGGCTAGAAATGCTGCTTATAATCTGACCCCAGGCCTTACAAATGTCAATCCAGCATTACCAGATTCACCTTTTGTTTAAAAAAAAAAAAGTTATTTATTTATTTATGTATGTGTGTTTGTTTGTTTGTTTGAGGTAGGGTCTCACTCTAGCTCAGGCTGACTTGGAATTCACTATGTAGTCTCAGTGTGGCCTTGAACTCTGCCTCCCAAATGCTGGGATTAAAGGCTTACTACATGTTAATATAACTTCACTGACATTCAAACCAAGTCTAAGCTTTTCCATGACCTGCCCCAGTAACAGCTGGGGAAGAGTGCTGGCAGCACTGTCTATGCAGCTCTTCATAACTTCTCCTTGCTCCCAAGCCCTTCTGAAGCAATTCAACCCAGGCTAAACGTTTGTCCTTCAGGACACACAGAAGCTGCTATGCCACTTCACTCACACATCTGTGGAACCCATCTTGCGCCTTGGAGGCTCTGTATGACTAGGCTCAAACCTGTTCATAACTTACAAGTCAGTATGTTTATGTACTTGCCCACTACTACAACTGGAAGACATTAGCTAGGTAAGGATAGATCTACCTAAATTCCCAGTTCATGTTTATATCATATTAATAAGGACCAGCAGATGTTATACATACATACAATATACTACTTGAATAAACAATGAAAAGTGTTTATCATCAACACAGTTTATCATCATCAACAAAGCCATTTATCATCATTATTTGTCATCAACACAGTTTATCAACAACACAGATGATAAGCCATCTACCACCTTTACTGAGAAAAGAGTAAATGAGAGCTGGAGAGATGGTTTAGTGGTTAAAGCACTTGCCTGCAAAGCCAAAGAACCTAGGTTCAGTTCCCCAAGACTCAAGTAAGCCACATGCACAAGGTGGGGCATGCATCTGGAGTTCCTTTGCAGTGGCTGAAGGCTCTGATGCACCCATTCTCTCTCTCTCTCCTTCTCTCCCTCTGCCTCTTTCTCTCTCTCTCAAATAAATAAAAAGATATTTTTTAAAACTGTCTAAAAATCATTTCAATGAAAAAAGAAAAAGAGTAAATGCAAACTCACAGGAGGTAGCCTGGACAACTTTACCCCAACTTCTAGTGCACATGTTCACACTACACACTTACTTCCTTCTCCATCATCAGTCACTCCCAACACCAATCGAAGAAGGCACTGGGCATGTTTCCTCTCTTTCAGCAGCACTTCAGCATAGCCCGGAAGACGGAGAAATAATCCAAAAGCAGCCAAAGAATGCGCCGGAATGGGAGACATAGTCTGTACTGCAGACTTGATAGGTGGAGGCTCAGCTGTGATGGTTTCCGGAGCTTCATACACTAATTCCCCTGACTGCTCTATGGTCACCCATTCAAACTGATCACTCTCCTTTGGCTTTTCCTGAGTGGTAGACGTCACCACTGGGGCACTCACCTAATAAGAAGAAAGAAGTGTGTTTGGCCGTTTGCAGGCCTCAATGTCAGGTTCAAATGAAAGACTTCAAGTAAAGAATGGGGACATAAAGATTTTGAAAGGGGCCTGTTTGGAAGAAACAAGGTAAAAATATCCATGGCAGGGTCTGCCTTTAACCCAGCACTTGGGAGGCTGAGTAGAAAGATTGCCATGAGTTCAACATCAGCCTGGGTGAAAGGAAGACCCTGTCTCAAAAGAAAAAAAAGAAAGGAGGAAGGGAAGGGAAAGGAAGGGAGGGGAGAGGAGGGGAAGGGAGGGGAAGGAGGGGAGGGGAGGGAAGGAAAAGGGAAGGGAAAGAAAGATTCTAGTTTCAGTTTCTAATTAGTTAAGCAGCCACAGACAGTCTTTAAAATGATGTAGACAGCTGGTGTCTTATTGAACTTCAATTCACTCATAATAGGTTTTGTGTGTATGGAGGGATTGGGGAAAGTGGGGTGTGCATGTCAGTGGCCCATGCACTCTCCTGTAGAGGAACAGACACATCTGCACTGGCCAGCGTGGAAGGACAGGTGTCCCCCTCCACTCCTCTTCCACCTACTGATAAGCCAGAGTCTCACCAATGCTGAAGCTGCCATGTTTTCTGGGTCTCTGCTCCCCTACTGGGCTAGAGTTAAAGGGATGTCTGGCCTACCCCAGATTTAAACTTGGGCAGTCACAGACCCTTGAGCTTGTATAGGAAGCATACTCAACTGCTGAATCATCTCTGTAGCTCCAGACTAGCAGATCTACAATTCTCTCCTGACACCAACCTCCCACACTGGTTATACAAGGTGACTTTCTAATTCTATCACTCCTTCTACATTAAGTAGTGCTGAACTATAAACAAAATACTTCAATCTTCACTGTCTAATTAGCCTTGTATTACCACTATGATCCTAATTTTATTTGGCAGGTTTTATTATTATTATGTATTCTGAAGTTGATGTGGTGTAAAATCTGGGCGCTGTAATCCATACAGGAGGCCCATCTTTACAGCAGTTTCTCGCACCCTTTGAACACTGCTCTCATCATTCTTCGAGCTCTTCCTTACCTCCTATTATAATGTAGCATTCTGAACTCATCTTTATTTGAGGTGAAGGTCAGAGAACAACTCGGAGGTTTCTGTGCTCAACCTTCTGTGAGACAGGGTCTCCTGCCACAGCAAATGAGCTGCCAGACTGTAAATTTGCAAATGAACCTCAGACTAGCTGACTGCAAGTTTCAGACTGTAGCTCCAAGAATTTATCCACTAGGAATTTATCCACTACATCAAAGCAGACAAACTTGCTGGAACAAAACTGGTTGTAATATGCACTTGTTTCTTCAAATTACAGTATGATGTTTGCAATCAATGGTGTGTGGCCAATTTAGGTTGTTTTCCATTTTTCTTCAAACTCATGGTGGTCCTCCTACCTCTGGCTCCTGAGTGCTGGGGTTACTGGCATGCACCACTACACCCAGCTTTTAAAAACTTTTTTTTCGGGGGGGAGGGGGGGGTTCTGAGGTAGGGTCTCACACTAGCTCAGGCTGACATGGAATTCACTATGTAGTCTCAGGGTGGCCACAAACTCTCGGCAATCCTCCTACCTCTGCCTCCCAATTGCTGGAATTAAAGGCATGCACCACCATGCCCGGTCCTTTTAAAAACATTTTTAATAAGATTCTTATTTGTTTATTAGAGGCACAGAGAGTGGGGAGGGAGACGGGGAAGAGAGAGAGAGAAAAAAAATGAGAATGAATGGGTGACACCAGGGCCTCTAGCCACTGCAAACAAACTCCAGATGCACGCATCACCATGTGCATCTGGCCCTCGTGGGACCTGGAGAATCGAACCTGGGTCCTTAGGCTTCGCAGGCAAGTACCCCAACTGCTAAGCTATCTCACCAGACCTAAAAACATTTATTTATTTATGAGACAGACAGAGAAAATGAGCATGCCAGGCCCTCAAGTCACTGGAAACAAACTCCAGAAGCATAACATGGGTTTTAGGAAGTCAAAACTTGGTCCTTAGACTTCGCAGGCAATTGGCTTAACCTCTAAAACATCTCTCCAGCAACCCCCTCCTTCCTCCCCCCCGCCCAGAGGTAGGGTCTCAGTCTAGTCCAGGCTGACCTGGAACTCACTACATAGCCTCAGGGTGACCTTGAACACACCGCAATCCACCTACCTCTGCCTCCCAAGTGCTGGGATTAAAGGTGTGCACCACCATGCCCGGCTATGAATTAATTTTCAAGACAGGATCTTACACTGTAGTCCAAGTTGGCTGACTATATGTAGCCTACGCAGGACTTGAACTAGCTGCAATCCTCCTGCCCCAGTCTCCTAAGTGCAGGGGATTACAGCATGAACCACAGCATTAGGTTCTCATTTTGTTCTTTTATAAAAAATTTGTGTGTGTGCACGCTATCTCAAAAAAAGAAAAACAGCTGGGCATGGTGGTACACACCTTTAATCCCAGCACTTGGGAGGCAGAGGTAAGTGGATTGCGGTGAGTTCAAGGTCACCCTGAGATAGTTCATTGACTTTATTAAAGCTGTAAAATAACAAAGTGTTTACCTTTGTATTTCTCTGCCTTCTTCTATTTCATTAGTTTTGGCTCGTTCTGTTGCAGGGCTGAGGAGCACAATGCCTCGGGAATGGAAATGGGAATGCTCCATCACTGACCTACTCCCCAGGCCCAGCTTTATTTATTTGTTTGTTTGTTTGCTTGTTTACAGTTTTACAGTTTGTTTAGGTTTAGGTTTTTGAGGTAGGGACTCACTCTAGCCCAGGCTGACCTGGAATTCACTACGTAGTCTCAGGGTGGCCTCGAACTCACGGTGATCCTTAATGTCAGGATTGAAGGCATGAACCATCATGCCCAGCTCTAAAAACACTTTCATATCCATTCTCATTCTCTCTTTTTCTCAGCTTGCAAATAAATAAATAAATAAATAAATAATTTTTTGAAGTATTTCTAGAAGCCAGGCATTCATATGTCTAATCCCAGAACTAAGGGAAGCAAAGGTAGGAGGACCGCTGTGAGTTTGAGGCCAGTCTGAAACTACAGTGAGTTAGTTCCAGATCACCTGGGCTAGAATGAGAACATACCCCCTCCCTGCCTCCAAAAAAGGAAGCATTTCTAAAAGGTTAATGCAACTAAATTGAAAAAGCAACAAATAAAGAGTTTCACTGGGCTGGAGAAAAGAGCTTGGCAGTTGAAGTGCTTGCCCGTGAAGCCTAAGACAACTAGTTCCGTTCCCCAGGACCCACATAAGCCGGATGCACAAGGTGGCACATGTGTCTGGAGTTCATATGCAGTGGCTTAAGGCCATGGTGTGCCCATTCTCTCTCCCTCCCTCCCTTCCTCTCTATCTGCCTCTTGCTCTCTCGAATAAATAAGAAGAGTTTAATTATACAACAATAAGCTGCATTGGAACTTAGAACTTACCTGCTGAATTACTTCCGGATACAGCATGGGCAGTCTTTCTGCAATAAGGGCAAGTCCACCCATTCCTGCAAAAACTTGTAATGGTGACTGAATAGGACAAGTTTCAAGTAAAGATTCATCCAATATTCCATCCATACACTCATCACTTGGAGTAAGCACCTCATCTTCTGGACAGCTACCAAGTAACTCTCCATGATCTAAACAATAAATTAAACAGAAACTCAAAATGTAGCAAAAGCAATTCATTTTTGTATTACTCTCACATATAAAATAAGATCTCAGCCAGGTATGGCGGCACATGCCTTTGATCCCAGCACTAGGGAGGCAGAGATAGGAGAACTACTTTGAGTTAGAGGCCACCCTGAGCTAGAGTGAAACCCTACCTCGGAAAAAAAAAAAAAAAAATTAGCATGTCATCAGTACTCAGGTACTGCTATGTAAAAAGCCAGGTACCACAATGACCTTTTAAAACTTCTGATATTCCATTCCACAATCTTCTTAACTCAAAGCACAGTGCACAGACCACAAGCAGAGGAATCACCTAAGAAAGTGCTAAGTAGAGAATTCTCAACTCCCAGCCTAGATGTACTAAATGGAGGGTAAAGGAGCAATCACTCTGCATTTCAAAATGGTTAAGTGGCCGGGCATGGTGGTGCACGCCTTCAATCCCAGCATTGGGAGGCAGAGGTAGGAGGATCGCTGTGAGTTCAAGGCCACCCTGAAACTGCATAGTTAATTCCAGGTCACTGTGGGCCAGAGTGAGACCCTACCTCGAAAAACCAAAAAAAAAAAAGAGTTAAGTGACTTATAAGCATGGTGCAGCTAAAGAAACAACATCCTGGGGTGGGTGGATGGCTAAGTGGTTAAACCTCAACATTTGCAAAACATATGGCCAGTGTTTGATTCCCTAGTAGCCAGATGCAAAAAGTGATGTACGCACCTGGAGTTCATTTGCAGTGGCAAGACAGTCTCTGCACATCCTATGCTCTGCTTCTTTCTCATTTTCTCTGTCTCTGTCTCTTTCTCTCTCAAATAAATAAGTAGGCTAAAAAGATGGCTTAGCAGTTGTGGCACTGTGGCACTTGACTGTAAAGCCAAAGGACCCAGGTTCAACTCCCCAGGACCCACGTGCACAAGGTGGGGCATGTATTTGGAGTGTTGTCTACAGTGCTGGAGGCTCTGGCACACCCATATTCTCTCTCTCTCCCCACCCTTCTTCTCTCCTCTCTTTCTTCCTCTCAAATAAATAAATGAGTAAAATATTTAAGAAAAATAGCTGGGCGTGGTGACGCACGCCTTTAATCCCAGCACTCGGGAGGCAGAGGTAGGAGGATTGCCATGAGTTCGAGGCCACCCTGAGACTCCATAGTGAATTCCAGGTCAGCCTGGGCTAGAGTGAGACCCTACCTCGAAAAACCAAAAAAAAAAAAAAAAGAAAGAAAGAAAGAAAGAAAGAAAGAAAAATAAGAGTCAGGCGTGGTGGCACACGCCTTTAACCCCAGCACTCAGGAGAGGTTCATTGTGAGTTTGAGACTACTCCAAGATTACTCAATGAATTCCAGGTGAGCCTAAGCTACAGCGAGACCCTACCTCAAAAAACCAAAACAATAAAAATAAATAGAGAATCAATGCACCAGGGACAGTGCAAACAAACTCCAGATGCACGTGTCATGTTGTGTACATGCAACATCTGTGCTCATGCACCACCTTGTGCATTCGGCTTATGTGGTGAGTTCTAGGGAGTCGAACCTGGGACCTTAGGCTTCACAGGCAAGTGCCTTAACTGCTAAGCCATCTATCCAGCCCTTTTAAAATTTATGGGAGTTTTTTAAATTAATATTATAATTAAAAATAAGTAATATTTAATGTACTATACAATTAAACAATTTGAAAAATATTACCCCATTTTATGAGAGAAAATGTTGGACCACAAAATGAAGTTTAATATAAATTGCCAGTAAACTGTATATTGGGGTTCTTACTTTTTTCATTCTTTTTTTTCTTTTTTAAATTTCAGAGAGAGAGAGAGAATTGGCATGCCAGGGCCTCAACCACTGCAATCAAACTTCAGATGCTTGTGCTAGTGGGTACGTACAACCTTAGGCTTGCCTCACCTTTGTGCATCTGGCTTACATGGGACCTGAAGAGTGGAACATGGGTCCTTAGGCTTCGCAGGCAAGCGCCTTAACTGTTAAGCCATCTCCAGACCTGTTTGGTTTTTTTTTGAGGCAAGCCCAACAGATTCCCTGTTGTGTGTGTGTGTGTGTGTGTGTGAGAGAGAGAGAGAGAGAGAGAGATTGAGGGAGGGAGGACGCGTGCACACAAGAATAAGACCAAATGGGGGGGGGGGGGCTGGTATGCCAGGACCTCAGGCCACTGCAATCAAACTCAACACACTCACCACCTTGTGTGGAAGTGTGAAGTTACACACTTGTGTCGCTTTATGCATCTGGCTATGCAGGACCTAGAGAGTCAAACATGGATCCTTACACGTTGCAGGCAAGGGCCTTAACCACTAAGCCATTTGTCCAGCCTGGCTCTTACTTTTTTTTTAATTAATAAATAATTTTTTATTATTTTATTTTTGAGAGAAAGACAGAAAGGGAAGAAGGGGGAGGAAGGGGAGGAGGGAGGGAGGGAGGGAAAGAGAGAGAAAGAAAGGGCACTCCGAGGCCTTTCAGCCACTGTGAAGGAACTCCAGACTCATGTGCAATGTTACACACTTGAGTCACGGTGTGTCTACCCACGTAGGGAACTGGAGATTCAAACAGGCATCCTTAGGCTTCGCAAGCAAGCACCTTAAACACTAGACCATCTCTCCATCCTCTGGTTCATACTTTTAACTATAAGATGACAATTACCTAGTACTGAAAGAAATGATAGAAATGAAATCACATATGCTTATCTGGAAGTGACGAGAAAAGGACTTCCTGTGATTTCCAAATTAAATAAAGTTGATTAAATTAATTTTCAATATTTACCCAAAAGTCAGTGAAAAACAAAATCCCTTCATAATTTCATTGGAAAGGCAAGTCAATTAAGTCATTAGGTACAAATACAAAGAGTTTTAAAGCAGCATCATGAACTTACCTTTCTCAGGGTGCAGTCTCTTAAAAGAATCTGTTTTTGACAGACTTGGGTCAGTGATAACTCTTGATCCCAACTTCACAGTAAGATCTATTGAACGGTAGCCTTGAGGAAGTTTTCGGTCATAGAGAAGAGTCAAGAGTTGGGCAAGTGTCATTTCAGCTGGCAATGGCTGGCCTAAAAATAATAGCTAAGTTAAACTGAAATCCAAAATGGAAGTATTTTTACTTGCTATGACTTATTAATTACGTAGTAACTTTACTAAGTCACAGGGAAGAATTTGATTTATATAATTTCAAAACAACTTAACATTACCCATTAAAAAACCTCCAAGAAGCTGATGTGGTGGCACACAACTTTAAATCCCAGCACTCGGGAGGCAGAGGTAGGAGGATCACCATGAGTTTGAGGTCACCCTGAGACTACATAGTGAATTCCAGGTCAGCCTGAACTAGAGTGAGACCCTACCTCAAAAAAAAAAAAAAAAAAAAAAAAAAAAAAAAAAAGCTACAACAACAATTTATTTCCAGTATATGTGAATATAGTGACTATATGAAGTGGTACCTAAATAAAATACAATGGTAATAATGATAGACGTAAAAGAACAAATATTTGAAAAATGTAAACTAGCATTTTCAAATATTTCCACAAAGGGACAGATAACATATTTTAAGATACAGGGACCATATGGTTGGATTTTAACTGCTATCTCTGTACTCTAGTACGGAAGGCATGAAAAGGAGTATCCCTTTAACCACTGGTAAGAATTTTAGAACAGAAGAATACACTGTTTAGCAGAATAACCCAAGGTGTATCTCAGAGTCCACATTTAGAACCACGCTCTTCAATCCACCGCCTGTCACTCTCTATGTAACTCACTTTCTGAGTTAACGTTAAGTACTAACACAAGAGGTGAGGAGGATATTAAACTGGACACACACACCTTCATAAAGTGAAACAGGAGAGTAAGTGAAAGGAATTATATCAAAAAACCTCACTAATGCATTTATCTGGACCAAAGCAAGTGATTATTGTGTTTCTGATAATTAACACATGATTTATAATTCACTTTTTGTCTACTGGGAGTATTACCTGCCAAGAGCTTGTGGAACAGATGAAACACTGGGACAGTGATTATTTTGTTAGCAGTCTCTGCACTCGAGGAAGTGCTTCCGATTTTATCAGGGACTGTTCTACCCCTCCTGGAGGGTGGGCGAGGGGGTGTGGCTGATACAGCACGTTTAGACTGAGACTTCAGCCCTTAAAGAAAAGAATACGTGGTAAGTTTTTGTATTCAATACATTAACATAAAGTAAAAACATGTTTCTAAGGTATCTTAATAAAACATGTATTCCTGGGTTACAACAAAATAAATCAATGTTTCATCCAATATCTATTTTCCCATACATTAAACCCTCATGAAATATCAAAATGGTGACTTTACATCTGAAAAATGTGTTCTTAAAAAATATCTAATTATTGCTAGCTACTTATTTTCTTGTGGACACATATGGTTATCTATGCAGAAAAATGGGCTTTTGGAAAATATGTGTGAGAGATCCTGAGTTGACTCCCCTCACCCCCACAGGCCCCCCTCCTCCCCGCCCAGGTAGGGTTTTATTCTAGCTCAGGCAAACCTGGAATTCATTATGGAGTGTCAGGGTAGCCTCAAACTCATGATCCTCATACCTCCACCTCCCAAGTGCTGGGATTAAAGGCGTGCACCATCACTTTTCTGACACAAGGCAAATGTGCCAATGCAGAAGTTCTAATTCTCCAAAATTATGTTACTTTCTATGTTATTTTTCCTAAACCCAATACTAGAAACTTCTTTTTTAGCCAATGTTGGTCTTTAACTTCCAATTTTATATAATAAACACAGTGTAAATAGATGATAACAAGCAATTTTTTGTTTTATCTTTTCCTAATCAAGACTTTACACAAACATTGGGCGTGGTGGAGCACTCCTTTAATCCCAGCACTTGAGAGGCAGAAGTAGAATGATCTGTGACTCTAGAGGCCGGCCTGAGACTACAAAGTGAATTCCAGGTGAAACTGAGCTAGAGCAGACACTGCCTTGGGGAAAGAGAATTGTTAGCCGGGCATGCTGGCGCACCCCTTTAATCCCAGCACTCAGGAGACAGAGGGGAGGATGGTCATAAATTCAAGGTCAGCCTGAGAATAGAGTGAATTCCAGGTCAGCCTGGGCTAGAGTGAGGCCCTACCTCGAAGACAAAACAAAAAAATTACTAGACAATAAGCATGTGCAGGTATGATATAGGAGAAGGGTACTTTGTCCATTTAAAATTCAATGTCTATGTCATTTGCTCGTGTTCTAGTAAACTTTAGGTATTAAACCGGTTTAGTAATTTGACTGCCAAAATATAAATATAAAAGACTTTTAGAGCAATATTTTAAAGTCTAGTATAAACAAGTCAATCTTTTGCATTAGCGCACTTGCAGTATTATCAGAATGTTCTGTAAATATAAGCTGCTGTGTTCTACGGACACCAAAATATAGTAACAATGAGAACATGAAAGCCTCACCAGATGCAACCACAACACTGTAATTGTCCTGAAATCCATTTTCTGCCTTAACTTTTTCCTTTTCTTCATGATTCTTCTTTTCTTTGTCATCTTTTTGCTCACTGATTAGTTTAGCTGTGATACTTGGAGTATCTGCAAGACAATACGGTCTATAGTACAATGCTTTCTCATTCACTCAGAGAGGAGCATTTTTAGACTGTGCCAGATATTACACTCCTACTGAGGCAAATGAAAGGAAATCTGGAAGAAGTATAGTCAGAATTGATGTTTCAGATAAAAATAGTACTCAAATTCTTTATAGTGAGAATCCCTTAGTCTTACAAGCCAATTTCCATGTGCTTGACAATTAATGAACCAGAAAATGTAAGTTTATTACAAAATGATATCATAGCCGGGCGTGGTGGCGCACGCCTTTAATCCCAGCACTTGGGAGGCAGAGGTAGGAGGATCACAGTGAGTTCAAGGCCACCCTGAGACTACATAGTGAATTCCAGTTCAGCCTGGGCTAGAGGGAGACCCTACACCTCGAAAAACCAAAAAACAAACAAACAAAAAAAGATATCACCCTAGCAAGTTTCTCATTTATGCATTTGTGTAGGGGAGGGGACAAACACAGCAGGATCTCTTGCCACAGCAGATGAATGGCATCCAGTTTTATGTGAGTGTCTAGAGAATTAAACCTGGGCCAACAGGCTTTGTATCAGTTCCTTTAACTACTGAGCCATTTTTCCCCCAGTCCCATTACATTAAGCTTTTATTTTGAACTGTGTGTGTGGTGGGGGGGGGGGGGGGGTACTAGGGCTACACCACAGAAGTAGAAGTCAGAGGACATCCTTCGGGTGTTTGGGGGCTGGAGAGATGGTGTAGCAGTTAAGGCAGTAAAGGACCCAGGTTCAGTTCCCCGGTACCCACATGGGGCCAGATGCACAGTGTGGCACATGTGTCTGGAGTCTGTCTGCAGTAGATAGAGGCCCTGGTATACTCATTCTCTCTATATGCCTCCCTCTCACAAATAAATAAATAAAAAAAAAAAAAAAAACAAAAGTACCCTCCTGGAATACAATAAGAAACTTAGAGGAAAATGATTTGTTTTTCTCCAGTGATGACTATAAAAAATGAGGTAACTAGTTAATTATACCATCTCATTTTCATTTCTTCCAATAGATTTAGAAAACAATTAGAATGTTATTCAACCTAACACAGTGTAATAAAACTAGTATACAAAGTTACAGTGTTCTATTTAATAACAATAAAAGAGTTATATGTGTGAAAGTTCCATCAACCATCAACTGGATCATCTCCACTACCAGCTGCACATTTTGACTATTCCTGAATGTAATATAAACGTTATGTATTTGATTTGGTACTTATTCTTGCTTCAAAATATAGATATTTAGATCTTTCCCAGGCATTAGAGTTCCTGAGCAAGTGGATAAGTAAAATAAAGGTATAAAATAAAATCTCACATACATGTAAAAATGTAAAGAAAAACTAACATTTAAATCCAACTTACCTGAAACTCTATCGAGAACATCTGATAATGTTGTTGAGACTGGCAAATGAAGAGTACGAAATTTATGGCCTGCTCCATACATTGGATGCTGAATAACATGGCTAGTTGCATTAATTCTACCTTTATACAGCTAAAATTGAAAGAAAAAATTAAAAGAATCTTAAAGTGACATTAGAATAATACTATTATGAATCAATTACAAATGTAAGTGAAAATAAAATGGTCAGTTAAGCATACAAAGTTATCTTAGGTATTTCCTTACATGTGGAGGTTTTCCATGGCATTTCCATGGCACTGGTAAACGGTACTAGCATTCAGTCATTTTTTTTTCCTCCAAAACAAATCACACTACTCAAGGTTCAGTTTAATTATGTTATTCTAGGCAAGCAATAATGATAATTTATCATAAGACTTTCAAATCTTTTCATTAAGTATAAAATTATTCAGGTATTAATTGCTCCATAAAAACAGAAGGACATGAAGGTTAAGTGCAAGCTCTCATAGAAAAATTTGACACGCTGACACATGGCATACATTAAGTATTCATACTCACTGGACACGGGGACTGAAGAAACATTGTCACCTTCTCATCCTCCAGCATTAACTGTAAGAACAGTCTTCGTACAAACCCTGAAATATTACCAGATGTTGGAAGATTACCCCTTTGAGGAGCTGTCTGAAATAGTTCACAGAGTACCTGGCAAGACAAGAAATTTATAAAGTTAAGTGAAGATTTACAGCTTTTTATTTTGAACAGAAAAGTAAGGTGTGGACTAGCAAGTATAATCAAATGCGAAAGGCAGCTAAAGGCACCACTTTGTCTGAAAATACAGGGCGGAGAGATGGCAGCCTCCCACCTGAGCTCAATTCTCCAGTACCCAAATAAAGCCAGGTGCACTAATGGTGCATGAGTTTAGAGTTCATCTGCAGCAACCAGAAGCCCTTGCACGACCATATTGCCCCACCTTCATTCAAATAAATAAAGAATGCTTTTTAAAGTACATAAATATAAAATCCAGGTTTAGTGTCAAATGTATTTAATTCCAGCACTCGGGAGGCAGAGTAGGAGGATTGCTGTTGAGTTCGAGGCCACCCTGAGACAACATAGTGAATTCTAGGTCAGCCTGGGCTAGAGTGGCACCCTACCTGCGGGGGGGGGGGGGGGTTCTGGAGAAAAGACAGCATATTCAAGAGCAGCGCTGGTGAAACCATGTAACCATACTTGGAACAATCAACTTAAAACCACTTCTCCAAACCTGCACATAATTCAACAACAAATGTATCAAGAGCCTCAACATAAGGCATGCGGAAACTAGGAAAAAAGCAGAGGAAAGAGTAGGGAGGGGCTGGGGAGATGGTTTAGCGGTTAAGCGCTTGCCTGTGAAGCCTAAGGACCCCGGTTCGAGGCTCGATTCCCCAGGACCCACGTTAGCCAGATGCAGAAAGAGCGCACGCATCTGGAGTTCGTTTGCAGTGGCTGGAGGCCCTGGCACGCCCATTCTCTCTCTCTATCTCTGCCTCTTTCTCTCTCTGTCTGTTGCTCTCAAATAAATAAAATAACAACCAAAAAAAAAAAAAAATTAAAAAAAAAAAAAAAAGAGTAGGGAGAATATGCCGAGCTAGAGATATAGGGAAAAGCATTCTGAGTAAGACCCCAGTATTTCAGGAAATAAGACAAACACTCAAGCACTGGGATCTCATGTAACCAAGAAGCTATTGTACAGGTAAGCAATCCATCAACAGAGTCAACAAACAACCTACAGAATGGGAGACAATCTTTACCGGCCATGACCCTACTGAGGAGGGCACTCATGGAATGGGGGTGAGAGAGAGGGGGACATAAGAGTATATGCTGATAGGAATATAACCAAATTGCTGTATGTTTAAATATTAAATTTATCAGTCAAAAGAGAAGTGTACAGAGGCAATAGTTGGTGCAATAGTGGCCTGTCTGTCATGGGGAAAGCCAACTGCTCTCTAATTGGACTGGAGGCCCGCTTCATGGGAGGGAATATGATACTGAAAACCTAAAACAGGGGTAGTCATGAGCCCTAGGGGTATAACATCTGCTGCTGTCTGGCTAAATGTATATACTATGCTCACCAAACTGCCCAGTAAGCACTTCTCTTAATGTTCATACCCTTATATTAATGCTACTCTCACTTTTGGTTAGAAAAGCTTCTCTTTTCAGATGGCAGTGACCTTGGGATGACTCAGAAGGCACCATGGTGCTGAGAAGAAGTGACAGAGGAGTGCTTAGCACTGAATATCTCTATCACACCTTCCATGGCTCAGGGTCCATTGAGGAAGAGGTGGTGGAAAGAATGTAAGAGACAAAGGAAGGGTAGGACTCCTTACAATGTGCTCCTCCAGACACAAAATGGCCTGGATATCCATGACCTCACAGCGCCTGACACTACCTACACAAGACCATCATAATAGGAGGAAAAGATAATGACATCAAAATAAAAGAGAGACTGACTGAAAGGGGAAGGGGATATGATGGAGGATGGAATTTCAAAGGGGAAAGTGGGGGAAGGGAGGGAATTACCATAGGATATTATTTACTATTATGGAAGTTGTCAATTAAAAAAAACACAAAACAAAACTTTAGTAGGAGACAGATGGTAGTCAGGCCAGAAAGCAATGGAACACAAAAAGTTCAGGCCATTCATAGGCACAAATCAAGCTTCCTAACATTCATATCTATGATCTATGAAGTTGGTAATTAGTCACATTAGCCAAAGTTACTTTCCCACTGACTACAAGAAATAGTTATCTTGCTCTTTCGCCTACTGAAGTCATCTGGATGCTCTCTTCCTACATATCTGACATGAATGAACAGTAGGTACTAACAAGGGAAGGGCCTGATTAGTACTTCCTGTTTCAGATAGGAAATATGCTAACATACATACATATAGGTATATATACTTCATCATTGTTAATCCTACTACAAAATTATGCATACAGGTACCACTAGCCCCATTTTATATACTAAATGACTAGCCCAGAATACAAATGCCAGAAAATTGTGGGATTAGGCAAACAGCAACTAAATCCTGAGAGAATTCTAGCTTTCAAGACTTCTGGCCATAAATACAACAAATCACCTGTAACATCCACAGCATCCTATCTGAAAACTATTCTAATGTTTGTGTAATGAGAAGCAAATTCATAGTGAGAAGAAAAGCCCTAACTAAAGGCAAATTATACCTCACAAGGGTCACCTAAAGCAGTTAGTAGCCCAGTTTGTGCAGTTCAAATATCATTGTTTTATACTTCTTTTACTTTCTTGTTTTATTAGTTTGAGAGTGAGAATGGGTGCACCAAGGCCTTTTCAGACACTGTGGACAAACTGCAGACTCGTGTGCCCCTTGTGCATATGCGACACTGCAGTTTGCATCACTTTGCATCTGGCTATGTGGGACCTGGAGCTGGAGATTTGAACATGAGTACTTAGGCTTTGCAGGCAAGCGCCTGAACCACTACGCCATCTCTCCAGCCTGCCTTTTTTTGTTTTCTCAAGGTAGTCTCACTCTAGCCCAGGCTGACCTGGAATTCACTATGTAGTCTTTCTCAGGGTGGCCTCAAACTCACAGCGCTCCTCCTGCTTCTGCCTCCCAAGTGCCGGGATCAAAGGTGGGAGCCACCATACCCGACTTCTTTTTTTCTTTTAAATATTTTATTTTTATTTATTTGAGAGAAAGAGAGAGAATGGACGCACCAGGACCTCCAGACACACAAACCAACACCAGATGCAGGCACCCCTTGTGGATCTGGCTTACGTGGGTCCCAGGGAATCGGGCCTGGGTCCTTTGGCTTTGCAGGCAAATGCCAAAACTGATAAGCCCTCTCTCCAGCCCACGCTAGTTGCTTTTACCTGAGTTCTGGAATGGCATATGATCTATACCTAGCATCCCCAAATCACTTAACCTGAAGAGGAAGAGGGAGTACATATTAGTTCCTGAAATATGACTCAGATCTTTTAAATGCATCCATCCCTGAAATGCTGCTGTCACATGGCCTCAATTACCTGATTTCACAAGTGGTATATGACCTTACAAAACTAAGACACCTAAAGCCCAAGACAGTTTTTCTTCTCTTACCTGTGCCATCAGCTTTTGATTATTAGGGTGGCATGAAATACACTGCAGAAAGAATGCAACAGTTGCATTCTCAATAGCCGTCCGATGCTGTGTAGTCAAACCTGCCGCCGTAGGTGAAGAAAGAGAAGCTGGTCTTGTGCTGGTCTGTTGAGCACCTGCATGATGCCCTCCAGAAGTGGATCCAGAATGACACAATAAAAACAGCAGTGCTGTCCAAAGTGGATTGACCTCAGAACCACCAAGCCAATCTTTCATTATGTGACTATTGCCGACTTCTGTCAAGAACCTGAGAATAGGAGCAACCAGGTCTGCTGTAATAGGCATCTTACTACAATGCTGTGGAACATGGTGTCGCCTGAGTTTGTCCTGGGAGAGATCTATAGAGTGAGCAATGCTTTCTGAGTAGGAAATATGGCTGAAGCAAAAGCTAGCCAGACTCCTCACCAGCAGCGAGGGCAAACCTGAGTCCAGCAACTGCTTGATAGCTTCTGGAGACTGCGAGGAAGAAGCAAGGGTTGCCAGATGTGATTCAGTGAGGGCAAGAGGTGCCTGTGCGTTTTTAGAGTCATCTGTTAGTGATGAGCTAAGATCCTGTTTCTTGCTATCGTCTGTCATTGACAGTCTGTGGTGGCACTGCACAGGAGGAGGGATAATTCCCATCCAGCCCATAAGCAAGGAAAAATAATTTGGGTGTATGTGACACATCGAACAGAGAAGACTGTCGACAGCTTTCTTCAAAACCATGTTGCAGGGAAGAGACATGGACCAATTAAAAAGTAACCTAGGGAAACAAAAGATAACACATTAAGACTGTATTTTTAATTATTAAATTGTTAAATTTATTGAGGGAAGCAGAGCCAAGGAAAGGCACCCATGTGGCTAGAGATCACACATGGAGGGCCTGGTGGGGAAAGCATAAAAAGAAACGTAAAAAGAAAGTTCAACGAGCTCCTTATGGGGAGCTGGAGGGGATAGAGAACCTATGTAGAGAGTAAGGGCTAGGAGACCCTCCCAGCTGGGCCTGGGCCTGCGCCTGGGCCAAGCCAGCCCAGGCCCAGCCAAGCAAAAAACTCACCCACAGCTGGAAGTTCCCAAGTGATGAGAGAGAGAGAGAGAGAGAGAGAGAGAGCAGCACGAGAGAGCAAGACAGCGAGCAAGCTAATAATGTATTTTTAAAGAAGCATTCAACATTTGAAGTATTTCTACTAAAGAACAAATGTACTGACAAAAATACAGTTTACCTAACATGTTCACATTTTCTACACTTTTCATTGACAATTTATACATTAAAGAAATAAAAAAAAAAGGAATCCAACTGACAAACCTACAAGTGAGGGCACACAAAAAGCATTTTGTAAGAATTAGTACACAAAGCTTTCCAATTTCAGACAAGGAAAGCATTGTGAACACATTTTACAAGAAATGCTGAGTATATACCTCAATGGTAATGTGTGTGCTTGGCATACCCAGGGGCCATGGGAGTCAATGCCCAATGGGAGAAAAAAAAAAAAAACTAACATTTCTAAAGGAATGCTTTGGTATTTGTTACTTTAAAAATATAATTATTATCTAAACAGATAGGTAAAAATACTCTGCTTAATTGAAAACCTACATTGATCTAGTAGTGAAGGGCAAAGAACGAACATTGACAATCATACTTACTCAAAGAGCTCTCGGTCCAGCAAGGCTGGTAAGTCATACTCTACAAGTAGTTCATAACTATGCCACAGAATTGCTGCGACACAGTGCAAGTGAGAAGGAGATGGCATGAGGAGTCCGTACTCTACTGCTGATGAGCTTGGGCGCAGGTAGCTCAGCCTGCCACTTCTCTTCACAGCAGCTGCTCGGGCAGAATCACTGACCCATTTTAGCAAAGCCTGGATTCTTAAAAGAAGAAAGTAAATTCCAATAATGCAACAAATGATATTTGACATAAATATCTTTTTTATTTTCTTTTTGATTTTCAAGGTAGGGTCTCATTCTAGCTCAGGCTGACCTGGAATTCACCGTGTAGTCTCAGGGTGATCCTCCTACCTCTGCCTCCTGACACGCCCAGCTATAAATACCATTTTTTGCATGTAAGGTGTTTGTGGAAATACTAGAGTAAACATTCTTGACCAATGCAGCCTAAAATTGGAGACAAATGGATTTGTAACCAAAAAGAAGATGGTTCCAAATTTCCATTAACCTTAGCAATTTATTTTTAATTTGGATGACAAATGAACACTTGCAACACACCCCTCCCCCCTTTGGGGAATACAGTCTTCACTCTAGCCCAGGCTGACCTAGAACTCACCGTGACCATACCCCTGCTGGGATTAAAGGCATGCACCAGCATGCCCCACACACTGTGTCTAATCTTGTGTCTAGTTTATGTGGGTGGCTTGGGAACTAAACCTGGCTGGCAAGCTATACAAGCAAGCAGCTTTAACTGTTGAGGCATCTTCCCAGATGACTAACCTTTCCAATTTTCATGGATTAGAAAATATGAAATTTTACGTTTTATCTTACTTAAAATATATACAAATTTAGAAGAACAGAGCATACAAACTCCTTTCAATTTCTCTCATCATGGAACAAATCTACAACTCTGAAAACTAGCTGTGAAGTGGGCAGAATGTCAGAGAACACAGTATAGGCCACGTCCCTGCAGCACAAGCACGAAATTCATGGAGCAGCTTGTCCACCTTCATCTGATCTGACAACAAAAAATGTCCTCAAAATGTAAGACGTCAGCCATCACGCCACTCACAGAAAGCTAGGTCAAGTAAAACATGACCAAACTGGAATCATTAGCACAGAGCTAAAGAATTTATAAATATAGTTCAATTGTTTAAAAGCAAAAGGTGAGATGCAATTCACTGTCAAGACCATTTCCTTTCAAATGCAGTTTAGATACCAAGATTTTTTTTTTGGGGGGGGGGTGCGTTTCAAGGTAGGGTCTCACTCTGGCCCAGGCTGAGCTGGAACTCACCACGGAGTATCATGGTGGCCTCAAACTCACGGTGATCCTCCTACCTCTGCCTCCCGATTGCTGGGATTAAAGGCATGCGCCACCACGCCCGGCTCCAGGAAGTTTTTTTTTTGGTATCAAATTAAAAGAAATGAGAGTAGAGGGGGAGATGGCTCAGTGGTTGAAGGGCACTTGCTTGCCAAACCTGTGCCCCAGGTTTACTTCCCTAGCCACCATACAAAGCGAGATGCAAAGCTGGTGTTGATCTGCAGCCATAAGAGACTCCTAGCATACAGATACTCTGAGATGGTTAGAGATGGAGGGAGAGAGGGAAAATAAGGAAATTATTGCTTAATTACCTCCTTTCTCACTCTCTAACTTTTCACTCCAAAAGACTGAATATAACCACACTTAAAATTACAATTTTTGGGGGGCTGGAGAGTTGGCTTAGCGGTTAAGGCACTTGCCTGCAAAGCCAAAGGACCCAGGTTCGACTACCCAGGGCCCACATAAGCCAGATAAGGGGGCGCACGCATCTGGAGTTCGTTTGCAGTGGCTGGAGGCCCTGGTGCGCCCATTCTCTCTCTCCTTGCCTATTTCTTTCTCTCTCTCTCTCTCTCTCTCTCTCTCTCTCCAATAAATAAATTGAAAAAAAATAAAATTACATTTTTTTACGTAAATGTGGATAAAACCTATAAAGACAGAATCATTACCAAAAGTGAATACAAACAGATGAAAAGGAAGAAGAATAAAAAGAAAAGGGCAAAAAGACACATATAATGTATAACAGAAGGAGAGAAGATAAAGAGGAGGAGAGAATAAATGAAAACAAACTATATATGAAATACCATAAGGAATGAGATCTAGATCTCTTATACCAAGAAAAATTAAAAATTTGTAGGTTATCAAAAAAGGAAACAGCTATGATTTTTTTTTTTTTAAATGAAATAGGGTCTCACTCTAGCCCCGGATGACTTGGAACACACTCTGTACTTCTAGGCTAGTCTCGAACTCACTATGATCCTACCTTTGCCAGCACCAGTGCTGGGATTAAAGGCACATATCAACAGACCCAACAAACATTACAATTTTATATGATAAGGGACAATTCAGAGAAAGAGAATGAAGATAAGGCAATTAAGCAAAATTGTTCTCTTAGTTCATGGAATTCAACCATCTTCTCAGTAATGGCAGCTCTAAAGCATAAACATTCAGGTTTTGAAAGCTTTATATGCAGAGAACATGAAGTAAGTTTAATTTAATTTTTATAAAGAAAAATGAAATTTAAAAATTCAATATTGGAAATTTTTAAGGAACTATCTTTTGGAAAAATGGTCAACACTTATTTTATCCGGGCGTGGTGGCGCACGCCTTTAATCCCAGCACTCGGGAGGCAGAGGTAGGAGGATCACAGTGAGTTCGAGGCCACCCTGAGACTCCATAGTGAATTCCAGGTCAGCCTGGGCTAGAGTGAGACCCTATCTCGAAAAACCAAAAAAAAAAAAAAAAAAAAAAAAACACATATTTTAGCCATGCTAATCATTTTGATTCCTGTTTATAGGGCACAATTTGGTATTTGGTGACAAACCATGCCTATGTATTTTTATATTATTTTTACATGTGTATGTCGGTGGTGTGTGTATACTATTGATGTGTGCGCGCACTTGTAGTCCAGGGGAGAATCTCAGTTAAGCTGCCCTCCCTTTGTGACACAGGGTCTTCAGGTTCTGAAGGTGTCAAAGAGTAAGTTCACTTAAACACAAGGGTCATCAGCTGGTGTGAACGAACTTGATGCACTTGTGTGCATGTGTGACATTGCACTCTTGGGTCACTGTGAGTCTGGCTTATATGGGACCTGGAGATTTGAACATGAGTTCTTAGGCTTCACAAGTAAGTGCTTTAACTGCTAAGGCATCTCTCCAGTCCTGTTTTCATGTTTTTAATTAGCAAAGTTGGAAAAAAATAGTTAACAGTAGGTAAAAGTTATTATTGCACCAGGCGTGGTGGCGCACGCCTTTAATCCCAGCACTCGGGAGGCAGAGGTTGGAGGATTGTTGTGAGTTCAAGGCCATCCTGAGACTATAGAATGAGTTCCAGGTCAGCTTGGGCTAGAGTGAGACTCTACCTTGAAAAACAACAACAACAACAAAAAAAAAAAGTTATCATTTCATTATTGTTAAGAACTAGTATTTCCCTTCATGGCCTAGCACTCCATTCCTCATACCGAAAGCTGTATTTTATTGTTAGCACTCTTCCTAGCTCTGTGGCAAAAAGCAAGACTCAACTCCTTCTAGTATCTACTAACATGGAAGGCATAAAAAAAATTACCAATTTTGTTAATGATCTACAATGTAAAGATATTAATAACACCAAATAACTTCACTTAAATATAAAATGATCAAAAATATTAAAAGAAGCTGGGTGTGGTGGTACATGCCTTTAATCCCAGCAATTGGGAGGCAGACGTAGGAGGACTGGCGAGAGTTTGAGGCCACCCTGAGATTACATAAATGAATTCCAGGGCATCCTGGCTAGATCAAGACCCTACCTTGAAAAACCAAACAACAACAAAAACAGCAGTAAAATATTAAAGGAAGGTTGGAGAGATGGTTTAGCACTTAAGGCACTTGCCTGAAAAGCCAAAGTACCTAGGTTCAACTCCTCAGGACCCACATAAGCTGGATGCACAAGTATGCATCTGGAGTTCATTTGCAGTGGCTAGAGGCCCTGGCACACTCATTCTCTCTCTTTCTCTCTCAATAAAAGAAAGGGAGGGAGGGAGGGAGGGAGGGGGAGAGAGAGACAGAGAGAGAGAGAGAGAGAGAGAGAGAGAGAGAGAGAGAGAGAAATATTAAAGGAGAATGAGGATGTAAGGTGAGTGGTTCAGCACTTTTAGCATTGGTTTGAAATTCCAGCAAAGAATGGGACAGGACAAGGTGGGGGTTGGGGGAAGAAAGAAAAATTAAGGGATAAAAAAATTCAAGAAATCCTATCTGGGTAGCCAGGTGTGGTGGCACATACCTTTAATCCCAGTACACAGGAGTCAGAGATAAGAGGATCACTGTGAGTCCAAGGACAGCCTGGTCTAGGGTGAGGTCCTACCTCAAAATAACAAAAACAGAGCTAAGCAGCTAAGGCATTTCCTGGCAAACCCAAAAGGATGCAGGTTCAATTTCCCAGCACTGATGTAAAGGCAGATACAGAAGGTAGCATGTGTGTCGGGAGTGTATCTGCAGTGGCAGGAGGCCCAGATGTGTCCATTCTCTCCTTTGTCCCCTCCACCCATCCCCCTGTATTTGCTCCCCCCCCCTCAGTGTGTGTGTGTGTGTGTGTGTGTGTGTGTGTGTGTGTGTGTGTGTTTAATTTTGTTTCTTTTTTTTTTTTTTAGGTAAAGTATCACTCTAGCTCAGGCTGCCCTGGAATTCACTATGTACTGTCAGGGGTGGTCTTAAACTCACAGCAATCCTCCTACCTCTGCCTCCCAAGTGCTGGGATTAAAGGTATGCGCTACCACGCCCAGCTCCTCTCTCTCTCATTCCCTCCCTCCCTCCCCTCTCTCTCAAACAAATACATTTAAAAACAAAGAACAACAACAATAAAACAAAACAAAAAACAGCAAAGAAAGAAAGAAATATTATCTAGAGCTGGAAAGATGGACCAGCAGTTAAAGGTGTTAAGCCTGCTGGCCCAGGTTCAATTCTCTAGTACCCCACATAAACCCAGATGCACAAAGTGGCAGATGCATGTGGAGTCATTTGAGCAGGAAGAGGCCCTGGCAAGCCCATATTCTTTTTCTCTCTCTGCTAGCAAATAAAAAAGAAATAACAGCCGGGCGTGGTGGCGCACGCCTTTAATCCCAGCACTTGGGAGGCAGAGGAAGGAGGATCGCCTAGAGTTCGAGGCCACCCTGAGACTACATAGTTAATTCCAGGTCTGCCTGGACCAGAGTGAGACCCTACCTCGAAAAACCAAAAAAAAAAAAAAAAAAAAAGAAATAACATCTGGAATATGAATTAACAGTGTGACTTATAGAGTCATATACCATAAATATGTGCTTCTAATATGGATGATATATAAAATATGAGAGAACATCAAATAATTGCTTAGAACTTTAACTTTATTTAGCAGAGTTGAAGGTTAGCTCAGTGAAAGAGGAACACAAAGCATAAAACTCTGTGTTCTGTCCTTAGCACCAAGAAAAAAATGTAGAACTCTCATCAAATATGGAGTAGAAGTTATCAAGATCAAGATAAAAGTATATATGGAAACCCATCAAAATTTCCTACATGTAAACTGGGTGTGGTGGCGCAAGCCTTTAATCCCAGCACTTGGGAGGCAGAGGTAGAAGGATCGCCATGAGCTCAAGGCCACCCTGAGGCTACAGAGTGAATTCCAGGTCAGCCTGGACTACAGTGAGACCCTACTTCAAAAAAAAAAGGTTTTGTACATATAGATATCATTAACCATTTATTTTAAATTTCAGATATAATTTACATTATATAATTTCTTTCATCATGTACAAAGTAGAAAAAGAACATAAGAATCTAATGACTATTTATGAATGATCAAAGAACAGGGTGTAGTGGCACACACCTATAATCCCAGCACTTAGCAAACTGAGGGGGGCAGGATGGCCATGAGTTTTAAGTCAGCCAGCAAAGCATGAGACTGCCTCAAAAGAATATATATATATATATATATATATAATGTCTCCTGCTCCCCACCCCCGAGGTAGGGTCTCACTCGAGCCCAGGCTGACCTGGAATTCACCATGTGGTCTCAGGGTGGCCTCGAACTCATGGTGATTCTCCTACCTGTCCCTCACAAGGGTTGGAGGTTAAAGGCGTGCACCACCATGCCCGGCTTACAATATATCTTAAAAGTAATTAAAAATATTACTGCTGTAGGGCATGGTGGCATTGACCCTTAAGCTCAGCACTTAGAAGGCTGAGGTAGGAGGACCGACATGTGTTGAAGGAAAGCCTAGGGCTACAGAGTAAGATCCAGGTCAGTGGAGGCTAGAGTAAAAAAGCCTATTAAAAATAAAAACAGGGCTGGAGAGATAGCTCAGCAGTTAAGGCGCATGCCTGTGAAGCCTAAGGACCCAGGTTCGATTCCCCAGGACACACGTAAAGCCAAATGCACAAGGTGGTGCATGCATCTGGAGTTTGGCTGCAGTAACTAGAGGTCCTGGCACATCCATTCTCACTCTCTCTCTCTCTCTCAGGTTCAATTCCCCGGGACACATGTAAAGCCAAATACACAATGTGGTGCACGCATCTGGAGTTCGTTTGCAGTAGCTAGAGGTCCTGGCACATCCACTCTCACTCTCTCTGTCATAAGTAATAAATAAATAGCAATAGTGGTTAAGAATCCTCTTAGAAGTCAAATGAGCACATAACATGTCCAACCACATGAAAATCTGAAAGTTGCACCATGTAAAATGTATAGGTTGGTGGAGAATATATAATAGTTGCCTTAATTTTTATGAGGACTCTGAGGGAATTCTAAGTAGCATTCAATACAGCTTGTTTCAGATGAAAAGAAAAATAGTGTCATTATATACCTGTCTTTTGTCCCGGGATCCTGAGTTGTACCAAGCTGGTAAAGAATATCTATTGTGGAGTCAGAAGAAAGTCCATTCAGTCTTCCAAAGAGTAAAGGACTATTCAAATCTTTAAACAAAGAATTAAAAAAAAAAAAAAAAAAAGACGTTAAGTAAGGGTGTATGCAATGACAACATCTGATTATATTTTAAAGGTTTTTCATAAAAGAAAACTGAAAGTAATGAAGTGATAAGGTATTAATCTCAGAAAGTTAATAACAAAGTTAATACAGTTCAACTTTGTAGATCTAGAAAAATTGCTCAGTGGTTAAGATGCTTTTAAGAAAGCCTAACCTAGGTTCAAGTCCCCAGTGCCCATGTAAAGCCAGATGTACAAAGTAGCACATGCATCTACAGTTTGTTTCCAGCAGCCGGAAGCCCTGACTCACCCATTCTCTGTGGGTCTTCCATCTCTCTCTGCTTGCAAAGAAATAAATAAAAATATTTAAAAGTTAACTGTCACCTGTAGGATCACTGCCTGAGGCTGCACAATTTCTCAGGAGAATGTCTATAAGCTTCAGGCCAATTCTAGTGGACTGCAGTCCTATCTTTACAAGCACAACTTCGATGTTGGGTGAATGCATTCCACAGTATGGTGACATCAGCAAGGCAGCACATGTCTGTAGCAGATTGGCAGTAGGTGCTGCTGCACTAGCCATCATTCCTTCCAGGTCACTTATATGTGTAAGGCAATGATGCAATAACCGTAGCCAACCGATACTGAAATACACAATACACAATTACTTGTATGGTAAATATAAGCAGTTCAAATTATTGCACGATTGAAACAAAATTTAGATTAAAAAATTATTTATGGAAGCTGGGCATGGTGGCACATGCCTTTAATCCCAGAATTTAGGAGACACAGGTAAGAGGGTTAGGGTTAGTTTGAGGCCATTCTGGGACTACAGGGTGAATTCCAGGTCAGCCTGCGCTGAAGAGAGACATACTTAAAAAAAAAAAAAAAAGCCTTTACTTCTTCACTGGCTTCTGTATGTGCACTCAGGCAGGGGTGTACTGCTATGCAAATGAATGCTAATCCAGATTGATGTCAACGTCTGGGGGATTCAACTGGGGCAGGAAACTTTGTAAGCAAACACTTAATCTACTAAACCATCTATCCAGCCTGCAGGGGCAGTGGATACTTTTAAATACCTAAGTGCTCATACCACTTAGGAACTATTTACTTGCTTTAAAAACAAAATCAGAGACTGGAGAGATGACTTAGTGGTTAAAGAAACACTTGCCTATGAAGCCTAAGAACTTGGATTTGATTCCCCAGAACCTCTGTAAGCCAGAGGTACATGATGGCACATGCATCTGGAGTTCATTTGCAGTGGCTGGAGACCCTGGTATGCCCATTTTCTCTATCAAATAAAAAAAAAAAAATATTTTTAAAAATCAAGGATTGGGGAGATTGCTCAGCGGTTGGGTACACTTGCTTGTAAGACCTTCCAGGGCAGGTTCAATATCGCAGCAACCCACATGAACCTGGACAGGCATTTACTAGCAGCAGCAAGGGAATGGGGTACAACTCCTAACCCCCTCACCCACACAAACATGTGCACACATAAATAAACCATATACATACATACATACATACATACATACACACGTACATACAAAGACAGAAACAAAAATAAACCCTAAGCATTTTACTTTGCAAAATTTTTAATGCAGCCAATCAATCTATATAATATTCCAGCTTAAAATGCATCAGTAGATTTGGATTAGAGATCTTCAGCCCTTTGCTGGTTTGAGTCATAAACAATATTTTCAGTAATTGGCATTTAGGAATTACTATGTAATACCAGGCTTGCTGTTTGTTGTAAGCTATTGTGGTTCACTTATCCTCTGTTGATTGATATCTGGGAATACCGATAACATGGATCAGACCCAAAACACTGGAACTTACACCAAACTGTGTGTCAACTCAAAGACTAAACCCCACATAAATCTCAATATTTTAGGGAGTGTGGGGGGGGTGTTTAAAGGTAGGGTCTCACTCTAGCCCAGGCTGACCTGGAATTCACTATGTAGACTCAGGGTAGCCTCGAACCCTCGGTGATCCTCCTACCTCTGCCTCCCAAGTGCTGAGATTAAAGGCGTGCACCACCACAACCGGCATAAATCTCAATTTAATGCCTTACTGCATTGCTTCCACAAAATTATCACTTTATGCTTAACAAAATTGGGTATTATATGAAGCCCTATGGCACATAAGACTTCCTATGACCATAAATAGAAGGAAATCGCAGAATGAGTAATGAAGTACAACGTACCTTGTTTTGGATACCTGATCTTCAGACGGAAGAAAGGGATTGTTAACTGTTGCTGAAGAAGTGGTACCGAAAGCAGTGAGCCCCAGTAACTTAATCTGTGACAGGCCTAGCGTGCTGGCATCCCGAGGACGGTGTAGTCGAAGGCAGACGGCAGAAGCTACTTCAGCCCTGACCAGCTGGATTTTTATGTACGTGAGACCACTGGTGACAACAGGAGTGGACAAAGGCAGCATATTCACCCCATCTGCGCTGACTTCAACTGAAACTGATGATGGGCATGCTATACGAAGACAAAATTTAACAACAATAAAAGAAAAAGTCAAATAGATGTCAATGGCTGATAGAAAGTCCAGTAACACAGCAGTCTTCTCACTATGAAACCTCGTGAAAACATAGCAAATCAAATCAATAACATTCATTACAACTAATTTTAGAAATTTCTCCCAAAAATATTTGATGGAGAGTAATTTTTTGTTGTTGTTCTTTTATTTTGTTTTTCGAGGTAGGGTCTCACTCTAGCCCAGGCTGACCTGGAATTCACTATGTAGTCTCAGGGTGGCCTCAAACTCACAACGATCCTCCTACCTCTGCCTCCCGAGTGCTGGATTAAAGGCATGTGGCACTGTACCCAGCCACAGTAATTTTTTTAAAATACCTGATTAGAGTATTCACAAAATAAAGAGTAACTGAAGGTGTTCAATCTACACACAATCAATACACCTCAGGAGAAGAAACGCAACAAACCAGCCATTGTGTTGTTGCTGTTCTAACAAGACCTCTCAACAATATGGGATTGCACTGTGTTAACAGGTGAGATGACCTATTTTTTTGTGTGTGTGATTTTTTTGTTATTTTTATTTATTTATTTGAGAGCAACAGACAGAAAAGAGGCAGATAGAGAGAGAGAGAGAGAGAATGGGCGCACCAGGGCCTCCAGCCACTGCAAACGAACTCCAGACGTGTGCGCCCCCTTGTGCATCTGGCTAACATGGGTCCTGGGGAGTCGAGCCTCGAACCGGGGTCCTTAGGCTTCACAGGCAAGCACTTAACCGCTAAGCCATCTCTCCAGCCCAGATGACCTGTTTTTAATGTAACTTGCTGAGCCTGTCAAGGTGGGACACACCTTTAATCCCAGCACTAGGCAGGCAGAGGTAGGATGATCGCCCGTGAGTTCAAGGCCACCCTGAGATTATCTAGTGAATTCCAGGTCAGCCTGGGCTAGAGTGAGAACCTACCTTGGAAAAAAAAAAAAAGTAACTTGCTGAGCTTGGGAGCCAGCTCAGAGGGCTTGATTCAACAACATATTTTTAAATACTTTTTAAAAAGAGTTCCTGCTCCATTTAATCTACACAAATGATTTTCTAAGTATTATTTGATTTACTTAAAAAACTACAATAGACCAGGGGCTGGAGGGATGGCTTTGAGGTTAAGGCATTTGCCTGCAAAGCCAAAGGATCATGGTTCAATTCTCCAAGAACCACATAAGAGAGATGCACAAGGGAGCACACGCACCTGGAATTAATCTGCAGTGTCAGAATGCCCTGGCGTGCCCCCCCCCAAATAATAAATAAATAAATAAATAAATAAGAACTATAACAGAACAGGCATGGTGGCCAATGCCAATCCCAGAACTCAGAAGGCTGAGGTGGGAGGATCACCATGAGATCAAAGCCAGCCTGGACCAGTGAGTTTGAGGAAAGCCTGGGCTATATTGAGACCCTGTCTCAAAAAATAAAAATAAACAAAAATGAAGCCAGGCATGGTGGGGCACACCTTTAATCCCAGGACTGAGAGGCAGAGGTAGGAGGATCACTGTGAGTTCGAGGCCACCCTGAGAGTACACAGTGAATTCCAGGTCACCCTGGGCTAGACTGAGACCTTACCGCAAAAAAAAAAAAAAAAGTTATAATCAAATATATTCAGGGTTGGAGATATGGCTTAATAAGTAAAGGTGCTTGATTACAAAGCCTGACAATAGGATTTCATTACCCAGAACACACGTGAAGCCAGATACTCACTGCAATACATGCATGTGGAGTTCACTTGCAATGGAAGAGGTTCTGGAGCACCCCTATTCATTCTCTCTCTGAATGAATGCATACATACATAATATACACACACACACAAACATACACACATATACATATACACATAATACATACATACAACACACATACATATTCAGTGAACAATTACATCAATGTCATATAACAACTTAAATTGGAATAAATGTAAATTATACTGGAATTAAATTATACTGGAAAACCACAGTTAAATGTTCAAAATAGGGCTGGAGAGATGGCTTAGTGGTTAAAGAGCCTGCCTATGAAGCCTAAGGACCCAGGTTTGATTCCTCAGTACCCATGTAAACCAGATGCACAAGGTGGCGCATGTGAACAAAGTTCATTTGCGGTGGCTAGAGGGCCTGGCTCTCCCATTCTCTCAGCCACTCTCTATCTAACGAATGAATTAATAAGTGAATGTTCAAATTAGCAATAAAAAATTCTTGAGCCAGGAGTGATGGTGCAAGCCTTCAATCCCAGCACTTGCGAGGCAGAGATAGGAGGATCACCATGAGTTCAAGACCACCCTCAGACTACATAGTGCATTCCTTGTCAGTATGGACCATACTTCAAAAGTTTTTTTAAAAAAGGGAAAAAAGAGCCGGGCATGGTGGCGCACGCCTTTAATCCCAGCACTCGGGAGGCAGAGGTAGGAGGATCGCCTTGAGTTCAAGGCCACCCTGGGCTAGAGTGAGACTCTACCTCGAAAAACCAAAAAAAAAAAAGGGAAAAAAGATGCTTGCTTGCAAAGTCTATTGGCCTGGGTGCAATTCCCCCACACCCACATAAAACCAGATATAAAAAGTGACCCATGCAGGCTGGAGAAATGGCTAAGTGCTTACGGTGCTTGCCTGCAAATCCAAGAGACCCAGGTTCATGTGAAATTCATTTGCAGTGGCTAGAGGCCCTGGTATGAATGTATGTGTCTCCCTCTCAGACACACACACTCTAATTTTTTTTTTTTTTTTTTTTTTTTGGTTTTTCAAGGTAGGGTCTCACTCTAGCCCAGGCTGACCTGGAATTCACTATGGAGTCTCAGGGTGGCCTCGAACTCACGGCGATCCTCCTACCTCTGCCTCCCGAGTGCTGGGATTAAAGGCGTGCGCCACCACGCCCGGCTAATTTTTTTTTATGTCTAAAACTTACACAACCATGAAATACATTACTGCTTGCTAAACAATCCTTCTCACTTCCAACTCTTAAGTTTTCTTTTATTCCCATGATGCTTAACAGTACTCACTTGCAAGAGATGCGAGGTGAGGCTGGATGTGGATCTCCTTAAGGAGCACTGCTGCCGGAAGGTGAATGGTAAGGTCACACCAGGCCTCCTCGGGCAGGAAGATGTAAGACCACGCAGCAGAGCGCGCCCGGCGGTGGGGCGGTGTGGCTTGCAGCAGCACCTCGGCTGGTTGAGCTGTAGGGCTACTAGATGTGATGGTACCTGCAAGACATGGTACTGCATAAAATATGGCCACTCAATAAAGCATTAACAACCAGTCAAATGACAAAAATGATAAGTTCTGGACTGAAGAGAAGACTTAGTAGTTAAGGCGCTTGCCTACAAAGCCAAACGATCACACAGTTCAGTTCCCCAGTACCCACGTAATGCCAGATGCACAAGGTGGGACATGCACCTAGTTTGTTTGCAGTGGCTGGAGGCCCTGGCGTGCGCACATGGGTGTGCTCTCTCTCTCTACTGTGTCTCTTTCTTTCTCTCTCTCTCTCAAATAAGTAAAAATAAAATATTTTTAAAAAAATAAAAAGTAAAATATGGAAAGAAACTACGGACTTCAGACTGCAACAAGTATCTAAATTAAAATGTTGTTTGTAAAAACAGTAGCACTGATTAACATTTAATGGGAAAACTGACATAAAAGTTTCACAGTTTCATAAACTATGCTTTTGAAAATGGAAAGAAGAATTTTTTTCCCCCTGACATAGAGCCTCACTCTAGCCGAGACTGACCTGGAACTCACTCTGCAGGTCCAGGCTAGGCACAAACTAATCCCAAGTGCTGGGATTAAAGGCATGCACCACCACATCCAGCTCGTTTTAAAACCTTCTTTCAAATCAGCACAATGTTTTAGTATCTCACAGTTTTTAAAATTAACTGCTGGGCTAGGGATATGGCTCAAGTTCAATTCCCCAGTACCCACAAAAAACCCAACGCATAAAATGACACAGGCATCTGCAATTCGTTTTGCATCAGCAAGAGGCGATACCATGTCCACTCTCTGTCTCTCGCTTTATCTCCCCATCTCCCTCCCTCCTTACTTACAAATAAATACAAATATTTAACATCAATTGTTTATATATTACATTATCAATGAACATAAATTACATTTTTTAAAAAAATATTTTATTTTTTTTTATTTATTTGACAGAGAATGAGGGAGAAAGAGAGAGAGAATGAGAATGAATGGGCGTGCCAGGGCCTCCAGCCACTGCAAACACCAGATGCATGCACCCCCTTGTCCATCTGGCTAACGTGGGCCCTGGGGAATCAAACCTGGGACCTTTGGCTTTGCAAGCAAACACCTTAGCCACTAAGCTGCCCCTCCAGCTCATCAATTACAATTCTGATCTAACAGACTAAGTCAATTCATAGTAATAAGATACAGTAACAGTTTTCTTACCAAGAGGTGCAAAGTTATGGATCCCTTCTGAATTGTCAGGCTCAGAAGCTAGGATTCTTGTCTTCAAGCTGCTGTCAACAGCTTTGTTGGGACCACAATCAAGAAACTTCATAATAGTTGATACCATACTTCGAGCAGTGTTCACAATAGCCCTTGTGCTAGTAACCATATTGTTGCAAATGAGCTGAACTCCACCTGAGATTGCAAAGAACACTACATGAAAACCACCTTAGGAGAGATGCCTGAGGCCCACTGCGAGCTTTCATGGGTGACTGTACACCAGCACATCATGAGCTGCTTTGTGGTCAGGCTGAAACCGCAGCGTGGGGATTTCTCTTACCCATGTCATGAAAGGCTTTCAGGGCATCACTAGTATCCAGAACTCTCAGAATGAACCACAATAATGGTTCAGATAACTGGCAAGTAGCAAGCGAGCCCTAAAAAATAAACAAACACTTAAATTGTGAGTTTATGCCTTCCTGTGAATTAGGACAACTACAATTCTTAATGCATGCAGTATGCCTGTTTAATTAATTCTGGTTAATTAACATTACAAAATGACTGACAAAATATATAATCATAAATGAGTCAGCATGTAAGATAACTACTTCCTCTCTGAAATGGTTCATACTTTAAGCACCTAACATCATCTACAATTATGATTTTATTTTTTTCTTGACTATACACTAATGGCACTGGAGAGGTGAATCTTATTAAATAACAATTATCCAAATACATGAGTGTGTGTGTGTTTAATGCATATTTTAGAAAGTATCATTTATATATTGGCAAGTAAAACTCTTCATAAGGGCTGGGTGTGGTGGCGCTCACCCTTTAATCCCAGCACTTAGGAAGAAGAGGTAGGAGGATTGCCTTCAGTTCAAGGCCACCCTGAGACAACACAGTGAATTCCAGGTCAGCCTGGGCTAGAGTGAGACCCTACCTCAAAAAGCCAAATGAATTATAGTAACAACAATAATAATACTTAATTAAAAAGCTGCTTCTGGTGGTGCTCACCTTTACGAGCCACACTCACTGAGACTGCTCAAGGTCAAGGCACTTGCCTACAAAGCCTAGCTGGAGGTCAGCCCCCAGTACCCATGTGGAGCAGATGCACAACATGCCACATGCATCTGCAGTTCACTTGCAGTGGCTGAAAGCCCTGGTGTGCACACTCTGGCTAGTGTTCTGTCGGGCATGGTGGCACACGCGGTTAATGCCAACACTCGGATGACAGACGCAGGAGAAAACAGGGAGTTCAAGGCCAGCCAGGACAAGAGTGAGATCCTACCTCAACAAACAAAACAAAAAAAAATTTTTTTTAATTATGCTAATAACTTTTAACAAAAAAGAAGTCAAGCATACAAGGGCAGCAGCTTGAAAAACGACCCTGCTAAATTGTCTGGTGCAGCACTACCCAGATAATCAAGTGTGCTATTCTTAGGAAGAAGGAAAACTAATAAATTTCCAAGGATGACAAAATAATCTAAAACTTACAACATAACAAATATCTTTATATCACAGTGGCCATTTCACTCTTCAACTCCTATTAAACTAATAAAAATCCATATTTCTTATCTGCTTCTAGTTTAATTTCTAATAAAGGATATCAACTTTTTATTTTATTTAATTTTTTTTTTCTTTTTTTTTTGGTTTTCCGAGGTAGGGTCTCACTATAGCCCAGGCTGACCTGGAATTCATACATAGTCATGAACTCACAGTGATCCTCCTACCTTTGCCTCTGCCCAGCCTCAATTTTTTTAAAAAAAATATATATATATGTATATTTATTTACTTATTTATTTGAAAGAGAGAGAGAAAGGGGCAGGGAGAGAGAGAGAGAGAGAATGAGCACGCCAGGGCCTCCACCCACTCCAAATGAATTCCAAACACATGCGCCTCCTTGGGTATCTGGATTACATGAGTCTTGGGGAACCAAACCAGGGTCTTTTGGCTTTGCAAACAAATACCTTAACCACTAAACCATCTCTCCAGCCCTCTTTTTATTTTTAATATTTTATTTTTACTTATTTATATGTGAGAGAGGTAGGGTCTCACTCTAGACCTGGAATTCACCTCTTAGGGTTACCTAAAACTCATAGCGATTCTCCCACCTTTGCCTCCCGAGTGCTGGAATTAAAGGTGAGTGCCACCACACCAAGTTTATTATCAACTCTTGATTTGTCACTGCCATAAATATAATTCTCTACCAGAAACCTATTTAATTTCCACAGCTGATACTCATTTAAACGTACCTGTCTGCCCATATATCCACAGGCCATGTAGGTTAAAATTGGCTGCAGCATCATGTGGACTGTGGAAGCTTTCTTACTCAGTGTGGTAAGTATGGAAAATAATCCATCACCAACTGATATGGCATCTAAGCCACCATGAAAGTTTTCATGTTTGGTGAGATGTAATCCACTTGCTCCTAGTTTAACAAAAGATTATACATATTTTAAGTACACACATAAAAGGTAGTAATAATGTTATGGGCTGGAGAGATGGCTTAGCGGTTAAGCGCTTGCCTGTGAAGCCTAAGGAACCCGGTTCGAGGCTCGGTTCCCCAGGACCCATGTTAGCCAGATGCACAAGGGGGGCGCATGCATCTGGAGTTCGTTTGCACCGGCTAGAAACCCTGGCACACCCATTCTCTCTCTATCTCTGCCTCTTTCTCTCTCTCTCTGTTGCTCTCAAATAAATAAATAAAAATAAACAAAAAAAATTTTTAAGTACAATAATTTTTAAAAGAATCTTAAAGATAGTTTTCCCAAAAGCCCTAAGAATGATGACATCATTCCCAACCTGGTCCCTCCCCTCCTCCACACAGAAGCTGTCACGTACAGGTTGGACTGTTTAAAATTAACTGCAGTAGCATCTAGTAAAGCATGATGTTCTGGTGTCTTCTTAAATGAGATATCCTTACTGTTGCTTTCAAAAAAAACACTATCTTACATGACTGAAGGAACATCACTCTCTACAGAAGCTTTGCATCACTAACAATGAAAAGGGACTGTGTAAGCCTGAAGAGCTAAACCCACCTAAAACTACACATGCAGCCTAAGCATCTATAATACCAGCACACATATGCACCCTGAGAAGGGAGGTGGAAAGAGCTGCCAGCCACCAAGCCTGGGCTACACAGCAGCAGACATTGGTGTCTGCTAAATGAGGACCAACACTGAGATTGTCTTCTGACCTGCACACCTGCATTTACACACATACAAAAGACTAAAAAGAACAATTTAAGTGCTATAACTATGCAAATTTGTATTATACTATCTAATCAAAAATATGTAGGAACATAAAAATTTATTGGAAATGGGGGTTGGGTAGATGTCTCAGTAGTTATAGGCACTTGCTTACAAATCCTGGAGCCTGGGTTCAACTCCCCAGTACCCATAAAGAGCCAGATGGACAAGGTGGCATAGGCACCTGGAGACTGTAAGAGCAAACAGTTGTAACAGCCCCTGGAGTGTCCATACACTATCCCACTCAGACTCATAAGTAAATATAATATTTAAAAATATGTTTGCTTGTTTGTTTGAAAGAGAGAGAACACAGATGCACCAGGGCTTCTAGCCCCGCAAACAAACTGCAGATGCGTGTGCAATCTTGTGCATGTGGCTAAGGTGGAGACTTGAGGGTCTAAACGGGTCCTTAGGCCACACAGGCAAGTGCCTTAACCACTAAGCCATCTCTCTAGCCCTTAATGCAGTATTAAAAAAAATATATCAGAAATAGACTAAGTATCAATTTATAAAAGTGCAATTATCTTAAAAGATGAATGCAATTTATTAGTTTCCAGATAAGTACAAAAGTCAAACAGTGGTATAAAAGTGTATAATAAAATTAAGTATCATAGGGACTGGAGACATGGCTCAGTGGTTAAAGGCGACTGCTTGCAAAGCCTAATGACCAGGGTTCCACTCTCTAGTAATGATGTAAAGAAATATGCACAAAGTGGCACATGTCTGGAGCCCATTTGCAGTGGCAAAAGGTGCTGGTGTACCCAGTCTCATATTCTCTCTCTCTCTCTCTCTCTCTCTCTCTCTCTCTCTCTCTGCTTGCAAATAAACAAATAATTTTTTAAAAATATGTAGCATGAAAGTAAATGTGAATAAATAAATCTTATTGATCTCTAACACAAGACCTTTGAAGATCTCTTGACAAAATCCTTAGGGAGTTGTAGATATAATTCATGGTGCCTGATTTGAGCCTGATCTTTTCATTTCTTTAAAAGTTAGTGTTGCTAGGCATGGTGGCACACACCATTAATCCCAGCACTCGGGAGGCAGAGGTAGGAGGATCACCGTGAGTTTGAGGCCACCATGATACTCCATGGAGAGTTCCAGGTCAGCCTGGGCCAGAGTGAGACCCTACCTCAAAAAAAAAAAAAAAAAAAAAACAGTTACTGTGTTTTTATCAGGTTTTTTGAAACTTAAACAAAAAATATTTTACTGTCTTATTTTAAGTAATACCACTCCATGAAAGTACTTACTAATAACATAACATGCAATGAATCTTACAATAAAGTAATTTTACGCTACAAAGTAAAACAAACACAGGTCTAGTACCAGGAGAAAGTCTAACAATTCATACATACCAATTATCATTGCCATGGCACTGCTATTACACAGGCCTAAAGCAGACAAAATCTGGCTCATAATCTGTTGGTTGGCTAAGACTAAGTCAGCAACATATGCAGGAGATCCTGGAATACTGGTACTGCTTCCATTGACATCTTTGCCTCCTGAGACTTTTTCTTCATCTGAAACACTATCGGTTGTGTTGGTGGTCAAAGACACTCTTGCGCTGTATTCCCTATTGCCTGAAAGAGGCAGCTGTACTAAAATGTTAACAAGTTTTAACAAATCAAACATGAGTTGATCTCTTGTCATTTCACCACAAACTGCTTTTGCATCACCTGGACGAATGAGGTTTGCAAACAGTCCCCCAAAGCAGGCTCGAGCACCCACAGAGCTATCTGATCCACTTCGAGACATAACTTTGTCTGAGCATGTGATATAGTGGTGCACTAAGAAGGTGACAGATTCTATCACAGCCGAAATAGTACTGACAGAAACAACTTCAAAATTTTGCTCCAGAGTAAATTCTAAGAGTTTCACTTGGGCATCAAGAGGTCCTTGGCCTGTCTGGAAGGCACCCCTGTAAAGACAAGAGAGCGACAAATAGAAGTGGGATTAAAAATTGAATAATCATAAGTAGTTAAGACAGAACAGGAAACTTATCAACAGCTCCAACTCCAAATGGTTTCAGAGATGCCTGCTGTCACAGGGAACTCAGGAACAGCCTCACACTATCACAGGCCTCTTCTTGCTTACCACCTGTGCCTCTCCTTCTAGAACAATGCTACTCTTTTGTAAAATTCTTCCCAGATTTCAAACATATGAGAGTCTAGAATAAAGGAGTTCGCAAGTCTCTTCATGGAAGCTCTCAAGAGCTCAACACACTACTGCGAAATGTAGCTCCTACCCAGGAGGGGGTCAGGAGCGAGACAGGCCATTACAAAGAAAGGTTCAAAGAAGTTCCCTTCCATCATTTGCCAATCCTCCTCGCCAGCAAGGCCCAACATTTTGGAGATAAAAGGCCTCTTCAAGAAAGCTACAGAAGAACTAGTGAGATGCTTAGCAGTTAAGGTGCTTGCCTGTAAAGCCTAGGGACTCAGGTTCAATTCTCCAGTACCCATATAAGACAGATATACAAGGTGGCTCATGTGTCTGAAGTTTCTTTGCAAAGGTTGGAGGCCCTGGTGCACCCATTTTCTCTGTATGCCTGCTTCTTTCTTTCTCTCTCAAATGAATTAGTCAATAACTTTTTTTAAATTTTTAACACTGTATGTGAACTTCATGTTTCCAGTCTGAAGACTATTAAATTGTGATAGGTCTTGCTGCTACCTCGGGATAAAACCCTACTTCCTGCCAAAGGAAAAAAAAGAAAAAATAGGAAACTTCAAGAAGAATAACTAAATCTTCAGGGCTAGAAGATGGTGTAGAATTTTAAGTCGATTCCCTATAAAGGCTAAGGACCCATGTTTGACTCTCCAGGTCCCACATAAGCCAGACACAAGGGGAGGCAGGCATGCAAGGCTGCATATGCACACTAGGTGGCACACTTATCTGGAGTTCGATTACACTGCCTGGAAGCCCTGGCATGCCAACCCGTTTCTCTCCCTCCCTTCCCCGCCCTCACTCACACACGCGCGCGCACACACACACACACACACACACACGCACACAAGACCAGTCAGTTGGGTTTGTCTTTAAAAAAAGAAAATGAATAACTAAATTATCAGTAATGGTTTGATAGGTTTGCTTCAATCTTTTCCCAAGTCTTCTGTTATAGCTTCCATTTTATTACAAACAAAAAATGATTTCCTTTCTAAATAGAACGCTCAGGAATAAGTTGGTGAATTCAATGGTTTGGAAGCTATAGGTAAGAATAAAAGGCATGCCAGGTGTGGTGGTGCACACCTTTAATCTCAGCACTCAGGAGACAGAGGCAGGAGGATCGCTGTGAGACCAAGGCCTCCCTGAGACTACAGAGTGAATTCCATGTCAGCCTGGGCCAAAATGAGACACTTCCTTGAAAAAAAGAAGAAAAATAAAAAAAGAATAAAAGGCACTCACTTTAATGGCATGGCATGTGCATTGGTTTTAGTTCTTTTGTTCTTTTCATTTCGTTTCTCAGGGCCTCTAGCCACTATAATCAAACTCCAGACATGTGCACCTCCTTGTGTGCATGTGTGACCTTACATGCTCCCACCACCTTGTGCACCTGGCTAACACAGGACCTGTAGAGTTCAACATGGGTCCTTATGCTTCACAGGCAAATGCCTTAACCATTGAGCCGTCATTCCAGTCCAGCTTTGGTTTCTTATACCCACAAATACTGCCATTGTAAATAGTCTGCACTGATCCCCAAGGATTTATGCAACCAAATCATTTGTATTTTACAAGGACTGCTCACAAATATGGCTTATACCTACAAAACAAAAAGAACAGACACCACTAGCCCCTTATACACAACTATCCTCTTGACCTACTTGCTCTGAAATAGAACTCCCAATTAAGATGATGAGAAAGAATAGTTAAAGGATTCCAAGTTAACAGGACAAACATAAAAATACATACTGAAATTTACCTTTCTGTTGAAAGTATATGAATTAGCTTGAGCAAAAATTCACTGAAAATCTGAGGGCATGTTGAAGAGAGATGTACTTGTAATCGAGTAAGAAATTCTTGCATAGCTTGTGTTGCTGTTGGACCAACCTGAAGAGACATGTACATACACTGAACATTCCTTACAAACACCAATTACAGAATCAGTTATTTGGAAGTTTCAATTATAAAGTGCTATACTGATATTACTGCATCCATAAAGAAGACTTCATATACTTACTGTAAATTGAAACTAGATTCCATTATTAATACAACTTCACTGCAATTTGTATAAGCAACAATTTATATTGTTTATTTAACTCAACATAGACTTACCTCAATTAGATAAAGTGATTTTTAAATAAAATATTTTATTTATGAGGCTGGAGAGATGGCTTAGTGGTTAAGCGCTTGCCTGTGAAGCCTAAGGACCCCAGTTCAAGGCTTGATTCCCCAGGACCCACGTTAGCCAGATGAACAAGGGGTCGCATGCATCTGGAGTTTGTCTGCAGTGGCTGGAAGCCCTGGAGTACCCATATATTCCCTCTCTCTCTCTCTCCCTCTCTCTCTCTCTCTCTCTCTCTCTGTCACTCTCAAATAAATAAATAAAAATGAGCAAAAAAAAATTTAATATTTTATTTATGTATTTATTTGGGACAGAGCATGCAAGCTTGGCACTACCTACATAAGATCTTCATAATATATGGAAAAAGAGACAGAGAGAGGGAGGGAGGAGATATGATGGAAGGTAGAACTGTAAGGGGGAAAAGGGAGGTAGGAAGAGAATTATGCTTTATTATGTATAATTATGGAAGCCATCAATATAAAAGTTAAAATAAGACAACTTTTCTTTTTTGATTTATTTTTTATTATTAGCAACTTCGATAATTATAGACAAGAAACCGTAATAATTCCACCCACCGCCTCACTTTCCCCTTCATAACTCCACTCTCCATCATATCCCCTTCACCTCATTCTTTTGAAATTTTATTATTGACAACTTCCTAAATTGTAGACAATTAACCATGATAATTCCCTCCCCCAAACTTTCCCCTACACATTCCTACTCTCCATCAAATCTACTCCCCCTCTCAGTCTCTTTTATTTTGATGTTATCATGTCCTCCTATTATGATGGTCTTGTGTAGGGAGTCCTGGCACTGTGAGGTCATGGATATCCAAGCCAAAATAAAACAATTATTAAGGAGAATCAAAAATGTACCTGACACTACATACACAAGACCATCATAATAGGAAGAAAAGATCATGACATCAAAATAAGAGACAGACTGATTGAGAGGGGGAGGGGATATGGTGGAGAGTAGAGTTTCAAAGGGGAAAGTGGGAGGAGGGAATTACCATGCGATATTGTTTACAATTATGGAAATTGTCAATAAAAAAGTATATTAAAAAATGATATGCATGCCAGGCGTAGTGGTGCACACCTTTAATCCCAGCACTCAGGAAGTAGAGGTAGGAGAATCACTGTGAGTTCAAGAACACCCTGGGAACACATAGGGAATTCCAGGTCAGCCTGAGATAGATTGAGACCTTACCGGGAACACACCCCCCTCAAAAAAAAAAAGACATGTATGAAACTGTTTTAACCTCCATTTAAAAATCTGAATAGGGGCTGGAGAGATGGCTTAGCGGTTAAGGCATTTGCCTGTGAAACCAAAGGATGACGTTCAATTCCCCAGGACACACATAATCCAGATGCACAAGGTAGCACATGCTTCTGGAGTTCAATTACAGTGGCTGAAAGCCGTGGCATGCCCATTCTCTCTGTCTCGCTCTCTCCCTCTCTCTCTCTCTCTCTAAAATAAATAAAATAAACTAAAAAAAATTAAAAACAAAAAAAAAATCTGAATATTGGCTGGAAACATGGCTTAGCAGTTAAGAAGCTTACCTGCAAAGCCTAAGGAACTCATGTTTGACTCACCAGGTCCCATGTAAGCCAGGCACACAGTGACGCAAGTGCACAAGGTGGCACATGTGTCTGGAATTCCATTGTAGTGGCTGGAGACCCTGGCACAACTCTCTCATATTAAAAAAGGAAGACAGGTGCCGGGCGTGGTGGCGCACGCCTTTAATCCCAGCACTCGGGAGGCAGAGGTAGGAGGATCACCAAGATTTTGAGGCCACCCTGAGACTCCATAGTGAATTCCAGGTCAGCCTGGGCTACAGCAAAACCCTGCCTGGGGGGGAAAAAAGACTACGACAGGCGTGGTGGCGCATGCCCTTAATCCCAACACTTGGGAGACAGAGGTAAGAGGGTCTCTGTGAGCTCGAGGTCATGCTGAGACTACAAAATGACTGTGAATTAGAGGTTACCCTACCTTGAAAACCCAGGGGGAAAATAAAAAAGCAGACTGTTGGGCTTGCCTAAAAAGAAATTAAAATGAAATAATATAATGAAATAAATTAATAAAAATTAAAATGAAATAATAATAATAATGAAAATAAAAATGAAAACTGGATATTGCAGCCAGACATGGTGGCATGTGCCTTTAATCCCAGCACTCTGGAGGCAGAAGTACAAGGATCACTGTGAGTTCAAAACCACCCTGATATTACACACTGAATTCCAGGTCAGCCTGGACTACAGTGAAGCCCTACGTCAGGGAGGGGGAAAAAAAAAGCTCCCAGGGTGTGAGTGGACTAAAATTCTAAATATCAATGCCAGGCATAGTGCTATACACCTTTACTCCGAGCACTCAGGAGGCCATGAGGTGAGCCTGGGTTACACCAGTGAGACTCTCCCTGAAAATAACAAACAAAAGTATTAAATATATTTAAGAAACACAATAGAGTAGAAATATTTGAAGAGAAGCAGTATAATGTAAGAAATTGAACTTTTCTAAAAATTATAAGGTAATTAAGACTGATATAAAACTATAATGGAATGGAAAATGTTCAAAGTCCTGAGGAGTATTTTGAGCTTTTGGGTTTGTCAAAATATTTAATTTCCTAAAATGATTATGTAAATTGGTAATCCTTTTTATTTACTTTTATTTTATTATTTTTATTTTATTTCTTGATTATGGAGGTAGATTCTCACACTAGCGCAAACTGACCTGGAATTCACTATAACTCAGGGTGGGCCTCAAACTCACGGCAATCCTCCTACCTATGGTACCAAAGTGCAGGGATTAAAGGTGTGTGCCACCACACCTAGCTAATTTTAATGTTTACTTATTTGAGAGAGAAGAGAGTGAGGTGGAGGGAGGGAAGGAGGAAATGGGCATGTCAGTGCAAACAAGCCCCCAGAGGTGTGTGCTATCTTGTGCATTTGGCTTATGTGGGTACAGGGGAATCGAACGTGGATCCTTAGGGATTCTCAGGCAAACGTATTAACTGCTAAGCCATCTCTCCAGGTCCCTAAATTGGCAATCTTAATGCTAGAGATCCTTAAACAAGAATTACATACATATTCCAAAAATTTTAAATGTAGATTTGATTTTGTAACAAGCATTTGTTCAGAAAGATTTTTATTCAAAAATCAATGACAAAATACACATTTACATAAAAATGCAGAATCACTGTTCTATGCAATATCTTAAAGTTATATCTACTTTATAAGTACTATAAAACAGTTAACTTGATAAACAAAGACTATTATTTACAGTTACATTTACAAACAGCTTAGTGGAAAGAAAGTCAGCACACACCAGCAACTACAAGCTGTGTTACCTGTGGGCTGTGCTGATTGGTTCCATGGGGACTGGTACCAGAAAGAAACTTCACTAACACATGAACGAGGTTTGGATCTGAAACCAACAAATGAGCAGTACTCTCCTGGTTTCCAATGGTGCTGCTAGAACCAGCTATTAACAAAATAACAATAGTTGTAACGACCATGATCAAATGGACTATGAAATAAGTCATGCATTCCATTAATCACTTTGTTCAAAGAGTCCAAGTGCGGCACAGGCAACTCAGTAAGATTCTGTATCTTAATACAAAGTAAAAAGAGGACTGAGGATATGACATGGTGGTGGTATTTGCCAAGTATGCTTAATATCTTAAGTCTAATGTCCCATACTATATTCTTACGTAACACACAGGTCCCAAGTATCAAAATCTATAATGCTTCGATGGAGTGGCTGTTCCTGGGAAAAACCTCCCCTTTCCAGAACACATGAAGATATACTTTTCAGGGAAATTTTGACTTACTTCTCTACAATGAACTCTACTTTTCTTTTTTGCATGTGAGACACATAAAGGTTATGTTCTACAAATTGATTAACACAACAGTATTCTGAGCTGAATAAAACACCCTCTGCATTAATCTATCATTAGTACCACATAATGATACTTTTCATCTCATTTAAGGAAAATATATTACAAACAAGAAAATGGAACAGCACTTTGTAGGTCAGAAATGATTGCAATAATAGCATTATCTCGTTTGGGGAGATGGTTCAGCAGTTAAAGTAAAAGCACTTTGCTTGCAAAGCCTGTCAGCCTCGATTCAATTCCCCATTTCCCACATGAAGCCAGAGGCACAAAGTACATCATGCGTCTGGAGTTGTCTTACAGCAACAATAAGACCTATCAAGGCCATACTCTTATGCATACACACCACACACACACACATCCCTCTCTCTCCCTCCCTCTCTCTCTCTCAATAAAAATATTTTTTAAAAATTAACAACATTATCAATGTTAAAGAATATTAAAACACTGGATGTGATGGCGCAGGCCTTTAATCTCAGTACTCGGGAGGCAGAGGTAGGAAGATCACCACGAGTTCGAGGCCACCCTGAGCCAGAGTGAGACCCTACCTCGCAAAACCAAAACAAAACAAAAAAAATTTTTTTATTTTATTAAGCAACTCTTTCAGAAACATGAAATTATCTGACTATTTAGACTAAATACAATGGAATTCAAGAGTAGTCAATCATTTAGACAATCATATCATTTTGTGGAAAGATGTATCTTAAAAACATGATAGTAAGATTATTAAAATAGTATATTTCAGAGATTTAAATTTTAAAAAAATGTGTGAACTTACAATTAAGTTGCATGTTTGTCATAAGTGTTAGGCTATGAAGTACAAGGCACCAGGTCCGGAGCAAAGTATTGGGATACCAAGCTAGCACTGTGAGAAAGCTGGTTACTGATGCTACATGTGAAAGAGAAAGGGAAAGTTCTTTTACTCTAAATAGCTTAATTTTTACCAAGATTATAATGTGAAAGAAAAGGTATTATTTCCTTATATCACCTCATTAAGTATCTTTAAAACATACAAATAAAAACCATTCCATATTAAATACCAGTCAATAACAATATATAGTTTAAAGCTCTGCTCAGGTTACGTAAACTGTAATGTTATCATTATAGATGTCTTGTATTTTTACAATCAATGTAATTTTTTGCTACCTTAGTATTTCATATTCTATGAAAAAAAATCTTAAAGTAACACATACAACAAAATCAGGAATAAACCTGTCAAATAAAAAGCAGAGAAGGGCCGGAGATAGATGGCTTATCGGTTAAGGTGTTTGCCTGCGAAGCCTAAGAACTCATGATCGAATCTCTAAGTCCCACATAGCCAGATGCACAGTGATGCAAGCGCACAATGTCACACATGTGCAAAAGGGGGCGCCAAGTCTAGAATTTGTTTGCAATGGCCGATGGCCCTAGTGTGCGCATTCTCATTCTCTCTCTCTCTATCTATCTCTCAAAATAAATACAAAAAATTAAAGTAAAATAAAACACAATAAATAAATAAAAGGAAAAAGTTTTCAACTGAAACATTATATCCCTAAAACACATTATACATCTTTTAACTAAATCATTACCATTTTAATTTGTCACTTACATCAATTTTCTTGCTACTAGCTCTTACCTTGATTTAATGAAATTACAGGTATTCGATTAGCATTGTATAAAAAAATGTCTACTCCATTCTCTTTGTTTCCAGAGGAACTAGAATTCAGGCTCAATGTGAGCCATAATTGGAGAAGGGATTCCAACTGGGAAAAAAAAAAAAAGAAATTGAGAGCAAACTGTACTTATTAAATTATGAAATATCATTTAAACAAAAAAATTTTTGGTAAAAGCATCTCATAAGGAATTCTTTGTTGAACAGCTCCTCTAATCACTTCAAGTCAGATGACAAAGAAATCAAACTTAAAAGTCTTTTTTTTTAAATAAGTTTTTATGAGAGATAGAAATAAGAGAGAGGGAATTGACATGGCAGGACCTCCAGTCACTGCAGTCAAACTCCAGACACTGGCATCGAACTCCAGACACATGCACCACCTTGTGACCTTGTGCACTTGCATCAAGTTTTGGGTCTGGCTTACATGGAACCTAGAGAGGAGAACATGGAACCTTAGGCACGTGAAATTCTTAATGAAAGAAAATTCACTTGAGGGCTGGAGAGATGGTTCAGCAGGTCAGGGGCTTTGGACTCAAGTACAATTACCCAGTACATACAGTACATAACATAAAGCCGGAGAGGCACAAGGTAAAGCACACATATGGAGTTCCTTTGCAGTGGCTAGAGGCCCTAACACAACCATTCCCTATCTGCCTTTCTCTCCCTCCCTCTCTCTCAAATAAGTAAATCAGTAAATAGGTTTTAAAAAACATTTAGCCAGGCATGGTGGCACACACCTTTAATCCCAGCAGTCAGGAGGCAGAGGTAGGAGGATTGCTATGAGTTCAAAGCCACTCTGAGACAACACAGTGAATTTCAGGTCAGCCTGAAACAGAGTGATACTATACCTTGAAAAACCAAAAACAAGCTGGGCGTGGTGGCGCACGCCTTTAATCCCAGCACTCGGGAGGCAGAGGTAGGAGGATCACCAAGAGTTTGAGGCCACCCTGAGACTCCATAGTGAATTCCAGGTCAGCCTGGGCTACAGCAAAACCCTGCCTGGGGGGGAAAAAGACTACGACAGGCGTGGTGGCGCATGCCCTTAATCCCAACACTTGGGAGACAGAGGTAAGAGGGTCTCTGTGAGCTCGAGGTCATGCTGAGACTACAAAATGACTGTGAATTAGAGGTTACCCTACCTTGAAAACCCAGGGGGAAAATAAAAAAGCAGACTGTTGGGCTTGCCTAAAAAGAAATTAAAATGAAATAATATAATGAAATAAATTAATAAAAATTAAAATGAAATAATAATAATAATGAAAATAAAAATGAAAACTGGATATTGCAGCCAGACATGGTGGCATGTGCCTTTAATCCCAGCACTCTGGAGGCAGAAGTACAAGGATCACTGTGAGTTCAAAACCACCCTGATATTACACACTGAATTCCAGGTCAGCCTGGACTACAGTGAAGCCCTACGTCAGGGAGGGGGAAAAAAAAAGCTCCCAGGGTGTGAGTGGACTAAAATTCTAAATATCAATGCCAGGCATAGTGCTATACACCTTTACTCCGAGCACTCAGGAGGCCATGAGGTGAGCCTGGGTTACACCAGTGAGACTCTCCCTGAAAATAACAAACAAAAGTATTAAATATATTTAAGAAACACAATAGAGTAGAAATATTTGAAGAGAAGCAGTATAATGTAAGAAATTGAACTTTTCTAAAAATTATAAGGTAATTAAGACTGATATAAAACTATAATGGAATGGAAAATGTTCAAAGTCCTGAGGAGTATTTTGAGCTTTTGGGTTTGTCAAAATATTTAATTTCCTAAAATGATTATGTAAATTGGTAATCCTTTTTATTTACTTTTATTTTATTATTTTTATTTTATTTCTTGATTATGGAGGTAGATTCTCACACTAGCGCAAACTGACCTGGAATTCACTATAACTCAGGGTGGGCCTCAAACTCACGGCAATCCTCCTACCTATGGTACCAAAGTGCAGGGATTAAAGGTGTGTGCCACCACACCTAGCTAATTTTAATGTTTACTTATTTGAGAGAGAAGAGAGTGAGGTGGAGGGAGGGAAGGAGGAAATGGGCATGTCAGTGCAAACAAGCCCCCAGAGGTGTGTGCTATCTTGTGCATTTGGCTTATGTGGGTACAGGGGAATCGAACGTGGATCCTTAGGGATTCTCAGGCAAACGTATTAACTGCTAAGCCATCTCTCCAGGTCCCTAAATTGGCAATCTTAATGCTAGAGATCCTTAAACAAGAATTACATACATATTCCAAAAATTTTAAATGTAGATTTGATTTTGTAACAAGCATTTGTTCAGAAAGATTTTTATTCAAAAATCAATGACAAAATACACATTTACATAAAAATGCAGAATCACTGTTCTATGCAATATCTTAAAGTTATATCTACTTTATAAGTACTATAAAACAGTTAACTTGATAAACAAAGACTATTATTTACAGTTACATTTCACAAACAGCTTAGTGGAAAGAAAGTCAGCACACACCAGCAACTACAAGCTGTGTTACCTGTGGGCTGTGCTGATTGGTTCCATGGGGACTGGTACCAGAAAGAAACTTCACTAACACATGAACGAGGTTTGGATCTGAAACCAACAAATGAGCAGTACTCTCCTGGTTTCCAATGGTGCTGCTAGAACCAGCTATTAACAAAATAACAATAGTTGTAACGACCATGATCAAATGGACTATGAAATAAGTCATGCATTCCATTAATCACTTTGTTCAAAGAGTCCAAGTGCGGCACAGGCAACTCAGTAAGATTCTGTATCTTAATACAAAGTAAAAAGAGGACTGAGGATATGACATGGTGGTGGTATTTGCCAAGTATGCTTAATATCTTAAGTCTAATGTCCCATACTATATTCTTACGTAACACACAGGTCCCAAGTATCAAAATCTATAATGCTTCGATGGAGTGGCTGTTCCTGGGAAAAACCTCCCCTTTCCAGAACACATGAAGATATACTTTTCAGGGAAATTTTGACTTACTTCTCTACAATGAACTCTACTTTTCTTTTTTGCATGTGAGACACATAAAGGTTATGCTCTACAAATTGATTAACACAACAGTATTCTGAGCTGAATAAAACACCCTCTGCATTAATCTATCATTAGTACCACATAATGATACTTTTCATCTCATTTAAGGAAAATATATTACAAACAAGAAAATGGAACAGCACTTTGTAGGTCAGAAATGATTGCAATAATAGCATTATCTCGTTTGGGGAGATGGTTCAGCAGTTAAAGTAAAAGCACTTTGCTTGCAAAGCCTGTCAGCCTCGATTCAATTCCCCATTTCCCACATGAAGCCAGAGGCACAAAGTACATCATGCGTCTGGAGTTGTCTTACAGCAACAATAAGACCTATCAAGGCCATACTCTTATGCATACACACCACACACACACACATCCCTCTCTCTCCCTCCCTCTCTCTCTCTCAATAAAAATATTTTTTAAAAATTAACAACATTATCAATGTTAAAGAATATTAAAACACTGGATGTGATGGCGCAGGCCTTTAATCTCAGTACTCGGGAGGCAGAGGTAGGAAGATCACCACGAGTTCGAGGCCACCCTGAGCCAGAGTGAGACCCTACCTCGCAAAACCAAAACAAAACAAAAAAATTTTTTTATTTTATTAAGCAACTCTTTCAGAAACATGAAATTATCTGACTATTTAGACTAAATACAATGGAATTCAAGAGTAGTCAATCATTTAGACAATCATATCATTTTGTGGAAAGATGTATCTTAAAAACATGATAGTAAGATTATTAAAATAGTATATTTCAGAGATTTAAATTTTAAAAAAATGTGTGAACTTACAATTAAGTTGCATGTTTGTCATAAGTGTTAGGCTATGAAGTACAAGGCACCAGGTCCGGAGCAAAGTATTGGGATACCAAGCTAGCACTGTGAGAAAGCTGGTTACTGATGCTACATGTGAAAGAGAAAGGGAAAGTTCTTTTACTCTAAATAGCTTAATTTTTACCAAGATTATAATGTGAAAGAAAAGGTATTATTTCCTTATATCACCTCATTAAGTATCTTTAAAACATACAAATAAAAACCATTCCATATTAAATACCAGTCAATAACAATATATAGTTTAAAGCTCTGCTCAGGTTACGTAAACTGTAATGTTATCATTATAGATGTCTTGTATTTTTACAATCAATGTAATTTTTTGCTACCTTAGTATTTCATATTCTATGAAAAAAAATCTTAAAGTAACACATACAACAAAATCAGGAATAAACCTGTCAAATAAAAAGCAGAGAAGGGCCGGAGATAGATGGCTTATCGGTTAAGGTGTTTGCCTGCGAAGCCTAAGAACTCATGATCGAATCTCTAAGTCCCACATAGCCAGATGCACAGTGATGCAAGCGCACAATGTCACACATGTGCAAAAGGGGCGCCAAGTCTAGAATTTGTTTGCAGTGGCCGATGGCCCTAGTGTGCGCATTCTCATTCTCTCTCTATCTATCTATCTCTCAAAATAAATACAAAAAATTAAAGTAAAATAAAACACAATAAATAAATAAAAGGAAAAAGTTTTCAACTGAAACATTATATCCCTAAAACACATTATACATCTTTTAACTAAATCATTACCATTTTAATTTGTCACTTACATCAATTTTCTTGCTACTAGCTCTTACCTTGATTTAATGAAATTACAGGTATTCGATTAGCATTGTATAAAAAAATGTCTACTCCATTCTCTTTGTTTCCAGAGGAACTAGAATTCAGGCTCAATGTGAGCCATAATTGGAGAAGGGATTCCAACTGGGAAAAAAAAAAAAGAAATTGAGAGCAAACTGTACTTATTAAATTATGAAATATCATTTAAACAAAAAAATTTTTGGTAAAAGCATCTCATAAGGAATTCTTTGTTGAACAGCTCCTCTAATCACTTCAAGTCAGATGACAAAGAAATCAAACTTAAAAGTCTTTTTTTTTAAATAAGTTTTTATGAGAGATAGAAATAAGGAGAGGGAATTGACATGGCAGGACCTCCAGTCACTGCAGTCAAACTCCAGACACTGGCATCGAACTCCAGACACATGCACCACCTTGTGACCTTGTGCACTTGCATCAAGTTTTGGGTCTGGCTTACATGGAACCTAGAGAGGAGAACATGGAACCTTAGGCACGTGAAATTCTTAATGAAAGAAAATTCACTTGAGGGCTGGAGAGATGGTTCAGCAGGTCAGGGGCTTTGGACTCAAGTACAATTACCCAGTACATACAGTACATAACATAAAGCCGGAGAGGCACAAGGTAAAGCACACATATGGAGTTCCTTTGCAGTGGCTAGAGGCCCTAACACAACCATTCCCTATCTGCCTTTCTCTCCCTCCCTCTCTCTCAAATAAGTAAATCAGTAAATAGGTTTTAAAAAACATTTAGCCAGGCATGGTGGCACACACCTTTAATCCCAGCAGTCAGGAGGCAGAGGTAGGAGGATTGCTATGAGTTCAAAGCCACTCTGAGACAACACAGTGAATTTCAGGTCAGCCTGAAACAGAGTGATACTATACCTTGAAAAACCAAAAACAAGCTGGGCGTGGTGGCGCACGCCTTTAATCCCAGCACTCGGGAGGCAGAGGTAGGAGGATCCCCGTGAGTTCGAGACCACCCTGAGACTCCATAGTGAATTCCAGGTCAGCATGGGCTAGAGTGAGACCCTACCTCGAAAAACCAAAAAAAAAAAAAAAAAAAAAAAGAAAGAAAGAAAGAAAAACCAAAAACAGTTAGGGCTAGAGAGATGGCTAAGAGTTTAAGGCACTTGCCTGTGAAGCCTAGGAACCCAGGTTCGACTCCCCAGAAACTCATGTAAGCCAGATTCACAAGGTGACACAAGCGCACAAAGTCAAACATGCACACAAGGAGGCACACGTATCTGGAGTTTGACTGCAATGGCTAACGACCGTGGCATGCCAATTCTCTCTCACACTCTCACAAAAAAAAAAAAAAAAAAAAATTATTGAACTGAAATTGTAATTCACTTCATGCCTCAAGGTTTCCTAAATTAAACATGTTTCTAGTTTTTAAACCACAGGATCGCATATAATATATGGTAGCTACTAAAGTACTAAAGCTTGAAAATATTAAAAATAGTCACTTACAAAGTAGGAGCTGCAGTTATGACTTCTAATATTTCCCTAACTGAGCTTCCCAGTTGGTTTCATCACTTAAGAGAAAGATGTACCTGGACATGATGGACTTGGAGCATGGAGAAGAGTTTGTTGAAGCAAACATTAAGCATTGGGACAGATGATGACTGTATCAAGAGTTGACTGTTTTGGTTTGCTGCTTGTAAACTTCCTAGAAGTGAATCATCTGTACCAGTTGGAGACTGTGATACTGAAAAAAAATCAAACACAAGTATGATTTTATATACTTAAGTTTAAAAAGTTTGTAAGTTATATTTAAACTTGTGTTCTGTAAAATAGTTCAAGCTTTCATTTTGGTATGAGAAAATTAACTTTATTACTTAAGAATCAAGAAGAGAGCCAAGAGAAAAGTTAAGAAATTCACAAGACTCAGATCTAACCAATATATATTTTTTTAATTAAACAAAAGGAAAGCCAGGTATGGTGGCACATGCCTTTAATCCCAGCACTCGGAAGGCAGAGGTAGGAGGATCCCTGTGAGTTCGAGATCACCATGAGACTACATAGTAAACTCCAGGTCAGCCTGGGCTACAGTGAGACCCTATTTTGAAAAAGAGGAAGGGGGGAAGGTAAGAAGGGAGGGAGAGAGGGAAAGAAAGGGGAGAGGAGGGGAAAGAAGTCAGGTGTGGTGGCTCACAACTTCAATCCCAGTGCTTGGGAAAAACAAGTAGGAGGACTGCCATGAGTTTGAGGCCACCATGAGACTATTTCTTGGACAAACCTGGGCTACAACGAGACCCTAACACAAAAGGGGGGGGGTGGGCACTAGAGAGATTGCTTAGCGGTTAAGGCAACTACCTGCAAAGCGTAAGGACCCAAGTTCAATTCTCCAGTATCCACGTATTCCATATGCACAAGGTGGCACATACACCTGGAGTTTATTTACAGTGACTAGAGGCGCTGGCATGCCCATTTTATCTCCCTCCCTCCCTCCCTCTCTCTCTCAAATAAATAAATAAATAAACAAAAATTTTAAATAAAGGATAGAAAAAATTTGACTAATGATCTGAAGGCAAGTTTTGAATAATCTAGATTATAGACTATTTTTTTTACTTCCTTTCCAGAGCTGAACAATAAACCCAATGCCTGGCAGTCTTGGCAAGTGCTGTGCTCCTGAGCAACATACAGCTCTAGTCCGACAGTGGGGAAAGGGTTCCAGTCTTTGGTTGTTAGGAGAGTGAAAACTGCAGTTTTAGCAGGCCCCTTGGATGTTAGGTCACTTCTATCTTCTACCCTAACGTTCTAGGACAATAATGATGTCAGTATTAAAAAGTCCACCATATCATGAATTTGTAATTGGTTTTCAATATCCTCACAACAGCACAGTAAAAAGATGGTTAAGATTTTTGGACAACAGGGTGTAGTGGTGCACGCCTTTAATCCCAGCAAGAGGAGGCAGAGGTAGGAGGATCACAGTTAGTTCGAGGCCACCCTGAGATGACATAGTGAGTTCCAGGTCAGCCTGAACTAAGGCAAGACCCTAACTGTCAAAACCAAACCAAGAAAGATTTCTGGACAGAATTTTCAGTGAAGCCAGGCATAGTGGTACACGCCTTTAATCTCAGCACTTGGGAGGCAGAGGTAGGAAGATCACCGTGAGTTTGAGGCCACCCTGAGACTACACAGCGAATTCCAGATTAACCTGGGCTAGAGCGAGACTCTACCTCAAAAAAAAAATTCAGTCAAGTATTTGGCAAGCACCCCCTTCTCCATTTGGTAATCCTCTTTTATCAACACATTACCAAATTAAAGATTCTGTGGTGGTATATACTACTTTTCCTCAGGGTCACATTTTATGCACAAAATTTAAAAATTGATCTTTCTGAAAGCATAAGAAAACACTGATAAGACAAACCATTCATTGCGATAAAGTAAGAATTGTCAGTACACTTACAAGTAGGTGATGTGTTTGTTAATGCTTGTAAAATAGAATCTGCTTCCAGAGTAGACATCATTTTCAACATCAGTTCTGCTTGCTGCTCTAGTCCAACTTCCAGGCGAGCATCTAGAGCTACAAGGAAAAGGAGAAGGCATACTTGATCACCATCACTCTTTACATCCTGCCTAACACAGAAAGATGGCCACATTCAATCTCCCTCAGACGTGAGGCTTATGCCCTTACTAAAGGTAGCATGGCATGTGTTTTAAGGGTCAAAGTCAGTCTGTATGTGAGTTGGGGGGGGGGGGAACACCTCAGTAGCAGGGGCCAGTAAACTAGAAAAGAGGATATAAATGGAATAGAAAGGGAGGGAGGAGGAGATAGTATTGCCTATTATATAGGCAGAAGAACGGATTCCTGGGGATGGAAAGGTCTAAGTGAGGACAGGGGAAGAGATCTGAGTGAAGAAAAGGTGGGGGGAGGGCTAATCAAAACTAACAGGGCGATGGTACCAACATGACTGTATACACTATGTACCTAACTAATAAAAAAAAAAATTCTAACAGGGTATGAATAAGCCAAGAGGAAACTTTTTTGGACAATGGCACATCCAGAAGCCATAGATTGTTACTAGAAAATTTTCAGTACCAGGGATGGGATACCTTCCAGTGAGTTGTTGGCCAGGGAGGTCCCTGACGCCCCAAAACATTACAGGCCATTGCCAAGGCCCTTGGTTTCCCACCAGCAATAGATGGTAAGACTCTATTGCTAAAGACTCCACATACATGGGCTGCAAGGTCACTGAGAAATCCTGCCAGAGCTGAGCTGAATACCTCCTCCCTGTAGACCAGCTGACAGAAAGCTGGAAAGAGCTATGGTACATGCAGCTCCATGGGAGAGAGAAGTCATCAATGGAGATAAACAACAATGGACACTGCAAGACTTAAGTTGGGCCAGCCAGGCCAAATGAGCCTAGGGGTGCAATAATGGAATGTCTGTTATGGGGAAAACCAACTGCTCTCTAATTCTACTGGAGGCCCACTCCAAGGAAGGGAACACATGCCTGATACTGAAAATCTGTGACAGGGGATTTCAGGAGCCATAAGGGTGTAACACCTGCTAGTGTCTGGATAAATGTATATAATATGATCACCAAAGTGGACATTAAGCACTTCTCTTAATGTTCATACCCATTATTAATGCTAGTCTCACTTTTGGTTAGACAAGCTTCTCTTTCCAGATGGCAATGACCTTGGGATAACTCAAAAGGCACCATGGTGCTGAGAAGAAGTGACAGAGGAGTCCTCAGCACTGAAATATCTCTATCACAGCTGCAAGGTCCATTGCAGAAGAGGTGGCAGGAAGAATGTAAGAGCCAAAGGAAGGGTAGGACTCCTAACATGTTCCTCCAGACACAAAATGGCATGGATATCCATGGCCTCACAGTGCCTGAAACTACCTACACAAGACCACCATAATAAAAGGAAAAGATGATGACATCAAAATAAAAGAGAGACTGATTGAGAGGGGTAAAGGGTATGATGGAGAGTGGAGTTTCAAAGGGGAAAGGGGGGGGATTACCATGGTTTACTGTCTACAGTTATGGAAGTTGTCAATAAAAAAAAAAAAAAAAGCATCAAGCAGAAGGATCTGAGTTCAATACCTAGAACCCAAGTAGTTGGGGGGGGGGGTGCCACTGGAGAGATGATTTTGAAGTTAAGGCTCTTGCCTATGAAGCCTAAAGACCCAGATTTGATTTCCTAGTACCTATGTAAAACAGATGCAAAAGGTGGTACATGCATTTGGAGTTCATCTGCAGTAGCTAGTGGTCCTGGCATGCTCATTCTCTCTCTCTCTCTCTTACACACACACACACTCTCACTCTCTCTCTCCCTCCCTCCCTCTCTCTCTCTGTTTATGTATGTATGTGTTAGATATCTCTCAAATAAGTAAAAAAAAAAAATTTAACACTTCAGTAGTGGCAGGCTTCTGCCATCCCAGCACTAGGGAGGCAGACAGGTGGATCCCTAGTCAAGTTCTAGGCCAACAGAGACACTGTCTCAAAAGAAGCGGTGGATGTAACTGAGGAAATGATGCCTGAGGCCTCAGATTCGATTCCCCAGTGCCCCTGGTACACCCATTCACCCACGCCACCCCACCCCCACGCTTGAGATATAAAGTAAATGAAGTTAAAGAATATTTACTTAAAAAGAAATTAAAACAAAGCACCATTAAGCATTATCATTTCAAATAAAACACAGCTATCAAATAACTTTTGCTTTGAAACTAAGATAGAGAACATCAATCAATAGACATTCCTTTAAAACACTGACAGAAGATTTCTGAATGGCAGGCATGGCACAGCTATGAAGGATAGTAAAACTTCCCAGCATACATCCAGGCTCATGTTCTCAAGACACAAAACATGTAGCAGTTTACAATTTGTCTCTAAGAACAGCATATGCTTAAATACTCCCATGCATACTTACCCTGAGACACAGAAACACTGACTGTCTGTGAGCCATTCTTCTCAGTGTTTGCTGGTGGCTTTGCCACAGGAATTCCCAGACCTCCAATGTAAGGGTTGTAATTATAGGTACCATAATCAGCACCCCAATAATCATACCAGGTACTACTTATCGGCTTTAAAAAAATGGAAAGAAGTATGTTTTATTTTTATCTCATTACTGAATGATATATATTTATAGTATTTAAAACAATTAACATCTTTTCTAATGTTCAAATTCTCACAAATCACATATAATTTTGTTAATTTAAAACATAGTTCAGAGGGGTGGGAGATGGCCTGTATGTTAAACATGTATTTCCTTACAAAACCGGCCATCTTGGTTAAAACTCAATCCACCCGTGTAAAACCGGGGAGAAGCAGCAGAAGCATGTGGCATTCACACCCACACCGATGTACAAAGAAGCAATTCTCTTAGTGTAAATAAAATATGCTTCAGTAATGGTCACTTCATTTCGGCCCAAACCAAAGTTTGCTTAGAACTGAGAGAACCAGCCTCAATAAAGAACATTACTTGGATAAAGTATTATGGAGAAGTGTTATCTAGAGAAGCACACTCTGCAAGAAGCTCAGCTTGGATGAAGCTTAGGCTGCCTGAAATTTTGGCAATCAAAACGTAATTTCTGCAAGCTGGCAGGTACTCTTACTAACATAACTGTGAATGACTCTATCATAAAAGTTATATACTATTCCACAAGTAGCTTTACAAAGCACCACAGTACCTAAGGACATTTAATGCATTTTGAGTTTGCTGGTTAGCTGGTCACATTTGGGAATAAATGTGTGTGGTGCTTCTCTTTTAAGTAAGTATTAAGCAAAACATGGAAGCTAAAAGACTTAATTGCAGAGAATATGCTAATACACCATACCTTAAACACTTTGGCTGCAAGAGGATCCTTTTCCAAATCTATATCTAAAGGATCGATGTCAACTTCCATTAGATCCTGCAGTAGCTCAAGGTCAATTTCTTTATCTTTTTCCAAAGAAGAGAGGGGAGGTGTACCTACAAATAATTAGAAATGATTTCACTGTAGACTATACGACATGAAATTTAAATGAAATACTGATTTCAGCTCCAAACACTATTTTTGCATATGCTTAATGACTGAAAAATATCGACTTTTTTACTGTTAAGTAGTAAGTAGTATGTGAATTTATTTCTCATACAATAAAGACAATAATGCAATATTTAGTTTCCTAGTTAAAAGACCACAGTATTAGATCTTCGTAAACCAAGTGGCATAAATGTTGCTATTTACAATGATCACAAACATTGTTGAGTATTATTTATTCTTTTTCTTTTAGTAGAAACTTTGTATAGACACCTCATGTGTTGGTCCCGTCATTTCCCTCCTCCTGCCCCCATTGCACTGAAGGCCCTCCTCAGTGGGAGTGCTGGTATTCACCATAGGGATGTAGGTTATGAAATGTGAGAGCAGCAGTTCAGTCACTGCAGGGGAAGGGGGGAAGGCAGTGCCTTTGGACATTATCTTCCACCCTGTGGCTCTTACACTCTTTCCGCACCCTTTTCCACAGAATTCCTTGAGCTTTCGAGGGCGTGCTTAAAGTCTACTTTAGTGTTTTGCTCTCAGCAGCTTCTGGATTTCTGCTTTGGTGCATTTTGAGTGTCCTTGGTGTCTGCCTGCATGACCCTGTCACTGGTTAGCAGGCTCATCACTGAAGCAGCACTCTTGCTCATCTCAACAGTTCCTCTACAGTTTCACCTGGGCCCTGGCTCATGTGCAAGGGGTGACTGATGTCCTAGGTTCTCTCCCACTGCCCAGGGTGTCAGCTGCTCCACAGAAGCAGCAGCACTGGGAGAGGGGGGCCAGGAGCCCAGGCTCTCTGTACACACCACACACACCCAGCAGCACTATTATTTATTCTCCAGTACAAAAAGCAAGGCAAAGATTTAAGTTGGAAGACTGCTATTATCTTATTTTTCTATTATATATTGGAAATTATTTGCTCACAGGTATCTACAAATTTTGAACAGTTTTGTATCACTTCAGTATTCTGTTTTCTATTTTCCTCTTTAATATATTCAACAAGTGAGCTAGAAAGATGGCTTAGTGGTTATGGTGCTTGCCTGTGAAGCCCAAGGAAGGACCCATGTTCAACTCTCCAGAAACCACATAAGCCAGATAAACAAGGTGACACACGTGTCTGGAGTTCAACTGCAGGGGCTGGATACCCTGGTGTGCCAATTCTCTCTCATTAAGAAAGAGAGAGAGAGAGAGATTCTTAAAAAAAAAAAAAACTTCCCAAGTATTTCTACAATGTCCAGCAAACGGCAGCCTGTACTAGGGCTTCAGTGTATGGACATGAAGACCAATATAACACTTCTCCACCCTTAACTGATTCTGCAAGTTTCATAGATAACTAGCTACAACATAATGCACTAGCATGTTCAAGAGGAGCAGAGGTGGCAAAGCCCCAACTCTTCTACAAGACACATGGCAGGAGGCATAAATTAGGAGCCACTGTGCAAAAGTTATCAGCTTTAAATGAATGAAATTGAGAAAAGAACATAGCATTCAAGAGCAAGCAAGTGAAAAAGGCTACAGCACCTGACAGATTCAAAAAGGAGTATCCAGATCAAAAAAGATTGTGGTGTAAATTTACAGACACGGCTTACTAAAAGGGACAAGACAGATCAAGATGTTTAGTCCTATTTTCATGACTGAGAATCCTTAAATGTGTTCTACACTGTATTTTCTTTCTTTTTGTATTTTCTTTAACATTTATAAATTAGATAGTATCAAATTAGTACACAACTAAACATTTTACTGTAGTGAGTACTTCACAGAACAAAAAAAAATTTTTTTTGAGAACATAATTTTTTTGGTTTTTTGTTTTTGTTTTTCCAGGTAGGGTCTCACTCTAGCCCAGGCTGACTTGGAATTCACTCTGTAGTCTCAGAGTGGCCTTAAACTCACAGAGATCCTCCTACCTCTGCCTCCCAAGTGCTGGGATTAAAGGTGTGCATTACCACGGCCAGTACCACAAAAATGTTTAAGAATGTAACTCTCAAATCAGGCATGGTGGTGCACACCTTTAATCCCAGCATTTGGGAGGCAGAGGTAGGAGGATCGCCATGAGTTTGAGGCCACCCTGAGACTACAGAGTGAATTCCAGGTGAGCCTGGGCTAAAGTGAGACCCTAACTCAAAAAAAAAAAAAAAAAAGTAACTCACTCTATCTGCCTCTTTGTCTGTCTGCAACTCATAAATAAATAAATAAATAATAAATATAATGTAACTCAAAGCTGGCACTCAGGAGGCAGAGATAGGAGGACTGTCTTGAGTTCAAGGCCACTCTGACACTACATAGTGAATTCAACGCCAGCCTGGTCTAGAGCAAGAGCCTAACTGGAAAAACCAAAAAAGAATGTAATTCAAGACAACCAGAAGCTCGTGCTCATTTGAACAAATGAGATAATTTCTCTGACATGCAAGATGTGCATGTGCTCTAACACATTCAAATAAAAGAAAATAAAATATAAAGTAAGATTTAAACAGAAAACCTAATATCCAAAGGTCTAATAGAAAAGCATAAAAATCGGGCTAGAGAGATGGCTTAGCAGTTAAGGCGCTTGCCTACAAAGCCAAAGGACCTTGTTTCAATTCCTCACGACCCATGTAAGCCAGATGCACAAGGCGGCTGGAGTTTATTTGTAGTGGCTGGAGGCCCTTGCACACCCATTCTCTCTCTCTCTCTCTCTCTCTCTCTCTCTCTCTCAAATAAACAAATAAAATAAAACTTTTTTAAAAAAAGGAAAATATAAAAATCAACATTATACTCACTACCCCAAAAGTGAAAACTATTTTCATGCTGGACAGAAGAGGGCTGCTTTCAATGTACCTGTGACATCATGTGTTAGAGGTTCATCAATGGTTTCCAGCAACTGAACAGAAGACTGCTGAAGGGCATCGTCAGAGTCACCAGCTGTGGCACCTACATCATCACTCACTGCGCCTTCCTCCATTGCTTCCGCAGCTACTGGAGCCAACAATTCTCCTGCATTTAAGAAGACAGTCCTAACCACTTTAATAATTTAAGTACTTTTATTTAAAACATGGACACTTAAAGGCACAGTGATTTCAAGGTCATATAAAGAACTCCTAGCTGCATATGGCTTTTTATTAACAACAAAGTAGACATGCTTTCAGGATCAATGGGCTGTGGCCACCTAACTACTCTCTAAAAACACGCAAACTAACTGTCCACATGATTACATATAAAAGTTATTTTAGGGATGAGAAATGGCTTAGCGGTTAAGGCACTTGCCTGCAAAGCCTAAGGACCCATGTTCAACTCTCCAGGTCCTACGAGACAGACTCCCAAGGTAATGCAAGTGTGCAAGGTGACACATGCGCAGAAGGTGGCACATGCAGCCAGAGTTTGATTATAGTGGCTGGAAGCCCTGGGACACCTTTTCTCCCTCCCTCTCGCTTCCAAAAAAAAAAAAAAGACAATGGGTTGGGCTTGCCTCAAATTTTTTTTAAAGTTATGTTAAATAGTTGTTATGGTTATGATACTAGAGAGAAATTTTATGCTTTTAGTAATCCTATTAACAGTTTTTTAAAAACTGAATGGGCTAGAGATGGCTTAGCGGTTAAGGCCTGCAAAGCCAAAGGATTCCGGTTCGACTCTCCAGGACCCAAGTAAGCCAGATGCACAAAGGGGCAGATGAATCTGGAGATCATTTGCAATGGCTGAAGGCCCTGGCACGCCCCTTCTCTCTCTCTTTTTCTGCCTCTTTCTCTCTCTCAAATAAATAAATAAGTAAAAAATATATATTTTTAAATCAATCAAATGAGAAATGACAAAATAAGATGAGATACCTTAAGACAAGTAAGTGCTGACTAACCTGCCAAAATGTCCTGTAGCATACAGGTTAAGGAGTACTGAGCCCAGGCTCCACCCCACGATATGTCTCCTCTATTAAAGTCAGTTCCAACCAGAAGTAGCAGCAGTCTTTCCAGCTGGGGTTCATTCACAATCTCACACAAGTGAATGGTTGGCCTTGTGGCATTTGCAATGCGTGCAAGAACCTGCAATACATTTGATGAAACGGGAGATCTTTAAAAATAAAAAAAGGACAACTCTATCAATACTTTGGCACTGAAATAACAGTTTTCAATAATGAGATATGATTTTTATAATCCATCCAACTACTTAAAACAGAATTTAAAAATGTAACATTGTACATTAAATCTCGGTAAATAGATGAGAATAACACCAGGGGCTGGTGAGACGCTCAGTGGGTAAAGGCTCTTCTTGCAAAGCCTAATGATTCAAGCTAGATTCCCCAGTACACATATAGGGTAAGATGCACAAAGTGGTTCATGCATCTGGAGAGATCCTGGCATACTTATTCTCAGTCTTTGTTTCTCTCTCCCCTTCTCTCTCCCTTCAAATGAATAAATTAAAAATATTTAAAACAAAATAACTTCTGTAAAGAATAAACATGCTATGGGAAAGCACTCATGGATTAAGGGTCTTGCAGTAATACTGTTTGATGGCTAGTTTATTTCCTATTTCTATTAACATAAGAAATATTAAAGAAAGGCATACTTGAAGTATGCATATTTCAAATCCTCAAGTGCAAGCAAATTAAAACTCACATCAGCTTTCCTTAAGAATTAGGTGGGAAAATGTTTGGATTTAAATCATTCAGGACTCAAGTTATGTAACTGCAAAGCAGGAAAAGTAAGCCCTACTTTTTCTTAATATCAACCTCAACTTGCACCTTTTAAAGTTTTTGTGTTTTTTGTTTGTTTTTTTTTTCCAGGGGATGGGGAGTTTCAAGGTGGGGGTCTCACTCTAGCCCAGGCTGACCTGACCTGGAATACATTATGCAGTCTCAGGGTGGCCTCAAACTCACGGCACTCCTCCTACCTCTACCTCCCGAGTGCTGAGATTAAAGGCGTACGTCACCACACCAAACTTTAAAGTTATTTTCTTTGCTCTATTATACATTATGTTTCATAGCTTACTTACCTTACAAACAAATAATAAGAGATCTGCATGACACGTAAAGTCCATTGAGAGGAGAAACAGGACAAGTTTCTGGACGACTGAGATGCAGCGTTCATGGGCCAAAGTAAAGGGAAGCGGTTCTACTTCAGGGCTTTCTTTTGTCGTCGTAACTTCAGTGTCTAAACTAGAGCGGGACCATTCGGCTGTCCGACGCAAACGAATCAAATCCTTAAAATGCTAAATACAGAAGTTTACACTATTTAATTTTATGCATGCAAAATTTTCAGAAAAACCATTAAGGTTCAAAGGGCGATTTTTGTTTCATTTTTGTGGTTTTGAGCCAGTGTGTTATGTGGATCAAGCTGACTACAAACTTGCCTCATAGCTGGAGCTGGCCTTGGACTCCTGATCCTCCTGCCTCAACCTCCCAAGTGCTTTAGAATTACAGACCTAAATCAGTAAGTCCACCTAAATGTTATGATTATTAACAATAAGCTGAACAATATAAGACACCTCCTATTAAGAGTAAATTCATAATAAGCACGAGATTTCATGGCGGGCAAGGTGATAGAGGCCACCGAGACTACACAGTGAGTTTCAAGGTCAGCCAGGGCTGGAGTGAGACCCCACCACTAAGAACCGGAAGAAGAAAGCAAAACACCTTTTTAGAAAAAGTAAGTTCAATAAAAAATGACAAAAAAAGATTTAAAATCAAATCTAACTTCTCAAATAAACATTACCAAAATATACTAAGAGAAATTTATACAAGGTCGATGAGGGGAGAAAACAAAACTAATATGTCAATTCAAATGATTTAAAATCTGGGAAAGTCTAATTACATATTCTTAGAAATATAAAATAATAAGGGTTGGAGAAACGGCTCAGCAGTTAAGACACTCACGTGCAATGCCTAAAGATGTTAGTTTGATTCCCCAATACCTGCACGTCACATGAACAAGGTGGTGCATGTATCTAGAGTTCAACTGCAGTGACTAGTGGCCCTGGTATGGCCATTCTCTCTCTATCTGCCTCTTTCTCTATCTCACAAATAAATAAATCTTGTAAATGGTTTTTAAAAACACAAATATAAAATGTTATTTAGAAGGTAATTGGGGGCTGGAGAGATAGCTTAGCACTTAAGTGCTTGCCTGTGAGGCCTAAGGACCCAATTCGAGGCTCAATTCCCCAGAACCCACGTAAGCCAGATGCACAAGGTGGCACACACACACATCTGGAGTTTATTTGCAGTGGCCGCAGGCCATGGAGCACCCATTCTCTCTCTCTCTTTCTCTCGCTCTCTCTCTCTGTGTGTGCACGCGTGCGTGCGTGCGTGTCTGCTGCATTCAAATAAATAAATAAATGTACAAAAAAAAAAACATAAATTTTAGAAGGTACTTGGTAGCTACATGTGTTACCTACATATACATTCAGGTCAGGCGTGGTGGGGCAGGCCTTTAATCCCAGCACTTGGGAGGCAGAAGGAGGAGGATTTCTGTGAGTTCAAGGTCACTCTGAGACTACATGGTGAATTCCAGGTTATCCTGAGCTAGAATGAGACCCTACTTTGAAAATAAAAATAAAAACAAAAACAAAAAATTCGGTGAAGGGGCTAGAGAAATGGCTCAGCAGATGAGGTGCTTGGCTGAAAAGCCGAATGCTTCGATTACCCAATGCCCACATAAAGCCAGGTGCACAAAGTGGCACATGCACCTGAAATTCATTTGCAGTGGCTAGAGGCCCAGACATGCCCATTCCCTCTGCCTAACTATCTCTTGCTTTGCTTGCAAATTAATAAATTTTAAAAAATATATAGTTGAAGTTTTTGTTGTGTTTGGGATTTTTTAAAATTTTTATTTATGTATTTGAGAGAGAAAATATGAACATGAGCAGGCTAGGGCCTCTAGCCACCGCAAATGAGCTCTAAACACATGTACCACCTTCTACAGATTGCTTACGAGTTCTGGGGAATCAAACCTGGGTCCTTAAGCTTTGCAAGCAAGTGCCTTAACCACTAAGCCATCTCTCCAGCCCTAGATTTTTGGGTTTTATTGTTTGCTTGTTTTTTGTTTTCTCAAGTTAGGGTCTCACTGCACACCAGGCTAACCTGGAACTCACTATATATATACTCTCAGGGTGGCCTCAAACTCATGATGATCCCCCTACCTCTGCCTCCCAAGTGCTGGAATCAAAGGCATGTGCCACCACACCTGGAAGTTTTTTGTTTGTTTGTTTGTTTGTTTTGTTTTGTTTTTAAGGTAGCATACACTAGTCCAGGCTGACCTGAAACTGATTTTCTATCCCAGGCTGTGCTCAAACTCAGTGCTCCTCCTACCTCTGCCTCCCATGTGCTGACATTAAAGGAGTGTTCCACCATAATTATGGATGTTTTTGTGTGGTTTTTTGAGGTAGAGGCTCACTCTAGCCCAGGCTGACCCGGAATTCACTCTGTAGCTTCAGGATGGCCTTGAACTCACATAATATGTAATACAAGTTGGATTTGAATGTGCAATCCACTGTGTGAACCTCCTAAATGCTAGGTTTACAAGCATGTGCTACTATGCCATGCAATTTTTCAAATTTTGATTGTTTACTTGATTTTTGTGTGTGCATGTACTTGTGTGTTCAAGGGTGCAGGCTCACACATGCCATGGTGCCCTGATTTCCAGACTTGAGACATGGTCTCTCGGTGCTCACTGCTCTGCACTGGGATCACAGAAGCCCGCCACAGCGGGAACCAAATGCAGGTCCTCATGAGATGCACAGCCAAAGACTGGATCCACCAAGCCATTGCCCAGTCAGATTTTTTAAACTCAATTAAAAATAAAAACTTTGGGTAGTTAAGGCACTGCCTGTAAAGCCTAAGAACCCAGGTTCAATCCCCCAGTACCCACCTAAGCCAGATGTATATGGTGTCTCATACATCTGGATGTTGGGCTAGAGGCCCTGGCATGTCCACTCTTACCCTCCCTCACCGCTTGAAAATAAATAAAAACATTAAAGAAATACTAAAAAAAATTAAACTTAATTTAAAAATTACTGGAAGCCAGGCTTAGTGGTGTACACCTTTAATCCCAGCACTGGGGAGAGAGAGTAAGAGGATCACCATGAGTCTGACCTGGACTAGAGTGAGACCCCACCTTGAAACACACACACACACACACACACACACACACACTCTTTCTCTCTCTCTCTCTCTCTCTCTCTCCTGGAACTTCTTTTTCCTTTGGAAAGAACCTCCTAGATTTGAGACTGGTATACCATGGATCCAAAAGATACAATTGCAAACCCAACACTGAAAAATCTTCCAGTAACGTAACTGTTAGTAAAAAGCAAAAAATGGCAAAATTTTCACTGCACATATTTACTTGTTTTTAAAACAAACAAACAAGCCGGGCGTGGTGGCGCACGCCTTTAATCCCAGCACTCGGGAGGCAGAGGTAGGAGGATTGCCGTGAGTTTGAGGCCACCCTGAGACTCCATAGTGAATTCCAGGTCAGCCTGGGCTAGAGTGAGACCCTACCTTGAAAAACCAAAAAAAAAAAAAAAAAAAGACCATACTTGTGTATTTTGTGTACTTTCATATTGAAGAACGAAAATAACAAAGAGCACTACCAACATCACATGACAAAACTATAGAGCAGTTTCAGGCAAACGCCTTAGCCACTGAGCTCTCTCTCTAGTCCTGTACAATAGATTCTTCAGCCTCAACTTAATCTTACATACTCGAACAGTTAATTCCACATTTTTGATTTCCCAAATTAAATGCTATAGTTCCCCCCCCCAAAAAAAAGAAGTCTGATTTTTGTTGAAAAGCAGAATATCATATAATTAATTTCCTGTTACTGAAGATACTTAACCCAAGTTAAAATTATTTACTAAAAGAAAGTGACTATTCAGAGATACTTACATTAACACATATAAATCGTACCTTTGAAGTAGCTTGTTTTAATTTTGCTTGTTCCACCAGTAGTTTATATGATGATCCTTTGTTACTTTGAATTTTTTCTTTTTCCATTTGTTCCACCAAAGCCTTCTGTTTAGCCTTTAGTAGGTTAAGTTGCTTAAAATACAAATAAACAACTTAATCTTAAAAATGACAATGTAAAAAACAAAAATATAAAGAATTTGAATTCTAACATAAATTGCTTAACAATTCAGTACTACAACTTTAAATGTATTAATTTAAAAACAAAGCAAGATATTATTTCTTTTGGTTTTTCGAGGTAGGGTCTCACTCTAGCCCAGGCTGACCTGGAATTCACTATGGAGTCTCAGGGTGGCCTTGAACTCACGGCAATCCTCCTACCTCTGCCTCCCGAGTGCTGGGATTAAAGGCGTGCGCCACCACGCCAGGCTAAGATATTATTTCTAAATACTAACATTTCAAGGCTTCTCTATGTTATCATTAAGAATTAATCCACTCCTTACCCATGGGAGAAGGGAGATACCTGGAAGACATTATTATATAAACCAATTAATATATTCAGGAAGCCAGGAGTGGTGGCGCACGCCTTTAGTCCCAGCACTTGGGAGGCAGAGGTAAGGGGGAGCGCCGTGAGTTTGAGGCCACCCTGAGACTACATAGTGAATTCCAGGTCAGCCTAAGCTACAGTGAGACCCTACCTTGAAAAATCAAAATTAATTAATTAATTCAGGGATTTTTTAAATATAGAAAATAATTTTTATTTTTAATAAGTGAAGAAAACATTTTATTGTTTAGAGCTCTTGGCTTTGCTAATATGGAAACCTCCTTCTACAGCAGTACATGTTTTTGTATGTGTGTGTTATATGTGTTATATACATACATACATGACAAACAATACCCCACAGCTACAAGAAAGACTTAAAATTGCCACACACCAATCTCCAGGACAATGTCAATCATGAAATCAGTTTGCAGCAATCAACAATAAGATAAGAAGAACAAACAATCTACCCTTAAAGCTCTTAATCTGGGCTGGGCAGATGGCTCAGTGGCTGTGTGCTTGCCTCGCAAATATGAGAAGCAGAATTCAGATCCCCAGTACTGACATCAAATGTTAGACTTGGCAACCCACACCTGTGACCCCATCACATGGGAGATTCCAAGGGCTCACTAGCTATCTTAAAAATATAGATGAGCCAGGCGAGATGGCACACACCTTCAATCCCAGCATTCAAGAAGAGGCAGAGGTAGGAGGATCGCCAAGAGTTAGAGGCCACCCTGAGACTCCATAGTGAATTGCAGGTCAGCCTGGGCTAGTGAGACTCCACCTTGAAAAACCAAAAAGAGAATACACAAATACACAAAAAACATGGATGAAATCGGGCATGGTGGCAAACGCCTTTAATCCCAGCACCCGGGAGGCAGAAGTAGGATGATCACCCTGAGTTCAGGGGTCAGTCTGAAACTACATAATGAATTCCAAGTCAGGTGGACTAAAGGGAGAACCTACCTTAAAAAAAAAAAAAAAAAAAAGCTGGAAAGATGGCTTAGCGGTTAAGGCATTTGCCTGTAAAGCCAAAGGATCCCACGTAAGCCAGATGCACAAGGGGGCACAAGCATCTGGAGTTCATTAGCAGTGGCGGGAGGCCCTGGCGCACCCATTCTCTCTCTTTCCCCATCTTTCTCTCTCTCAAATAAATAAATTATATTTAAAAAAAAAAAAAAAAAGGATGAGAGGGCTGGAGAGATGGCTTAGCGGTTAAGCGCTTGCCTGTGAAGCCTAAGGACCCCGGTTCGAGGCTCGACTCCCCAGGACCCACGTAAGCCAGATACACAAGGGGGCACACGCGTCTGGAGTTTGTTTGCAGTGGCTGGAGGCCCTGGCGCACCCATTCTCTCTCCCTCTCTCTATCTGCCTCTTTCTCTCTGTCTGCCGCTCTCAAATAAATAAATGAAAAAAAAGGATGAGAGTCACTGAGGACACTTGACTTCAACTTCTGACCTCCACACATACGTGTACATGTACAAACGTACCTGTATACACATATGAACATACATGCAGGCATGCAGCACAGCACACAAGCCCCCTCAAAAAAAAAACATTAAAATCTGATAATTGACTTCCTCATCCATCCATCCATCCATCATCTACATATGCAGTTACTTGGAATAAAAAGTCACTAAAGAGCTAGACATGGTAGTGCACACCTTAAATCCCAGCACTCAGGAGGCAGAGGGAGGAGTATCACCTTGGAAAAAAAAAAGTCACTACAAAAATAGGGCTGGAAACTGGGCATGGTGGCGCACGCCTTTAATCCTAGCCCTCGGTAGGCAGAGGTAGGAGGATCACCAAAGTGAGTTCGAGGCCACCCTGAGACTCCATAGTGAATTCTAGGTCAGCCTGAGCTAGAGTGAAACCCTACCTAGAAAAACAAAAAGGGGGGAGGGGTGCTGGAGAGATGACTCAGCCATTAAGTGTTTGACTGCAAAGCCTATCAACAAGAGTTTGATGCCCCAGGACCCACATAAAGTGACATGCACAAAGTGGTGCATGGATCTGGAGCTTGTAGTGACGAGAGAGCCTGGCACACCTGTTCTTTTCTCTCTGCAAGGCGTGATGGTGCGCGCCTTGATTTCCAGCATTAGGGAGGTAGAGGCAGCAGGATGGCTTAAAGTTCAAGGCCACCCTGAGACTACATAGTGAATTCTAGGTGAGCCTGAACTAGAGAGACCATACCTCAAAAACAAAAAAAAGTTTACCATTGCAAATTAATAATTTATCTGATAACTTAATAAAACTGCCTTCTCCAAGGACATTTTCTAAATTTTTACAACTAATAAATTTTCTGTTTGTTTGTCGAGGTAGGGTATGCTCTAGCCCAGGCTGACTTGGAATTCACTATGTAGTCACAGGGTGGCCTTGAATTCACAGCGATCCTCCTACCTCTGCCTTCTAAGTGCTGGGATTAAAGGTGTGTGCCACACCACTCTGCTCAAATATTTTTTTTAATATTTTATTTATTTATTTATTTGGCAAAGAGAAAGAATGGGTGTGCCAGGGTCTTCAGCCACTGCAAAGGAACTCCAGACTCATGCCCCACCTTGTGCATCAGGCTTTATGTGGATACTGGAGAAGTGAACCTTTGCCAATAAGCAGCTTAACAGCAAAACCATCTCTCCAGCCCTAATTTGATGAAAAATGTAGTAACTGGTACTATACAGAAATCCAATACATTGTTATCTCCATAGCTGAAGTGTTCCTAATTTTAAATATCATGATTTGAGTGCCAAGGATGGGATACCTTCCAGTGAAGTTTCTAATGCCCTGAAAACATTTCAGGTCGTTGCCAAGGCTCTTGCTTTCCCACCTGCACTAGATGGTAAGACCCTACTGCTGAAGATTCCACAAGCTTGGGCTGCACATCACTGGAACTCAAGCTGGAGCTGAGATGAAAACCTCATTTCTATGCACCAGCTAATGGAAAGCTGGGAAAAGCTGCAATGCATACAACTAGGGAAGGAGACAACATCAAAGGTGACAAACAGTAGCGGACACTGCAAGGCTTAAGTTTGGTCATTCAAACCAAATGTGCCAACTGGTGCAATAGTGGCATGACTCTTATGGAGGAAACCAACCTAACCTAGTCAAAAGCCTATGGCAGCGTAGGTCATGAGCCCTAGGAGAGTAATGCCTGCTGTTATCTGGGTAAATGCATTATGCTCACTAAACTACCCTATAAACACTTTTCTTAATGTTTACACCCATCTATTAATGCTACTTCTGGTTAAAGAAGCTTCTCTTTTCTCTTTTCTTGTGGCAGTGACCACAGGGATGATTCAAACGACAACACCATGCTGAGAAGAAGTGACAATGGAGTGTGTAACACTGAGACATCTCTATCACACCTGCCAAGGTTCAAGGACCATTGCGGAAGAGGTGGCAGAAAGAATGTAAGAGCCAAAGGCAGGGAAAGACTGCTCACAATGCAATCTTCAAGACAGAAAATGGCCTGGATATCTATGACCTCGTAGTGCCTGGCACTACCTACAAAAGACCCTAATTAATAATAGGAGGAAAAGATAATGACATCAAAATAAAAGAGGAATTAGCTGAAAGTGAGAAGTATGATGGAGGATGAATTTGGGAGAGGGAAGTCAAGGTGGAGAGGGAATTACCAAGGGATTGCTGTATATAATTATGGAAACTGTCAATAATTTTTTTTAAAGGTGTACAACATGAAGAAAGAAAAAGGAAAAGAAAGGTCGGGTGTGGTAGCACACACCTTTAATCCCAGCACTCGGGAGGCAGGGGTAGGAGAATCACAACGAGTTTGAGGCCACCCTGAGACTGCACAGTGAATTCAAGGTCAACCTGAGCTAAAGAGAAAGGGGGCAGGGGCAGGGGGCAGGGGGCAGGGAACAGGGAGAGGGAGAGGAGCAGGGGGAGGAAGGACTCAGTATTTTTAAGAAATGGCTTCAGAAGTTCTACAATCAGCAAGTACAATAATTATATTCCAGAGAAAACCATAACTTTGTATTTATTTTAAACTGCCATTTCTAAGCTACTCATGACTGAGTTAGCATTCAGATGGCCAATCGCCGGGAAGGCTTTAGTGCTCACTTCCTAGAAACAACATCCCATAGTTCACAGCACAACAGTAGCCCACACAGTCCTCTCCTTTCTTTTGCCAACCAAAGATTGCCTTTCACAACATCCACCTGTAACATTTATAAACAAATGGCTGCTAAGTTTTGTTTGTTAGCCTCAGGTTAAAGTGATTACAGCAAATACAAAATGAACTGCCTAATTTATTTTACCTGAATTTGAAAGGAGATAAGCTGCTACCTAAAGTTAACTACAAATTACAAGTCTTAAAATGAAGCTAGGGGCTGGCGAGGTGGCTTAGCAGTTAAGGGATTGCCTGTGAAACCAAAGGACCCAGGTAAGCAGAAGAACATACATAAGCCAGATGCAAATGCTGGCACATGCATCTGGAGATCTTTTACAGTGGCTAGAGGCACGCCCATTCTCACTCTCTCGAATAAATTAATAATAAATATTAATGGGTCATCGTGGTGCACGCCTTTAATCCCAGCACTTGGGAGGCAAAGGTAGGAGGATCATGGTAAATTTCAGGCCAGCCTAAGACTACACAGAAAATTCCAGGTCAGCCTGGGCTACAGGGAGACCCTGGTGGGGTGGGAGTGGGGAGGGATAAAGCTGGACCTGATACAGGTCTATAATCCCAGCTACACGGGAGACTGATGCCAGAGAATTCCAAGTTCAAACTGAACCAAAATAACTTGCTGAACTATCTCCAAGTAAAAAAATAAAAGGGAGAGGGATGCAACTTAGTGGTGGAGTAACTGACTATCACATGCAAATAAATCCCTGGATCCAGCCTCCAGTATCATGAGGAGAAAAGAAATGTAAAAGGAATCCTGGAGAGATAGCATATTGGTTAAGGCATTTGCCTACAAAGCCAAAGGACCCAGGTTCAGTTCCCCAGGATTCACATAAGTCAAATGCACAAGGCATTGCATGCAGGCCCATTTTCTCTATCTTCCTCTTTCTCCCTCTCTCAAATAAAAATAAAATCAATAAATATTTTTAAAAAGAAACATAAAAAGGGAAATGAGGAAAACGTTTTGCTTATTTTTGTTGTTGTTTGTTTGTGGTAGGTAGGGTCTCACTCTAGCCCAGACTGACCTGAAAGTTACTATGTCTCAGGCTGGGCTCAAACTCACAGTGATCCTCCTAACTTGCCCGGCTATTCATTTGTTTGTTTGTTTTTTTGTTTATTATTTGGGAGAGAGGCAGAAAGAAGAGGGAGGGTGGACATGATAGAGAGGTTGGAGAACATTCATGCATGTGTGCATGCATGTGTGTACGCACACGTGCACAAACGAGGGCTTCTTGCTACTACAAATGAAGTTCAGATGCATGCGTAACTTAGTGCAGCTGGCTTTTTGTGGGCACGGGAACTGGCACCCCCCGTCAGACAACCAATGTCAAGAAAATTAAGTTTGTCCAAGAAAAAGACTAAGATAAGCTGGGCATGGTGGCACATCCCTTTAATAGCAGCAACTGTGAGGGAGAGGCAGGAGAACCACTGAGTTTGAGGACAGTCTGGTACTACACAGTGATGTTCAGGTCAACCTTGGCTAGGAAGACCCTACTTTGAAACCTCCCCCGCCTAAAAGACTAAAATATGTAAACAAAAATTTAAACAATCAACAAATTACATTATTACCAAGTTGCGCATGCGCCTGGAGTTTGTTATGCAGGCTGTCTATGTAATGATCAAGGAATAACAATATCTACTAACCATTACCTGCTTATGGTGAACAAGCTGCTTTCTGATTTTTCTGGAGTATAACCTATCAAGGCTACTGCTGCCCTTGGAAGATCTATTTAAGCTCTGAGTATGCAAATTATTGTTGATAAAACTCCACTGGTTACCTAGAAAGAAAAGTTCATGATTTTGTCAAGTATGATTCTGAAGTAAAATCCACAGCCAGAAAACTTAAAACACAATTATAAATATGTCAATTATGACAAAGCATTTTAAAGAATACCTCCATAAAGACACTGTTAAAAAGATCTTACCCCAGGCCAGAATGGTAAAATCACAGTTACTGCTCTAACCTAGACCCTGAGTGTCTTTAAAATCAGAGTTTTATCTCTTCTCTTTAGGATAATGGTCACTTTCTTCCATGTTTGAGTTTAATCTTTAAACAACACAGTTTGATGCCACTCAGTTCTAACAATGAATACTCAAAGACATGTGGTTTTGTGTAAGCACAAAAAAAAAAAAAAAAAAAATGAGTATCCAACAAAATAAGGTTCAGTAGTTCAAAACACCAAGCTAAGCTATGTGGCTCCATTCACCATTGATTTTGGAATCTGTACATAGTATGTCACTTCTTTTGCTTAATTCTGGCCCATTTTAGTCTTTACTCCTCTCTAATTTGCTGATTAATTTAAACCTTGTTTCCTCTTCTGCATTACTCATTTGTATAGACTTAGTTCATAGTTTTTAAGACTTCCAAAAGGAAAAAAAAAAGTCTGACCACCAATGCTCACTTAGTGAACAATATAATAAAAACCAAGATTTTCATTACAAACTGTTATACTCAACTTTATATTACAGTTATACTTATTTTAAATAGTATTGCTTTACCCCACATCGTACAGTGGAGTAAATGAGCTCAAAAATTATATATATTTTACACCAATATAAAACAAGTTCCTTTTATAAGAATTCACTTTCAAATTGATAAATTTTTACTCAATGGCAATGTGTAGAATTCCAAGTCTCATGGACTGTAGTGGTTGTATTCACATGTTAGGCTTACAGACCTCAAATCTTTCATGAAAACCCTTACTCATTACAAAGGAAAGAAAACATTTAGTCTTGCAAGATTGATTTCTTTCAATTTTAAGCCTTCTGACTCAAGCACATTAACAAAGATCACAACACAAAATTCTGGGAATTTGTGTAGCTAAGCATAAAGGCCATTGTAGTTAATGAATATACTTAAATAATGGTAAATAAAGTAACATCATATTAAAAATTTTGTGAGCCGGGCATGGTGGCACACACCTTTAATCCCAACACTCGGGAGGCAGAGGTATGAGGACTGCCGTGAGTTGGAGGCCACCCTGAGACTCCATAGTGAATTCCAGGTAAACCTAGCTAGAGACCCTATCTTGGGGGAAAAAAAATTAGTAAAATCTTCACAGATTTCAGTTTTTTCTTTTGTTTTGTTTTGTTTTATTTTTCAAGGTAGGCTCTTGCTCTCTAGCCCAGGCTGCCTTGGAAGTCCCTATGTAGTCTCAGGTGGCCCTAAACTCATGACAACTCACCTACCTCTGCCTCCCAAGTGCTGGGATTAAAGGTGTGCACCAGCACTCCTGGAAGACTTCACTTTTATTACTCACCTAGGTAATTTATTAAGAAGCATTTGGGGGAAAGGGTGTGAAACACATTATATATTCAGAAATGAAAAGCCATACAGATAAAATAATGTGTGAATTAAATGTAAATTTTATCTTTAAAGGCACTCAATTAAATTAACTCATATGCTACATAAATTACATACATCTGGTATCTCCAGGTTAATAGCCAGTTCTGGAACAAATGCGGAGTCACTGCAAATCCCCACCAACATATGATTATAAACTGCTGGTACCTGTCAGAAACCTCTCCCTGTCTTTACCATTCAAAGGTCTCTTTGCGGCTGCAACTTCATCTTCAACAGTTGCCACATAATCCAGCAACCTGGATACCAGCATAACCACCCAGCTAATCATGGGAATATCTAGAACACCTGCAGAGATGAGAAGGAGCAATCCAAGGAAATATGAGATAAAATATTTTACAAATCCAGAACGCACTATATTTCATAAAACCAAAATACTAAATGAAATGTGCCTCAAAATTGTCGAATTCTATGGTAATAAACTGTGAACTTTAAATCTAATAAAGGACAACTGTTAGACTAGAAAACAATGTGGGAGACAAAGGTGACTAAAATAAAACATGTAATTCAATTCATAATTCATATACTATCAAAAACAAATGTAATTTTTGCCAAATGAAACCCATCATCAGCCACAATGGGAATGAGCTTTAAAGCTTAGAAGTTTCATTATTAGTTATGCCAGTATAGAAAATACAGTTTGTTTGTTTTTTTTAATTCAGGGTTCATATACTGAAAAGGCAGTACATTATATACATTATAAAGCTCAGGGTGTCACCCTACCACCACCACAAAAAAAAAAAAAAAAAAAAAAAAAAGACATGAAAGTAGAAGGGTTTACTGGGGAAGAAGGTGAGTAAGAGGGGGAAGGAGGGCAAAAGGGAGCTCAAGATGATGGGAACACATAATATTTGTGCGTGAAATTGTCAAAAGAATTTTTTTAGGAGGATCGCTGTGAGTTCAAGGCCACCCTGAGATTGCATAGTTAACTCCAGGTCAGCCTGAGCTAGAGTGACACCCTACCTCAAAAAAAAAAAAAAAAAAAAAACAAGAAGTCTTTATCAAAAAATATTAATAAAAGATGATGCAATGAATATTTAAATAGGCACATCATAGCAACATTTGATACAAGTAGTATTTCTTGGAACTTTTATGATTTTCCTATACACAGTTGCTTTATATTAATACCTTCTGTTCTTCTGTGCACAGCTAACTCTGGCTGAAGTGGTGATAATAAATTATCCAAGAGATTAAGTAAGCTTTCCAATACTCCACTATTACTAAGTGATCGCTGACCAATGCAGGAAAGTAACATGAAGACCCTACAAAGAGATATAATGTCCATTAAGAATCCATTCAATTGCTTAACTTTAAATAATTTAGACAAAAATTAAAGAGAATGGTTAAAGTGTTTGCTTCTTAAAGCATACTCTAGTTTGGGTTTAGTGAGATTTATTTTGTATCAAGAGGTATGACATTAAAATGAAGTCTTTTTCAAGTTATTTTGGTTATGTTCTTTTCTTTTTTCTTTCTCTTTTGCTTTTTTTTTTTTTTTTTTTTTTTGGAGGTAGGGTCTCGCCCTAGCTCAAGCTGACCTGGAATTCACAATGTAGTCTCAGGTGGCCATGAGCTCATGGCAATCCTCCTACCACTGCCAGCCAAGTGCTGGGATTAAAGGCGAGCACCACCACACCAGCTTATTTTGGTTATGTTCTAGCATTAAGTATAAAAAATTCAGGAACTTGGTAAACTTTATCTGAGCCTCTAAAGTTACAATATACAGGCTGGAGAGATGGCTTAGTGGTTAAGGCACTTGCCTGCAAAGCCAAAGGATTCCTCAGGTCCCATATAAGTCAGATGCACAAGATGGCACATGCATCTGGAGCTCATTTGCAGAGGCTAGAGAGCCTGGCATGCCATTCATTCTCTCTCTAGCTCTCTCTCAAATAAATTTTAAAGGAAAAAAAAGGATATATTAAAAAAAGTCTTTAAAAATTCACAATACATAAATAATCACTTATTTTTACATATTTTTATTTATTTAAAAGGAAAGTGGGGGGTGAAATATAAATGGTTGTACCAGGGCCTCCAGCCACTGCAAACAAACTCCAGATGTATGTGCCCCCTTATGAATCTGGTTTTAAGTGAGTACTGGAGAAAGGAACCTGTGTCATTAGGCTTTTCAGGTAAGCACCTTAACTGCTGAGCCATCTCTCCAGCCCTACTTTTAACATAGCAGAATCTAATATGAGATACTTACAAACAGAACAGGTTCATGAAAACCAGAGTGTAATCTAGTTTAATTATACACTAGTAGAATGCATGCCCTTCACTGAGCATTTTGAAAACAGTAAGACTTTTATTTCGTCCACCTTTAGTATCCATGTCCAAATATTTCATAATTAGCTAAAGGTCTTTAAGAAGTTCATGTAAGTCATTAATGACAAATACCTCCAATACTGCTGACCTACCTATCTTGTGGAAAGATGAGAAGCTGTTCTGAATTGTACAATTCCTGAAGAACATTGGAAAGAAACTGACCCCACCATCTTTCACCACCACACAGCTGAACTAGGAGAAGGCCAGTGTGTAAGCGTATCTTTGGAGTTCCACTGATGCACAAGTGCTTAAAGAGCTCCTCACAGGCTTGGGCATGAAAGGTGCTCTGCAAAACTGCAGGAACAGAATGTCCTGTTAGGAAAGAAAACATTAATCTTCTCTCATTGAAATGTCAATTAATTAATTAAAACTGCAGCTAGTATACCTACAAACACTTTCATTTTTACCATCAAACAGTGTATCACCACATTCTGTTTACTTTACTACTTGCATACTGTTTGTACATACAACGTATGAAAACACTTGCAAAAGAAAATAAATAGCACCTACATCAATTACATTTCTTCCTGTAGTTGGGTTTATCAGACTGCTGTGTGAATGAATACAGGACAATGTATCTATGAAACAGAGCAAAAAAGGGACAGAATATGCCTATAAAGGAATGAATGAAAAATAGTCCCAAAGTAGGGGGAAAAAAACTTCTATAAGGTTAGCAAATTACATTTTTTAAAAAAGTGCAATATTATACTTTTATGCATTACTTAATACTTTGCCACTAACACAATGAGTTATACCACAAATCTAAGAAAACCATCAAAAATCCACTTAGGAGCTGGGCATGGTGGCACATACCTTTAATCCCAGCACTCAGGAGGCAGAGGTAGGAGATTCGCCATGAGTTCGAGGCCGCCATGAGACTACATAGTGAATTCCAGGTCAGTGTGGGTTAGAGTGAAACCCTACCTCGAAAAAAATAAACAAGGGCTGGAGAGATGGCTTAGTGGTTAAGGCGTTTACCCACAAAGCCAAAGAACCCTGATTTGATTCCCCAGGACCCACGTAAGCCAGATGCACAAAGGGATGCATGTGTCTGGTGTTTGTTTGCACTGGCTGAAGGCCCTGGCATCCTCACTCACTCTCTCTCTCTCTCTCTCTCTCTCTTTCTCTGCTTGCAAATAAAAAAATAATAATAAAAGAATGGAAAGTTATTTCCAAATAAAGTTTTAAAAAAAGAAAAAACAAACAAACAAAAAGATCCACTTAGGCTTGGGTAGCAGAGCACATGTCTACACTTGCAAAGCCCATTCAATCTGCAGTGTGGGAGGAGAAAATGGGTCAATTTACACAGACATTTCAAAAACACATTAGAAGAATATCAAATCAATAATAATAGTACCAACAAAGTAGGGGTTGTAAATACAGGTCAGTGATAACACTTGCCTAGGACATGCGAAGTTCCAGGTTCAATCCTTAGTACCACCCAAAAAAAGCACTTCCAATTACCACTCATCCCAAAAACTGCAACAAAATCACATCAAACACATTTCCATGAACTAAACACAAACCATTGGAAGAGTGGAGAAGGCTGAGCAACGTGTCCAGCAAATATCTGATAATGGTGCGTAGCTGCTCTGTGGAAGACATCTGAACCAAATCCTCAGGATCTGATGACTCCCTCAAGGCCTTCCGACTGCTGCCTACAGCCACTCTGAGCCTCTGCACCGCATGATGAGCCAAATTGAGTTGAAGCTGCAGCTGAACACAATCCTGGTAAGCAGAAAAAACTCTGCTGTCCTCCTCCACTGCCTTGTCAGGTTTCCTCAGAAAGTACTGTGCATTGTTCGCACTATTCAGAGGTGGAAGATCAATACTTTGCAAAAGAGCTTCTAGGCGGTGACAGGCTAAGTTATATCTATAAGTAAAAAATAAAGAACACAGTAATTCTTTCAATATTTTTTAATGCATGTATATACAACTCAGAATTACAGCCCCGAAATATATAACCTAACAATTAAAAACAATTTCCATCGAGCCATGATGGCAAACACCTTTAGTCTCAGAACTCCGGAGGCCCAGGCATTAGAATCACAATGACTTTGAGGGCAACCTGAGCTACAGAGTGAGTTCCAAATCATCTTGGCCTAGTGTGAGAACCCACAGTGACAAATTTTAAAAGACTCATTTCCCTACTCGTAAGTACTAAGAAAGGCAGCATTATACAATCATAGTATTTTCAGACATAGGTATTCCTGTAACGTGTTTATACTACTACCATTCTCTCTCTTCCATACTCCTATAGAAGCATTCCTTGCCAGAAATAAAATGAATGAGATACATTTACACTTCTCCACTCACCTGCACTGGATATCCTCTTGCAGAGCAACCATCATAGCTAAATGCTGATCGATTTCTGGCTGGTTTGCAGACTCTCCTTCTCCCCTGAGAGGGTCATGCATTAACTTCAATTCACTTTCCCAAGGCAAAATATATGTGTGACCATAGTAAAAACCTAAAGGAATTTTTGCTCTGGCATTTGTACTTCCATAACGTCCAATGACAGTTATCTGAAATAATAAAAAAAAAAACACTATCTAAATATAAACATATATTAGACAAAACTCAAAAATATGAGCACCGTATTTCAAAAACTACAGTTATAATGAGGCAAAATTCCAGCATATTTGGAAAGGGCCAGGAGGATTAGAAGTTCTCATCCCAATAATCCCAACACTCAGGAGGCTAGGGCAAGTTGATTGCCATGAGTTCAAGGCCAGCTGAGTTTACCCAATAATTTAAGGATGACCGGGGCTGTAGATTGAGACTTTGCCTTTAAAAAAAAAAAAAAAAAGTTCAAGTTCATCTACTTATTGAATTTGAGGGCTAGAGAGATGGCTGAAGGGTTAAGGTGATTGCCTAGAACCCACATAAGCCAAGGAGGTGCATGTATCCGGAGTTCACTTACAGTGGCTGCAGGCCCTGGTGTGCCCATTCATATTCTCTCTCTCTCTCTCTCTGTCTCTCTCAAATAAATATAGACTTTGAGGCCAGCATGGACTACATGAGACTGTCTCCCCCCACTCCCCAAAAAAACTCTAGGTGCATACTTTCAGATATTTATGAGAAGCCTGGAGAGCATGCAAACTTCTTCCCTGCAGTTCTTTACCTTCATGAACCTGCACACAGGAGGAGGCATTAAGTCATGAAGAATTAGGGAATGGGTGCTTATGTCAGTTGCCACTACTAATCGCCTTCCATCCACCTCTTCTCCTAATGTCCATATGTCAATTGATAAGGAGGCCAGGTCTCCACAAGTGGGAATCAATACATCTGTCAACAGGACAGGTCTTCCAAAATCCAGAGTCACAAATCTCCTGGCTCCTGTGAAGGAAAGAGAAGCAAGTGACAAGCCCCCCCAAAAAATAAAACTCAACTAGGTATGGTGGTGCACACCTTTAGTCCCAGCACTTGGGAGGCAGAGGTGGGAGAACTGCCTTGATTTCAAAGCCCACCCTGAAACAACATGCTGAATTCCATGTCAGCCTGGGCTAAAACCCTACCTTGAAAACCTCCCACGTCGAGAAAAAAAAAAAAAAAAAGTCAAATCAAGAGCTGGAGAAATGGCCCAGCAGTTAACTTGCAAAGCCTACTGTGTTGGGTTCAACTCCCCAATACCCACATAAAGTCAGACGCACAAAAACAAATGCATCTGGACTCTACAGTGCTAAGGGGCCCGGGCATGTCCACATTCCTTTTCTCTCTCTCCTTCCCCATCCCCCTTCTCTCAGCTTACAAATAATTAAAAAAAGATGAAACAATTAACCAAATTAGACAATCAAAAACATTTTAGAGCCTTCTTCATAAAATCAGAAACAAACTTACTAAACATAAATAAGAAAAAAAGCTGTCAATTCATAATTATTCTGTTTTTTTAGTATACCGAGACCCTGGGTTTCATTCCCAGCATGTGCCTCCGCAAATGCACCCATGGGCTCATACACATACATACACACACACACACACACACACACACAGTTTCTTTCTCTCACCCACCCCCCCAAGAGGCATCCAGGCAGAGTGGTGCATGCTCTTAATCCGAGCACTCAGGAGGCAGAGGTAAGAGGGTCACTGTGACTTCAAGGGTACCTGAGCCTGGGCTGGAGCAAGACCCTGCCTCAAAAAAAAAAAAAAAAAAAAACAAAGCCAGGCATGGTGGTGCACGCCTTTAATCCCAGCACTCAGGAGGCAGGCCACCCTGAGAATACATAGTGAATTCCAGATCAGCCTGGGCTAGAGCAAGACCCTACCTCGAAAAAAAAAAAAAAAACAATAGTTTTGAATGGGCACAGCACTCTATCGTCAGCTCAGGGTCGGATCAAGCAGAAAACCAGCAGATTAGCATCTCTGATCTCATGAATAACCCAAGGATAAATTCCATTAGTGAAACAGAAGGCACAACATTAATAGTATCCTAATTCATTTTCATTGAGTCAAAACAAGGGGGAGCTAAGCAGCTGCATCAGCTACACTTTTCAGTGAAAAAAATCTGTCACTTCTAAAACTGGTACTATTCATCATGGAACCATATTACCCAAAAACAAAGCAGTTTCCAAACCTTTCCTGAATAGAAGAATTATTAAACAATAAGTAAAAGCATGGTTCTCCTTCTCAAGGGGTCATATACGATAATCACTTTAAAATGAAGAGAAAAAATAAATTGCACTATAACATTTGCTCACATCTTCTAAGAAGACAGAAGAACAAACTTTCATTTGAAATTTTATAAACACTAATATTTTTACCAATTACTAATTACTGGGCAAAACTTACCATAGAAAAATTTTGAGAGGAAGAGGAGATGGTCCCTTGATTAAGAGCACTATAACCACTTAGGCATTGAGGGTCTCTCAGACCAGAAATCATCAAGTTCAATTCCCTAGAACCCACATAAAAAGCTGGACATGGCCGGGTGTGGTGGCGCACACCTTTAATCCCAGTCCTTGGGAGGCAGAGGTAGGAGGATCACTGTGAGTTCAAGGCTACCCAGAGACTACTTTAACTCAGTCATGCTTCTTATAATGTACCCAAGATCAAATGCAATTTCTTTGCAATGAAAAGCAAAAATGATTAACAGTAAGTCAAAAGGAGGCCAACATACTGGGCAAGGAAAAATTTTAAGAAAGTTAGAAGATTACCTGAATGCATTCGCTCTATAATAATAGACTGGTGAGGTGGAGGTTGAAGAAAATGTGAAGCATGAGAAATTGCAAGGGCCAGACCAGAACCAAGAGGAGTCTACAAAAGAAAACAGCGTGACTCCATATTGGCATTACTCCTGCTCGATGAACCACTAACCCTAACACTAAATTAACAACTTCCCACACATACATTGTGCAGTGATTTATGAAAAGAATCTGACATACTAGGTTGATATAATAAAATTTTGCTTTCTAACATTAGAAGTTACTTCAAAATATTTTTAAATGCCTAAAGCCAACATCTATTAAAAACTTGATTTACCATTCTGGACTTGTTGGAATTTTTGTTATGTGCAGCAAGATTGACTGTTGGGGGGTCAATGACTGAGCCAGGAAAAAGCTGGGCAAGTTCGGCATTAATGACAACAGAAACTGCTTCATTGGGTGGAGTGAGTGGTGGAGTCATAAAAAGTGGTGTTGTTTTTGGAGTTGGTGGAATAACATCAGACGGATGGATGAAGAACCCAGGGGCAGCCACTGGGTTGGAAGGCACAGAGTTGTGAACAGGACCTACTGCTGATGCTGCCGCAGCTGTTGTCTGATGTAACTTGGCTTCCAGCTTTGCCTTCTGTAAAAGAAATAAAAGCAGCATATGTAGACAAACCCTGCCTGCCTGTGACTAGACATGGGTGAATATTATGAAGATCAACAGGATTATAAATCAAAACTGGACACTATGATATAAATGGAACATTGTCTTGCTAAGTGTACTTCTTTAAATGTTGAATATAAAACTACCTGTGTATTTTGGAACTGGGAACTTTACAAAGTGAGGATGGGAAAATGCAAGCAGAACAATTCATTGTAAATAATGGAATCAAGTTCTGCTCAAAATATAACATGAAAAGGAGGTAGAGTCACATGTTGATTAACCTGATACAAATTTGTCACCTAAACTTGGAATGGGCTGCATTTCAATCACAGTGAATTCTAAGAAGCATGTATTGTTCTTGCTATATATTAAATTGCATTCATTTAATTGGTCTTTACAATGTTATCCTACATTCTATCCTCAGTGAAAATGACTTGAACTGTAATACTGGATCAATAGGGTAAAAGCAGAGAACAGATTTTACTTCAATCCTACATAGAAAGTATGATATTCCCTCAATCCTACATAGAAAGTATGATATTCCCTCAATCAGGTAACAAATAAAATACATTTATGTAACTGTAATAAAACAGAACACCACAAAGATATTACCTCAATTTTTGTTGAACATGATTAGCTCATATCGCAAAACCTACTTTTCTTTCTGAAAACAATGGTCATTTTTACAGTATTCTTTCAGCTTTTGAAGTTTAGAGACAGCATGAACAAAGAGCCAAATAGTCTCCAACCTGTTGCTGAAGCTTCAAAAGCTGCTGCTGTTTCTCTTGCAGCACCTGCAGCTGTTGCTCGGCTGAAGCCATTGCATGAGAGAGAGACTGCAAAGCTACCTGGGCTGCTGAACTCAGGGCTGTCGAGGCTTCCCCAACTGTCCCAGATGAAAGTCCACCTACTGCAGGAGTAACCCCGAAGGAACTCACTGGCATAAGACAAGGGAAAAACAAAAAAAGATACCGGGATGAAGAAAATGTTCACAGAAGAAACACAAAGCATGCTATCATGACACTGAAACTACAGCTGATTTTCAATCAAGAGACGAGATGATGGTAGCTCAGTGGCAGAGTGCTTACGCAGCGTGCTCAAAACCCTGAGCTCAACAATCACCAGCTTCAACCATTAAAGAAGAAAGTAACCCTAAATAAGTCCATGAATGAAATATGGGCTGCAAGTAAGGACCTCTCTCTCTCTCTCTCTCTCTCTTTTTTTTTTTTTTGTTTGTTTGTTTCTTTGTTTTTGCTTTTGTTTTTTGAGGTAGGGTCTCACTCTAGGCCAGGCTGACCTGGAATTCACTATGGAGTCTCAAACTCACGGCAATCCTACCTCTGCCTCCCGAGTGCTGGGATTAAAGGCGTGCGCCACCACACCCGGCTTAAGTAAGGACCGCTTAATGAGTAAAGGATAGTATGAGGAAAACTAGTTCTCAGAGGTTGCTGGAACAACTGCTAATCACAGAAAAACTAGATCAAGTTATTTGTCAGTCTCATACAGAATAAATTTAACTTTACTAAAGTGATCATAAAAATGAAAAAACAGAGAGCTGAGTGTTACTTTGCACACCTTTAATTCCAACACTTGGGAGGCTGACGTAGGAGGACTGCTATGAGTCTAAGAGGGGCCTGGGACTATACAGTAAGTTTCTGGTCAGACTGAGCTAGAGTGAGACCCTACATTGAAAATCCAAGGGGATACAGGGGGACAGACAGAAGCTTATATAATATGAGCACACAGAAAAACTTAAAAATTTTTTTTTTCTTGCACCAGCAAATACCATTCTCTCTACTTCAAAAAATATTGTTTCAAAGGGCACAACTAGCTGGGTGTAGTGGAACCTGCCTTTAACTCTAGAACCACGGAGAATGGAGTAGAATAGTCGCTGTGAGATTGAAGCCAGCCTGAAACTACATAGTGAATACCAGACCAGCCTGGGCTAGAGCGAGACCCCATCTCAAAAAAAAAAAAAAAAAAAAAGATGGGCGGGGAGGAGCCATCATAAACTTTCAATTTTAAGAATTTTATTAAAAAGATAGAACACACTTAATTTCCTTATTTTAAAGCACTGTAAGTAAAGCCTGCACACAACAGATAAAGCACTATTTTCTACCATAACCTCTCTGAAATGAGCATGGAGAAAAACATGTACTACACATTATTAAATTTAACACACATCACTAACCCTTAAGTGTTATTGACATTTATTTTCAATGTTTCTCAACTATACATTACAAAAAAAGTCATTTTGAATTGACTATCTGTGAAACAAGTTTTAGGAAAAGTTGAAACAAAATTTCACAACTTAATAAAGCATGTCAACTTAAAACACGAAATAGAGGTCAGACTAACAAGGAATCAACCTTCTACTAGATGGTAACACACTTGGCAGTTAAAGAAGAAAGTGATTCGGGCAAGTGTGACCTGACAAGCCAATGGAAAGCAAGGGATCTGCATGAACTCTGCCAATCTTCGCAATAGAAAATATCAGGCATTAATTAGGCAAAATATTAGGTGCTATGATAATATTCTATGTACTGCATAGTCTTAAATATTTTGGGGGGGGGGGATGGTTTTTGAGTTAGGGTCTCACTCTAGCCCAGGCTGACCTGAAATTCACCCTGTAGTGTCAGGGTGGTCTCGAACTCACAACAATACTTCTACCTCTGCTCCCAGTGCTGGAATTAAAGGGGTACGCCACCATGGCTGGCTTATACTCTTATTTTATATATAATGAAACTAAAGTCAGGGTACAGTCTTATTAGTCCTGAAAAGCAGAGTAACTCAGGCAATTTTATCTTTTTTTTTTTCCTTTTTTTTCCCAAGGTAGGGTATCATTCTGGCCCAAGCTGACCAGGAAATTAAAATTAACTACATAGTCTCAGGGTGGCCTCGAACTCACAGCGATCCTTCTTCCTCTGTGTCCCAAGATCTGGGATTAAAGGCATATGCCACCACACCTAATTTAAGATAAGATTTTTCAAGATCCAAATTTTGTCATGACATGCTTTTATTCAAACACAAAATACAAAGCTTCAGGGCTGGCCAGGTGTGGTGGCACACGCCTTTAATCTGATCACTCAGGAGGCAGAAGTAGGAGGATCGCCATGAGTTCAAGGCCACCCTGAGACTACATAATGAATTCCAGGTCAGCCTGGACTAGCATGAGACCCTACCTCGGAGGGGGGAGGGGGGGAATTTAGGGCAAAGGACCCAGGGTTGATGGCCCAGAACCTACATGAGCAAGATGCACATAATGATGCATACATCTGGAGTTCATTTATAGTGGTCATAGACCCTGACATGCCCATTTTCATTCATATTCTCCCTCTCTCATGCACAATCTCATAAACAATATATATATGTAAATGTTTCTATCACATGACTTTAACAGCCAAAGAAAGCGAGCAACGTTATTTCGACCTTACTGAAAACTTCATGTCACAGACAGGACAGGGAGTGCAGGGGACAAGAGGAGAATGAGAGAGGCAGAAAGAGTTGTCGTTTGAAATGCCATACTCACTGCATACGCTAAGGCCTATGCTTTGTGGCTACATTACATGTACAATTGAAACACACAAGACATTGTGGTCTAAAAGTAAAATGTCTTCCAGGCTCATTGTTTAAATACTTGGTCCCTACCTGTTGATGCTGTTTGGGAAGATTGGAACCTTTAAGGAGGTAGAGCCCTGCTAAAGAAAGTGGGTCACCATGGGAGAGTCCAGAGGTTTTATACCATTAACGCTATTTGCTGTTCTCTCTCTGCTTCCTGGCACTGATGTAATAGTAAGCAGGCCTACCACTCTATCCGTACCATATTGAACTGTAACTCCGCAAAAGATGAGCCGAAACATGGCTGGAGTGATGGCTCAGAGGTAAAGGCACTTGCCTGCAAAGCCTAACAACCCAGGTTCAATTTCCCAATATGCACATAGAGCCAGATGCACAGTGGAGTTTGTTTGCAGGGCTGCAGGTTCTGGCATACCCTTTCTCTCTGTGTCTCCTGCCTCCACTTGAAAATAAGTATTTATAAGAAAAACAAGAAAAAAAGAAGAATAAAAATATGCCAGGAATGATGGCACATGCCTTTAATCCCAGCACTTGGGAGGCAGATGTAGGAGGATTGCTGTGAGTTTGAGATCTGCCAGAGACAACATAGTGAATTCCAGATCAGCCTGGGCTAGAGCGAAACCCTACCTTGAAAAACTAATAAATAAGAAAATAAATAAATACATAAAACATATTTTTTTTAAAAAAAGGTAAGCCAAAATAAACCATTTCCATCCTTAAATTGCTTCTAGTCAGTTATTTGTTCACAAAAAAAAAAAAAACTAATAACAAGGCAATGCTAGAGTATTAAACTAAGCAATCAATAAATTCCTTTTTAGCACTTTTGTTTGCAGGGCTGCAGGCCCTGGCATACCCTTTCTCTCTGTGTCTCCTGACCCTACTTGAAAACAAGTATTTATAAGAAAAACAAGAAAAAAAGAAGAATAAAAATATGCCAGGAATGGTGGCACATGCCTTTAATCCTAGCACTGGAGAAGAGGTAGAAGGATCATCATGAGTTGGAGGCCACCCTGAGACTACATAGTGAATTACAGGTCAGCCTGGGCTAAAGCAAGACACTACCTTAAAAAAAAAAAAAAAAAAAAAAAAAAACCTTTTCAAAAATCTCTGTCTTATAGAGTAAAATGCAGGGATAAAAACTTCCATGGCCTCTACTAGGTACCAGGCTGTGGTTCACTTTTAGCAGCACTGGGGAATGAATCGTGGGACTGCAGCACTGCCTTCCCTCCCCAGCCCATTTAATGTAACTAACGAGGAACTAAAACGCATCTGCCTCCATAAACTCAGTTCAAGAAACTATTATGCTCACCAAACTGCCCTGTAAGCATTTCTCTTCATGTTCATACCCATATATTAACACTACTCTCACTTTTGTTTAGAGAAGCTTCTCTTTTCAGATGGTGGGGACCACTGAGAAGACTCAGAAGGCACCATGGTGCTGGGAAGAAGTGACAGAGGAATACTCAGCACTAAAACATCTCTATCACATCTTTCAAGGCTCAGGGTCCAATGTGGAAAAAGTGGTGGAAAGAATGTATGAGCCAAAGGAAGGGTAGGACTCCTTACAATGCATTCCTCCCAACAACGACAACAAAAAAAAACAGCCTGAATATCTATGACCTCACAGTACTTGACACCTACACAAGACCTTCATAATAGGAGGAAAAGGTGATGACATCAAAATAAAAGACTGATTAAGAGGGGGAGAGGAAAATATGGAGTGTGAATTTCTGAGGGAAAAAATGGGAATAGGGAGGGAATTATCATAGTTTATTGTCGATAATTACAGAAGCTATCAATACAAAAGTTTTTAAAAAGAGGGCTGGAGAGATGGCTTAGTGGTTAAGGCATCTGCCTGCAAAGCCAAAGGATCCTGGTTCGACTCTCCAGGACTCATACAAGACAGATGCATAAGGTGGTGCATGCATCTGGAGTTTGTTTGCAGTGGCTTAGGCCCCAGTAAAGTCACTTCCATCTCTCACATACAAATAAATGTTTATAAGAAGAAAACTATTGAAGCCAGGATTGGTGGCACACTCCTTTAATCCTAGCACTCAGGAAGCAGAGGTAGGAGGATCAACATGAATTCAAGGCCACCCTGAGACTACATAGTAAATTCCAGGTCAGCCTGGGATACAGTGAAACCCTACCTCAAAAAACAAAAACAGGGGGGCGGGAGGGTATTACCATGGGATATTTTTTATAATCATGGAAGTTGTTAATAAAAATTTGAAAAAACATTTTAATTATTTTTTATATACATGAAAGCACAAAAGTTGTTCCAACACACACACACACACACACACACACACACACACACACACACACAAAAACCTATTGAATACTGTGATTAAAAAAAACTAATTGTAAATAAAAGTTAATCTTAAAGTCAGGCATGGTGGTTCATTTGTTTACTCACAGCACTTGGGAGGCAGAGGTAGGAGGATTACAGTGAGTTCGAGGCCATCCTGAGACTACATAGTGAATTCCAGGTCAGCCTGGGCTAGATCGAGACCCTACCTCGAAAAAAAAACAAAAATAATAATCATCATCACCATTCCAGCACTCAGGAGGCTGAGGTAGAAAGATTGTCTGTCTGCCTGAGCTACATAGTGAGCTCCAGGTCAATCTGGACTAGAGTAAAACATGACCTCAAAAGAAAACCAGGGCTGGAGAGATGCCTTAGTGGTTAATGCGTTTGCCTGGAAAGCCTAAGGACCCAGATTCAATTATCCAGGTCCCACATAAGCTAATGGCTAGAGCCCTGGTGCGCCCATTCAGTCTCTCTCTCTCTCTCATTCTCTCATATATATATATATATACACATATATATATATACACATATATATATACATATATATATATATATATGCACACAAACACATATATGTATATATATTCAAAAACTTTTTCTAGAAATATATGCACATAAAATCAAAATGACTTAGGATTGAAGACAGTGCTATAGCCAGTAGGAGGCAAAAACCCCATGAATTATGAATATAAACTATTCAGCCAGGTGTGGGGGTGCACGCCTTAATCTCAGCGCTCGGGAGGCAGAGGTTAAGAGGAGTTTGAGATCATCCTGAGACTATACAGTGAGTTCCAGGTCAGCCTGGGCAAGATCGAGACCCTACCTTGAAAAAAAAAAAAGAAAGAAAGAAAACTATTATTCATGGTATTGCCTCCAAATCTCTCCCATAGCATTTCTATTGATCACAAAAGCACTGAAATTTTCCTATGCTATAAACTGGTACATGAACTACTTATGTGTCATTACTGCTTACCACTGCATAAGGAATATAATAAAAAAGGATGTATACCAGTAAACGTACTTGCATCATCCCTTTCTATTCTGGTTCCATCACTCGTTGACACGCAAGAAAAGTGCAGAGGTTCAACTTCCAGAAGTCCAGTGAGGGACGTGAAACTGCCCTCAGCAGCTGTGCAGCTACTGACCTTCCCACTTCCTAGCACAGAAAAAGAGAAGCCACAAAAGACATGAGGACACCAGTACAGCTATGCTACAACTGCACAAACCTTACACGGTGCAACAGCAAAGGACACAATGACAACACAGCTCATAGAAAGAGAGCTCCTTTCCCTGCAGAGCTGCATAAAAGCAAGATGGTAGCCACACAGTAGTAAGAAAAAATAGGGATTATTTACTATAAACATTAATGTATCATTAGTAACAAGTCACTTTTATTTTAAATAAAGGAAAAAATAGTAAATCAACTGCTGACACTACTTATCACCCAATTTGCTAAAACAAATAATATGAAAGTTCGTTTTTAACTGTGTAGTCTTTGGATACCAACCCACTCTCTATATATCTTGCATCCATTTTGGAACACTATAGTGAAGGTAAGATTAACAGGCAGGTCCTTTTAATTTTATTTATCTACGTGTGCACGCGCATGTGTGTGTGTGTGTGTGTGTGTGTGTTTCTGTCTGTCTGCCTGTCTGTCTCTGCTTGCAAATAAATAAGTAATCTGATCTGCCAGGGGCACCGAACACTGCACACAAACGCCAGATACAGCGACTTTTCTTATGTACAGCTTATGTGGATGGCTTCAGAGTGGAAACTGAGCCAACAGGCTTTGCAAGTGCCTTTCACCACTAAATCAATCTTCTCAGTCCCATAAACTTGTACTTAAGTTTCAAGCATTTAAACCTATTTTAAGGAGTGTTATTGATATAATTCTTTTTTTTATTCTTTTTTTATTAATTTTTGGTTTTTTGAGGTAGGGACTCGCACTACCCCAGGCTGACATGGAATACACTGTGTAGTCCCAGGGTGGCCTCAAATTCACAGTGAACCTTCTACTTCTGCCTCCTAAGTACTGGTATTAAAGGTATCCAGACATGGTGGTGCACGTCTTTAAACCCAGCACTCGGGAGGCAGAGGTAGGAGGAACTCCATGAGTTCAAGGCCACCCTGAGACTACACAGCGAACTCCAGGTTACCCAGGGCTAGAGAGAAACCCTACCTTGAAAAACAAACAAAAAAAAAAAAAAAATGAGGTGATTGCAATGAAAAACAAAAGCAATCAAATTTAAAATTCCTTCAAGCCGGACGAGGTGGCACACACCTTTAATCCCAGCTCTCAGGAGGCAGACGTAGGAGGATCGCCGTGAGATCAATGCCACCCCAAGACCAAAAAATTTATTCGAGGTCAACCTGGATCAGAGTGAGACCCTACATCAGGGGAAAAAAATCCCTTCAAAGATAACATTAATATGCAGCTTGTATATATTTTGCCCAAAATTCTTGGATATACAAGTGCTGTAAATTCTAAAATTTCTCCCTGTTTTAACTAAATAAATAAAAACAGGGCTGGAGAGATGGTTTAGCAGTTAAGGCACATGCCTATAAAGCCTAAGAACACAAGGTTGATTCCCCACTACCCATATAAGCCAGATGGACAAGGCGGTACATGCACCTGGAATTCGTTTGCATTGGCTATACTCATTCCCTCCCTCCTGCCCACCCTCTCTCCCTCATAAATAAAAATATATTTTTAGCCAGGCGTGGTGGCCCATGCTTTTAACCCCAGCACTCAGAAGGCAGAGGTAGGATGATCACTGTGAGTGAGAGGCCACCCTAAGATTACATAGCGAATTCCAGGTCAGCCTGAGATAGAGCAAGACCCTACCTTGAAAAACAATAATTTAATAAAAAGATAAATAAACCATGCCCAGCAATAAAAATATTTTAATATTTTATTATTTATATTTGAGAGAGAGAGACAGAGAGAAAAACAGAGAGGGAGGGAGGAAGAGAATGGGCACACCAGGACCTCTAGCCACTACAAACTCCAGACGCATGTGCCACCATGTGCATCAGGATTACGTGGGTTCTGGGGAATCAAACCTAGTTCCTTAGGCTTTACATGCAACTGCCTTACCCACTAAGCCATCTCTCCAGCCCAAGTAATAGTACTTTAAAATTTTTTTTGGAAATGTATTATTTGTGTTAACTGTTGAGGATACCTTAATCTGGACACCAGAAATGCTTCCAATTTTTAGAACTCACATGATAATAAAAACTTTCCTATTCTGAGGAATTTCAGAGTAGAGATATTCAACCTGCACACTATATTTGTTTTTATTTTTGAGGCCAAATTATTAAATTAACTCAAATAGTTAAGTGGCTCACAAATAGTATGGTTAAATTCAAGTAAGGAGTTTAGGGTTATAAACTGGACGTGGTGGTGCACACCTTTAATCCCAGCACTCGGGAGGCAGAGATAGGAGGATCACTGTGAGTTCAAAGCCACCCTGAGACTACATAGTTAATTCGAAGTCAGCCTGAGCCAGAGTGAGACCCTACCTCAAAAAACAAAAACAAAAAAGAGTTTAAGGTTCTAAAGACAGTATAGTAGCTAGAGTGAAGCCAATATGTAACATTTAGAAACCTTTTAATCACAGAAGACAGTACCTGAAAGGACATCTGATAAGTCAATCTCATCTGACTGGACACCAATGCTACTGTTATACACATTTTTACAAGAAGAACCACTCATCTCCAAATCAAAAAGGACTGGGTCAAACGGTGAGCTATACAGTCCATATCTGAAAAGTGAAATAATGTGTTAGGAATTTTTGCTAATTAAGAGATTACCTATCTACTTAATTGTAAAAGCATTAAGACCAACAACAGGACCGATGACAACCGTGAACCACAGATAGATCTATATTCCAAAAGATACTGTCCAGAAACTCAAAAACTGGGATTCCAATAAGCTGGCAGCTAAGGCAGTAAGACTGTCACCTGATGCCTGAAGCAAGGAAAACACATAAAGTACTCTTTCTCCCCTCAACCACTGTAGTGGCACCTGAAAAGTTCAAATGTTTTGAACAAAATTGCATCAAAATCATTATTTCTAAACTAAAAGAGATTACAAACATCATTACCAAAAAAGAAACATCCTGGATACATTAAAGTCTGAAGGCCAGGAAAAAGTTCAAATGCAATTTTTGGTTACATTGTTTTACTAAGCTAAAGTTCTGAATAGCTTACCAGCAGACAGAACAACAGCAGTTAAGTGCAACAAAGGTTCACATAATGACACCAACAACGTTGGAAAAATAAGCAGATCACATTAAATGCTCATTCCCTTAGCACTGCATACCACCTATACATGTTAAATACAATAAGCACTTTAACCATGTGTAGAACTTCTCAAATGATTGGGGGGAGGGAATAAAACAGGAAAACAAACCTTAGTCTCTCATCATTTGGAAAAATGTAAAAAGGATAAACCAAACAAATTTTTGGAAGAAAAATGGTGTTTTGGGCACATATTTATAGCAACAATTCTATGCGAAGGGTATCATACCCAGAAAGGGCCATTGTTGGGAAGTTAATATGCTAAAACACCTGGTCTGAAGTAAGGCCTCCAGGGGAGTCAGCCTGTCCTGCAGCTGTCTGGACACTGCAGTTAGCAAGGACGCACAAGCTGTACTGCACCCAGCCAGGTCTTCATCCTTCACGTAGTTCAGCAGGACGAAGTACCAGTACACCGAGCCTACAAGAAACAACATAATCTGTTTTTCTTCCTCCTGCTCCAATACAAAGAACTTAAATTACAGTTTTATCAGTGTAACAGTTTTTCCTGGAATTTTATCTCTTCGCTCTGGAAATAAAATCCTTAAGGGCAACTTACAATGAACAAAAAGAGAAACTAAGAACAATGACAATACACATAGCCTCCTGAAGCACAGTCTTACACAAATACTTTCAAACGGAAGTGAAGATAGCTCAGCCAATAATGTGTTTGCCTTGAGAACAGGATGTGTGCAATCATCAGTACCCATGGAAAAAGTACCAGACAGGGAGGTGCATGCCCGAGGACTGGGGAAGTGAATACAGGCAGATACCTAGAGCTTCCTGGCCAGCCTATGTAGCCTAAATAGTGAGCTCGCGGCCCAAGGGGCAAACCTACCTCAAAATAAGTAGACACATTCCTGAGGATGTCTTCTAGTGCGCTCATGAGCACACACGGACTCACATACAAACACATATACAGGCCCCTCCCCCAGAAAAAGGAAAAGGGGTGGGAAAAGAAGAATCTCAGTGTTTCTATAGTGTCAAACTAGAACTCTATTAAGTACACATCAGAATTTTAAGCAACCTCCACCCAAAAATGTCCTCATGAAACTAACTGAAAGATCAGAGACGACTGTACTGAATAATGTAGTCCAAACAACTCTATTCCAATATAAGAACTTTAGCCAATTTATGTTCAATTGTGAAGAGTCTATCTGAATGAACTCTGAGAATATTTATACCAGCAACAGAGACAAAGTCCCAGTGAAATATTTATCTACTGATGAAACCTAGTGAAGAAGGTTCTGAGGAGAGGTAGGAAGGTTTGTGTGCCTAAACTTTTAGAACTTGGGGAGGGGTGAGGGAGGAAGAACCTGGAGTTCAAGGCCAAGTACAGAACTAGTAATACAAAGTTCAAGTCAGTGTGAGCTGTATGAGATTGTAGCTCTCAAAAATAATTGATGTGAATAAACAGAATACAGTCAGAAATGCCTAATAAAAACTGATACTAGAAACAATAGGTTGAATCAGTAGTCCTTTATTGTAATAGCAGAAAACAGTAAAAAAGAATCCTTTATTGCTATTTTGGTGGATTGCTGTGCAAGTCCCTACTTGAAACTACTTTTTTTTTTTCATTTTATAGAGAGAACATTAGTGCACCAGGCCCTTAGCTACTTCAATCGAACTCCAGACACTTGCACCACCTAGTGGGCATGTGTGACCTTGCGGTTACCTCACCTTTCTGTGTCTGCCTTAGGGGGATCTGGAGAGTGGAACATGAATCCTTGGGGTTTGCAGGCAAGAGCCTTTACCACTAATCCATCTCTTTAGCCTGAGAATTTTATGAGATTTCCTTGAATTCTTCCAGATTCATACAAAAAGAACACTGGTACCTTCTGGGGAGTCTGACATGGCCCAATTGTTCCTAATCACACGCAACAGACTCATATATGCAATGGTACATGAACTGTTTTATTTACCTATGACATGTCATTTATGACATGTGATCTGTGGTTAACAATCAAACAATTTAATGATTTTAATATGGTACAGAGGTATGTGTTGAGTGGCTGCTTTTTTCTGTTCCTCTAATCTACTATGAGGAATGTTATTAGAGAGTACATATGCAATCTAGAACAAATTATCAGGCTGGAGAGATATTTAATAGTTAAGGCACATGCCTGTAAAGCCTAAGGAGCCAGGTTTGATTCTCCAGGTCCCACATAAGCCAAGTGCACATGGCAACCCATGCATCTGGAGATCATATGCAGTGGCTAGGGGCCCTGGTGTGCCCATTCTCCCTCCTCCAAACAAATAAATCTTTTTAAAGACCAAGCCGGGTGTGGTGGCGAATGCCTTTAATCCCAGCACTTGGGAGGTACAGGTAGGAGGACTGCCAAGAGTTCAAGGCCACCCTGAGACTCCAAAGTGAATTCCAGGTCAGCCTGGGCTAGAGCGAAACCCTACCTTGAACAACCAAAAAAAAAAAAAGGACCTAATTATCAAACCCCCCAGGAGGGGGAGGGGGACCAGATATGCTACAGGAAAAAAATTGAATAGAGAAAAGAAATACCTTCTAAGTTAACCACTATGATGACACTTATTTCTGATAAAAGTAACGTTACATACCTCCAGTGGCTGCTGCTGGCAAAAACGACATATTATCAAGTAAAGCCTTCAACAGAACAGATCCAAATCCAGGCTGACATGGGTCACACTTGCCATTACTGAAAGTTTTAATAAGAAAAACTTTATAAATATAATTCATGATTTAAATTCAATCATATCCAGGCATGGTGGTACACACCTTTAATCTTAGCACTCGGGAGGCAGAGGTAGGAGGAATACCGTTGAGTTCAATAAACCTGATATACTACTTTAAAAATCTTTAAGCTGGGAACAGTGGCACATGCCATCAATCTCAGCACTTGGGAGACAGAGGTAGGAGAATCACTGTGAGTTCAGGGCCAGCCTGAGACTACATATTGAATTCCAGATTAGCCTGGGCTACAGTGAGACCCTACCTCAAAAAACCATAAACAAGGGCTGGAGAGTTTGCTTAGTGATTAACTCATATGCCTGCAAAGCTAAAGGACTCAGTTTCTATTCCCTAGGACCCACGTTAGCCAGATGCACAAGATGGCGCACGCGTCTGGGAGTTCATCTGCAATGGCTGGAGGCCCTGGTGCGCCCATTCTCACTCTCATTATCTCTCCCTCTCTCTGTCTCAAATAAAGAAATAAAAGAAATAAAATGTTTTTTTTTTAAAAAAAAAAAACCCTTTAAAATACATTTACTGAAAATCTGCCCTAAGGCCCTATAAAGATACAGCAAGATAATGAAGACTAAATGTAGACAGTGGGTTTCATTGGTGGGGGCAGGGGCAGATCCAGGGAGTTTGAAGCAGGTTCTTACTGTAAACCCAGGCTGACCTTGCAATAATGCCTCACCCTACCCAGGGCTATCATTAAGGCACACACTCTCACACTTAAAGAGTCTTTATGACTTTTTTTAACGAACAAACCACTATTGTTACTAAAAAGGGTTAGGAATAAGTAGATAAACTCATTATTCCCCATTTGGATTTTTTATTTATTTATTTGAGAAAGAGAGACAGAATGGGCGCACCAGCACCTCCGGCCACTGCAAATGATCTCCAGATGCATGCGCCCCCTTGTGCATATGGCTTACATGGGTCCTAGAGAATCAAACCTGAATCCTTTGGCTTTGTAAGCAAATACCTTAACCGCTAAGCCATCTCTCCAGGCCCATTAGGTCTTAAACATTTCCTAAACAACTGTTTCAGTACTTATAGGAAATAACCTGTGAATGTTAGAGAAAATGTTAAGATAATTATGTAATAAGGAATAAGACAGACCTAGATAATCGTTGACAAAAACTGAGGTAAAGGTTCCTTACCAAATTTTCCAAACCAGGCCAGGCGTGGTGGCAAATGCCTTTAATCCCAGCACTCGGGAGGCAGAGGTAGGAGGATCGCCATGAGTTCCAAGGCCACCCTGAGACTACATAGTGAATTCCAGGTCAGCCTGGGCTAGAGTGAAACCCTACCTCAAAAAACAAAACAAAACAAATTTTCCAAACCATAGCTAACAGGCAAAAAAAAAAAAAAAAAAAAAAACAGACTAACAGAGAGATTTATGTAACATGGTATTTTGTTCTAAAAGCTTAGTTAATCCTTTTTTTTGGTTTTCCAAGGTAAGGACTCACTCTAGACCATGCTGACCATTCACTATGTACTCTCAGGGTGGCCTAGAATTTACAGCTATTCTCCTACCCCTGCCTCGAGAGTGCTGGGACTGAAGTTGTACGCCATCACACTGGGCTCAAAATTATTCATCAGAATGCCAATAACCCCTATCAACTGTTGAAATGCTAAGTTATACACACATATTCAATGAGGCTCAAAATACATTACAGCCAAGGTTCCACAACCAAATCACGGATAATCCTACAAAGTGTGCTTTCAACTTACAAACACACCAACCAGGGCTGGAGAGATGTCTCAGCAGATAAAAACTCTTGCAGCCAGGGCTGGAGAGATGGCTTAGCAATTAAGCACTTGCTTGTGAAGCCTGAGGACCCCAGTTCGAGGCTTGATTCTCCAGGACCCACGTTAGCCAGATGCACAAGGGGGAGCAAGCATCTGGAGTTCGTTTGCAGTGGCTGGAGGCCCTGGCGCGCCCATTCTCTCTGTCTATATCTGCCTCTCTCTCTCTCTCTCTCTCTCTCGCTCGCTCGCTCTCTGTCCGTCACTTTCAAATAAATAAATAAAAATTTAAAAAAAAAAAAAACTCTTGCAGCCTAGGCTTGATGCCCCAGTTCCCACATAAAGCCATACGCACAAAGTGGTTCACACATCTAGAGTTTGTTTGCAGTGGCACACCCATTCTCATTCATCTATCCATCCATTCTCTCCCTCCCTCCCTCTCTCTCTCTCTGCTTGCAAATATAAATATAAATATAAATATAAATGTATGTATGTATATATTTTTTTTCCAAGGTAGGGTCTAGCTCTAGCCCAGGCTGACCTGGAATTCACTATGGAGTCTCAGGGTGGCCTTAAATTCACAGCAATCCTCCTACCTCTGCCTCCCAAGTGCTAGGATTAAAGACTTGCACCGGGCTGGAGAGATGGCTTAGCGGTTAAGCACTTACCTGTGAAGCTTAAGGACCCCAGTTCGAGGCTTGATTACCCAGGACCCACGTTAGCCAGATTCACAAGGGGGCGCATGCGTCTGGAGTCCGTTTATGGTGGCCGCAGGCCCTGGAGTGCCCATTTTCTCTCTCCCTCTCTCTCCCTCTATCTCTCTCTCTGTCGCTTTCAAATAAATAAATAAGAATAAACAAAAAAAATTAAAGGCTTGTGCCACCATGCCCAGCCATAAAAATATTTTTAAGGGGGCTAGAGATATGGATTAGCGGTTAAGGCATTTGCCTGCGAAGACAAAGGACCCAGGTTCGATTCCCCAGGACCCACTTTAGCCAGATGCCCAAGGGGCACAAGCGTCTAGAGTGCTTTTGCAGTGGCTAGAGGCCCTGGCACGCCCATTCTCTCTCTTCTCTATCCCTCTTTCTCTGTCAAATAAATAAACTAAAATATAAAAAATATATACGTATATATATGATATATATATGGAAATATCTTTAAGGGCTGGAGAGATGGCTGAGAGATTAAAGCACTTGTCTATAAAGACTAAGAACCCAGGTTTGATTCCCCAGTACCCACATAAGCTAGATGCACAAGGTGGCAAAAGCATCTGGAGTTCATTTACAGTGGCTAGAGACCCTGACACACCCATTCTCTCTCTCTCTCAAATAAAGAAAGAAGCTGAGCCGGGCGTGGTGGCGCACGCCTTTAATCCCAGCACTCGGGAGGCAGAGGTAGCAGGATCGCCGTGAGTTCGAGGCCACCCTGAGACTACATAGTGAATCCCAGGTCAGCCTGGGCTAGAGTGAGACCCTACCTCGAAAAACCAAAAAAAAAAAAAAAAAAAAAAAAAAGAAAGAAGCTGAATAAACAAAACAGACATTTTTTAAAATATACCTTTTTAAAATAACAAAGCATACCAACCTAATGCATAATGCTAGAAACCGGGCACACTTATGGGCTATACTTCGTCCTGCCTCAAAGAAGCAAACACGTACGATGTCTGAAAGGCATTTCCGTGTTTTTGACAGGAGGCTCTCATTTCCTTCCTTTGAGCTGCAAAATATTAGCAGATAAACAAGACTGATTTTAAACACTGAAACCTATCAGCAAAAGGACATGCATCAATACATGCAAATCGTAATCATTAACCTTCCAGGTCCATTTGCATGAACTCCAGCTAGCCAACAGAGCGTGTCCAAAACAAGGCTCTGCGCATGTTCTGTGATCTGGCTATCATCTGCTTTTCTGCATAGAGTGTTAAGAAGCTTCTCGTGAAATTCAGAAAACTGTAACATGGCACATCGCTGAACCCTAAAAAAGAAAACAGAAATATGTTACAAAAGAACACAGAAGAAAGAATTTGACTAAAATGTTGGGTAGTGTTTCTTTTTGTTTGTTTTCTTTGCTTTGTTTTTCGAGGTAGGGTCTCACTTTACCTCAGGCTGACCTGGAATTCACTATGTAGTCTCAGGGTGGCCTTGAACTCATGGCGATCCTCCTACCTCTGCCTCCTGAGTGCTGGGATTAAAGGCGTGCGCCACCACACCCCAGCTTTAGTGTTTCATTTTAAACCACAAACATGAAAACCTTTTGTTTTTTCCATTTATTTTTATGTACTTATTTGAGAGCAACAGACAGAGAGAGAAAGAGGCAAATGAGAGAGACACTGCAAACAAACTCCAGATGCACGCGCTTCCTTGTGCATCTGGCTAACCTGGGTCCTGGGGAATCAAGCCTCGAACTGGGGTCCTTAGGCTTCACAGGCAAGCGCTTAACTGCTAAGCCATCTCTCCAGCCCAAACATGAAAACTTTTAAAATACACAACACATTAAGGGGCTGAAGATGTAGTTCAACATTAACAGTCCTTATGTACTTCATAAACCACCACCAGTTTAAGCCCAACAACAGCTCTTCTAAAACAGGAAGAAAAAAGAAGAGGGAGCCTCACAAAGGCTGACTATATGTAGTAGTAGAACCTTAAAAATGTTTTTCGATTTATTTATTTATTTATTTATTTAAGAGAAAAAAATTAAAGTTAAACTCATATTCTCACAGAGATTACAATTTCCTAAAAGAAATTGAAAGCAAACCATGATGTTCAGGCTGAGCCAGGCATGGTGGTGCACACCTTTAATCCCAGCACTCGGGAGGCAGAGGTAGGAGGATCACTGTGAGTTCAAAGCCACCCTGAGACTACAGAGTGAATTCCAGGTCAGCCTGGGCTAGAGTGAGACCCTACCTTGAAAAAACAAAAAAAGAGAAAAAAAAATTTTTTTCAGGTAAGGATGTGTTTTCTATCATGTATGCATTTGTACTTTTACCACTGAAAGAACAGCAGAAGAGCCAGGCATGGTTCTAAGTGCCTGTAATCCTACAACCTGGGGGGGGGGGGTACAGACAGGAAAATAAAGGCTAGCCTGGGCAACATGAAGCTCTATCTCAAGATAACAAGAGCATTGAAGAAGTTGCTCAGTGGTTAAGGCATTTGATTGCAAAGCCTAAGAACCTGGGTTTGATTCCCGAGCACCCATGTAAGCCAGATGCATGTATCTAGAGTTCGTTTGCAATGCCTGGAGGCCCTGGAATGTTCATTCATTCATATTCTCTCTCCCTCCCTCTCCCTCTCTCTCAAATAAAGAATAAATTTAACAAAAAATAATTTTAAAAAATATGGCCAAAGGAAGAGTAGGACTGCTTACAATGAGCTCTTCCAGACACACAATGGCCCGGAAATCCATGACCTCGCAGGGCCTGGCACTACCTACCCAAGACCCCATAACAGAAGGAGAAGATGACAATCCACAACCTCGCAGTGCCTGGCACTACCTACCCAAGACCTCATAACAGAAGGAAAGATGACAATCCACGACCTCGCAGTCCCTGGCACTACCTACCCAAGACCTCATAACAGAAGATGACGACATCAGGATATAAGAAGGACTAACTGGGCTGGAGAGATGGCTTAGCGGTTAAGTGCTTGCCTGTGAAGCCTAAGGACCCCGGTTCGAGGCTTGATTCTCCAGGACCCACGTTAGCCAGATGCACAAGGGGGCGCACACGTCTGGAGTTCGTTTGCAATGGCTGGAAGCCCTGGTGCGCCCATTCTCTCTCTTTCTATCTGCCTCTTCCTCTCTCTGTCACTCTCAAATAAATAAATAAAAATGAACAAAACAAATTTTTTAAAAAAAGGACTAACTGAGTGGACGGTGTGGTAGAGACTGAATTTGTGAGGGGAAGTAGGGAAGGGGCAGGAATTACCATGTCTTACTATCTATAATTATGAAAAGTTGTCAATAAAATGAAAAAAGCAGGGCACGGTGGCACACACCTTCAATCCTAGCACTTGGGAGTCAGAGGTAGGAGTGCTGTCGTTACCTGGAGGCCAGCCTGAGACTACCTAGTGAATTCCAGGCCAGCTTGAGCTACAGCAAGACCCTACCTTGGGGTGGGGTGGAGGGGGAGTGATGAGAGGAGGGGTGGGTGATGTTTCTATGTTAAGGTTTTAACATTTGGTACAGTTCTAAACATGGACCTCAAAATTTTCATGATGGGACTGAAGAACTGGCTTAGCAGTTAAGGTGCTTACATACAAAGCTGAAGGACCCAGGTTCAATTCCCAAGGACCCATGTAAAGCCAGATGCATCAGGTAGCACATGCATCTAAAGTCCATTTGCTGTGGCTAAAGGCCCTAGCTCATCCATATTTTCATCCCACCCCCTTCTTTCTCTCTTTCCTTCTCTCTTTCAAATACATAAATGAAACATTTAAAAAACTGTATTCAAGCCAGGCATGATGGCGTATGCCTTTACACCCAGCACTCAGGAGGCACAGGTAGGAGGATCGCCATGAGTTTGAGGCCACCTTGAGACTACAGAATGAATTCCAGGTCAGCCTGGACCTCCAAAAACAAAAAAAAAAAAAAAAAAATTAGAATTAAAAAATTAAAAAAATTGTATTCATGATAAAATATTATAACTATTATCATAATAATAACGCTGTTAATCCTTAGACCTTCGAAACTCAACTAATTTAATTTTAATTCCTTTTACTTACAGTCAGCTCACATTCAAATGGTCATGACACAATCTAACTTCATCTACCTTGATAACCCTACAAGCCCTAAATGTTTACAAGAATGAGAACACTAGACCTCCCCTTAACTCCTTGTTTTGCTTTTTTCTCATCAACATTTTCTTCCAGAACTGTCTTCCTGCCCTCCACCACTACATTTTTGGGTACCTTAGAAACACCCACTGTGTGAGAGTCCACACTGCCATACCCAATGACCCCACTCAGCTTGAAGAAGCCTGATCAGGCACCCTAATGGCACTTAGGGTCATTTCTTCAGAGGGGGAACTTGAGGCAGTTTAGGGGTGACTGGGCCCTTACAAGTAAAAGACAGGAACATCCTTGGGCCTGCCTATAAAGTCTCTACTTTGCTAGAGAGCAGAGAAGGATCTGGCTCCTCCTTATCTCTTATTACTGATAAGGGAGTTCCCAAGATCTGTTTTCCCATGAACAACCTAATCCCCTCCCTGGGTCAAAGCATTCCAGGAAGATTTAAATCTTATCCTGGAATTATGGTTATTTAAACTCAGCCCAGAAACTATGTGACACGGGTGGCTAGCTAAGGCTCCAATGGACTCTATACGTGACCCCAGTGTGGGCCACAGGTTGGGCTTCACACCCTCACCCCCCTCACGGTGAGGACCCTGCACTTCCTCCTCTTTCCTCCTCCTAATTTAGCAAGTCTATAAACCTTGAAGGAAAAAGAAAACTATGAGGAGGGGAGGGGAGTGGAGCAGAAGAGAGAGCAGACGAAGATGATATGAATTACCTTTCCTTAGACACTGATGTTTTCTTAAACCGTCGAATGGTGACTGATACCTCCTGAAGTAAGTCACAGCCCCGGAGATTTTCAGATTTACGAGTGCCACTTGCATTTTCATTCTTAACATTAGATGATTTTTCCTAAACATACAAATTTAAACAATTTTCCACAAACAAATGAAACAAAAGCCTATTTTAAATCAAAGTAATAAAAACAAATAAATTACAACTATAAGTAAAAAAATATAAATTGCAAATTAAAGGGCAGCTCTTACCACCGCATTATTAACTTAATAATTTCCCACATATAATGGAGAATACAAAAACAGCCAAGCTGGAGAGATGGTTTAGCAGTTAAGGCAGTTGCTGCAAAGCCTAAGAACCCATGTTCAACTCTCTAGATCCCACATAAACTAAAAGCACAAGGAGAGGCATTGCAAGGTGGCAAAGGTATCTGGAGTTCAATTGCAGTGGGTGGAGGCCCTGGTGTACCAATTCTCTGTGTGTGTGTGTCTGTCTCTCTCTTTCTCCTCTCCTCTCCTTTCCCCCCCAAAAAAAATTTTTTAAATATATTTTTAAGTCACTACAAAGAAAAGAATAAACAAAAGTCAAGTAAAAAGCCAATGAAAGGTCCTTGCACGTGTTTATCAAATCTGAACCACACATTTGAAATGGCATTGTTTTCAGTTCACACCTTGCCGGCAGCAACTTTTGCCAAGAGAGAAGCAAGCGAGTAGCCCTTGTTACTCTGGTGTTTCAAAGACGGAAGTCTTACGACAGGACGAAGGCCACCATTACAAATCTCATCTGTTCCTCTTTCATTTACTGCTTTGACGTGAATTAAAAATGAACGATATTTGCCTCCTGCCATACCTGGAATCACCAACAAAGCAAGCTGTTATTCACCTACATACAACAAGGTAAATAACAAATCCACAAACAAGTTGTGTAAACCTTTTGGCATGTCTGTCCCCAAGGACATTATTTATCTCAGAGGTAAAATGCTATGAACTACAGAAAAACATAAAAAACAAATTGAACTGTGCTTTCTGGAGTGCCAAAAATAACTGTGGTGGCAAGTGTATCCAATCCATCTAGCCTTCTTACACAGGCATGCGTGTACACAAGTGTGTGCACACATACACATAGCATTTTTTAAATTAGCAAAGGTTTGCTGGGCATGGTGGAACATGCCTTGGGCACAGGCAGAATCACTGTGAGTTAAAGATTTGCCTAGAACTACAATGTAAATTCTAGGTCAGCCTAGACTGAGACCCTGCATTGGGGGGGAGGGGAGGCTTTGGGGAGGGTCACAGTTTCATTACATAAGAAGTGTGCTCAAAACTGGAAGAGACAAGGCACAGCTAAAATCCCAGCACCCTGTAAAGTAGAGGCAGAAGGACCAGCAGTTCAAGAACACTTTTGGCCACATAGTGAATGTGAGCCCAACCTGAGCTACCTGTGACCCTGTCTCAAAAAGCAACTTCAAGGCTGGAGAGAGATGGCTTAGCAGTTAAGCACTTGCCTGTGAAGCCTAAGGACACTGGTTCGAGGCTTGATTGATTCCCCAGGACCCATGTTGGCCAGATACACAAGGGGGTGCACGCATCTGGAATTCGTTTGCAGTGGCTGGAGGCCCTGGAGCACCCATTCTCTCTATCTGCCTCTTCCTCCCTCTGTCACTCTCAAATAAATAAATAATAAAAACTATATATATAATAAAATAAAAGCAACTTCAAAGGCAGGATCACACAAAAACAGTTGTTAGCTGGACGTCCTGGCACACGCCTTTAATCCCAGCACTTGGGAGGCAGAGGTAGGAGGATCACCCACTGTGAGTTCATGGCCACATTGAGACTACATAGTGAATTCCAGGTCAGCCTCCAAAAAAAAAAAAAAAAAAAAAAAAATCACAGTTGCTGAGGGCAGAAATAACCTCACACACAGAAGCTAGTAAAATTCCTAATGAAAGTCCCAAACAGAACTGATTTTCATGATGTTTGTTTAAAAGTATTTTTATAGCTGTGATATTGTTTATTACACTTATATAAAATACATTATTTCACCTTTAACAAGCTTGGGGCTTGTTAATGTCAACATCCCAGCATGCCCTGATAGATCAAGGCCACTAGCCAGCCATACTGGGCCACACAGAATGTCTTCTTTATGATCCTCTAAAAATGGACATAATCTAAGACCTGAAAGCAAAGTACATATGTTTTTTAGTTCGATATTTGAAATACAATAATAAGTATATATCCATTCTAGTTACATATAATACTAACACATGAAATACAAGTGAGAATGTGATCACTAAGAAATCATTGCCATGCTAAGAAAATATAATCAATTATCTGTTATGTTATATGTGTTGCTAACTACAATCATTTTACATTTAACTTTGATTTTCAAGAAATAATTTATGCAACCATGACTTGATTTCAAATCCCAAGGAATTAAAAATAAAAAATAAAGCATTAGTGCAACTGTATTCACAAGGATGAGCTGAAAGTTAAAGCAGACTGCTAAAGCAGAACTATAGGTTATTTGCAACCATGTTTTTAAAACCAAATTTTTGCAAGCCAAAAGGGAATCTTTGCCCAACATGACGCATTTGGAGCACTACTCCTCTTACTGCGAGGGACGGCGCTCTGTAACTTAACTCACACTGTGACTCCTCTACATCCATGGGCTGCATTTCTTCATTCAAATCAACCAGTGACGGTTTCCCATTTTGTTCCACTTCAATGTTAAGAGCTGGAGACAAAGGAAAGGTGATCTGCCTATCTACTGCTGTTTCTAGAGGATAAAAATATTAGTAAACTTAATTTTGCTTAATATCAATGATATTTTGTGCCTAAAAAAATCTACCACTTTCTATTAATTTGGGACTACCATGATGCTCATCATAAATGTTGCTTGTCAGGAGAAAAAATTTAACTCAATTATTTTATACACTTTCTCTCATTAATGGTGATGAAATGCTCACCTGAAATAATAACCTCTTGGCAAGTAATTAAAAATTCTTGCCAGGCATGGTGGCACAGCCTTTAATCCCAGTACTTGGGAGGCAAAGGTAGGAGGATCACCATGAGTTCGAGGCCACTTTGAGACTACATAGTCAATTCCAAATCAGTTTGGGCAAGAGCGAGACCCTACCTCAAAAAAAAACAAAACTAAAGTTCTGCCAGGTGTGCTGGCACACGCCTTTAATCCCAGCACTTGGGAGACAGAGGTAGGAGGATTGCCATGAGTTTGAGGCCACCCTGAGACTACATAGTGAATTCCAGGTAAGGCTGGGCTAAAGCAAAACCCCACCTCCAGAAAAAAAAAAAAAAAAAAAAAAAAAATTCTTACACTAAGCTGCACAATACAAGTACCTGCAGAGTTTGAAAAAATAGCAACAGGGCTGGAGAGATGGCTTAGCAGTTAAGGTGCTTGCCTTCAAAGCCAAAGGACCTCAGTTCGATTCTGGAGTTTGTTTATAGTAGCTGGAAGCCCTGGTGCGCCCATTCTCTCTCTCAATCTCTCCCCCACCCTCTCTCAAATAAATAAATAAAAATATTTTTTAAAATACCAACAGCTTAAGTACTAGACCCCATTCAATAACCCTGTCATGATGTGAAAGAATACACATGTGTGCTCACTTAAATATACAAACTCATATGATTCTGTTTTGTTTCCTTTTGGTTTTTGGTTTTTGAAGGTAGGGTCTCACTCTAGCCCAGGCTGACCTGGAATTCACTATGGAGTCTCAGGGTGGCCTCAAACTCACAGGGATCCTACCTCTGCCTCCCAAGTGCTGCAATTAAAAGGTGTGTGCCACTACCCCCGGCACTGAAATTTGTAGCAAAGGAAAATTTTTCAGATTTCAGTGTTTTCAACCCTAACTGTTCAGTTACCATTTTACAATAAAATTATTCCACTTTTTAAATTAACCTTTTGGAACAAACAAATTGTCGAGAACTGACACCTAATTCCCAAATTGTACAACGGATTTTAAAAATTCAGTGTATCAAACTGTAAAAAAAAAGAATAAAAACATGTATATTCCTGGCACTTCATGAAAGGCTGGCTACGATAATTACTTTAAAATAGCAATTCGGGGCTGGGGAGATGGCTCAGCTGATAAAGGCACTTGTTTGAAGCTTGCCAGCCCAGGTTCCACTCTCCAGTACCCACACACAGCCAGATGCAAAAGTGGTGCATCTGCCTCAAGTTTGTTTTCAGTGGCAAGAGGCCCTAAAAGTGCCCATTCTTCCCTCCCTCTGTCAAATAAATTAATAAAAGTGTTTTTCAAAACTAGCAATTTCTGAAACAGTTTTTCTTACTAACAGTTCTCTAAGGAAAGAAAGGAACAAAGCTAGTAATTCTAAAAGTGAAACAAGTTCACAAAGAAACTCATCTCACATTCAAAAAACATGAGTAAAAATATCCAAGTTTATGAATTCCAAAGATTGCTACATTACTGGAAAACTCTAAAATGTCTTTTGTATTATTAAAAAAAAAAAAAATCACATAGCCTACTGCAGACAAGTAGCTCTGAGGAAAAGAGACAGCAGAACCTAACCAGACAAGTTAAAAATTCATTTTTTAAGAAACCAAGCACAAGATCCATTCTTACCGCTGACTTTCCCCAGGCCTGGGGCTTTGTTTTTCAGCAGTGTCACTTGTATCTGTGGAATATTGGTGATGTTTGAGTTTAAGACGAATTTGAAGTCCACATGTCCAACCATACAGGCTTTAGGTAGAACTAATTCAAATACATGTTCATCCCAGCTGTTGCTGTCAAGTAAGGGAGAAAATGCTAAATAAAGCAAAAATCTTCATTTATTCTAAACATATAATTAGCATCGCCAATCCAGCTTTTTGGTTTACATACAATGTCCAATAACACTCAGTGTTTATCAAACTGGTTGTGGAAACGTTGGTCCGCATCCCAGAGGTCAGGAGCACCCATAGTTTAAGGTCAACCTTGGGCCACTGTGAGACACTAGCTCAAAAAAAGTTTCTCAAGGGATAAGTAGAGAACATAAACATCCCACAAAAGAAAAGTAAACTTGGGAAAGCGGGTGATCTTGCCTGAGGAAGGTATGCCTGCCTCAGTCCTATTCCACCAGAAAGACACTGCATGCATCAGAATCACCTGCACCCTTACACCTCACCCAAGCTCTATGGATGGAGCTCCAGAATCTTCATTATAAAACAAGTCCCTTCAAAGTCATCCATTCTCTGACTAGAAATTCTTCATTTCTTTCACACCAGATATATTTTATCAGAAAACTCTATTCCTTCTATCTCCACATTATATCCAAAAGAACAACTTTCTTTTCACCATCTCCATCACTATTATTATAGTGCAAGCAATCAATGGCAGTTCAGCAATCAAACTAGAATCCGTTCTTTGGTCACTGTCCGACAAACACGCAACACGGACTGAGGGAGCGCGTTACCTGTCGGTCTGCAGCTTCCAGGTCCGGGTGTGCTGCGCGGCGTCGCCGTGGTGCTGCTGGTGCAGGTGCTGAGGATGCCTCCGCTGCTGCTGCTCCTGCTGGACCTCCACCCAGCACGGGGGAACCGTGGCTGAAAAGCGTGGAGTCAGGGTCTCAAAGCGGGTTAGCTCAACTAGCGATGTCAAGATTTCCAGGGTGAATGGCTGGTCCACCAGCAAATCGACTCCTTTACAGTAGTGAAAGTAATATTACAAACAGATTTTTAAAAAGAACAAGAAAAAGAAGAAATCCTGTTCTTATTGTTTTGTCTATTCAACTACAACTTCTCCAAATATTTAATTTTTGTCTGTTTGTTTTGTTTTTCAAGGTAGGGTCTCACTTTAGCACAAGCTGACATGGAATTCACTATGTAGTCTCAGGGTGGCCTTGAACTCTTGGTGATCCTCCTACCTCTGCCTCCCAAAGGCTGGGATTAAAGGCGTGCGCCACCATGCATGTCCAGCTAATATTAAATACTGCTGAACTAAGGTAAATAACACTGGCAGAATAATAATAGTACAGAAGAAAATCCCACCTTGACGATTTTGAATTATAAATGGAGTATGTACTTTTGGAAAAACTTAAACCCCCTCTATTAGAAGTCTTACACTTATAAGTAAATAAGGACAGCAAAACCAGTGCTATTAAAATGAAAATCCGATCAATAGTTAACTTTTATCACTTGTTATTTTAGACCCCAAATAACTATTTCCTTTTATAATCAACTAAAATTTTAACAACTACCAAAAACTATTCTGGTGTCACTAAACAAGTGTAAGCATAAAAATTAAACAAGGGCTGGGGAGATGTCTCAATGATTAAATACACTTGCTGGGGCTAGAGAGATGGCTCAGCAGGTTAATGGAGCTTGCTTGCAAAGCCTGGCAGCCTGCATTTGATTCTGTAATAACCATGTAACGCCAGATGCACAAAAGTGGCACATGCATCTGGAAGTTGTTTATAGCAGCTAAAGGCCCTGGCATGCCTAAACTCTATATCATCTCTGTCTCTCTCAAGTAACTGTTAATTTAAAAAAAAAAAAAAAAAGGAATGAACTTTAGCCAGGCACAGTGGCACATGCCCTTAGTCCCAGCACTTGGGAGGCAGAGGCAGTGGGATCACTGGGGAGTTTAAGGCTAGCCTGGAAATACAGAGTGAATTACAGTTCAGCCTGGGCTACTCTCTACCTGAGGGGAGGAGTACTTGTTGCACAAACCTGATGGCCTAAGTTAAAATCCCCAAAACACATATAAAGCCAGGGAACAAGTAACGCACATGTCTGGAATCTCAATATGCATCTACTAACGGGACTACCTCAGCACCCCAGAGAAACCCAAAGCACAAGCGACACTGAGTCTGAGGATCACGGTAGCCAACAACCCCGGGTTGAATTCTGACCTCTACCCATGCATCATGATATGCACTCACAAAATCATTTAAAAATGTAATATCTGAGCCAGGCATGATGGCGTACACCTTTAATCCCAGCACTCGGGAGGCAGAGGTAGGAGGACCACAATGAGTTCAAGGCCACCCAGAGACTACAGAATGAATTCCATGTCAGCCTGAGCTAGAGTGAAAGCCTACCTCAAAAAAAAAAAAAAGTACCTGGGGCTGCAGAGATGACTCAGTGGCTAAGGTACTTGCCTTCAGAGCCCAATGACCCAAGATCTGATTCCCTGGGACCCACATAACCCAGATGTACAAACAGACACAGGCATTTGGAGTTAACCTGCAGCAACTAGAGACCTTGGGATATCAACTCTGTCTGTCTCTCTTTGCTCTCTACTTGAAAATAAATTTTTTAATGTAATATCTGGGACTAGAAACATGGCTTAGCGGTTAAGGCACTTGTCTGAGAACCCTAAGGACCCTGGTTCAATCCCCAGTACCCACATGAGCCAGATGCACAAGGGGTGCGTGTATCTGGAGTTTCTTTGCAGTGGCTGGAGGCCCTGGCGTACCCATTCTCAATTTCTCTCACTCGCTCGTTCGCTCTCTCATAAATAAATAAAAATAAAATGTTTTTTTTAAACGTAGTATCTAGAGAGTGAGACCCTACCTTAAAAAAAAAAAAAATCAGTATCTGGGCTGGAGATATGGCTTAGCGGTTAAGGTACTTAACTGCAAAGCCAAAGGACCTTGGTTCAATTACCCCAGGACCCACGTAAGCCAGATGCACAAGGGGGCACATGAATCTGGAGTTTGTTTACAGTGGCTAGAGGCCCTGATGTGCCCATTCTTTCTCTAATAAATAAATAAATAGACAGACAGACAGACAGACAGATAGATAGATAGATAGATATTTTTAAAATGTAGTATCTGAGCAGAGTGTATGACACATGCCTTTAATCCCAACATTTGGGAGGTAGAGATAGGAGGATCACCATGATTTCGAGGGGAGCCTGAGACTACATAGTGAATTCCAAGTCAACCTGGGATAAAGCAAGACCCTTCCTCAAAAAAAAAAAAAAAAAAAAAGTAAAGAAAAGAAAAAACTTACCTGAAATGCCAGGACTTGAAGGATTTGATAAAGGTTTGGAACCTTCTAAAGATGGTTCTATTCCTTTAGAAAGAGATCCATCCACTAGAATATCAGCTTCATCAATATCATCACAGGTCCCTCCAATTTGGAGAAAATGAAGCTCACCACCTATAGTATAGTAAAAATTCCATTAGCAGAAAAACATTCAATGCAATGGTATTCAGTTAAACCCCTTAATTTAGGGCTGGAGAGATGACTTAGTGGTTAAGGTGCTTGCCTGCAAAGCCAAAGAACCCAGGTTCAGTTCTCAGGACCCATGTAAATCAAATGCACAAGGTGGCTGAATGCCCTGGTGCACCCATTCTCTATCTGGCCCCTCCCTTAATAAAATCTTAAAAAAAAAAATGACTGGGTGACAGTGTATTATAGCACAAGCAGATCTGTAGCTATACTTCCAACATGACACACTAGGATGGGAAGTACTTTTTCTAACAGAGCAACTTGAACTAGACAAAACTGTCCTTCAACCAGGTTGCAGAAGCATGAACAGCAGCCAAGTCACTGTGACTTCCAAAGGAAGCTTGCCTGAATTGAAGAGCTTTGTGAGTTCAAAGTGGTGATTTCAGTGGCAAGAGAGTAAGGAGGCCATCTAGCTCAAGTTGGGATAAGCAAAGCAGTGGAATATCTGATATTTAACAGAATTACAAGATGTAAGGAAAGCACAAAAGGTTTGATAAATTGTCCAGACAACAAGTTAATCAAAGGTTATACACACGTGTAGTGACCAAGGGGGGGGCCCATGTCAACTAAGCAGACTAAGACTCCACTTCTATGTAAGAAACCTGAAAAATCCCAACAGAAAATAAAGGTCCACTGGCAGAGAAGATGGCTCAGCTGTTAAAGGTACTTGCTTGCAAAGCATCCTGGCACAGGTTCAATTCCACAGTACTCACATGAAGCAAGATGCACAAAGTAGCACGTGCATCTGGTGTCCAATTGCAATGACAAAAATCCCTGGCATGCCCAACTCTTGCCCTCCCAACTTGCAAACTAATGAAAGTTTTTTCGTATATTTTCATTTTATTTATTTGAGAGAGAGAGAGAGAGAGAGAGAGAGAGCCAGAGAGATACACTATGGGCACGCCAGGGCTGCCTGCCACTGAGAACAACTCCAGATGCATGTACCACTTTGTGCATCTGGCTTTATTTAAGTACTGAGAGGGTCTACAGAGGGCAGAACATCAAGGTACAATGAGCATCAAGGTGGCTTCTTTGGACTCTCACGTTTGGTAAGCCACACTCCGAGACTGAAGGAGGGGCACCCGTGGGGGTAATCCAGACATAGTGAGCCCCACTGAAGTGCTGCTCTGGGGTCTGCTGGACTGGGACAAAGAACTCCTTGAAGCAGCCATGGGGAAGTCATCAGAGTGGGTGAGACTCCTCGGTGGTGTGTCTGCTCTGGCGTCCTAACGCTCTAAGTAAGCCCTCATCCTACGGCTGAAGGAAGAGCATCCAAGAAGTAATCTTGACACATGGAGCCCCATCAAGATGGCTACTTTGGGGATTCCATGTGCCTGCTCTACAAGCCTCTCCTCTCTACAAGCAACCCCAATAAAGTCACGGGTTCACCAGACAGGTATTGGTGCAACTATACTTTGGCCTGCCTTCTGAGCCCTACCTGGGGTTAAGAAACATGTTCATGTCAGCACAGGGGGAAAGTCTCCCTTGACAATACAAAACATAACAAGTATTTTCTCGCATTTAAAAGCTAAACATTGCCTATACTGACAACACATTTTGAGAGCTTGTTTGGAGGTTCCCGCAGGGGAGCACCACGACTCACATACCCTTCAGCCAAGACTTGTTTTACTCTACTTGAGTAAGGTCATCCTCACAGCTCCAGGCACACATGTGGAACAGTATGAGAGGAAGGGGACACTTGCCTAGCCAGCCAGATCAACCCTGGCAATGAATGGAGTAACAGATGTCACAGCCAGATGACCCTCACATCCCTGACAAATAACACATTTTGTTGGACATATCATACATTTCTTACATGTCAAACCTGAAGGATTTAAAAAATATTTCTATATTATTTGCTAGAATTGTCAGTATTCTCAATTACACTGTCATGAATTAAATCACTAAAAATGTAATTTAAAGCCAGACATGGTGGTACACACCTTTAATCCCCACACTTGGGAGGCTGAGATAGGATGATTACCCGAGTTTGAGGCCACCCTGAGACTACATACTGAATTCCAGGATAGCCTCGGCTAGAGCAAGACTCTATCTCGAAACCACCCACCCCAAAAAATGTAATTTAAAAACAAATATGGGGGCTGGAGGGATGGCTTAGCAGTTAAGGGATTTGCCTGCAAAGCCAAAGAACCCAGGCTCAATTCCCCAGACCACATTAGCCAGATGCATCAGGGGGTGCACACGTCTGGCGTTCCTTTGCAGTGGCTAAAGGCTCTGGGGTGCCCATTCTCTCTCTCTCCCTCTTTCTCAGTCAAATAAACAAATAAATTAAAAAGAATTTTTTTTTTTTTATGTGGGGGCTGGAGAGATAGCTCAGCAGTTAAGGCGCTTGCTTACAATCCCTGACAGCCAAGGTTCAATTCCCCAGTACCTATGTAAAACCAGATGCACAAAGTGGCACATGCGTCTGGAGTTGCTTTGCAATGGCTAGAGGCCCTGGTGCATGCATTCTATCTCCCTCCCTGCCCCTTTCTCTGTGTTTGCAAATAAATAAATGAACGAATAAATAAAAATATAGGATAATGGTGCTCCCAGAAGCCAGATTATTACTAGAAAAATTTCAGTGATAAGAGTGGGATACCTTCCTTTGTGCTATTGCCAGAGAGGTCCCTGATGTCCCCAAAACACTACAGACCATTGCCAAGACTCTACACTGCCCACCAGAACTAGATGGTACTGATGAATGCTTGACACGCTTGGGTTGCAGGTCACTGAATAAAAAAACTGGAGCTCCAGTCTTGTAACTAGCTAGCTGCAGGCACCCATGAGGAAAGAGAAGTCATCAATGTTGTTAAATAGCAGTGGACCCTAAGACGGGCCAGCAAGGCCAAATGTGCCAATAGGTGCACTAGTGGCATGTCTGTTATAGAAGAAACCTACTACTCTCTAATTGGACTGGAGACCCATTCCACAGGATGGAATACATGTCTACCTGCTCCTGAAAACCTAGTCTAGTCTACGGACAGGGAGTCATGAGCCCTAGGGGTGTGACACCTACTGTGGTATGCCTACCAAACTGCCCTATAAACACTTTTTTAAATGTTTATACCCACATATTAATCATGCTTGGGCTACAAAGTCACTAAGAAATCTTGCTGGAGCTGAGCTGAAAACCTCCTCTGTGTAGACCAACTGACAGAAAACTAGAAAAAGCTACTCTGGATGTGCTTAATGGAAGAGAGAGAGGTCATCAGTGGAAGTAAACAACAGAGAACACCACAAGTTGGGCCAGCCAGGATAAATGAGCCAACGGGTGCAATAGTGGCATAACTGTTATGAGGGAAACCAACCACTGTCTAGTTGGACTAGAGACCCACTCCACAGGAGGGAATACATGCCTGATACTAAAAAACCTATGATGGGGGAAGTCATGAACTCTAGGGATTTAATGCCTGCTGGTGTCTGGCTAAATGCATATATTATGTTCACCAAACTGTCTGCTAAGCACTTCTCTTAATGTTCATACCCATATATTAATGCTACACTCACTTTTGGTTAGAGAAGCTTCTCTTCAGGTGGCAGTGACCTTCAGGATGACTCAAAAGGCACCACAGTGCTGAGAAGTGACAGAAGAGTGTTCAGCACTGAAACATCTCTATCAAACCTTCCAAGACTCAGGGTCCATTGCAGAAGAGGTGACAGAAAGGATGTAAGAGCCAAAGGAAGGGTAGGACTCCATACAACACGCTCCTCCAGACACAAAATGGCCTGGATATCCATGATCTCACAGTATCTGACACTATCTACACAACATCATCATAACAGGAGAAAAATATCATGACATCAAAATAAAAGACAGCCGGGCGTGGTGGCACACGCCTTTAATCCCAGCACTCAGGATGCAGAGGTAGGAGGATCGCCATGAGTTTAAGGCCACTCTCAGAATACACAGTGAATTCCAGGTCAGCCTGGGCTAGAGTGAGACCCTGCCTCAAAAAAAATAAAATAAAATAAAATAAAATAAAAATAAAAAATAAAAGACAGACTGATTGATAGGGGGAGGGGATATGATGGAGAGTGGAGTTTCAAAGGGGAAAGTGGGGGTACGGAGAGAATTACCAAGGGATAGTGTTTAGAACTATGAAATTTGTCAATAAAATAAATAACTAAATAATAAAAATAAAAATGAATAAATGTGTAGGGCTGCAGAGATGTCTCAGCAGCTAAAGGCACTTTCTTGCAAAGGTTGCTGGCCTGGGTTCAATTCCCCAGCCATGCAGATAAAGCCATATGCACTTCTTTCCAACAAGAGGCCCTGATGTGCCTATGCCCATGCACGTACACATACATATTTGTGCCATTAAGTTAATATTTATTTATTTGCGAGCCGGGCGTGGTGGCGCACGCCTTTAATCCCAGCACTCGGGAGGCAGAGGTAGGAGGATTGCCATGAGTTCGAGGCCACCCTGAGACTACATAGTGAATTCCAGGTCAGCCTGGGCTAGAGTGAAACCCTACCTCGAAAAACCAAAAAAAAAAAAAAAATATTTATTTATTTGCAAGGAAATAGAGTGAGCGCCCAAGCGCGCGCGCGTGTGTGTGTGTGTGTGTGTGTGGTGTGTGTGTGTGTATCCCAGGACCTCTAGCCACTGCAAAAGAACCCAAGATGCATACACCATTTTGTGCATCTGACCTTATGTGGTCCTTGAGAAATCAAATCCAAGGTTGTTAGGCATGACAGGCAACCACCTTAACGGCTGAGCAAACTATCCAGACCAAATTTTTTGACTACCCAGAACTCACATAAAGTCAGACACACAAAGTGGTGAACATCCATCTAGAATTTGTTTGCAGTAGCAATAGACCCTGGCACATCATACTCATTGCAAGTAAATAAAAACATTTTTTAAAAAGAATTATTAGGACTGAGGAGATGGCTTAACAGATAAGGTGCTTACCTGCAAAGCCAAAGGACCCAGGTTTGACTCATCAGGACCCATGTAAGCCACGTAAGTTCCAAGTGGCACATGCATCTGGAGTTCATTTGCAGAGGCTGGAGGCCCTGGCGTGACCATTTTCTCTCTTCCCCTCCCTCCCTCCCTCCCTTCCTCTTTCTCTCTTACACATACATAAAATAAAATATTGAGGGCTGGAGGGATGGCTTAGCGGTTAAGGCATTTCCCTGTAAAGCCAAAGGACCCAGGTTCGATTCTCCAGGACCCACATTAGCCAGATGCACAAGGGGGCACATGCGTCTGGAATTTGTTTGCAGTGGTTAGAGGCCTTGGCATGCCCATTCTCTCTCTCTCCCCCTCTCTCTCAAATAAATAAATAAATAAAAATATTTAAAAATAAATAAATAAAATATTGAAAAAAGGGTTGGGGCGGGAGTGGTGGCACACGCCTTTAATTCCAGCACTCAGGAGGCAGAGATAGGAAGATCACTGTGAGTTTGAGGGCACCCTGGCTAGAGCAAGAGCCCACCTGGAGGAAGGGGGGGAAGAGGGCTGGAGAGATGGCTTAGTAATTAAGGCATTTGCCTGCAAAGCCAAAGAACCCCAGTTCAATTCCCCAGGAGCCACATAAGCCAGATGCACAAGGGGGCGCAGACATCTGGAGTTCGTTTGAAGTGGCTTGAGGCCCTGGCGCGCCCATTATCTCTCTCTCCCTCTCTCTCTAAAATAAGTAAATAAATAAGCATTAAAAAAAAAGAGTGATTAAACCGTGTAAGGAAAAAAACAACAATAAACTCAGGAACCAGTGATTTCAGGCCAAGTGGCAAGACAGGAAACCCTATGGTCAGCCGCACTACCAAAGCGACCACTGAGCTACAAATATGACGGGAATGAACTACTTCCAAACTCTGGAAGGCACGAGGTGATGTAGAACAAGCAGAGGAATGGCTGATGAAAGGTTAGCCTGATGTCTGCACTAATCTCTCCCATTCTCATCCTCAGCCTTACTAATGCAGGGAAAGGCTGACAAGTTGAAGCTGGTACTGGAGCAAATAGCTGGGACCTCATCATCTAAAGCGCTGGAATTGTGCATTTCGGGTGTCCTGGCAGCTCCTGAGGGACCAGGACACACACTCGCTGGGGCTGGGCCTTAGGCTGCAGCTGCTTCCTCAGACAACATCTGTAAAATGACTTAAAAGAGGGGAAAATGTGCTGGAGAAATGACTTAGTGTTTAAGGCACTTGCCTGTGAAGCCTAAGGAGCCAGGTCCAACTCCCCAGTACCCACATAAAGCCAGATGCATGCACCTGGAGTTCGGCTGCAGTAGCAGGAGGCCCTTGAGTGTCCATTCATTCCCTCCCTCCCCTCTCTTCTTTGTCTCTCTCCCTCTCTGCCTTTTTCTCTCAAAACAAAAATAATAATAATAATAGAACAGAGTAACAACAAAGGGGGAAGGAACCTTTTAATTAAACCAGAAACTGGTTGTTGGGCTTGAGAGATAGATGGCTTACTGGCTAACGTGCTTGCCTGTGAAGCCCACGAACCCATGTTTGACTCTCCAGATCCCACAAAAGCCAGACATGTAAGGTGACGCACATGGCTGGAGATCGACTGAAGTGGCTGGGAGGCCCCAGGATGCCAGTCCTCCTCCACCCCCCCCCCATAAAAAGAAAAGGAAGCTGGCTGTTTCTAACAAAACTAAGAACACTAAAATTAAAAGCTTCACAAGGCATGGTGGCACAGGCCCTTAATCCCAGCACTCAGAAGGCAGAGGCAGGAGGATCACCCTGAATTCAAGGCCACCCTGGGACTACACAGTGCATTCAAAGTCAGCCTGGGATAGAGTAAGACCCTACCTCAAAAAAAGAAAAAGCTTCATGACTCACAGGAGACAAAAAAATTGAAATTTCAAACAACAATAAGGGGGAGGAATGGAGAAATAGCTTAGTGGTTAAGGTGCATACCTGCAAAGCCAAGGACCCAGGTTCAATTCCCTGGACCCACATAAACCAAGAGGCACAAGGTGGCACATGCATCTGGAGTGTGCAGATGGAAGAAGAAAGAAGAAAGAGGGAGGAGAGGAGCAAGGAGGAGAGGAGGGAAGAAGAGGAGGAAGAGGAAAAAGAAGAAATTGCCAGACAGGGTGGCACACACCTTCAATTCCAGCACTGGAGAGGCAGAGGTAGAAGGAGTGCTGTGAGTTCAAGGCCACCCTGAGACAATACAGTAAATACCAGGACAGCCTATGCTACAGCAAGATCCTACCTCAAAAAAAAAAAATAAAAATAATGAGGGAGGGAGGGAGGGAAGAAGGGAGGGAGGGAGGGAGGGAAATTTTTGCCATGTGTGATAGTACATGCCTTTAATCCCAGCACCTGGGAGACAGAGGTAGGAGGATTCCTGTGAGTTCAAGGTGACCCTAACACTACACAGTGAGTTCCAGGTCAGCTTGGGTTAAAGTGAGAATCTACCTTGAAAGAACAGTGAAATAAAATAAAAAGTAAACACCAGCTATTGATTCTCATTCTATCCGTATCCCTACCTCTCTCCACCTTTCCGGTCCTGCTTCTCCTGTTCTCTCTCTTTCCCACTCCCCCTGCCTCTCTACTTCCTAGCTTTCAGGCCATGATGCATTGAATTCTCTAAAACCTTGACCCCAAATAAATCCTTCCTTGAGCCGAGAATGGTGGCTCACGCCTTTAATCCCAGCACTCGGGAGGCAAAGGTAGGAGGATTGGCAGAAGTTCAAGGCCACCCTGAGACTACATAGTGAGTTCCAGGTCAGCCTGGACTAGAGTGAGACCCTATCTTGGGAGGGAGGGGATCCTTCCTCACTCAAGTTGTTTATGTTAGGTATGTTGTGGCCACATGTGGCACTGCACTCTTGCGTCACTTGAGTGTGGCTATATGTGGGATCTGGGAGATTCCCATATTCCCCATAACCAGGACAGGCAGCTCATGTCTTTAATCCCAACTCTCCAGGAGGCTGAGACTAGCCTGGGACCACGAAGTGAATTCCAGGTCAGCCTGGGCTTGAAGGCAGAAAGGGAGGGAAAGGGAAAGAGGAAAGAAAGCAGAAGGAGGAAGGAAAAAGGACAGAGAAGAAGAAAAATAATCTAAAGTTTACCAAACTTAAGGAAGCTTTGCCTAAGGCCACAAAATTGAGCAAATGCACAACCAGGATTCACAGAACATCAGGCTACTTTCTTGATGTGAATTCAAAACAAGAAAAATTTTTCTTGGGCACAAAGTCTTGCAGTGTAACCTACATTATTATTTTAAAATGAAAACTTGGGGCTTGAGAGAGAGCTTAGCGGTTAAGACACTTGCCTGCAAAACCTAACAACCTGGGTTTGATTCCCTAGCACCCACATAAAACCAGATGCACAAGGTGGAGATTGCATCTGAGTGTCTCTTCTACCTCTCTCTGATTGCAAATAAATAAAAATTTTAACAAAAAAAATGTTCTCCATGGGCTGGAGAAATGCCTTAGCAATTAAGACGCTTGCCTGTAAAGCCTAAGGATCCAGGTTTGGTTCTCCAGGACCCACATAAGCCATGTGCACAAGGTGGTGCATGAATTTGGAGTTCCTTTGTAGTGGCTAGAGGCCATGGTGCACCCATTCTCTATTTGCCTCACCCCTCCCAAATAAATAAATAAGAGATTTTCTTTTTTTTTTTTTGAGACTTAAAAACCACTTACCTTTGGTGCATGCACACAGCCTGTCTGTGCCGGAGCAGTAAACGACAGAAACAAATGAGTCCTGTTCCTCAGTGCCCTCCTTTTTAGGAGGTTCCACTTTGGCCAAAATTTCAAAGTTAGAAAGATCTAGTATTTTTACATATCCTCCCTGAGTGGTTATTACCAGGTGTCCAAGAGTAGAAATGTCAGACTTCTTTTCCCTCTCAATTCCATTCTTTGAGGTCAATTGCATTTCCTCAAGAGGTTCCTCACAGTCATCCTCTCGATTATCCAAAATATCTGGCGGAAGCAAAATGAGCGAGGTAATTGTGTCCTGGGGGTCTTTGATATGTTGGATTTTTATTGGCTCCTCTTCTAAAGTCACTATTCGAGTAGCATAATTCATTTTATAAAGAACTAAGTATCCTCCACTAGCACTTCTCTGTTCTGGCTGAATTATCAAAGGAGTCTGTATATCTGCTGGTGATTCATGTTGGATTACACTAATATTTGCACCATTCACTACAGCAAGATTTGATTCCAGCTCACCTTTCCGTCTATTACACAGTGCAGAGTTTAATTTATTTAAATTATTCAAGGCCTCTACTTGATTTATTGCACTCAAGGATTCCACGGGGCATGTCCGTAGTCCTACCAACAAATGAATTCCATCAGCACAAGGAGTTATGGAGTCTATACAAAGGTTCTCTTCCTCTGCAAACTTTGGCAGCCTCAAGCACTGAACCAAAGTGCCAGGCTTGGGAAACACAGAGTTCCACTTCTCAGCATCTGGAGAGGTGAGGCTGGCTGCTGCATCTGCAAACTGCTGAATGTAAGTCACGGGAGGGTCCTGCAGCAGCAACTGCTCCTGATTATCCAGCTCCATCTCAATAATCTGCGGAACTGTGAAACCATCGTCGTGCAAACTCTTACTCATGATGTTGTTCATCTGTGAAAAGATCTTTCCTGCTTTCTCATCAGATTCTTTGATGCTATAAAGAAGTAAAACAGGCAAAGTCCTCCTGACCAGAGGAGAGTCCAGTTCTGAGTTAGTGCAGGATTCATTGTCAGTCGACCCTGGCTCTGATATGCTTTCACCCTGAGTTCTGCTTGAAACATCCAGTGACCTGTGAGAATTACTACTAATTGGTGAGGTGGCAGGAGATTTATATGTTAATAAACCTCCAGCTAATAAACATGGAAAGGGAATGTTGTGTTGTTCCTGGTGCTTTTCCTTCGTCTTTTCACTCTTAGAGTTTGTTAAGCAAGGGTTTGCCCCAAGTTCTTCAAGATCCTTAACAGTATCTTCAAGCACATTGGCCACAATCTCCCACTGAAGCTTTTCTGGCTGCTGGAGAATGCTGAGTGCTGTTATATCAAGGCTCACTTCCATGGCTTCCTTCTGGGATGTATGCCCTTTGAAAAGGAAAAACTCTTAGATACAACAGCCTTGGTAATATAAATCAAATCTGAATTTTAACTTTTGAACTCTATATTAAGTACAAAAATTTAAACTACTTTAAATGTAATTTGTTGTTGTTGTTCGAGGTAGGGTTTCGCTCTAGCCCAGGATGACCTGGAATTCATTGTGTAGTCTCTCAGGATGGCCTCGAACTCAGAGATCCTCCTACCTCTGCCTGCCAAGTGATGGGATTAAAGGCGTAAACCACCACCCCAGGACTTTAAATGTAATTTAATGAAAGCTGAGGTGAACCTACTCAGGAAAATCATAAAGGTACTCAATGGACTCAAAATTATTTTGAACTTAGAATATATTCTCTTAAATAGAAGTTAAGCTACTTTTAAAACACAGGTAAGAGTTAAAGAATTAGCATATTATTAATTCATTACAGTAAATTAATATGAAAATAGTAAGATTTCTAGACTTCACTTCTAAACCAAAAAGTGCCCAATACTACTTATACATTGATCATTTATACGCACTACAGAAAAACATATTATCATCTCATCTCCCTCTCTTTTACCATTTACGACTCAAACACTGTTGATTCCCTCACCCCACCAATGCATCTCTTATAACATCATATGAAACAGAAAGTCTACAAGAGACACAAGTATAATCTCTTGACACTGACATGAAAATTCTCCAACCAATCAGTCTTTTTTCTTTTGCTTTATTTCTGCAACAGCACAATACTACAGGTCAGGCTGGAAATTAATCCATAATAAACACAAACTTAAGACACTACTCAAAGTAAACAGCATACACAATGAAACTGTTTAAAAGAAACATATAAACCAGGCATAATGTCTTCTGGCTCACAGCAATAATCTTGGCACTGGGGTGAGTGAGGCAGGAGGATTGCTAGCAATGAGGTTGAGGCCAACCTTGGATCTATAATGTTGCAGGCCAAACCAGTCTACAGAATGAGACCTCACACAAAAGTAAGTAAATAAATAGACAGACAGACACACAAACAAAAGGACACTATAAGCAAGTGGCTCTGTTATTGCGCTTATTAATACCCTTAGTGGATGCCTGGGGATCAGGACAATGCAGTAAGGACACCAGTCATGTGCTTAAGTCAACATGACTTCTGGACTGCTTTGCTTGTATGTTTTCCAGTGGGTGTTTGCAGTGCTGGGGAATGAACCTGGTGTCCCTGCGCCACGTATCTGGTGGGAACTTTGGCCACTGAAACACAACCCAGCCCTAAGACCACAAAATAAACCACCAACATATGACATTCAGAACGTTTTGATCATTTTGAGAAACGTTTCTCTCCTCTCTTTCTTTAGCAGCATCAACCTCACAGCTTCAGCCCAGCAACAAGTGCACCTGGGCTCTTCCTAAAGCCATAAAACGTCCATCATCTTCCCTCTGTGCTCTCCCCTAACCTTCGGAAGAAGTCACTTCTCCAGTGTCACCATGAACTTTCACAACTTAGAACTCCAACCGAATACAGATGCCTCTCGATTTGCACTCATAGAATTCTCTGAACCATATTCAATTCCATAAGAATCACCTAGAGCTGAAAATGTGAATTTTGAAATGGCACCTAAAACTTTTGAGATACTTCAGGTGGAACACACACCTCTCATTAATATCAAGTTTAAGTATGGCTACTACATAATCCTTCAAAAAATTACAATATAAAAATACAAGCTAAGGGCTGGAGAGATGGCTTAGTGGTTAAGCGCTTGCCTGTGAAGCCTAAGGACCCCGGAACAAGGTTCTATTCCCCAGGACCCACATTAGCCAGATGCACAAGGTGGCAAATGCATCTGGAGCTAATCTGCAGTGGGTGGAGGCTCTGGCGTGCCCATTCTCTCTCTCTCCCTCTTTCTCTCTGTCAAATAAATAAATAAAAATAAAAAACTTTTTAAAACCTATTTATTTAAAATTAGTTTTAAAATAAATAACTTTTAAAAATAAAATAAAATTACAGGAGCTGCAGAAATGGCTAAAATGAAATTATTTTCAAAGATAAATATTTCCCTATGAAAGATGAGCTACTTACAGATCCTCAAATGAGGAAATTAAAAATTTTGAACTGCCGGGTGTGGTGGCGCATGCCTTTAATCCCAGCACTTGGGAGGCAGAAGTAAGAGGATCGCCATGAATTCAAGGCCACCCTGAGACTCTATAGTGAATTCCAGGTCAGCCTGGGCTAGAGTGAGACCCTACCTAAAAAAAAAAAAAAAAAAGTTGAACTGTGGGCTAGAGAGGTGGCTTAGCGGCTAAGCGCTTGCCTGTGAAGCCTAAGGACCCCAGTCAAGGCTCGATTCCCCAGGAACCATGCACAACGGGATGCACACATCTGGAATTTGTTTGCAGTGGCTGGAGGCCCTGGCATGCCCATTCTCTCTCCCTCTCATATAAATTGATTAATTATTAATTAGAACTGAGAGCCAGGCATGGTGGTACACATCTTTAATCCCAGCACTAGGGAGACCGAGGTAGGAGAATAGCCCAGAGTGCGAGGGCATCTTGAGACTATAGAGTAAATTCCAGGTCAGCCCAGGCTAGAGTGAGACCCTACCTCAAAAATAAACTAAGAAACGTTTTTTGGTCTGAAAGGATTTTTCCCTTTCTATAGCAACTTTTTCAATTCTATATACAAAAGCAGCATTTCTAACCATGACATAGCATGTGCAGCCAGCCACTGAAGATATGATAATGTTCTAGATACTGGGAATTGCAGTCAGTATACCCCAAGGCAGCATGAAATATAGAACAGTAGAAGAGGGAAGAGAGAGATGGACTGCACTTTGTTCTTCCAGTGTGGCCACAATGATCACATCTCCATCTTCTGTGGTTCAAAAGAGGGGACATAAGGGGAGAAAAAGGATACAAAAAACTAACCCAAATGCAAGTGCCATCAGGCAGGGAAAGGAGTGGGGTTGAAACAGTCTCACTATATAGCCCTGAACTTGGAGCAATCCTCTTGCCTCTGCCTCCCAAATGCTGAGATTACAGGCATGAATTACAAACAGATACAACTATTATTAATTACAAATATACATAAGAGGCTTTTTCGCACCCAAGGAGCAGTTACATGCACAAAGAAAAGGTTCTAGTTAAAAATCAACAAATGTAAGAACAGAAAAGGGCATGTAGAAGACTTACGGAAACACATCACAAAACACAAAAAGGAAAAGCTAAAAACCACAGAAGGGTAAGGAACCTATAAAGACCAGAGTTACTCTGCAGGGTTCCAGCTATAGGTATCCAGGAGACCAGTGAGACCACCTTACTATCTAAAGAGTAATTATTACCTACATAGATAAAGTCAAATGAAGAGCACAGCAAACAATGTACACACTGTCCCATCTCCAAGGCCCAAAGTTATACTTACTTAACACACTACATCATACAAATAAACAATTTCACTCCCAATATATGTGATAGATTTAACACGACTACCACTTTCATCCCTTTGAATCCAATAGTTATCATTTTTAAAAATTAGGAAACACTATGTACTTACTACTAATTCAAGATCTTTGATAATACTTCATTTTCCTGTGTTTATCACTAAAAATTTTCAGCTTTAGTAAGAAATAGAATTGAATTAAGTGGCACTTAGCTTTTCCTAGAACTGTATAAATCCAAGGATTTAGAAATGTTATCTAAATGTATTTTTTTACATACCTGTCACAGAATCTGATCTGGAATGTTCTTCACTGTCTGAATCCTCCAGCAAATCATCACTTAAATTAAAAGACAAAGTGAGACAATTTGAACTTCAAAAGAAAGTGCACAGCAGGGGCAAAAAATGTAGGTCAGCTGTAGGGGACTTTCCCAGAATGTACAAGTCCCTGAGTTCAATCCCCAGCACCACAAGTAAAGTATGTACCACACAGGTAAGCAAAGGATAAAAAGCATGGTGGTGGGCTGGAGAGATGGCTTAGCCATTAAGGCATTTGCCTGAAAAGCCAAAGAACCCCAGTTCAATTTCCTAGAATGCATGAAAGCTAGATGCTCAAAGGGATGAATGCATCTGGAGACGCTGGCACACCCATTTTCTCTCTATCAAATAAATAACATACTAAAATTTTTAAAAAGCAGCCAGGCGTAGGGGTGTACACCTTCAATCCAATACCAGGACTCAGGAGACAGAGGTAGGAGGATCACCATGAGGTCGAGGCCATCCTGAGACTACACAGTGAATTCCAGGTCAGCCTGAGCTAGAGTGAGACAGAGACTCGAACAAAGTGGTATTTTGTCTGTTTTACTTAAAGAAGGGTAAAGTGATGGAGATCTTACCTGGGATCACATATATGTTATTCAAGTACTCTAACAATGAGCTGTAATCCTGCCCTAAAAAGCACAATAACAATGCTACTCCTATACATCTCAAACACAAGGAACATTCAACACTAGTAAAACTACAGTGATGGCTGAAGAGATTGCTTAGCAGTCAAGGCACTTGCCTGCAAAGCCAAAGGACCTCGGTTTGATTCCCCAAAACCCACATGAGCCAGATGCACAAAGGGGGACATGTATCTGGAGTTCTTTAACAGGGATGGAGGCACTGGAGTGCCCATTTTCTCTCTCTCTACTTGCCTATTTCTGAATCTATCTCTCTATCTCAAATAAATAAATAAAAATAAAATATTTTTTAAAAACGAGAGATAAAAATAGTAGTAGGTAATTCATGCATCTGGAACTCTATTGTAGTGCCTGGAGGTGCTGGTATGCCAATGTTCGTTCTCTCTCTCATTTAAAAAAAAACAAGTTTTGAGGGCTGGAGGGATGGCTTAACAGTTAAGACGTTTGCCTGCAAAGCCAAAGGACCCAGGTTTGATTCCCCAGAACACACGTTACCCAGATGCACAAGGAGGGGCACGGGTCTGGAGTTCCTTTGCAGTGGCTGGAAACCCTGGGGCTCCCATTCTCATTCTCTCCCTCCCTCCCTCCCTCCCTGTCTAATAAATAAATAAAAATTAAAAAGTGTTTTTTAAAAAAGTAGCTTGTAAAAAAGAGATACAAAAGGAAGAGAAGGGAAGGGAAGAGTGTACTAATAGGTTGGTATTGTATACATGTAAGTAGACGAATAGATTAACGGGGGTGAAAAGGCCCAAAGTGAGGTCGGGGAGGACATTAAGTAAAGGAAAGGTAGAGGGAGGGCTAATCAAAATCTAAGAGGATATAAATAAATCATACGGAATCCTCCGGTTTTGGACAATGGAACACTCAGGAGCTGTAGATCATTGCTAGAAAATTTTCGGTGCCAGAGATGGGATACCTTCCAGTGAGTTGTTGGCCAGGGAGGTCCGTGATGCCCCCAAAACATTACAGGCCATTGCCGAGGCCCTTGGTTTCCCAGCAGGAATAGATGGTAAGACCCTACTGCTGAAGACTCCACATATACGGGCTGCAAGGCCACTGAGAAATCCTACTGGAACTGAGCTGATAACCTCCTCCATGACCAGTTGACAGAAAGCTGGAAGAAGCCATTCTACATGTAGTTCAATGGGAGAGAGATATCACCAGTGAAGATACTCAACAGTGGGCACTGTGAGCCTTATAATTGGCCAAAGAGGCCAAATGAGCGAACGGGTGCAATAGTGGCACGTCTGTCATGGTGGAAACCAACTGCCCTCTAATTGGACTGGAGGCCCGCTCCATGGGAGGGAATATATCCCTGATACTGAAAACTTAAAACAGGGGTAGTCATGAGCCCTAGGGGTGGAACATCTGCTGATGTCTGGATAAGTGTATATACTATGCTTATCAAACCGCCCAGTAAACACTTCTCTTAATATTGATACCCTTATATTAATGCTACTCTCATTTTTGGTAGAGATCTTCTCTTTTCAGATGGCAGTGACCTTGGGACGACTCAGAAGGTATCATGGTGATGGAAAGAAGTGACTAGAGTACTAAGTAACTTCTCGATCACACCTTCCAAAGCTCAGGGTCTAATGCGGAAGAGGTGGCGGAAAGAATGTAAGAGCCAAAGGAAGGGTATGATTCCTTACAACATGCTCCCTCCAGACATAAAATGGCTTGGATATCCATGACCTCACAGTGCCTGACACTACCTACACAAGACCATCATAAGAGGAGGAAAAGATCATGACATGAAAATAAAAGAGAGACTGATTGAGATGGGGAGGGGATATGATGGAGGATGGAATTTCAAAGGGTAAAGTGGGGGCAGGGAAGGCATTACCATGGGATATTTTTTTACAATCATGAAATATTAATAAAAATTGAGAAAAAAATAAAAAGAAAAAATAAAAAGAATACCAGGCATGGTGGCAAATACCTGTCTCTCCAGCTACCTGGAATGCCTAGGCAAAAGGTTCCAGACCAGATGAGGGACAGACACATGAAGACCATGAGTGGTGGTTTGTGTCAGGTGTGCCCCACAAACTTACGCGTTCTGAATGCTTCCTCCCCAGCTGCTAGGAAGTTGAGAGGGGGAGTCCTGCTCCAGGAGGTGTGCTGCTGAGAGGAGAACCTCCAGGCTTAGCGGCCCCCAACGTGCGGGCATTAGGCAGCTCCCTCTGCTGTTGCTATTGTCCACCTGCTGTGATGCCCAGGCGCTGCTTACACCATGCTTTCTCCGACCACCAGGAGGCATCCCCTCGAGAGTATAAGCCAAAATAACCCCTTTCCTCCCATCAGTTAATTCGGTCAAGTGTTCTATCCCAGTGATGCAAAGCTAGTTACAACACCCTGTCTCTAAAAATTACCCCTCCCTGACAAAAAAAAAAAACTTAAGAGCAATGTTTATAATGTATGAGGAGCTTACCTAGGTAATTTGATAAAGTTTCAGTTTTCATTTTTTCAATTGATAGTAATTGTAGATAACTTAGTTCTATAATTCAAATGGTTGCCTATTTCATTCTTACCTTGTGATGCTGTGCCTTATAAATTCTGGACAAATGCACTACCGCTGAACTAGCTCTACCTACTATAATTTAAAACAAAAGGATACAAAACAAGTTTAAGATCATCTGGTAATTGTCTTCAAGTATTTAAATACTATCAGAAGTATACTGAATAGTGGACACTGCAAGCCTTATATTCTGCCAGCCAGGCCAAATGAGCCAACGGTCCAATAGTGGCACATCAGTCATGGTGGTAACCAACTGCCCTCTAATTGAACTGGAGGCCCACTCCACGGGAGGAAGTACATCCCTGATACTGAAAACCTAAAACTGGGGAAAGTCATGAGCCCTAGGGGTGTAACGTCTGCTGCTGTCTAGCTAAATGTATATAATATGCTCACCAAAATGCCCATTAAGTGTTTCTCTTAATGTTCATACCTATATATCAATGCTACTCTCACTTTTGATTAGAGAACCTTCTCTTTTCAGATGGTAGTGACCATGGGATGACTCAGAAGGCATCATGGTGCTGAGAAGAAGTGACAGGAGTATTTAGCACTACAATATCTCTATCACACCTTCCAAGACTCAGGGTCCATTGCAGAAGAGGTGGTGGAAAGAATGTAAAAACCAAAGGAAGGGTAGGACTCCTTACAATATGCTCCTCCAGACACCAAATGGCCTGGATATCCATGGCCTCACAGTGCTTGACACTACCTATACAAGACCATCATAATAGGAGAAAAGATCATGACATCAAAATAAAAGAGAGACTGACTGAGAGGGGAGGAGATATGATGGAGAATGGAGTTTCAAAGGGGAAAGTGGGGGGGAGAGAGGGCATTACCATGGGATATATTGTTTACAATCATGGAAGTTGTTAATAAAAAATAATAATAATAAAGAAAAATAAAATTAAAAAACACAAAGAAAATAAATAAAAAATACTATCAGAAGTAAGATATATTAAAAACTAAATTCTGGGGCTGGATAGATGGCTTAGTGGTTAAGGCATTTGCCTGAAAAGCCAGAAGATCCCGGTTCAATTCTCCAGAACCCACACAAGCCAGATGCACAAGGGGGCACATGTATCTGGAGTAGGTTTGCAGAGGCTGGAGGCCCTGGCACGCCCATTCTCATTCTCTCTCTCTCCCCCTCTTTCTCTCTCAAATAAATAAAAAGCCAGTTGTGGTAGCACACACCTTTATCCCAACACTCGGGAGGCAGAGGTAGGTGGATCACTGTGAGTTCAAGGCCACCCTGAGTCTACATAATGAATTCCAGGTCAGCCTGGGCTACAGTGAGACCATACCTCAAAAAAAAAAAAAAAAAAAAGCTGAATTCAGGGCTGGAGCGATGGCTTCACGGAAAATAATGTTCCCTGCCTATGAAGCTGAAGAACTGCTCAAATCCCCAGGTCCACATATAGCCAGACTCAAGTGATGCAAGAGTACAGTGCCACACATGCCCACAAGGGGGAGGGGGGGTACAGGTCTGCAGTTAACTCCCAGGGGCTGAAAGGTCCTGGCAACCCAGTCTCTCATTCCCTCCCCCCCCCCTCTCTCCTCTCTCAAAAAAAGAAGAAAAACTATATTCTAAGAAAACATTAATGTTTAAGAGTTAGCAATAATTGAAAAAAACACAAGAGATTTCAAGTACCGAAAGGCCTTAACATTAAGAAAAATGAGTGTCACTCAGCCATAGTGAGCTAAAAGGTAAAATAAAGTAGAAGTACATTTTAAAGAGGAAATTTACTGTGTTAATATTAAGAGGGGTACCAGATGAACACCATAAACCAGAACAGAAAGTTCAAAAAGACTTCAAATATGATGATCTGTTCCTGAAAGATTTTATGAGAAAAATTATGAGATTCTTAGATAAAATCAAACCTGAAAAATCTCATCTGTACATTTTATGTTCACTGTTTTACAACATGACATGAAAACTACACAATGACATTATTTTTCACATAATTTAAAAAAAGAAGAGAGAGCCAGGCATGGTGGCACACGCCTTTAATCCCAGCACTCAGAAGGCAGAGGCAGGAGGATTGCTATGAGTTTGAGCCAGCTTAGCACTAGATAGTGAATTCCAGGTCAGCCTGGGTTAGAGCAAGACCTCAAAATAAAAGAGAGACTGATTGAGATGGGGAGGGGGTATGATGGAGAATAGAGTTTCAAAGGGGAAAAAGTGAGGTGAGGGATGGTATTATCGTGGGATATTTTTTATAATCATGGAAGTTGTTAATAAAAAAAATTTGAAAAGAAAAAAAAAAGAAGTAGAAAATTGTGGGAGGCATAAGTAGGAGGATCTTTGTAAGTTCCAGGCCAGCCTAGGACTACAGAGTGAATTACAAGTCAGGCTGGACAACAGTAATACTATCTGGGGGGGAGGTAGGGGAGAGAAGAAAATAAATAAATTTACCAGACTTGGCAGAGGGCTCAGTACATACACCAGAGGATCTTTGGAGCCACACAAGCTCTGAAGTTTAAAATTAAATAAATAAATAATCATGCAGAAAACCAATCACCTGAGGTTCCACTCTGGCCTCTACAGGAGAGCAAACACCACCACAGGCGAACATACAGGGCATGGAATGGCACATTCACATGCATACACAACACATGACACACAAGCAAATATAAAAATAAAGGCCAGGGACCAGGCATGGTGGCACACGCCTTTAATCCCAGCACCGGGAGGCAGAGGTAGGAGGGTCACTGTGAGTTCGAGACCACCCTGAGACTCCATAGTGAATTCCAGGTCAGCCTGGGCTAGAGTGAGACCCTACCTCGAAAAACCAAAAAATAAATAAATAAATAAATGCCAGGCGTGGTGGCGCATGCCTTTAATCCTAGCTCTTGGGAGGCAGAGGTATGTGGATCACTGTGAGTTCAAGGCCACACTGAGACTACATAGTGAATTCCAAGTCAGCCTGGGCTAGAGTGAGGGCTTACCTCAAAAAATATACCCTTCCCACTGCCCTCCAATTGGACTGGAGGCCCGCTCCATGGGGGGGGGGGGACATCCCTGATACTGAAAACTTAAAACAGGGGTAGTCATGAGCCCTAGGGGTGTAACGTCTCCTGTTGTCTGGCTAAATGTATATACTATGCTTATCAAACTGCCCAGTAAGCACCTCTCTTAATGGTCATACCCTTATATTAATGCTACTGTCACTTTGAGTAGAGAATCTTCTCTTTTCAGATGGCAGTGACCTTGGGACGACTCAGAAGGTATCATGGTGATGGAAAGAAATGACCACAGTGCTCAGTACTGCAATATCTCTATCACACCTTCCAAGGCTCAGGGTCTAATGCAGAAGAGGTGGTGGAAATAATGTAAGAGCCAAAGGAAGGGTAGGACTCCATACAACATGCTCCCTCCAGACACAAAATGGCTTGGATATCCATGGACTCACAGTGCCTGACACTACCTATACAAGACCATCATAAGAGGAGGAAAAGATCATGACATCAAAATTAAAAGAGAGACTGATTGAGATGGGGAGGGGCTATGATGAAGAATGGAGTTTCAAAGGGGAAAGTGGGGGGACGGAGGGTATTACCATGGGGTATTTTTTATAATCATGGAAGTTGTTAATAAAAATTTGGAAGAAAAAAAAATATATATATACCCATCCTTTTAGTACCAACAATCTAAAGGAGACTGAGTAAAAGCATCACTGTGAACTTAAGGCCTGTCTGGGCCTACAGAATGAGACACTACCACAAAAACAAACTATAATAATAATAATTTCTGGGCTGAGATGACTTAGAGGTTAAAGGATTGCAAAGTCTTCCAGCCCAGGTTCAATTCCCCAACACTTCTGTAAAGCCAGATGCACAAAGGAGTGCAGGCATCTGGAGTTCATCTGAAGCAGTAAGAGGCCTGGGTGCACCCATGTTCTCTTTGTATCTCCTTTCAAATAACTATTTTAAATGATAATAAGCAGGTGATACTAATTACATTAAACTTCTTAAGACAGGTTTTTAATTCTCCAAATAATGTATTATTCTTCAAGCTAATGAAAGCTACATAGGCTAGCTAAAGACTAAATACATTGTATCTTGTGTAACATGAAGCAGAAATAGCCTATTATATACACCACTAATCCAACAGGCATCCCACTGGCTCTAGGAGAAAAGGACAACAAAGAGATTGGAAGTCAGAAAATGAAGCCCTGGTTTGGTTTGGCTCTTTTTTTTTTTTATTTATTATTTATTTATTTATTTATTTATTTATTTATGACAGAGAGAGAGAGAGAGAGAGAATGGGCGCACCAGGGCCTCCAGCCACTGCAAAGGAACTCCAGATGCATGTGCCACCTTGTGCATCTGGCTTTATGTTGGTACTGGGGAATTGAACACCAGTTGTTAGGTACCAAAGACAAATGCGTTAACTGCTGAGCTATCTCTCCAGCCCTGATTTGGCTTTGAGAGTGTCACTCTGTATCCCAGGCGGACTATGTTGGCCTCAAACCAGCCAGATTCCCTAGAACAGGAAACCAGTAGGCTACAGAGAAAACGTCCACTGCCCTGTAACTAAGAAGAGTGGATATGAGCATCATTTTCTCTCTCTAATGCCTAGGTTTGTGCCCTTTTATTCAAACTGTTGTCACTTTTGGTTAGGGAACTGGTTCTATTTTACAGATGAAGGAAAATCAAGCAGAGAGACCCAGCTGTCTACTATGAGATGGGGCACCTCCACCTCATCTCCAGAAGTCATTACAGGGGAAGTGGTGACACGAATACTGCTCTCACGGCTAGCCTGAAAACCAGTACCTGTGAAACAGTGACAGACACTGTGGTCACTCAAACTGCAGAAAAACAGAGACCCAGAGTCTACAGATCTATGGAGAAGCAACACTAAATCTATCTGCCCACCAAGGCTCAGGGGGTATTGCAGAACAGGGGGTTCTAAGAGCCTCCAGATGGGCAGGAATAGCCTGGGACACCATGTTTCCCCCATCCCTGCAGAGACGGACTGAGGCCTCCTGGTCCTCAAAATGAATACCAGTAACTCCACTGAAGACCCTCAGCAGAACTAGGGCCGGGGAGAGGAGTCTATATGTTCAATCTTTTCATTAAAATGTCAATAAATTAACTTTTTTTAAATAAGCAATCCTCTTGGGTTTTTTGTTGTTGTTGGTTTTGTGCGTGCGTGTGTGTGTGTGTGTGTGTTGCTAAGGACTGAATCTAGAGCCTAATACATGCTAGGCAACTGTTCTACCACTGAGCCTGAAGTTACACCCTTTTAAAATACTTGATTGATTAATTTGAGAGAGAGAGGGAGAGGGAGAGGGAGAAAACAGGCACACCAGGGCCTCCAAGCCACTGAAAACGAACTCCAGATGCATGTGTTTTGTGCATCTGGCTTACACGAGGACTGGGAAATCGAACCAGGAACCTTTGGCTTTGCAGGCAAATGCCTTAAATGATAAGCCATCTCTCCAGACCTGAAGTTACACTTTGTTTTGTTTTGTTGTTTTTTCAAGGTAAGGTCTCACTCTAGCCCAGGCTGACCTGGATTCCACTATGTAGTCTCAGGGTGGCCTCCAACTCACAGTCGACCTCCTACCTCAGCCTCCCTAGTGCTGGGATTAAAGCATGCACCACCACGCCCAGCTTGAAGTTATGCTTCTGAAAGATAATTTTATATGTTTGAGAATGAGAGAAAATAAGAATGAATGGACATGCCACGGCCAACAGCACCATGAACTCCACACATGCCAGGCATGGTGGCATGGCACCCATTCTGTCTGTCTGCTTCTCTTCTCTTCTTTCTATCACTCTCTCTCTCCTTACAAATAAACAAATAAAGGCTGGGCGTGGTGGCGCACGCCTTTAATCCCAGCACTCAGGAGGCAGAGGTAGGAGGATCGCCGTGAGTTCGAGGCCACCCTGAGACTGCATAGTGAATTCCAGGTCAGCCTGGGCTAGAGTGAGACCCTACCTCGAAAAACCAAAAAAAAATAAAATAAATAAATAAATAAATAAACAAATAAAATGTAATAAATAAATAAATAAAAATTCCATGCATGTGCTACTTTGTCGGTCTGGCTTTACATTGATACTGGGGAATCAGAGCCTTTAACCACTAAGCCATCTCTCCAGCCCCTAAAGTTCTACTTTTAAGGCCACACCACTTGAATCTTTCTGTATAGGTCACCTGAAACTTTCTTGAGGAGAAAAGTAGTCCTATGCTAGATAACTTTCTTTAAGTTTCTATCATTAACCTATATGATATTGTGGGTATATCCACTAAAAATACTGAATGAGTATTTACCTGAAATACATATTTTCCCAAAGGGAAATACATTAATACTAGAATGGGTATTTTACATGAAGGCGTCACAACATGTGCACAGAGATCAGAGGACAGCCCCCGGTGTTCACCCTGGCCTTCCATCCTGTTTGAGGCAGGGTTCCCTTGCTGCCCATCACTGTGCACACCAAGCTAGTTGGCCCAGGAGCTTATGAGGATTCTCCTGTCCCCACCTCCCATCTCAGTCTGAGTACACTGGAACTGCAAACACACACAACTGCATCTGATCTCACATGGGGTCTGAAGATCAGAACTCAGGCTATCACACTTGCATGGCAAGCAATTTTATTCACAGCCGTCTCCCCAAACCTAAGAATCATATTATGATACAATTTTTAATCCACAAATTATAAAAATTAAAAACAGCCGGGCGTGGTGGCGCACGCCTTTAATCCCAGCACCCGGGAGGCAGAGGTAGGAGGATCCCGGTGAGTTCGAGGCCACCCTGAGACTCCATAGTGAATTCCAGGTCAGTCTGGGCTAGAGTGAGACCCTACCTCGAAAAACCAAAAAAATTAAAAACAAAGTTCCAGCCAGGTGTGGTGGCACATGTCTTTAATGCCAGCACTTGGGAGGCAGATGTAGGAGGATCGCCGTGAGTTCAAGGCCACCCTGAGGCCACAGAGCAAACTTCAGGTCAGCCTGGGCTAGAGTAAAACGCTACCTTGAAAAGCCAAAAAAAAAAAAAAAAAAAAGTTCTATTTATTTCCCACTAACTGCTAAGAAAATTATAGAAACAAAGAATCCTGAATTTCCAAGTACAGGTGGCAAAAACTCAGATAATGGCCAAGATGTTTGCCTACCAAACTCTCCCAAGGAGGGAAAGGACAACTACAAAGGTTTAATGCCATCTGCGCTACAGTCCAAAACCAATTTATTTACATGCCAATCATTTCAACATGCTATTCGCAAGAAGATCTAGACAGCTAAACTCACTCTAGTCCAGGCGGACCTGCAATTCACTCTGTATTCTCAGAGTGGCTGCCAACTCAGAGTCGTCCTCCCACCTCTGCCTCCCAAGTGCTGGGATTAAAGGTGTGTGCCACCACACCCGCCTGATTTTTTAAATTTATTTTAATTTATTTGAGAGAGGGAAAGAGGAAGAGAATGGGTGCACCAGGCCCTCAAGCCACTGCAAACTAATTCCAGATGTATGTGTCACCCTGTGCATCTGGCTTATATGGGTCCTGGGGAATTGAACCTGAGTCCTTTGGCTTTGTAGGCAAGTGCCCTAACCACTAAGCCATCTCTCCAGCCATTGTTTAATTTTTTATTTATTTGAGGGGGGCAAGAGAAAGGGAGAAGGAGAATATGGGCACACCAGGACCTCTAGGCACTGCAAACAAACTCCAGATGCATGTGTCACTTCCTGCATCTGCTTTCACATGGGTACTGGGGAACCAAACCTAAGTAATTAGGCCTTGTAGGCCAGCAACTTAACAACTAAGCCATCTTTCCAACCACTTGCAGAGTTTTAATAGACACAAAAATCAGTAGGGAGCCAAGTGGTACACACTTTTAATCCCAGCACTGGGGAGGCAGAGGTAGGAAGATCACTAAGAGTTCGCGGCTACCCTGAGACTACATAGTGAATTCCAGGCCAGCCTGAGCTAGAGTGAGACCTCACCTCGAAAAACCAAAAAAAAAAAATAATAATAATAATAATAATGATAATAATAATCAAGAGGGTATCAGAGAACCTGATGTAGAATACAGAGCAGCAATGACATCAAAATATTTCTACAACCAAAATTACAGTGCCTTGAGGCTGGAGAGATGGCTTAGAGGTTAAAGTGCTTGCTTGCAAAGTCTGAATGCCCAGTTTTGATTCCCTGGTGCCCACAAAAAGCCACACACAAAAAGAGGTTCAATTTTTTAGAGTTCTTCTGCAGTGGCAGGAGGCCCAATACACCCATAAACTTAAAATCAATCTCTCTCTCTCAAATAAATATTTTTATAAAATGATGCTGCCTCAAGCCAGACAAATACTTGTAATCCCAACATTGAGAAGACTGAGGCAGGAGGAATACCACAAATTCCACACAAGCCTAAAACATATAGTGATTTCAACAACAGCAAGATACTGTTTCCCAAAAAAATTAACATTAAACCAGGCATGGTGGCACATACCTTTAATCCCAGCACTCGGGAGGTGGAGGCAGAGACAGAGGCAGGAGGATCACCATGAATTCGAGGCTACCCTGAGACAACATAGTGAATTCCAGGTCAGCCTGAGCTAGAGTGAAACCCTACCTCAGAGGAAAAAGAAATTAAAATTAAGGGGAAAAAGAAAAAAAAAACAGGAGAGATGGCTCATCAGTTAAAGCACTTGCCTGACAAGACAAAGAACCCAGGTTCCACTCCCCAGTACCCACATAAAAAGGTACATGCATAAGGTGGCACATGCATCTGGAGTTCATCTGCAGTGGCTGAAGGCTCTGGTATGCCCATTCTCTCCCTCCCTCCCTCCCTTTCTCTCTCTCTCTCTCTCTCTCTCTCAGATAAACAGAGATAGATGAAAGAAAGAGAAGAAGGAAGGAAGGAAATTAATTAATTAATTAATTAATTAGACTTAAAAAGCTACCTGGAGAGATGGCACAGCAGTTAAGGCACTTGCCTGAGAAGTCGAAGGACTCAGGTTCGGTTTCCCAGGACCCACAAAAGCCAGATGCACAAGGTGGTACACACATCTAGGGTTTGTTTGCAGTGAGTGGCTAAGGTCCTTGCACACCAATTCTCTCTCTCCCTTCCTCTCTCCTAAATCAAAAAACAAAAAACCAAAAAAAAAAAAAAAAAACCTACAGCTCACGAATAACATATTGTTTTAAATAACTGTGACCTCTTGCTTCATCTAAAGTCATTCCATTATTCATTAGTAAAATTTACTTACATAATCTGAGGGAATCATTTGGTTCGAGTCTGCTATGAAAAAATTTGGTAGAAAGAAAAATTATAAATCTAACCAAGGGTTCCATTTTTTACCCCTTGCTTTTTGAAGCAGGGTCTGTCTATCCTAGAATTTATCTGTCACCCACAAACTCATGGAATCCTTTTGTTTCCGCCTTCTGTGTGCTGGGATTACAGGCTATGTCTGGCTTCTTTCCAACCTACCCCCTTCCTTCCTTTTTATTATTATTTTTGGCAGTGGGGGAGGGGTTCGAGTTAGGGTCTCACTCTATTTCAGGCTGACCTGGAATTCACTATGTAGTCTCAAGAGTAGCCTCGAACTCACAGCCATCCTCCTACTTCTGCCTCCCGAGTACTGGGATCAGAGGCGTGCACCACCATGCCTACCTAACTCTTTTGGGATTTTTTGTTGTTTTGGGGGGAAGGTGGGTTTTTTGTTTATTTTTGAGGCAGGGTCTCACTCTTGCCCAGGCTGACCTGGAGTTCAGTCTGTAGCCCAGGCTGGCCTTCTCCTCATGGCAATCCTCCTACCTATGCCTCCTAAGTACTAGGGTTATAGGAGTGTTTCACCAGGCCCATCTTCTTTCATTTGCTTGTTTTGGTGCTGGATACAAACCCAGGGCCTCATATGCTAAACAACCCTTAGACATTATTTTTCTTTCTTTTAATACTTTGTTTCATTTTATTTTATTTATTTGACAGAGAGAAAGAGAGAATGGGGGTGCCAGGGCCTCCAGCCACTGCAAACGAACTCCAGACACATGCGCCACCTTGGCATCTGGCTAACATAGGTCCTTTATTTTTCAATATGATAATTGTTTTTTTTTTTTTTTTTGGATGCTGGGATTGCACATGTGAGCCATCGTACACAGCTAATCTGTGGTGTTTTTAAACAAAATATTCTCCTTCAGAATCACACAGCAAGTACACACTATTTTCTAATCCCTTAACTAAAAATATTTTTGTCCATTTTAACAATGAGAATAAAATGCTTAGAAAAAGAAACCATGAATACTATAAATGCTACTGAAATTAAGGCCACATACCTATCTCCTTCCAGTTTTGGTATGTCTGAGCAGCTGGAAGAATCCTCCAGCCATGCCAGTGTCGGTCTCCTTGAGTCAAGTCCTGAGCTTGGCTCCCCTGACAGAATAAGGCGCTGCACAATGGCTGGGTCATAGGCATTGATTTCAAATTTTAAGTGCACCTGTAAATGAAAAGCCTGTTTACAACTTTTTTACTTTTCAACTGCTAATGTGTTACTTTGAAAATAAAACACACCTTCATAAGTTTGGAAACATCCCATATGCAGATCTTTCCTCGTTTAGTTGCAGCCGCTAGAAAATGAGGGCAGCTCCCCGACCCAAAGCAAGATATTCTGTCCGTTCCGTCTGTACAAGGAAACTGTGCGGGACTTGTTGCGAGTGTGACTGACAATGGCACATTCTGCGTGTGCTCGCCTTTCACAAACGGGCAGTTTGGGGAATGTCTCTCGTGCTCAGACCTTTACAGAGATTAAGAAACAAAGAGTTCACTCACTAGCAAAGCAAGTAAACTCGTGTATTAAAAAACAGAACTCGAGGATCATCACCTTCTTTGTGCAAACAACTGAACTAGTGAAACATCTTAATTTGACCAATCATTACAATTACAGTTTTACCCTGTTTGGATTTTTTCGTAATCCAGGACCTCGAGTATGCTAGACAGGCACTCTACCACTAGACGTGAAAGCATTCAATTTTACAAGATTACTCTAGCATGTTCCACCATTCACAGTGGTGACACATTCAATATTCACCAACACACAGCAGCAGCAATTACCAGCCCCTTTAATGATTTACAAATAAAAAGAACTCTGAAACCAGCAGTAGTGCACTTTCACTAATGACAGTCACCTGCCAACTGGGTTCATTTCCTCCTGGCTACCTCTTTCTGAGTCTTCTACCTACAGTTTCTAGCAGAGCCTTGAAAGGTCAGGATGCTCCTACAAAGAAGGAGCCTTTCTTTTTATCCAAAGGAGAGAAATGTTACTCAGGAAACTTCTATTCCTCAGAGTATACTGTTTACAGTGCACGTGCACTATGCTATTATAGCTACATTCATGTAAGTATAACCTGGGCAATTTGTAATCACAGATGTCTTCTATAAATCCCTTCACATTAGGGCCCCTCCCCAGCACCTATTTGGACCAGCTTTCCATCTAAATACCATAATATATTTACTTTTGCTACCTTTTTAAAAAAATTTATTTATTTATTTATTTGCAAGCTAAGAGAGAAACAGAGAGAAAGATAGGAAGTGGGAAAGAGAGAGAATGGACATGCCAGGGTCTCCAGCCACTGCAAATGAACTCCAGATGCATGCACCACTTTGTGCATCCAGCTTTGAAGAAGTACTGGGGAATCAACCCGGTTAAAGTCTTTGCAGGGAAGCACCTTAACCACTAAGCCATTTCTCAGCCCTCTTTGCTACCTTTTGTTCTTATCTGAGTTTTAATTTTCTTCATTTCATTCATTCTTTCTTCCTTTCCTCTCCTTTCAAATATTTTTTGTTGTTTATTTTTATTTATTTGAAAGTGACAGACAGAGAAAGAGGCAAATAGAGAGAGAGAGAGAGAGAGAGAGAATGGGCGCGCCAGGGCTTCCAGCCACTGCAAACGAACTCCAGATGTGTGCGCCCCCTTGTGCATCTGGCTAACGTGGGTCCTGAGGAGTCGAGCCTCAAACAGGTGTCCTTAGGCTTCACAGGCAAGCGCTTAACCACTAAGCCATCGCTCCAGACTGCTTTCCTTTTCTTTAATTGTGACAAAGTTTTTGTGTGTGTTCATTTGGGGGAGGGGTTACTATCATTTACTAGTAACATGACCTTGAGCAAATATTCTCTCTTCATTTTACAATGCTGTTAACAGACTGAGCTTGGGGCTCACACCTGTAACCCCAGCATTAAGGAGGCAGAGATATATTAAGGCTGATGTAGTTTAGATAGTAAGTGAGCTCCAGGCCAACAAGGACAACATGTGTCAGAAGAAAAGGGGAGAGGGGGTGGGCTGAAGAGATGGCTTAGCAGTTAGGGTGTTTGCCATCAAAACCACAGGACCTAGGTTCAATTCCTAAGTACTCACATAAAGCCAGAGGTACAAGGTGATGCATGCATTTGGAGTTCATCTGCAATGGCTGGAAGCCCTAGCGCACCCATTTTTTCTTTCTCTGCCTTCTCTCTCTTTTAAATAAATAAGTGAATACAATCTTTGAGCCGGGCGTGGTGGCGCACGCCTTTAATCCCAGCACTCGGGAGGCAGAGGTAGGAGGATCGCCGTGAGTTCGAGGCCACCCTGAGACTCCATAGTGAATTCCAGGTCGGCCTGGGCTAGAGTGAAACCCTACCTCGAAAAACCAAAAAAAAGGCAGAGGTAGGAGGATCGCCGTGAGTTCGAGGCCACCCTGAGACTCCATAGTGAATTCCAGGTCAGCCTGGGCTAGAGTGAAACCCTACCTCGAAAAACCAAAAAACCAAAAAAAAAAAAAAAAGAATACAATCTTTAAAAATAAAATAAAATAAAACGGGGCTCGGAAAAAGACCTCACACTTAAAGGTGCTAGCTTGCAAAGTCCAACAGCTCAGGTTCAATTCACCAGCATTCATATAAAGCCAGATGCACACAGCACTCCATGTGTCTGGAGTTCACTTGTAGGGGCAGGAGGCCCTGGCATGCACATTCTCTCCCCCTCTCTCAAATGGTACTTTTTAAAATGGGGAAAGCTATTTCTATCTCATAGAGTAAAAATGAAACTAGAGCGTGGACTAGAGTGAGACCCTACCTCAAAAAAACGAAAACAAAAAAGAATGAAACTAGAGGGTTAGAGACATGTGGAGTCATGGCTTAGCACTTAAGGCACTTGCCTGTGAAGCCTAAGGACCCAGGTTCAATTCCCCAGTACCTATGTAAGCCAGATGCATATGGTGGCACATGCATCTGGAGTTCATTTGCAGTGGCTGGAGGGTATGGTGCACCCATCCTTTCTATCTCATTAAATAAACATTTTTTGGGCTGGAGGGACAGCTTATAAGTTAAGGTGTTTGCCTACAAAGCTAAAGGACCCAGGTTCAATTCCCCAGGACCCACGTTAGCCAGATGCTCAAGGGGGCGCATGAATCTGGAGTTCATTTGGAGTTCATGGCTGGAGGCCCTGGCAAACCCATTCTCTCTCTCCCTCCCTCTATCTCTGTCAAATAAATTAATTAAAAATAAGGCCTCAGGAGGGGAGCCGGAGGCCGCCGTCCTAGAGCGACTGACCAGTTAGAGGAGGGCCAACAAGAAACTGGTCTGACTTGACCCAAGCCCCGACTGTATCAAGATGCAAGTAAGGGTGATGACCTGCTTCCTGCGGGCACTGAGGATTATATCCATACAAGAATTCAACAGAGGAACGGCAGGAAGACCCTGACTACTGTCCAAGGGATCGCTGATGATTACGATAAAAAGAAACTAGTGAAGGCGTTCAAGAAGAAATTTGCCTGCAATGGTACTGTAATTGAACATCCAGAATATGGAGAAGTGATTCAGCTACAGGGTGACCAGCACAAGAACATATGCCAGTTCTTAACAGAGATTGGACTGGCTAAGGACGATCAGCTGAAGGTTCATGGGTTTTAAGTGCTTGTGGCTCTCTGAAGTATAAGTGAGGATTTCCTTGCAATGAGTAGAATGTCCCTTCTGTCCCTTATCACAAGTTTAAAAACCTCACAGCTTGTATAATGTAACCATTTGGGGTCCGCTTTTAACTTGGACTAGTGTAACTTCATGCAATAAACTGAACAGAGCCAAAAAATAATAATAATAATAAGCCCTCAGAGTAGTTATCAATAAATGTAGGTCTCAATATATAATATTTAATGTTAACACTAAAACTTGATGACCTAGAATTCACAAACAAGAGACTTGGGCTGGAGAGATGGCTTAGCAGATAAGGTGCATGCCTGCAAAACTAAGGACCCAGGTTTGATTCTTGAGGTCCCACATGAAGCCAGATGCACATGGTGGCACATGGTCCTGGCATGCCCATTCTCACTGTCTCTCTCCCTCTATCTCAAATAAATAAAAATATTTCAAAAAAAAGACAGTAAAAGGAGGATGATGAGAGGAGATTATGATCAGGTTAGATTGTATATATGTATGGAGAGAATTCTCAAGCTTATTGTAACATTGAAACTATACACTGTAGGCAGGCATGGTGGCACACGTCTTTAATCCCAGCACTTGGGAGGCAGAAGTAGGAGGATCACCATGAATTCAAGGCCACCATGAGACTACACAGTGAATTCCAGGTCAGCCTGAACTAGGGTGAAACCCAACCTCAGGGGAAAAACATGACTGTATACTATTAATTCTGTACAAACTGTCAATATTGTTTCCTCAATGGACCAGAACAGTGCTGCTAGGATAATACTGGCATTCCCTTTAGCGAATCTTCTAGCTTATGGTGCACTTACTTCTATTTTTTACACTCTCCTATTGTGGAAGGTCACAGACCTCAGAGGCACTGAATACAACTGGCAGGAAGAATACACACACCACCACCTCACGCTCTGAGTGATATGCACAGCAACAAGTCAAATGTGATCAAACCAGCAATGTGAACAGAAGCCCATTTAGAGTGCAAATAGCCTACTATACCCTTAATACTCACCAAGGCTCATCTGTAGGTTCCCAACAAACAAGACACACACTGCAAGTAAAGCACATGGCCCTGTCATCTCCTGATGAGGCAGGCTGAAAAATTAAAGAAACGAAGGGAAGGAGAGAGGGAATCATTTTTCCAATTTTTTTAAGGAAAAATCTTGAAAAGTTCCTACTTTTAAATACAACTTTCTACTAAGGAAATGAAAATTAGCGTACAGTAGTAGTTTAAATATCTGTATATATTAAGTACTCAATACATTTACATCTACAAAGAAAGTGCTCAAAAATACCACATAGTAGCTGGGTGTGGTGGTGCACGCCTTTAATCCCAACACTCAAGAGGCAGAGGTAGAAGGATCTCTGTGAGTTCCTGGCCACCCTGAGAATACAGAGTGAATTCCAGGTCAGCCTGAGATAGAGTGAGATCCTATCTTGAAAAACAACAACAACAATTGTGGAAGCTGCCAATAAAATTATACATATATATATATATATATATACACACGCACGCGCGCTGGAGATATGGCTTAGCAGTAAGGCGCTTGCCTGCAAAGCCAAATAGCCCAGGTTCAAATCTCCAGGACCCACAGAAAGCCAGATACACAATGTGGCACATGCATCTGGAGTTTGTTTGCAGCAACTAGAGGGCCTGGCACACCCATTCTCTATCTGTTTCTTACTCTCACCAACAAAAAAAATAACAATTGTAAAACATTATGTATATATCAGCCAGGTGTGGGAGAAGGATTGTCATGAGCCTGAGGCCTCCCTGAGACTCCATAGTGAATTCCAGGTCAGCCTACCTCAGGGGAAAAAAAAAAAAAGGTAAAAGAGAAGAGAAGAGAAGAGAAGAGAAGAGAAGAGAAGAGAAGAGAAGAGAAGAGTATATAGAAAGCAAGTAATGCATGTGCATCTATGCTTTCTTTATGAAACTTTCATGAAAACATAACACCGATGGGTGGCAGCTGCTTCATATAAACTGACATATCAAAATTGATTTGTTACACTCGTTAGCAGTGGCAAATCAGTAGTAAACCAGTAAGTTTCCTACTAATGAATTAAACCTAAATAAAATTATTTTGAAATTATAAATTATTATTATATTATAAAATTATTTTTCCTGCCTTCCCTTTAATTTCAGTATAATGACACTTTCTATAATGGTCCACTTTCATAAGGTGTTTTTTTTTCCCTTTAGTTTTTTTTCCTTTAGGTTTTTTTGGGGTACAGTCTCCCTCTAGACCAGCCTGAACTGGAATTCACTATGTAGCTTCAGGGACGCCTCGAATTCATGGTGAGCCTCCCTCCTACCTCTGTGCTGGGATTAAAGGCATGCTGGGAAGATGGCTCAGTGGTTAAGGTGCTTGCTTGCAAAGCCTGCCAGCCCGGGGTTAATTCCCTAGAAAACACACATAATGCTGGATGTCCATGTATCTATGACCCTAAAGGGCTTATGACAATGAAAAAAGGGCAGGAGAATCTGTATTTTTGTTTTTTTGTTTTAAGCACTCTATTTTTATTTATTTGACAGAGAAAGTGAAAGAGAGAAAAAGAGAGAGAGAGTGGATATGCCAGGACCTCCAGCCACTGCAAACGAAGTTCAGATGCGTGCGACCCCTTGTGCATCTGGCTAACATGGGTCCTTTGGCATTGCAGGCAAATGCCTTAACCACTAAACCATTCCTCCAGCCCTGTCTGTTTTTTTGGTTTTTTTGTGTTTTTTTGAGGTAGGGTTTCACTCTAGCTCAGGCTGAGCTGGAATTCACTATGTAGTCTCAGGGTGGCCTCAAATTCACAGTGATTCTCCTACCTCTGCCTCCCCTGTGCTGGGATTAAAGGTGTGTGCCAGGAGAATCTGAAGCTGTTGGGCCAGCTAGTCTAAAGTTCATCGGCAGGGTTCAAGAGAACCTGTCTCAAAGAAGGTAGAGCACATACACCTCAAAGTCTTGCTCTCACCTCCACATGCACACAGTGGCACATACACGCATATATATACACATACACAAATTAATTTTTAAAAGAAATATCTGTCTTTTAAAAATGTATTTTTGATACATTTACCTGGTGATAAAATCCAGCTTGAGCCATGGGATCTGGCTGTGCCCACCTATAGCCTACATGAGGCCATGAGGTGAACGTCTCCCGTCTGCTTGCTTCACTGTACATCAATGACCTACAAAGAAACAGTCTTTATGTGACTGAAGCAATGACTCAAACTAGAGGGAAAGCAGTTCCTAAAAAGGAAGATTTAGGCTGGAGAGATGGCTTAGTGGTTAAGGCACTTGCCTGCAAAGCCAAAGGATCCTGGTTCGATTCTCCAGGACCCATGTAAGCCAGATGCACAAGGGGATGCATGCATCTGGAGTTCCTTTGCAGTGGCTGGAGGCCCTGGTGCGCCCATTCTCTCCCTCTCTCTCTCTCTCTCTCTCTGCCTCTTTCTCCCTCTCTTAAATAAATAAATAAATATATTAAAAAAAAAAAAAAGGAGGACTTGCCGGGCATGGTGGCACACACGTTTGATCCCAACACTCGGAAGGTAGAGGTAGGAGGATTGCTGTGAGTTACAGGCCATCCAGAGCCTACAATGAATTCCATGTCAGCCTGACCCAAAGTGAGGCCCTACCTCAAAAAACTAAAAAAAAATAAAAATAAAAATAAAAGAAAAAAGGAAGACTTAACATTGCAAAAATACCTTACTGGGGCTGGAGAGACAGCTAAGCAGTTAAGGCGCTTGCTTGCGAAGCCTAAGGTCCCATGTTCGACTCTCCAAGTCCCAAGGAAGCCAGATACACAAGGTGAAGCAAGCGCAAGGTTGCACCTGCCCATTAGGTGGTGCAAGTGTCTGGAGTTCAATTGGAGCAGTTGAGGCTCTGGCACGCCAATTCTCTCTCTCTCTCTCAAATAAAAAAAATTTTTAAAGCCTTACTAAATTAACAATAAAAATGCTAATGAGGCCAGACTTGGTGGCACAAGCCTTTAATCCCAGGACTTGGAAGAGAGCTAGGAGTTCATGGCCACCACGAAACTACACAATGAATTCCAGTTCAGCCTACACTAGAGTAAGACCCTATCTCGAAAAAAAGAAAAAAAAGCTTTTCTTTTTGGCTTTTCAAGGTAGGGTCTCACTCTAACCCAGGCTGACCTGGAATTCACTATGTTATCTCTGGGTGGCCTCAAACCCAAGGCGATCCTCCTACCTCTGCCTCCCGAGTGGTGGGATAAAGGTGTGCACCACCACGCCTGGCACCATCATTAATTTTTACTTTCAAATGAAAATGATCACTTTCAGGAATTTTCCTACCAAGAGTTAAGAAAAATAAAATCTATTTAGTGGCTACAGAGGTAGATTAAATTAAGCAATAATGAATTCTTACCACACAGAGAACAGATGATCCGGGATGAAGAGACAAATTGCCTCCAGAAAAGCTATACCAGCTAGAAGTTTTTAAAAACCAAATCTCAGCTGGGCATGATGAAGGCACATATGCCAGCACTCACAAGGCTGAGACAGGAGTGCCAATCATGAGTCAGAGGCAATCCTGAGCTACATAGCTAGGCTCTGAATCAAAAAATAAAAAATAAAAAAAGGAGATCTTCACATTTTCATAGTAAAATACATCAGCTTACTCAGAGTCTAAACTATCAAAGGTATCAGTTTTTTTTTTTGTTCGCTTGTTTGTTTTTTTAAAGAAAGACTGCAGGGCTGGAGAGATGGCTTAGCAGTTAAGGCATTTGCCAGCACAGCCAAAGGACCCAGGTTCAATTCTCCAGGAGCCACGTAAGCCAGAAGCACTAGGTGGCACATGCTTCTGGAGTTCCATGTGCAGTGGCTGAGGGCCCTGGTGCTGTGCTATCTGCCCCCCCCAATAAAAAAAAAAACTTTAAAAAATAAATGTTTAAAAAAATTGACTGCAAATTAAAATCCAAAAGACTTCCAGTCAGAACTAACACCGAGCTCCGTCATACTACTGTAAAGTCAACCTAACAACTGAAACTGAGAGCTCAAGGTGGTAAAGGTCATCTAAAGCAGAGCAGAAAAATATTCTCCCAAACTTCTCTCAAGTTAATCAGTACACGCCACTCAATAACTCTACTACTGAGCTCTCATAACTGTATTCTAAGTGCAAAGTGGGAGCAATACCCTTAGAGACTGACAGCAAGGACAAAGCCTAGAGTTCAGTTCCCAGAACCAAAAAAGAAAAATAAGAATTATCTGGTGTCAAAAAAAAAATTTTTGAAGAATTATCTGGTATCTATCTAGTCTATTACCCACTACAGCATAGTTATTAAAAAAAAAAAAAACTTTTCATTCTATATTTTTTTTAAAAGTAAGTTTTGACAGGAGAGGGTTCATGAGCCCTAGGGGTGTAATGCCTGCTGGTGCTGGCTAAATGCATATATTATGCTCAAACTGTCCAGTATGCACTTCTTTTAATGTTCATAGCCATATATGAATTCTACTCTCACTTTTGATCAAAGAAGCTTCGCTTTTCAGATGACAGTGACCTCTGGCATGACTCAAAAGGCGCTGAGAAGTGACACAGGAGTGCCCAACACTGAAACATCTCTCTCACATCTTCCAAGGCTCAGGGTCCATTGAAGAAGAGGTGGCAGAAAGAATGTAAGAGCCAAAGAAGTGTAGGACTCTTAACAACATGCTCCTCCAGACACAAAATGGCCTGGATATCCATGACCTCGCAGTGCCTGGCACTACCTACATAGGACCCTCATAATAGGAGGGAAAGACGATGACATCAAAATAAAAGAGAGACTATGCTAGGTGTGGTGGCACACACCTTTAATCCCAGCACTCAGGAGGCAGGACGTAGGAGGATTGCTGTGAGTTTGAGTTCAAGTTGAAGGCCACCCTGAAACTACATAGTGAATTCCAGGTCAGCCTTGGCTAGAGCATCGAGAACCTACCTCAAAAAATTTAGAGAGAGAGACAGAGAGAAACTGATTGAGAGTGGGAGGAGATATGGAGAGTAGAGTTGCAAAGGGGAAAGTGAGGAAGGAGGGAATTATCATGGCTTATTGTATATAATTATGGAAGTTGTCAATACAAAAAAAAAATTTTAATGCCAGATATGGTGGCCACACACCTTTAATCCCAGCACTCGGGAGGCAAAGGTAAGAGGATCTCCATGAGTTCAAGGCCACCCTGAGATTACATATTGAATTCCAGGTCAGCCGGAGTTAAGAGTGAAACCCTACTTTGAAAAAAACAAAAAAAATTTTTTTAATTAAGTTTTAAAATTAGAAAAGCATTTCTTTTATAGGCTGTATGTCTTCTGGGTGGTTAGGGGGATAGACAGTGACTCATGTACCCCAGGCTGGCCTCCAACTCACAAAGTAGGTAAGTCTGGTCTTGAACTCCTTATCTTTCAGGCTCTTTTTGAATTTTTTAATTTTTTTTTTTTTTTGAGAGAGAGAGAAAGAGGCGGGGGGGGGGGTGAATGGCACACCATGGCCTCCAGCCACTGCAAATGAACTCCAGATGCACACGCCCCCTTGTGTACCTGGCTTACATGGGTCCTGGAAAATCAAACTGGAAACTTTTGGTATTGCATCAAACGCCTTAACCCCTAAGCCATCTCTCCAGCCCTCGGGCTCTACTTCTTAAGTGTTAAAATTACAGGTAGGTGTATGCTACCACACCTGGTTCTACAACTTGTATGTCTCCAGGACTTGTCTTAGAACAGAGGAGTTTGCAACCTCATTAAGTTATGTGTCCACTAGTCTTCAAACTCAACCTTCGGCAAACCCAAGCTCATAGATGTCTTCATAAGGTTTCTAGATTCTTCTTCCCCATCCCTCTGCTCCCCAGGCAAGGCCTCACTCTAGACAGGCTAACCTGGAACTCACTCTATTCCCAACCAGACCTGGAACTAATAACTACCCCAGCATGTACCACCACACCCAGCTTAGATTTGTTTGTTTTTCTAGGTAGGGTCTCACTCTAGCCCACGCTGACCTGGAATTCACTATGAAGTCTCTCTCGGTCGCCAAGAACTCACAGTAATTCCCCCTACCTTTCCTTCCCGACTGCTGGGATTAACACTCTAAACCAAGCATGATGGTACACGCCTTTAATCCCAGCACTAGGGAATTCCAAAAAAATCAAAGTTTTATGATACCTTTTTGTGGTTGTTGTTTAGTTCTTAGTTTTTCGAGGTAGGGCCTCACTTTAGCCCAGGCTGACCTGGAATTCACTATGTAGTCTCAGAGTAGCCTTGAACTCAGGGTGATCCTGCTACCTCTGCCTGGATTGAAGGCATGCACCTCCACACCCAGCTTTATGATCCCTTTAAATGCCTTAAATGTACCAAAAAAATCTTTTATATCAAAACCAGTTCCATTAGCAGTTTACTTTAATTCAATATTTTTATGTCAGTGAAAATTTAATTTTTAAAACATTGTAAATTTTTTCTACTTATCATCAGATTTACAGTAATTTTTGGTTAATCCCAAAAACTAATAGTTCAATCTCACTGTCACTTCTATACGCAATTCCTACCTGTCTACAGAACGGCCTGGCCCCACTCCAAGTTCTGGACGTGCACTAGGTAAGAGGTAAGACAATCTGTCCATCACAGAGGACGCCACGGGTAAGGCAGCAACATTTTGATTTATTTTCTTCAGTTCATTTACAATGGCACTGGCAATAGACTTCAACACATGATGAGGAAGATGAAATGTAACTGTGGCCCACTGAAAGAAAATGGGGAATAAGTCAAAAGACACGGTACTCAACCATTTTAACCAAAATCATGACTGAACGATATCAACTAAGCAACTGTATCACCCTAAATCAGTTTACTCAAGTGATCATTCCCAGCAGGAACCTGACAGGACGTAAAAATTTAAACCTGCCATTCAAACTGTGGGTGTGGAAACAAATCAGGCATCCATTAGGGAATACATGGACAAGCACACTACTCACACAGTGCAACAAGCTCTGAACAATAGGAACTCATGCCGCAGAGAGATGCCTCTGCAGTCAAGAACACTTCCTGTGAAAACATGAGGGCCTGAGGAGACCTAAAAGGTCACTGGAGCTCAATCCTCAGGACCCATATACACAGTGGGGTGTGGCCACACCTATCTGTAATCCCCAGTCTTGTAGGGAGCAAAGAAAAGAGAATTAGCAGGGCTCTTCAAAACAAATGGCAAGCACTAGAATCAGTAAAATACTCTAGCTCAAGAAAGAAGGGGGGAGGGGGGAGAAGCTCGAGGGATGGCTTAGCGGTTAAGGCATTTGCCTGCAAAGCCAAAGGACCCAGGTTCAATTCCCCAAGACCCATATCAGCCAGATGCACAAGGGGGCACATGTGTCTGGAGTTCGTATGCAGTGGCTGGAGGCCCTGGCGTACCCATTCATTCTCATTCTCATTCTCTCTCTCTCTCTCTCTCTCTCTCTCTCTCTCTCTCTCTCTCACACACACAAATAAATAAATAAAAAAGAAAAAATTAAAAGAAAAAACAGGGGCTAAAGGGATGGCTTAGCAGTTAACTCATTTGCCTGCAAAGCCAAAGGACCCAGGTTTGATTCGCCAGGACCTACGTTAGCCAGATGCACAAGGTGGCGCATGTAACAGAAAAAAAAATCTATTTTGTTGATGGTACTAGTAACAATATATTGTGTTTTTGAAAACTGCTGTAACTGCAGACGTTAAAAATCCTCACCACACAAAAAAATGAAAACTTAGAGGATAGTAGTTATGTCATTGAGTTTGATTAATCTCTCCACAATATCAAAATATGACATGGTACAACCCATAAATATACCCATTCATCAAATTTTTTATTAAAAAAAATGTTTGCCCAGGGCTAGAGAAATGGCTTAGCCATTAAAGGTGCTTGCCTGCCAAAGGTCCTAGGTTCAATTCCCCACATAGGCCAGATGCACAAGGTGACACGTGTCTGGAGTTCATTTGCAGCAGCTAGAGGCCCTGGCATGCCTATTCTCTCTCTATTCTGTTTCTCTCTCTCTCTCTCTCTCTCTCTCTCTCTCTCTCTCTCTTCTTTCTCTCTCAAATATGTAAAATAAAAATAAAATATTAGGGCTAGAAAGATGGCTTAGCAGTTAAGGCGTTTGCTTGAGAAGCCTAAGGATCCAGGTTCGATTCCCCAGTACCCACATAAGCCAGATGCACAATGGGGTGCATGCGTCTGGAGTTTGTTTACAGTGGCTACAGTTTTCATGGCGCACCCATTCTCTATCTGCCTCTTTCTTTCTCTCCCTCTCTAAATAAATAAATACAAAATAAATAAAATAAAATGTTAGGCGGGCGTGGTAGCACACGAATTTAATCCCAGCACTCGGGAGGCAGAGGTAGGAGGATCACTGTGAGTTCGGGGCCACCCTGAGACTATGTAGTGAATTTCAGGTCAGCCTGAGCTAGAGTGAGACCCTACTTAGAAAAACCAAAATAAATAAATAATAAAATATTAGAAAAAAAATGTTTGCCGGGCATGGTGGCGCACATCTTTATCCCAGCACTTGGAAGGCAGAAGTAGGATCACTATGAGTTTGAGGCCAGGTCCCCCTGGACTAGAATGAGACCCTACCTTGAGGGAAAAAAAATAAACAATTTAAATAAGGGCTGTGGCTATAATCACTGGCACAACAGTTGCCTAGCATGTGCAAATCCCTAAATTTAATCCACAGTACCACAAGGCAGACAGGTAGACAGGTAGGTGGGTAGGTAGATACGTAGTAATAAATATATAAACCTTAAAACTGCACGTATACAAAATTTGACAGAAAAAAAATGTGATGGAAGGCTGGAGAGATGGCTAACTGGTTAAGGTGCTTGCCTGCAAAACCTAATGACTTGGGTTCAATTCCACAGTACACACATAAAGCCAGATGTACAAAGTGACACAGGCATCTGGAATTTGTTTGCAGTGAGAGGCCCTGACATGGCCACTCTTTTGCTTTCTCTCTCACTCTCTCTCACTCTCTCTCTTGCTCTCTGTTTGCAAATGAATAAATATGTTAATTTTTTAAAGAAATGTGACAAGTTGAGCTGGGCGTGGTGCATACCTTTAATCCCAGCACTGGGGAGACAGAGTTAGGTGGAGTTCAAGGCCACCCTGAGACTACAGAGTGAATTCCAGGTCAGCCTGGACTAGACTGAGACCCTGTGTGGGGGGGGGGGGGGGGTGACAAGCCAAGTGTGGTGGAACCTAGCGGTTCATGTCTTCAATCCCAGCATTCGGGAGGCAGAGACAGATGGATCACTGTGAGTTCAAGGCCACCCTGAGACTACAGCTAGAGAGCGAGACTGCCTCAAAAAAGCAAAAACAAAGTGATGGAGAAGAGATGCACAGGGTAGCACATGCTGGAGGCCCCTGGCACACCTATTCTCTCTTTCGATCTGCCTCTTTCTCTCTCTCTCCCCCTTCATCTCTTAAATGAATAACATTTTGTTTTAAAGTGACAGTAGCCAGTTGTGATACAATTCTAATACCAGCACTTAGGAAGCTAAGGAAGGTGGACCACCAGATCAAGGCCAGCCTAACTAAGATACATAGTGAGTTCCAGGCTACAGAATCAGACCTTGTCTCCCTCCAAACACCAATCTGAATGAACAAATGAATGAAAGGGGGGGAGGGGAGAGGAGCTGTGAAGATGACTCAGCAATTAAAGGCACTTGCTTGCAAAGCTAGCAAGTCTGGGTTCAATTCCCCAGTAACCAACCATGTTAAGTGGTACATGCATCTGGAGTTCATTTACAGCAGCAAGAAGCCCTGTGTGCCCACGTATACATACACAAATGCACTCATTCACTCTCTACCTTTCCCCCTCACAAATAAATTTAATTTTTCTTAAAAGAAATGGTATATCACACTAAAGCTAAGAATGACTAAAAGCATATGACATTTCTCATCTTGAACAAACACAATCATAAGTACAAAGTAGGCACTCAAATATCTCTACTTTTAATTAAAGAATATATTTAGAGCCAGGCATGGTGGCGCATGCCTTTAATCACAGCACTTGGGAGGCAGAGGTAGGAGGATCGCTGTGAGTTTGAGGCCACCCTGAGACTCTATAGTGAATTCCAGGTCAGCCTGAGCTAGAGAGAGACCCTACCTCGGAAAAAAAAAAAAGAATATATTTAGGAGCTGGAGAGATCGCTTAGCTGTTTAGCGCTTGCCTATGAAGCCTAAGGACCCGGGTTCAAGGCTCGGTCCCCCAGGACCCACGTCAGCCAGATGCACAAGGGGACACATGCGTCTGGAGTTCGTTTGCAGTGGCTGGAGGCCTTGGCGCACCCATTCTCTCTCTCTCTCTCTCTCTCTCTCTCTCTCTCTCTCTATCTGCCTCTTTCTCTGTCTGTTGCTCTCAAATAAATGAATAAAAGTAAACAAAAAAAAGTAAAATTAAAAAAAAAAAAAAAGAGTATATTTAGGGGGCACTGGGTAGACTGCTTAGCGGTTATGGCATTGGCCTGCGAAGCCTAAGGACCTGGGTTCAATTCCCCAGGACCCACGTAAGCCAGATGCACCTGGGGGCACATTCTCTCTCTGTGTCTCTTCCTCTTCCATAAATAAATAAAATATTTTTAAAATATATATATTTAGGGGTGGGAGAGATGGCTTAGTGGTTAAGGCGTTTGCCTGCAAAGCCAAAGGATCCCGGTTCTATTCTCCAGGACGCAAGTAAGCCAGATGTACAAGAAGGTGCAAGCATCTGGAGTTCATTTGCAGTGGCTGGAAGCCCTGGTGTGCCCATTCTCTCTCTCTCTCTCAAGTAAATAAATAAAATATATTTTAAAAATATATATTTATCATCATTCTGTTATAGATAATGAAAGAGTGTATCATGATCATAGAGCAATGTGTCATAATAATCATCATAATCCAGGAATAGCAACTAAAAGCTAGGCTCTGTAGCCACAAGGACCTGAATGCCGACTTAACTGCAGCATCAATTATATCTAATAAATCCTTTTTATTATTATTATTTAGTTATTAGAGACAGAAAGAGAGTGTGAGAATGGGCGCACCAGGGCCTCTACCCACTGCAAATGAATTCCAGACACATGCGCCATCATGTGCATCTGGCATGCGTGGGATCTGGGAGAATTGAACCTGGGTCCCTAGGCTTCGCAGGCATGCACCTTAACCGCTAAACCAGCCCAAAGCTTAACTACAATTACTAAATACTACAATCATTACTAAGGAACTTACAGTGCTGGGTTGGGGGACAAAATTAGACTACAAAACTACTAAGTACTATTCCCAAAGAAGTCTAAATTAACTTCACAACCTGTACCTGGATCACATTTAAATTTTACTAGAAGAACCTTCTTTTCCCACACCCACACTTCCAGTTATGCCAAAAAAAAATACAGTTCAAGAAAAGCACAAAGTACAGCAGGTGTGGTGGCTTCGTGCATGCCTTTAATCCAGCACACGAGAGGCAGAGGTAGGAGGATTGCTGAGAGTTTGAGGCCACCCTAAGACAACATAGTGAATTCTAGCCTGAGCTAGAGTGAAGCCCCTACCTCAGGAAAAAAAAAAAAAAAAAAGTACAAAGCGGGGTGCATTGGTTCGTGCTAGGAGTTCCAACTCTCAAGAGCTAAAACAACAGTAATTTCAGGCCATCCGGAGCTACATAGCGAGAGATCAAGTGAGAGAGACAGGGAAAAGGGAGGAAGAAAGAAAAGGGAGTAAAGAAAACATAAAATGGTCCCATTTTCAAAGAAAAGAAAAAGAAAAAGAGCTAGAGAGATGGCTTAATAAAGGCATTTACCTGCAAAGCCAAAGGACCCAGGTTTGATTCCCTAGGACCCACGTAAGCCAGATACACAAGGTGGCTTATGCATCTGGAGTTCGTTTGCCATGGCTGGAAGCCCTGGCACGCCCATTCTCTTCTCTCTCTCAAATAAAAAAGAGAAAGAGAGAGAAAAAATAGTGCTGGAGAGATGGCTTAGCGGTTAAGGCGCTTGCCTGCAAAGCCTAAAGCACCCATGTTCGACTCTCCAAATCCCACGTTTGCCAGATGCAAAGGTTGCACACGTCCAGAAGTGGCACAAGCACCTGGAGTTCGATTTCAGTGGCTGAGGCACTGGCAAGCCAATTCTCTCTCTCTCTCTCTCTCTCTCTCTCTCTCTCAAATAAAATAAAATAAAATAAAATAAAATAAAATAAAATAAAATAAAATAAATTTTTAAATAATAATGAACAATGTTGGGACTAGGGAGATGGCTCAGTGATTAAAAGTGGATGTTTGCCGGGCGTGGTGGCGCACGCCTTTAATCCCAGCACTCGGGAGGCAGAGGTAGGAGGATCGCCGTGAGTTCAAGACCACCCTGAGACTCCATAGTGAATTCCAGGTCAGCCTGGGCGAGAGTGAGACCCTACCTCAAAAAGAAAAAAAAAAAGTGGATGTTTGCTTACAAGTCTGCCACTCCAGCATCACATAAAGCAGGACACAGAGCCAGGTGTGGTGGAGCACACCTTTAATCCAGCACACAGGAGGCACAGGTAGAAGGATGGCTGTGAGTTCCAAGCCAGTGTGAGACTACATAATGAATTTTTAGTCAGCCTGGACTACAAAAAGATCAAACCTTGAAAAAGGAGGAGGAAAAAAAAAAAAAGGCAGGATACAGAGTGGAGTACAGTTCTGTGATCCCAACACGCTACAGCACTGAGATTTCGAGCTGGGAAAATCTCTGAGCTCACAGGCCTGCTAGACTGACTCACACTAAGCAAAGTGACAAAAACAAAACAACAATAAGGAGAGAGTAGAAAGACAAACACTCCAAAGTTGTCCTCAGACCTCTACACATACACTGTGGCATTCATACACCCTCCTATACACATAGACGTACATACATACATATAAATGCATACACACCATAGAACAGAAAAATCGGGGCCACAGAGATGGCTCAGCTGCTAAGGCATTTGCTTGAAAAGTCTAAGGACCAGAGTCAGCCTCAGCTACAGTGAAACCCTACCTGGGGGGAGGGGGGGATCTGCAATTAGAGCATTTCCAGTACAAAGAGAAAAGTGAAAAGACAGGTGTTTCTTTTTATAACCCAGAACAGATCATTCATTTTAATTTCTTACCTTTGCAACTTTGTGGTTTGCTGCAGTTTCATGAGAAGTATTTTTTAAACCATCTTTGAGCTGTGTGATGAACAAATCATAACCCTCCGTACTAGAAATATCCACCTTTTCTAAACATGCTGATAAGAGCTGCTGAGCCTGAAGAAAAAATTATGATCACAAGAAAGTAAGCACAATGAAACAAAGTTCAGTTCAGATTCTCAGATACTTTGTCATGATTATGAGTATACCAAGCTTACCTAAAATTACTTTATACAAAGCCTAGTTAAAGTATTTAATAAGATAATGATAAAGTAAGGCCGGGGAGATGGCTCAGTGGTTAAGGCACTTGTCTGAAAAGCCTAACAACCCAGGCATAACTCCCCAGTACCCACATAAAGCCAGATGCACAAGGAATCACATGCTTCTGAGTTCGTTTTTAATGGCACTATGCCCTGAAGTTACATTCTCTCTGACTCTCTCTGCTTGCAAAGAAACAGTATCTTTTAAAAAGGGTGGGGGGGGGAGTGTGGCATGGTGGTGCACACCTTTAATACCAGCACTCAGGAAGCAGAGGTAGGAGGATCATTGTGGCTTCAAGACCACCCAGAGACTACATAATTAATTCCAGGTAAACCTGGTCTAGAGTAAGAACCTACCTCAAAAAAAGAGGGGGAGGGGCTAGAAGGTTAAGGCACTTGCTGGCAAAGCCAAAGGACCCTGGTTTGATTCCCTGGTACCCACATAAAGCCAGATGCACATGGTGGCGCATGCATCTGGAGTTCATTTGCAATGGCTAGAGGCCCTAATGTGCCTATTCTCTTTCTCTATCTGCCTCTGCCCCCTCAAATAAATAAAAATGCACTCAGTGTAGTGACAATAGTAAAATTTCAAATTATTACAAATCAATAGGGCTGGAGAGATGTCTCAGCAGTTAAGGCACTTGCCTGAAAAGCCTAAGGACCCAGGTTTGATTGGCCAGTACCCATGTAAAGCTAGATACACAAAATGGCACATTCCCCCCCCCCCAAAAAAAGGCACATGAATCTGGAATTCATTTGCAGTGGCTAAAGATCCTGGTCATGTTCTCTCTCTTTCCCTCCGTGCGTGCGTGCGTGTGTGTGTGTGTGTATATATATATATTTTAAATCAAGAAAAAAAGCCAGGCATGGTGTGGTGGTTTGAATAGAATAGATGGCCCCCAATATATTCAGTTGCTTATTTGTAGTTTGCATCTCTAGCCACCTGGCTGGAGGCAAGGTCACTGGGTGGATCTTAAAGTGTGGTGGTGGATTTCAGATTACAATCTAAAGATATGCAAAGTGTGCCTAGCTGGAGTTCCTGAAGTGTGCTGTGGCTTTTGACCTTTAGGCTTGTACTTCCCTCTCTCTCTCTGCTTGGGCCTGTGAAGGCAGGCCAGTTTCTTCTGCCATTATGGAACTTCCCCTGGATCTGTAAGCTTCAATAAATCCCTTCCTCCATAACTGTGTCTGGTCTGGAAGTTCATCTCAGTGAACCTGAAGCTGACTAATACACATGGTAATACATGCCTTTAATCCCAGCACTCGGGAGGCAGAGGTAGGAGTATCACTACGAGTTAAAGGCCACCCTGAAACTACATGGTAAATTCCAGGTCAACCTGGACTATAGTGATAACACTACCTCAAAAAAAAAAAAACCTCCCAACACGTTCTCAATCCTGATATAAGATAGACCACTATGATACTGACAGTAAGTGAAACCTAACTGTTTTTCCTCAATACTAAAGACCTTCTACATTCCATGAGCTGAGCAATATTCCCAATCCTAAATGAATGTACTCTGGAATAATGAAAACGCAAATAAACAAAAACTGGGCATGGTGAAGCACGCCCTTAATCACAGCACTTAGGAGGCTGAGGCAGGACTGCTATGAGTTCAATGCCAGTCTGGGCTACAGAGTGAGCTTCAGAGATCACCATTGACTAGTGTAGGACCCTGCCTCCCAGCACTTAGGAGGTAGAGGTAGGAGGACTGCTTTGAGTTTGAGGCAAGCCTGACACTAATTCCAGGTCAGCAAGACCTACCTTGAAAAATAAAAATTCAGACAGACATAAATTCAATGCTTAGCATTTAACTTATTACTTATTATAAATGACAAATATACTATTAACTGAAGTTAAGAACAAATCACATCACTCTACCAAAAGTAAAACAATGAATCCCTCAGGGGAAAAGGGGGGGGGTTGCTAGAGTTATGGCATAGCAGTTAAACCGCTTGCCTGAAAAGCCAAAGGACTAAGGTTCGATTTCTCAGGACCCACTTAAAGCCAGATGCACAACGTGGTGCATGCATCTGGAGTTTATTTGCAGTGGCAGAAGGCCCTGGCATGCCCATTATGTCTCTATCTGCCCTCCCTCCCTCCCTCCCCCTCTCTCTCTCTCTCTCTCTCTCTCTCTCAAATAAAAATGAAAGAAAAAAAAACAATGAATCAACAACTAGCATGATACTAATTTATAATTTGTAAGTTCATAAGAGAACAAAGCATTACAATTTTGGGGGGGGGAGGGGAGGGGAGAGTCTCACTCTGACCCAGGCAGACCTACAATTCACTATGTAGTCTCAGGGTGGCCTCGAATTCACAGCAATCCCCCTACCTCTGCCTCCCGAGGGCTGGAATTAAAGGCATGCGCCACCATGCCCGGTCAGCATTACAATTTTTATGTTCTACTTACAATTATTCAAAATCCAATTTGCAAATACTTTCAAATTACATCACATAAGCATTAAACCGTGATCCACCATGAGTTTAAAGCCACCCTGAGACTACACAGTGAATTTGAGGTCAGCTTGGGCTAGAATGAGACCCTAGTTCCAAAAACCAAAAAGAAAGAAAAAAAGGGGGAGGGGGGTAAAAGGGAGAGGAAGAGAAGTAGCAAGAGAAAAATGCCTGTGTGTTCCTCTGGGCTTCCACCATCCCTTTCCCTGTGAGTGGGATACATAGTTAAAGGTGTTAATGATGAGTCAAACCTTTGTTTTTAGGAGGTAACTACATAATGTCCTTAAAGGACAACTTCCTTTCCTTTACCAGCTGGTAGGAGAGAGACTGCATTAAGGCAAGAGCACACTACACTTATCTCAACTTACCTCTGTAACCGGCAACTCAAGCTGAACCACATCATCCTGCTTGGAAACTGGCGTTTGCAGAGCAGTGTCTAACAACAAGATTCCATTCAGGTCTTTCCGACATCCTACTGCGTAATCATCCACAAATATAACTTTATCCACAGCAGAAATATACTGACATTTCACTTGTCCACCTGGTTTAGCTGTTAAAAAAAGCAAAAAGACCAGTATAAAATATAATTCCTGGGCTGGATGATGGACTGGAAAAGTCAAGACTGAAGAACGATCTGATTGAATTGCAATATACACTATAAGGAACCAAAGGGGGGGGGGGGCTGGAGAGATGGCTTAGGGGTTAAGTGCTTGCCTGTGAAGCCTGAGGACCCTGCCAGAGACTCTATTCCCCAGGACCCACGTAAGCCAGATGCACAAGGGGGCGTACGCATCTGGAGTTCGTTTGTTTACAGTGGCTAGAGGCCTTGTGCACCCATTTGCTCACGGGCTCTCTATCTCTCTCTCTCTTTTTCTCTCTCTCTCTGCCTCTTTCTCTGTCTGTTGCTCTCAAATAAATAAGTAAAAATAAACACAAAAAAGAAAAGAACCAAGGGGAAATTACAGTCTGCCATCTCATGGCTGCAATAAAGGGGACTATCATTGTTCTTAGAAAAACACATCACCAGGCTTGGTGGCACACACCTTTAATCCCAGCGCTCAGGGGGCTGAGATAGGAAGATGGCTCTGAATTGGAGGCCAACCTGGGCTACAGAATGAGTTCCAGGTTAGCCAGGGCTAGACTGAGACCTTGCCTCAAAAAAGCAGTAACAGCAACAACAGAAACAGCTTGAAGGCTAAAGAGATGGTTTAGCGGTTAAGGCGCATGCCTGGGAAGCCTAAAGACCCAGGATGGATTCTTCAGGTCCCATGTTAAGACCGATGCACATGGTGGCACATGCGTATGAAGTTTGTTTGCAGTGGCTAGAGGCCCTGGTGCCATTCTCACTCTCCCTTTTTCTTGACCCCTCCGTCTCTAATAAATAAATTTTAAAAAATAAATCTAAAAAAAAAAAAAACTTGGGAGCTGGGCTGGGCGTGGTGGCGCACTCGGGAGGCAGAGGTAGGAGGATCACCATGAGTTCAAGGCCACCCTGAGACTACACAGTGAATTCCAGGTCAGCCTGAACTAGAGAGAGACCCTAACTCAAAAAACCAAAGAAAAACAAAGAAAAAGAAAGAGTCAACTACAATGTACCATATAATTTTTAAAAATCATTTGAAAATCCCAGGCCAAGAACTGGGTTGCCCCCCACAGTGAGCTGCTAGCCAGGGAGACCAATGAGGTCCATAAAACAATGTAGGTGATTGCCAAAACACTTGATTGCATGCCAGAACTAAAAGGTGAGTGAGACACCACAGGCTGTGGTCACAGGACATGCTGGAGCCAAAAGGGAGAGTAGTTCCCTCCTCGCTAGGCCTCATGGTGCTGAAAGCCCTATGGGAGCTGCTGGAAGACAGGCCACCAACAGCATGAATAAACAGGGGACCTGCAGCCAGATGTAGTGCCCACTTGTGCAGTACTGGCACACAGGTAATCAACTGTTCTCTGATTAGACATGAAGCCCCGCTCAGTGGGAGAGAACTCACATCTGGCACTGGAAACCAAGTTAGAATCCCAAGGTCAGTAAACTCCTAAAACTTCAGAGAGAACATTGCTGTCTGGATAAGAGTGGGCTTGCACATCAAAAAGTTCCTATAAGGGCCGGGCGTAGTGGCACACGCCTCTAATCCCAGGAGAGGTAGGAGGATTGCCTTGAGTTCAAGGACACCCTGAGACTCCATAGTGAATTCCAGGTCAGCCTGGGCTAGAGTGAGACCCTACCTTAAAAAACCAAAAAAAAAAAAAAAAAAAAAAGTTCCTATAACTTTGCACATCCTTTTAACACAAGGTGCTCTCACTCTTACTCCAAGAATCTGCTGTTTTGTTTTACAGAAGGCAGAGAAAATGGAGGGGAGCCAAGATTGATCAGTAAGACAAAAAGACAGCTGATTGCCCACCACAAGACATGCCACCTCTGCCACATCTGCTGGGGCCCAGGGGAACTCACAGTGGAAGCAGCAACATGAACACGGGCTTACTGCTCACCCGTCAACCAGCTCCAGGGCGATAGTGACAGACACGGTGATCAATCAAAGCATAAATCCAGAGGCTACAGAGAGCTCAACACTAAATGAGACTGCCAACAGGCCTGCCATGGCTTAAGGAACATTGCTTAAGAGGGAGAAAGAGTTTAAGAGCCACAGGCTAGGTAGAATACCGAGGCACAGTCACCCCACCCACCCCACAGGGACTGACTGAGGCCTTCATGACCCCACAGTAAATAACAACCACATGCAAATAAAAGAAAAAAATCGTTTAAAAAGTTGTAAAGGCCGGGTGTGGTGACACACACCTTTAATTCCAGCACTAGGGAGGCAGAGAGAGGTAGGAGGATCACCATGAGTTTGAGGCCACCCTGAGACTACATAGTGAATTCCAGGTCAGCCCAGGCAGGTGTGAGACCCTAAACTGGAGGGGAAAAGAAGTTGTAAGGGGAGCTGTAGAGATGGTTCCGCGGTTAAGGCGCCTGCCTGCAGAACCTAACAACCCAGGATCAACTGATTCCCCAGTACTGACATACAGCCAGATGCACAAAGTGGCACATGCATCTGGACTTCATTTGCAGGGATGGAGGCCCTGAGACTGTTCTCTTTTCCTTTCCCCCCTCCCTCTGCTTACAAATAAATAAATAATTTTTTAAGTTGTGGGCTGGAGAGATGGCTTAGTGGTTAAGGCAGTTGCCTGTGAAGCTGAAGGACTCATGTTTGACTCTCCAAGTCCCACATAAGCCAGACGCACAAAGGTGAGGCAACCACAAGGTCACACATGCCTACTAGGTGGCACAAGCATCTGGAGTTCAATTGTAGTGACTGAGGCCCTGGCAGTGCTCGTTCTCATTCTCTCTCACACACACTCTCTAAAATAAAAAACAAAAACTTAAAAGTTGTAAGGTCAGGGGGCTGGAGATAATGGCTCAGCGGTTAAGGCACTTGCCTGCAAAGCCAAAGGACCCAGGTTTGATTACCCAGTACCCATGTAAGCCAGATGCATGAGGTGACTCATGCATCTATAGTTCGCTTGCAGCAGCTAGAGGCCCTGTCCTGCCCATTCACTATCTGCCTCTTTCTCTCCCTCCCTCCCCCAAATAAATTTTTTAAAAAAATTTTTTTTAAGTTAGGCTGTACAAGGTGGTGCATGCATCTGGAATTCGTTTGCAGTGGCTAGAGGCCCTGATGCACCCAAAAAAAAAAAAAAAATTTATAGACTTTCTTTTTTTCTGATTTTTTTTATTTATTTTTATTTATTTATTTGAGTACGACAAAGAGAGGATAGAGAGAGAGAAGATAGAGAGAATGGGCCTCCAGCCACTGCAAACAAATTCCAGACGCGTGCGCCCCTTTTTGCATCTGGCTAACGTGGGTCCTGAGGAATTAAGCCTCGAACTGGGGTCCTGAGGCTTCACAGGCAAGTGCTTAACCACTAAGCCATCTCTCCAGCCGCCCCAATTTTTTTTTCTTTCTATCTGCTTCTTTCTCTCTCTCTCCAATAGATGAAAATAAAGAAAAAGTTGTAAGGCCAGGCATAGTGGCTCACGCCTTTAATCCCAGCACTGGGGAGGCTGAGGTAAGAGGATCCCTGTGAGTTCCAGGCCAGCCTCAGACTACTTAGTGAATTCCAGGTCAGCCTGGGCTAAAGGGAGATCCTACCTCAACAACAAAAAAGTTATTAGGACTGGAGAGGGGGGCTCAGTGGCTAAAGGAGCTTACGTTCAAAGCCTCATAGCCTGGGTTCAATTCCCTAGTACCCACATACAGCCAAGATGCACATATATCTGGAGTTCATTTGCAGCAGCAGGAGGCTCTGGTGCACCCATTCTCTTCCCTATCTCTCAAATAGATAGGTATTTTTTAAATTTTTTGTTTATTTTTATTTATTTATTTCAAAGTGAGACCGAAACAGGAAGGCAGATAGAGAGAGAATGGGCGTGCCAGGGCCTCCGGCCAATGCAAATGAACTCCAGACGCATGCGCCACCTTGTGCAGCTGGAGTTCGTTTGCAGTGGCTGGAGGCCTTGGCACGCCCATTCTCTCCCTCCCTCCCTCTCACCCCCCCCCTCTCTCTGCCTCTGTCACTCTCAAATAAATAAATAAAAATAAAGAAAAAAATCATTTAAAGTTATTACCACTACATATTAGCCATGAGTTGGAGGACAACCTCATCTAGCATGAGATCCTTCCTTTAAATAAAATTTAAAAAGGAAAAAAAAATTATAGTATTAAAAGCCAAAACTGACACCCAAAGTACTCTTAGTATATTTTTTATTTTGTTTTGTATTTTTTGTTTTTTGAGACAAGGTATGCCCAGGCTACTCTTGAATTACCTATACATAGCTGAGAATGGCACTGACCATTTCAATCCTCCATCCACTTCTGGAGTGCTGGGATTAAATGTATATGTCACCATACCCAGCTATTTTACTATTTTCTTTTTGTTGTTTGTTTGATTGTTTGTTTCTGAGGTAGGATTTCACTCTAGCCCAGGCTGACCTGGAATTCACTATGTAGTCTCAGGCTGGCCTAGAACTCACAGTGATCCTCCCTTTGCCTCCCAGAGTACTGGGATTAAAGGCATGAGTCACCATGCCCCACTTGTTTTGTTTTGTTTGGTTTTTGAGGTAGGGTCTTATACTAACCCAAGCTGACCTGGAATTCACTGTGTAGTCTCAGGGTGGCCTCAAACTCACAGCAATCCTCCTACCTCTGCCTCTCGAATGCTGGGATAAAAAGCATGTGCCACCCCACCTGGCTACTATTTTCTTAATTATTTGACATCAACTGTGAATATTTTAGTTGCATGAGCCAGAGTCTTGCTGTGGCCCAACTATGTAATACCATGCATGCCTCAAACTCAAACAACCTTTCTGGCCTTGGTGTCTCAAGCGCTGGGATTGCAGACATGAATATCACATCCAGCTGACAAAGTTTGAAAACACAATTACTATTGAAGACTCTCCCTGGACAGTCTCTAAAAACTACTGCAATTCCCTATAAGGCACTTTTTATGCCTTTTCTTTCTTTCTATCTACCTATCTCTCTATCTCTGTTTCTTTTGTTTGGTTTTTCAAAGTAGAGTCTACTCTAGCCCAGGCTGACCTGGAATTCACTCTGTAGTCTCAGGGTGGCCTAGAACTCTTGGTAATCCTCCTACCTCTGCCTCTGGAGGGGTGTGCCCAAACACCCAGGTTTTGCTTGCGGCCTTTTCTATGCATTTGGTCTGTCAACAGTTAAATCTCAACACCTTTGAAGACATTATATTGTTCCTTTAGGATACTGACCTAGCTGATGTAAAATCTGGAGACTAACTTATTTAACAGTAGACAAAGAATCCTTAACCATCTGTGCATAAATCAGTAACTGAAGCTGCACAAAGAGGCCAACATAAGAAGAACTTAGCTACATGGCAACACAACAGTTCTATTTGGAGTGTGTGCCCATGTGCACTTCTATTTGGAGTTCATATCTGAAATACTGCTTTTGGCTTAATATAGATAACATGCATCTCCAGCACACCACATAGACCCTTCATCATTCCTCTCACAGCCCTACTGCCAGTCCAAGTCAAGTTCCGTCCATATATGATGAAGCCCCCTCCATGTTAGCTGATTTGTCTACCACAGCAGCAGAGAGGAATGTTTCCACAGGTATGCACACTGCCGCGATCATCATTCAAGTCTTTGCTAAATGCCATCTCAGACCCTCCCAGCCCAGACCGCCTAACAAGAGAAACCTAACAACTCTTCCTCACACCAGCGACGGTGTTCATTATGGCATGCAGCACCGCCACCACTACTAACTATAGACAGCGCCTCTGCCTGCCTGTCTTCTCTACCTCCCTCCTTCTCTTAAGAGTTCTTACCACTAAATCATGAGCTGTGCAAAAATCAAGTATTTTAATTACTATATCACCAGGGTGTCACAAATAATTAATCTTTTTTAATAAATCACTTACTTGATCATAAAAAAATTTTCAAGCAGACTGGAGAGATAGCTTAGGAGTTAAGGTGCTTGCCTACAAAGCCGAAGGACCCAGGTTCAATTCCCCAGAACCCCCAGTAAACCAGATGCACAAGGTGGCACATGCATCTGGAGCTTGTTTGCAGCTGCTGGAGGCCCTGACACATCCACTCTCATTTTCTTTCTCTCTCTCTCTCTCTGCCCTCTCTCAAATAAATAAATAAAAATAAAATATTTTTTTTAAAAAGCCAGGCGTGGTGGCACACGCCTTTAATCCCAGCACTCAGGAGGCAGAGGTAGAAGTATTGCCGTGAGTTCGAGGCCACCCTGAGACTACATAGTGAATTCCAGGTCAGCCTGGGCTAGAGTGAGACCCTACCTCGAAAAACCAAAAAAAATTAAAAAAAACTTTCAAGCAAGTACCTTTCACTACTAAGCCATCTCCCCAACCCATAAAGATGTTTCTAATAAAATATAGTAAGCTACACTATAGGAAAATGCAATGGTCTGTTTTTCATGCAACATGAATGTTTGAAGGCATGTTGATAAAAGTAGCCAGGCACTGCTGCTCTTCCTTATCCCCTTTCTTCCTCCCCTGTCCCCATATAAGAAGCATGATACAGAGGCATTTCAATTTTAAGAAAGGGAAAAAAAGTATCACAGAGTAGATTTAGCTAATTCAAACATCAACCAAAGTAAATTGTGGCAACCAAAAAGAAATACATAGACTGGGGAGGTGACTCGATTGTTATTCTGGCCAGCCTGCCAACAGCGACCCCCAGCACCAACGTAAAGCTGGGTGGATGGCACACACCTCTGCAATGGCAAGGAAAGACGGAGCCAGGAAAATCCCGAAGCTCAAGGGCCACCTACCAGCTCATCTGGCCTTCCCAGCAGCAAACAACAAGGTGAAAGAGTGGACCAGCACCCCCAAGGTCTGCATCAGACCTCTACATGCACAACTGTGACACACATGCACCAACACTCACACACACGCAAAAAAGAATGCAAGAGACATGAAGGGTGGTGCATGCCATAGTCCAAGGACTCAAAGGCTGAGGCAGGATGATTAGGAGCTGGCCAGCCTGGGCTCTATATATATGTTTTTGTTTGTTTTGGTTTCTCAAGGTAGGGCTTCACTCTACTTCTGAGAAATGGCTCAGCATTTAAGGTGCTTGCCTGAAGACCCTAAGGACCCAACATGTGTCTGTAGTCTGTTTGCAGCAGCTGGAGGCCCTGTCAGACCCATTCTGTCTCTCTTCTATCTCCCTCTGCTCACAAATAAAGGAATTTTTTTTTTTCAAGTTAGGGTCTCACTGTAGCCCAGGCTGTCCTGGAATTCACTCTGTAGTCTCAGGCTGCCTCAAACTCACAGTGATCCTCCTACGGATCTGCCTCCAGAGTACTGGGGTTAAAGGCTTAAAGAGGTAAGATAGAACAATCACAATGAGTTCGAGGTCACTAGACACTGGACTAGAGTGAGACCCTACCTTGAAATAAATAAAAAACAAAACAAACACAAAAGAGACAGAGAGAGAGAGAAAAGCCGGGCATGGTAGTACACGCCTTTAAACCCAGCACTCAGGAGGCAGAGGTAGGAGGATTGCCATGACTTCGAGGCCACCCTGAGACTACGGAAGTGAATTCCAGGTCAGCCTGGACCAGAGTGAGACTGGACCAGAGTGAGACCCTACTTTGAATAACCAAAAAAAAGAACCTGTTTACAATGCAAAGGACACTAGGCGTGGTGGCGCCCACCTTTAATCCCAGCAGTCAGAGCAGGAGGATCACTGTGAGTTTGAGGCCAGCCTGAGACTACATAGTGAATTCCAGGTCAGCCTGGGCTAGTGAGACTGTACCTCAAAAGAAAAAAAAAAAAAAATAGCCGGGAGTGGTGGCACAGCCTTTAATCACAACACTCGGAAGACAGACGTAGGAGGAGCACCATGAGTTCCAGGCCACCCTGAGATTACATAGTGAATTCCAGGTCAGCCTGGGCTAGAGTGAGACCCTACCTCAAAAAAAAAAAAAAAAAAAAAAAAAAAAAAAAAAAAAAAAAGCAAGAGAAAGAAAAAAACAAGGTAAAGGGTAAGAAAGACCTCTGGCCTCCACATGCACACATCTGTGCACATACATCAACACACACTATACACTTACCAAAAAAAAAAAAAAAAAACAATGGAGAAAAGGTGAGTCTTTCACTTATCCCAGAAATACCAGAAAGTGTGAACCACTAAACCCAGCTGCACATTAGTATAAACTAGCAAGACTGTAAAGGAAAAATTGGACTCCACTCCAGACCATGTAAGTCAGAATAGTGAGGGCCAAACAGGTCTGATTCTAATGAGCAAGAAAAGCTGAGAACCTCTGCCTGGTGCCACATCCTTAAACTCCCTCTGCTACTTCATATGTGAAAGCAAAAAAGGGCTAGAGAAATAGCTTAGTGCTTAAGGCACTTGCCTGCAATGTCAAAGGATCCAGGTTCAATTCTCCAGGACACACTTAAGCCAGATACACAAGGTGGCACATGCATCTGGAGTTCATTTGCAGTGGCTGGAGGCCCTAGCATGCCCATATTCATTCATCCTTCCTTCCTTCTTTCCTTCCTTCCACCCTTTCTTCCTTTCTCTCTCTCTCAAATAAATAAGATGAAATATATTTTTAAGGTATTTTATGTTTATTTATTTGACAGAGAAAGAGGGGGGTAAAGAGAGAAAATGGGCACACTAGGGCCTCCAGCCACTGCAAACGAACTCCAGAAGCGTGCACCCTTGTGCATCCGGCTAATGTGGGTCCTGGGGAATCGAACCTGGGACCTTTGGCTTTGCAGGCTAACACCTTAACCGCTAAGCCATCCCTCCAGCCCAGATAAAATATATTATAAAAAAAAAAAGAGGTCCAGCTGGGCATGGTGGCACATATCTTTTTTTTTCTTTTTTGATGACATTTATTGATAAGCAGCAACCCCATGTGGTCAAGAAGAGGGAAAACTCACACTCAACAGAGAGCCTCGAATTAAGGTCAAATTTTTTTTTCACTTTTAAAAAATATTTTTATTTATTTTTTTATTTTTATTTTATTAACAACTTCCATGATTATAAAAAATACCCCATGTTGCCGGACGTGGTGGCACACGCCTTTAATCCCAGCACTTGGGAGGCAGAGGTAGGAGGATTGCCGTGAGTTCGAGGCCACCCTGAGACTCCATAGTGAATTCCAGGCCAGCCCGAGCTAGAGTGAGACCCTACCTCGGAAAAAAAAAAAATACCCCATGGTAATACCCTCCCCTCCCCCCCACTTTCCCCTTTGAAACTCCATTCTCCATCACACCCCTTCCCCATCTCAATCAGTCCCTCTTTTACTTTAGATGTCATGATCTTTTCCTCCTCTTATGATGGTCTTATGCAGGTAGTATCAGGCACTGTGAGGCCATGGACATCCAGGCCATTTTGTGTCTGGAGGGAACATGTTGTATGGAGTCCTGCCCTTCCTTTGGCTCTTACATTCTTTCCGGATGGCACACATCTTTAACCCCAGCACTTGGGAGGCAGAAGTAGGAGGATCACCGTGAGTTCGAGACCACCTTGAGACTACATAGTGAATTCCAGATCAGCATGAGATAGAGTGAGACCTTACCTAGAAAAACCAAAAAAGATTTGTAGAGATGGCATTTGCAGTGCTTGCCTGCAAAGCCAAAGGACCCAGGTTCAATTCCCAGAGCCCACATTAAGCCAGATGCACAAGGTAGTACACACATCTCTAATTCATTTGCACTGGCTGGAGGCCCTGGAACACCCATTCTCCTTTTCTTTCTCTCTCCCTCTCTCTCTCAAATAAGTAAATAAAAATAAGGGCTGGAGGGATGGCTTAGTGGTTAAGATGCTTGCCTATGAAGCCTAAGGACCCAGGTTCGATTCCCCAGATCCCACGTAAAGCCAGATACACAAGGTAGCACATGCATCTGGAGTTTGCAGCAGCTGGAGGCCCTGGAACACCCATTCTCATTTTCTCTCTCTCTCTCTCTCTCTCTCTCTCTGTCTCTCTCTCTCTTCTCTCTCTCTCTCTCTCTCTCTCTCTCAGACTACATAATGAATTCCAGGCCAATCTCAGCTAGAGTGAGATACTACCTCAAAAAAAGAGCCAAAGGAAGGGTAGGACTTCTTACAATGTGCTCCCCCCCAGACACAAAATGGCCTGGATATCCATGACCTCGTAGTGCCTGACACTACCTACACAAGACCACCATAATAGGGGGAAAAAGATCATGACATCAAAATAAAAGAGAGACTGATTGAGAGAGGGAGGAGATATGATGAAGAATGCAGTTTCTAAGGGGAAAGTGGGGGAAGGGAGGGCATTACTATGGGATATTTTTATAATCATGGAAGTTGTTAATAAAAAAGAAAGGAAGGAAGGAAGGGAGGGAGGGAGGGAGGGAGGGAGGGAGGGAGGGAGGGAGAAAAATGCTGGGCGTGGTGGCACATGCCTTTAATCCCAGCACTCGGGAGGCAGAGATAGGAGGATTGCTGAGAGTTTGAGGCCACCCTAAGACTACATAGTGGATTCCAGGTCAGCCTGGGCTAAAGTAAGACCCTACCTCGAACCAACCTCCTACCTCCCACCAACATATATGTACATATATATAAAATATATGTATATGCACAAAGAGTTCCTATGTTCCATTATTGGTTGATATGATTTGGCCAAGTACTATTGGCCCGTTTTAAAGATGGTGCTCCCAAGTGTCTTCCCCAAAGGCCATGAGCAATACAATGCTCACCTCGAGACAATGCACTGCATGCAGAAATCTATCATAAATGTTCCATCAGTACTTAGAGAAAAATGATCAACAACTCAAGTATGGTTACAACTCTAGATTTCCAGCTATGCATGGATATATATAATACATGGACATTTTTTTAATTTTTGTTTATTTTTATTTATTTATTTGAGAGCAACAGAGAGAAAGAGGCAGAGAGAGAGAGAGAGAGGGAGGGAGGGAGGGACAGGGAGAGAATGGGCGCGCCAGGGCCTCCAGCCACTGCAAACAAATTCCAGACGCGTGCGCCCCCTTGTGCATCTGGATAACGTGGGTCCTGGGGAATCAAGCCTCGAACCAGGGTCCTTAGGCTTCACAGGCAAGCGCTTAACCGCTAAGCCATCTCTCCAGCCCTACATCAACATTTAACTATGCTCCCCCTCACAAGCAGCCCTAGAAGGTCCAGTAAGGAAGAAAATATGGCATTCAACAAAAATCATAGAACAAGCCAGGTGCGGTCGCACACACCTTTTCCCGTACTTGGAAGGCAGGGGTAGAAAGGATTGTCATGAGTTTGAGACTACCTTGAGACTACATGGTGAATTCCAGGTCAGCCTGGTCTACAGTGAAACCCTACCTCCTCGAAAAACCAAAAAGAAGAAAAAAAAAAAAAAATCACAGAACAAGTGACATCAGAGTAACAAAACTTCTGAGATTTAAAGGGAAGTAGAGACTTGGAGAGATGGCTTAGCACTTAAGGCGCTTGCATGCACATCCAAAGGACCCAGGTTTGATTCCTCAGGAACCACGTAAGCAAGATGCACAAACTGGTCCAAGCATCCATAGTTCTTTTGCAGTGGCGGGAGTTTCTGGCATGCCCGTTCTTTCTCTCTCAAATAAATAAATAAAAATAAATTTTTTAATTCTTCAAAGTTAAAATTACTTAAAAAGAGTAGACTGCTACCATTTTCCTCAATTAACTAATACTATCATACTCATCATAACAGTGTCCTGAACTTCCTACTTCAGCTGCGGCATCACCACTTCTAGAAAGCACCTCACACTAGCAGGGAAAGCTGGGAGAAGTTTCAAATTCACCTTGTTATTCCCATCTGTAAGCAAACACTTGTGAGATGAGCTATATAATTTGTAACACCAATACAAAAAATATGGTTGGTGGCTGGAGGGATGGTTTAGCATAAGCCTGCAACGCTAAAGAGCCCACGTAAGCCAGATGCACAAGGTGACGCACATGCTTGTGGAGTTTGTTTGCAGTGGCTGAATGCCCTGGTGCACCCATTCTCTATCTGGGGGGGGCCTCTCAAATAAATATTTTTAAATATAGTTATGCAGATGGCTTAGGACCCAGATTTGATTCTCCAGGTCCTACCTAAGCCAGATACACAAGGCAGTGCATGCGTCTGGAGCTGTTTGCAGTAGCTGGAGGCCCTACTGTGCCCATTCTATCTGCCTGCTCCCCTCTCCCCGCCCCAATAAATAAATATTTTAAAAAGGAAAAAAAAAAAGCTAAAGAGGGCTAGAGAGATGGCTTAGTAGTTAAGGTGCTTGCCTGTGAAGCCTACAAACCCAGGTTCGATTCCCCACTACCCACATATGGCAGATGCACGTGGTGGTGCATGCATCTGGATGGAATATGTCTGCAGTGGCTAGAAGCCCTGGTGTGCCCATTCTCTCTTCTGTTCTCTTCTAATAAATAAAAATAAAATACATATATATTTTAAAAAATTCCTCAGAGGCCATGGTGTGCCCATTCTATCTCTTCTCTTCTAATAAATAAAAACAAAATACATGTATATTTTAAAAATTCCTCTTAAAAACACTAAAGAAAAGTAATTTAAATCTGAGTTGATGATCGATGTCTTTAATCTTAGCACTGGAGAGGCTGAAAGAGAATTGTGAATTCAAGGCCAGCCTGGGCTACAAAGTAAGTTCTTGGACACCTGAGCTAAGTGAAATAGGAAGAAAGGAAGGAATGGAAGGAGACAGAGAAAGAAAAGAAAGAAATGGAATTCAAATGTTCCAGACAGCAGAAACAGTAAGTTGCCAATTTACTAAAATAGACCTAATAGGACAATATGTGCTTAGGAGTTCTTTTTTTTTTTTTTTTTAAGCAAGCCCAACAGACTGGCCTTTTTTTTTTTTTTTTTTTTTTTTAATGTGAGAGAAAGAACTGGCGCCAGGGACCCCAGCCACTGCAAAAGCATGAGACACCTTGTGCACATGTACGACCTTGCGTGCTTGTGTCACTTTGTGCATCTAGCTTGCATGGGACCTGGAGAGTAGAACATGGATCCTTAGGCTAGGCAAGCGCCCTAAGTGCTAAGCCTTCTCTCCAGCCCACAAGCGCTTTTCTGACTAAAAGGATCAGGAAACTAGGATGTACTCTGGGCCTTGAAAAAAAAAAAAAAAAAAGGAAAGAAAAAAGAAAAACAAAAAACCTGTAAGATTTGCAAGCCTGCAGCAGCGAGTCATGTCCATAATTCCAGCACGCAGGAGGCTGAAGTGGGAAGACTGAGTTTAATTCAAGGCCAGCCTGGATGGAGTACATAGTACCAGGTTTGATTTTGCTTTGTTTTTTGCCTAGTTGGCTGGAGGGAATTGGTGTATTCCAAGAAGGAGCAAAACTACTACAGTCAGATAAGAAAATTAGATAGACCAACTGCACAAAACAACAGGAGCAATGAGACTGAAGTGAGGCAGCATGCAAAGGGTCACTGAATGCCAGGCCAAGGGATTATCAACTCAGTAGCTCTTAGATACTCTAATAGGAAACAAAAAAAAAAAAAAAATGTCCATCCTATGTATATCCTGACAGCTCTTAATCTAGTTAAAGTATAGTCATAAATATTTTACGTGCGCAGATAAACTGGAAACATTTAATATAGTTTAGAAATTATTGAGCCAGAAGGGCATGGTGGCACATGCCTCTAATCCCAGCACTCAGGAGGCAGAGGTAGGAGGTTTGCCATGAGTTTGAGGCCACCCTGAGGCACATAGTGAATTCCAGATCAACCTTGGCTAGATTGAGACCCTACCTTGAAAAGCCAAAAAAAAAAAAAAATTATCGAGCTGGGCGTGGTGGCACATGCCTTTAATCCCAGCACTTGGGAGGCAGAGGAAGGAGGATTTCTGAGACTACATAGTGAATTCCAGATCAGCCTGGGCTAGAGTAAAACCCTACCTCAAAAAAACAAAAAAGAAAAGTAGTCTTTCTCTGAGGTAGAAAGAAGGTTGCTTACTGCCCATGGACTGGAAAAAGGGGTTTCATTAGGCACATGGTCACTACTGGCACCAACTCTATTTTTTAGGACTGTCCCCTCTATTAACCATTAAAACCAAACTACATACTCCAGGCTAAACACAAGAGGCAGCATTTTCTCCCCAACCATCTGAATAATTACATGCTACAACACCTCTGTCATTATTGGTCATAATAAACTTTAGTTCTCATATAGATAACGCTTCAGAATGTATCCATTAGTTAATCTCAACCGTTTTAATTTTTTGTCGTTTGGTTGGTTGGTTGGTTTTTTGGGGTAGGGTCTCCCTTCAGCCCCGGCTAAACTCAGATTCACTCTGTAGTTCCAGCTGCCCTCAAACTCACGGGGATCCTCCTACCTCTGCCTCCATAGTGCTGGGATTAGGTGTGCGCCAGGCTCTCCTATGACTTTTTTTTCCTATGATTTTTTTTTAAATACTTATTTGCAAGGAGAGAGAATGGACACACTAGTGCCTCCAGCCACTGCAAACAAACTCCAGATCCATGTGCCACCCTGTGCATCCAGCTTTACGTAGGTACTGGGTAATCACACCAGGGTATTAGGCTTGGCAGTCAAGTGCCTTTAACCACTGAGCCATCACCAGCCCATTTTTTTTTAATATTCTTTATTTTATTAATTTATTTGACAGAAAGAGGGGGAGAGAAAGAATGGGCACGCCAGGACATCCAGCCACTGCAAATGAACTCCAGACGCATGTACCACCTTGTGCATATCTGGCTAACATGGGTCCTGGGGAACAGAACCTGGTTCCTTTGGCTTTGCAGGCAAGCACCATAACTGCTAAGCCATCCCTCCAGACCCCATTTTTAAATTTATTATTTATTTGCTTAGGGAATGATCCTTTTATTTTGTTAGGCATAAACTCCTCAGCATTTTAATCACATTCATGGCCATCTGCAACTGCATCTAATATCATGATTTCTGATTACCAAATGACCCCAACATGCCCCAACTACATTATCCCCACTTCATGCTATTTTTACGCAGCTATTTTCGTACTTATATTATGAGCCTAAAATCCTCCTCCCTCTAACATTAAGATGAATGCTTTCCTCTTTATACGTACAAACTGACACACATTATTACTCATTCTCCAGACACGAAAACATCCCATTCAACTCATCAATCCAAAGCATTTCATTCAATACTTCTTGTTTTGTTTTTTGGATTTTCTAGGTAGGGTCTTGCTTTAGCCCAGGCTGACCTGTAATTCACTACAGAATCTCAAAGTAGCCTCAAACTCATGGTGTTCCTCCTACCTCAGTCTCCCAAGCACTGCAATTAAAGGCTTGTGCCACCACACCTGGCCATATTGAATATTTTTTCTTTTTCTTTTTCTTTTTTTTTGTTTTTTCAAGGTAGGGTTTCGCTCTAGCCCAGGCTGACCTGGAATTCAATTTGTAGTCTCAGGCTGGTCTTGAACTCACAGTGCTCCTCCTACTCTGCCTCCCAAGTGCTGGTATTAAAGGTGTGCACCACCAAGCCAGGCTTGAATACTATTCTTCTATGACTTTCTGTAAAAACCCCAGTGTATAAACTGATATCGCTTATCCTATTAGAAATCTTAAAAATATAGGCTAGAGTGATGGCTCAGTGGTTAAGACTCTTGCCTACAACGCCTAATGACCCAAGTTTGATTCCCCAGCACCCACATAAAGGCAGGTGTACAAAGTAGCACATGCATCTGGAGTTCATTTGGGAGTGGTGGGAAGCCCTAGTATGCTCATATTTTCATGCTCAAGCTTTCTCTGGTGTGCACGCTCACGCTCGCTCTCCCTCCCCCCAACCCTGCACATAATTTAAAATTTTAATAAAGTTTCTTTTTAAAAAGCCAGGCATGGTGGTACACTCCTTTAATCCCAGCATTTGGGAAGACAAGGTAGGAGGATGACTGGGAGTCTGAGGCCAACCTGGGACTATACGGTGAATTAGGCTACAGTGAGACACTATATTGGGGAAAAAAAAAAAAAAAATATATATATATATATATATATATATATATATATATATGACTGAAGACATGGCTCTGCAATTAAAGCTCTTGCCTGCAAAGCCTAATGACCTGGGTTCAATTCCTCAGTACCCATGTAAAGCCAAATGCACAAAGTGGTGCATGCATCTAGAGTTCATTTGCAGTGGCTACAGACCCATTCTTTTTTGTCTATCTCTCTTCTCTCAATTCTTTTTTTGTTTTGTTTTGTTTTGTTTTGTTTTGTTTTGTTTTGTTTGTTTTGTTTTGTTTTGTTTTGAGGTAGGGTCTCATTCTAGCCCAGGCTGACCTGGAATTCACTATGTAGTGTCAGGCTGGCCTCAAACTCATGGCGATCCTCCTACCTCTGCCTCCCAAGTGCTGGATTAAAGGCATGCATCAACACACCAGGCCAAATAAAATCTGTCTCCTTCCCCCGCCCCCTCCCTCTCTCTCTCTCTCACACACACACACACAAAGAAGCATAGACAAGTATGAAAATGATAAACCCAAAATAAGGATGATATTCAAAGGGGAGGGAGGGACAAAGAGAAAAGGGAGCCTTCTCCTGTTATTTCTAAGGTTTTGCTTCTTTTTTTAATATTTTATTTTTATTTATTTGACAGAGAAAGAGAGGCGGGTACAGAGAAAGAATGGGCATGTCAGGAACTCCAGATACATGTGCCACTTTGTGCATCTGGCTTATGTGGGTCCTGGGGAGATGAACCGGAGTCCTTGGCTTTGCAGGCAAGCGCGCCTTAACTGCCAAGGCATCTCTCCAGCCCAAGGTTTTACTTCTTATGTTGAGAATTCATGATCAGCCCCTGTAATTATTCCCTATTTCCTTTCATATTTGAAATATTTTGTGAGTTTTATAAAGAAGGCTACAGGGGCTAATGAGATGGCACAGTGGTTAAAGGCACTTGCTTGCAAAGTCTGACGACAGGGGTTCAATTCCCCAACCACTCACTTAAAGCCAGGTGCTAAAAGTTCTACAAGCATCTGGCATTGGTTTGCAGCAGCAACAGATTCTGGCACACCCATACACACATTCACTATAAGTCCACACACACGTGCAAATGAGTATTTTAAACCATCAAAATAAAAAGGACTTTTAATCACTAATGAATATCTTGCCCCTCGCACAGTAACAGGTTAAGTCCAAGTTGCAGTAAATGATCATCGCTACATGTACCTTAACCACGCAAACAAAAAATTACAAGCTTACTACCCAAAACTTTTCTGAAATAAATACGTCATATATTCCATGTTGATGGTCTGAACCCATACATAAGGCAGTTCTTTTATAAGCGTCAAGTCAACAAAAACTAACGTCTCTAATTTCATCTTTGTGTCCCTAAGCTTTTCCTTATATGTGTTAAAAATTCAAAGTGAACTGACAGGACACATAACTACTTCCATTTAGCTAACCTGCAGTTGTATATAATTTTTCCTGAATGAGTCCCACCCACTTATAAACTAATTTTTCAATCTTAACCTACAAGGTGAAAATTACGGATGGCTCACCATTGATCCACAGTGAAATGTCACCTGAGCCAGGCCCAGTTCAACTTAGCTGAGACAATCCCAAAACACTCGAGCCTATGCACTGAGCTTTCACGTCACTGCACGTCCAAAAGTAGCCGTGGACCAACGCTGCTGCTCTCCTGCAACCGGCAAGATTCCCACATACCTCCCAACTCTTGTCTTTTTCTGTTTTTTTTTTTTTTTTTTTTTTTTTTTTTTGGTTCCATCTGGTCAGCCAGGTTGAGAGGGCCTCAAGTTTTCATCTCATTACAAATCCAAAGGTCCCGAGCTGCCGGTCACTGGGCGGAGGACGGGGCTGGGGAGGGAAGGAAGGCCAGAACCGGGCATCTGGCCTTCCTGGCACTGGGCAACCCCCCCCCGCCCGCGCCCCCAGGTCTACCACCGGCCACCGAACACAGTTCAGGCAGCTGGCGCGCCTTCTCCCCTCCCCGCCCCGCCCCCACCCCCTCCGCGGCCAGGAAGCCCGCCGGGGGTGTCCGCCGCCCCAGACCCGGCGAGGACCCACCAACAGCCGGCCCGGGAGGGAGGGCCTGGCCCGGCGCTTCCCGCCAGGAGCCGCCCGCTGCCGTGCGGCGCAGCCGGCGGAGAGCTCGGGCGAGCGGCCTTGCTGCAGCGCCGAGCCGCGCAGGCCGCGTCGGCTGTCCCCGAGGACGCAGGGCCGGTGCCGCTCGCGTTCAAGGCCGGAGCCGCCGCCGCCGCCGCCGCCGCCGAGGCCCTGCGGGTCCCCCTCCTCCTCGTCCTCGTCCTCGGCCTCGGCCGGCTTCCGGGCCTCCACTTCCCCGCCGAGCCCGGCCGCTACCCGCAGCCTCCGCCCGGCGGGCAGCGCCCAGCATCGCCGGCGGGCCCGTGCTCGTCCCCGCGGCCGGGACACTCACCGCTGAGCGCCGAGGCCTGTAACGTGGCCCCCGACGTGCCGTCGATGACTTTGATGGTCCCGCGGCTGGTGACGGCCAGGATGGCGTTGAGCGCCGGGTGGTAGGAGAGGCTGTGCAGCCCGTCGGCGTCGCAGCGCATGCAGCCGTCCCGCAGCACCAACCACTCGGAGACCCCCGGCGCCCCGGCCGCCGCCGTTGCCGTCGTCGCCCCCGCGGAAGACGAGCAGCCCGGGCCCGGGCCCGACGCCGCCGCCGCCGCCGCCGCCATCTTCCGGCCTGCGCTCAGCACAATCGCACTGGGAAGCGGCTCGCTGACAGTCCCGGGAGGTGCAGCACCGCCGCCAGTCACCATCCGGGGCCAGGGGGCAAAGCGGAGCGCGTTAGCCGGAAGTGAAGTCAAAGGGCCGCACGCCAGCGCGCGCGCGCGCACGCACACGCTCCCGCGCACGCGGGCACGTCGGCCGCCAGGGCTGGACTGGCCGGGCGCGCTGGACGGAGGGGGGGGGGAGGAAGGAAGGGGGCGGGGCCCGGGCCGGCGCGCGGAGCATGCGCGCCGGGGCTCGCGCGTGCCACGCGCCGCGGGCTGAGCCAGCTCGGCGTCCTCAACGTCCCGTTCCTCGCCCAGAGCCCGGGGCGTGGCCGCGCCGGGACTTCCGCTCCGGGTGTTTCCGCTAGGCGGCCGGGCCGCTCGCCCCGTCCAGTCTCCCGCGTCCCGAGGGGCCGCCCCGCCGCGTGCTGCACGGGGTCCCGCAGCTGACTTGGGTCTCTGGACCTTCCAGACCGCTCGGCTCTTACTGCGCCTCTTAACTACTAACACAGCTCGCGTGTGGCGCTGTGAGGCCAGGAGACACGGTTTAGCAGCGAAGGCGCATGCCTGCAAAGCCAAAAGACCTCGGTTCGGTTCCCGGGGACCCACGTAAGCCATATGCACACGAGGGTGCATGCGTTTGGTCCTATGCAGCAGCCGGAAGCCCTGCCGCATCTGTTCTCTTACTCTCTCAAATAAATAAAATTGTTTTAAAGAAAAGTGTGCACTTTAAAATCAATAAATACGGGATGGCGCGATGGATGCCTTAGCGGTTAAGGTGCTTGCCTACGAAGCCTAAGGATCCAGGACCCACGTAAGCATGCATCTGGAATTCGTTTTGCAGTGGCGAGAGGCCCTGGCACGCCCTTTCTTTCCATCTACCTCTCAAATAAATAAATATCTATATATTTTTAAAAAGCCGGGCGTGGTGGGGCACACCTTTAATCCCAGCACTCGGGAGGCAGAGGTAGGAGGATCACAGTGAGTTCGAGGCCACCCTGAGACTACATAGTGAATTCCAGGTGAGCCTGAGCTACCACAAAACCCTACCTCGAAAAACCCTCCCAATAATAAAAATAGAAGGATTATACTAAGTGAGGTAACCCAGGCCAAACATCTCATGTTCTCTCTCATATGTGGATCCTAGCTACAGCTATAAGTGATTGGACTTCTGTGTGAGCAGGAAGAAAACTGAGTAGCATAGGCCAGTAAGCAAGAAAGGAGATACAGAAAGGAAGGGGGGGTACATATGTAAGTAGAACAACAGATTAATGAGGGTGAAAAGGTGTGAGATCAGGGGAAGAGATTGAGTAAAGGAAAGATGAAGGGAGGGCTAATCAAAATCTAAGAGGAAGGCTGGAGAGATAGCTTAGCGGTTAAGCACTTGTCTGTGAAGCCTAAGGACCCCAGTTCGAGGCTCAATTCCCCAGGACCCACGTTAGCCAGATGCACGAGGGGGTGCACGTGTCTGGAGTTCCTTTGCAGTGGCTGGAGGCCCTGGCACACCCATTCTCTCTCTGTCTCTTTGCCTCTTTCTCTGTCTCTCGCACATAAATAAATAAACAAACAAATTTTTTAAAAATCTAAGAGGATATGTATAAATCATATGGAAACCTACTTTTTTGGACAATGGAACACTCGGGAGCCATAGATTGTTACTAGAAAATTTTCAGTGCCTGTTACTAGAAAATTTTCAGTGCCAGAGATGAGATACCTTCCAGTGAGTTGTTAGCCAGGGAGGTCACTGATGGCCCCAAAACATTATAGGCCATTGCCAAGGCCCTTGGTTTCCCACCAGGAATAGATGGTAAGACCCTATTGCTGAAGACTCCACATACTTGGGCTGCAAGGTCACTGAGAAATCCTGCTGAAACTGAGCTGACAACCTCCTCCATGTAGACCAGCTGACAGAAAGCTGGAAAAAGCCACACTGCATGCAGTTCAATGGGAGAGAGAGAAATCACCAGTGAAGATACTCCGCAGTGGACACTGCACACCTTATATTTGGCCAACCAGGCCAAATGAGCCAAGGGGTGCAATAGTGGCACGTCTGTCATGGTGGAAACCAACTGCCCTAATTGGACTGGAGGCCCACTCTATGGGAGGGAATACATTCCTGATACTAAAAACCTACAACAGGGGTAGTCATGAGCCCTAGGGGTGTAAGGTCTGCTGCTGTCTGGCTAAATGTAGATACTATGTTCATCAAACTGCCCAGTAAACACTTCTCTTAATGTTCATACCCATATATTAATGCTACTCTCACTTTTTCGTTAGAGAACTTTCTCTTTTCAGATGGCAGTGACCTTGGGATGACTCAAAAGGCATCATGGTGCTGAGAAGAAGTGACAGAGGAGTGCTCAGCACTGCAATATCTCTATCACACCTTCCAAGGCTCAGGGTCCATTGCGGAAGAGATGGCGGAAAGAATGTAAGAGCCAAAGGAAGGGTAGGACTCCTTACAACGTGCTCCCTCCAGACACAAAATGGCCTGGATATCCATGACCTCACAGAGCCTGACACTACCTACGCAAGACCATCATAAGAGGAAGAAAAGATCAGACTGATTGAGAGGGGAAGGGGATGTGATGGAGAGTGGCTTTGTTTGTTTTGTTTCGTTTTGTTTGTTTGTTTTTCAAGGTAGGGTCTCACTCTAGCTCAGGCTGACCTGGAATTCACTATGTAGTCTCTGGGTGGCCTCGAACCCACGAACCCACGGCAATCCTTTTATCTCTTCCTCCCAAGTGCTGGGATTAAAGGCATGCACCACCACGCCCAACTTGATAGTGGAGTTTCAAAGGGGAAAGTTGGGGGAGGGAGAGAATCACTATGGGATATTGTTTACAATCATGGAAGTTGTTAATTACAAAAAAAATTTTTTTTAATGAGGGAAACAGCCAGGTGTGGTGGCTCATGCCTTTAATCCCAGCACTCAGGAGGCAGAGGTGGTAGAATCACCATGAGTTCGAGGCCGCCCTGAGACCACATAGTGAGTTCCAGGTCAGCCTGGGCTAGAGTGAGACCCTACCTCCAAAAACCAAAAAAAAAAAAAAAAAAAATGAGGGAAACAAATACCAAAGAGCAAAAAAATCTAACCAGGCAGGGTGGCACACGCCTTTAATCACAGCACTCCAGAGGCAGAAGGAGAATTTCCATGAGTTTGAGGTCATCCTGAAACTACATCGTGAATGTGAATTCCAGATCACGGCAGGGTAGAGCAAAACCCTACCTTGGAAAGATAAAAAAATTAAAAAAAAAAAAAAACAGGCCGGTGTGATGGTGCACGCCTTTAATCCTAGCACTCAAGAGGCAGAGGTAGGAGAATCACCATGAGTTCGAGGCCACCATAGTGAATTCCAGGTCAGCCTGGCCTAGGGTGAGACCCTACTTCGGGGGTGGGGGGACAACAGAAACAATGTTTTGTTTACTTATTTGCAGGGAGAGAGAGAGAGAACAAGCAAGCCACTTTAGGCCAGGGTGACCTGGAACCACTAACTCTACTCAGTAGCCCAGGGCACCAAAGCCTCCAGCCACTGCAAACTCCAGAGGCATGTGCCACCTTGTGCAGCTGGCTTTACGTGGGTACTGGGCAACTAAACCTGGGTACTCTGACTTTGTGGGCAAGCACCTTAACCACTAAGCCATCTCTCCAGACCTCTTTTTCATTTTTAAATTTTGTGTGTTGGAAGCCAGGCGTGGTGGCGCATGCCTTTAATCCCAGCATTTTTATTTGCAAGGAGAGAGAGAGAATCTGGGTGCACCAGGGCCTCTTGCCACTATAAGCGAACTCCAGACACATGCACTGCTTTGTGTACCTGGGTTTCCGTGAGTATTGGAGAATTTAATCCAGGCTCTCGGGCTTCCCAAGCATGTACCTTTAACCACTAAGCCATCTCTCTAGCCCAACCCACAAAATTTTTCTTCTCTTGCTCTCTCTCTCTCTGTTTTGATTTTTTTTTTTTTTTTGAGGTAGAGTCTCCCCTTAGCCCAGGCTGATCTGGAATTCACTATGTAGTCTCAGGGTGACCTCAAATTCACAGCCATCCTCTTACATCTGCCTCTCAAGTGCTGGGATGAAAGGAATGTGCCACCAAGACAAGCATAAAATATTTTTTAAAACAATAAATTGTAGGGCTGGAGAGATGGCTTAGCAGTTAAGTGCTTGCCTGTGAAGCCTAAGGACCCCAGTTCGAGACTCAATTCCCCAGGACCCACGTTAGCCAGATGCACAAGGGGGCGCACGCATCTGGAGTTCGTTTGCAGTGGCTGGAAGCCGTGGCAGGCCCATTCTCTCTCTCTCTCTCTCTCTCTCTCTCTCTCTCTCTGCCTCTTTCTCTCTCTGTCTGTCGCTCTCAAATAAATAAACAAAAAAATTTTAAAAAAATAAATAAATTGTGGGTCTGGAGAGATGGCTTAGCAGTTAAAGTGCTTGCCTATGAAGCCCAAGGACCCAGGTTCAATTACCTAGTACCTATGTAAGCCAGATGCACAAGGTGGCATTTGCGGGTGGGTGGGGGAGTCAGTGTGTTGGGCTTGCCTCAAAAAATAATAATAATAAAATGAATTGTATGGGTGCCCGTGTGTAGTTGGAGGACAACCTCGGGTGTTAGTCCTCACCTTCTACCTTGTTTGTGGCAGTGTCTCCTTGTTCGCTGCTGCATCGCCAGGCTGGCTGACCTGGAGGCTTCCGGGGAGTATCTTGTCTCTGCTCTGTGCTGAAGAGGCAGAGGCAGAAGGACTAGGCACTCTGGGATTACCTACTCCCACCTCCGGTTTCCATGGGTTCTAGGCAAAGCTTGCCAATGAGTCATTTCCCAAGCCCTGTTAACTTTTTTTTTTTTTGGTTTTTTGGTTTTTCAAGGTAGGGTCTCACTCTAGCCCAGGCTGACCTGGAATCCACTATGTAGTCTCAGGCTGGCCTCGGACTCTCACGGATCCTCTTACCTCTGCCTCCCACGTGCTGACCTGGAATTCACTATGTAGTCTCAGGGTGACCTCAAACTCACAGCCATCCTCCTACCTCTGCCTGCCATATGCTGGGATTAAAGGATTAAATGCATGCATCACCATGCCCAGCTCCCATTAATTTTCATTCTTGGTGCTAGAGGTCACCCCAGGGACATGTTCACATGCTATTTTCTTCTCTTTCTCCTGGGAATTGAACACAGGTCCCTGTGGAACTACACTGCCAGCCATCTACCTTAAGATTTTTTATTTTTATTTTATTTTTTTATTGTTTTTTGGTTTTTCGAGATAGGATCTCACTCTAGCCCAGGCTGACCTGGAATTGAAATTCACTATGGAGTCTCAGGGTGGTCTCAAACTCACAGCAATCCTCCTACCTCTGCCTCCTGAGTGCTGGGATTAAAGACACACGCCACCATGCCCGGCTACCTTAAGATTTTAAAACTCCTCCTTCAGGAGACAATGGGAACATATAGCACATTTGCTGCTTGCCACTGAAAAAGAACTAGATTCTCCCCAATTTTTCCAGAAACAGTTTATTTCTCATGAGTGGGATCCTAGTGTCCTGGAAAGAGGCCAGAGCTAGGCTCTCACAGGATGTATATATGTGGGATGTGAATATGATGATTTATAAGAGGGAAATGATGTCAGGGAAACAATAACACGTTAGCTCCAAAACTGCAGCTGGTGTCAAAAAATAAGATGATGAAGTTGATACAGATCTAGGGGTACTGTTTTTAAGAAATTACCATCTATAGTCATGTTCAGACACTCTGTAGGCCTGTGTGAGAGTTTTGTACTTCAGACTGGAGTGAATCATCGTTAAATATGCAACTATTTCTTGCTTTTCCTTCATTTCCGTGCTTGTACTGTGATTTCTTGCTTCTGCTACCCTCAAGATCTGTTTGTCCGTCCTACAGTGCAGAGATAAGGAGTGGAATGAGCGAGCTCACGCGCCTCCCGCAGTGTTTGGGAGGATGTGCCGACATGCATAATTTACTTAGCAATTGCATTTACTTTTTTCTTCGAGGTAGGGTCTCAGTCTACCCCAGGCTAACCTGCAATTTACTGTGTAGTCTCAGGTTGGCTTCGGACTCACAATGATCCTCCTACCTCTGCTCAAGGGTGGTGCAATTAAAAGCATGTGCCACCATGCCTGACTACTTTTTGTTTTTTTAAGGTAGGGTCTCACTGTAGCCCAGGCTGACCTGGAATTCACTATGTAGTCTCAGGGTGGCCTCGAATTCATGGCGCTCCTCCCACCTCTGCCTCCCGAGTGCTGGGATTAAAGGTGTGCACCACCATTGCCAAGCTAAAATTTTTTATTTTTGTTTATTTATTTGAGGGGGGGCAGATAAAATGGGCACATCAGGGCCTCTAAACACTGAAAACGAACTCCAGACACATGTGCCACCTTGTGCATCTGGCTTACATGGGTACTGGGGAATTGAACCCGGGTCCTTAGGCTTCATAGGCAAGTGCCTTAATCACTAAGCAATCTCTTCAGCCCATCAATACATTTTTCTTTTTTCTTTCTTTCTTTCTTTATTTATTTGAAAGAGAGGCAGACAGAGGGTGAGTAAGAAAGAGAACAGGGGCTGGAGAGAGGGCTTAGCGGTTAAGCGCTTGCCTGTGAAGCCTAAGGATCCTGGTTTGAGGCTGAATTCCCCAGGACCCACGTTAGCCAGATGCACAAGGTGGCATATGCATCTGGAGTTCGTTTGCAGTGGCTGGAGGCCCTGGTGTGCCCATTCTCTCTCTCTGTGTCTCTCTCTCCCTCTTTCTCTTTCTGTCACTCTTAAATAAATAAATAAACAAACAAAATTTAAAAAAAAAAAAAGAGAGAGAACGGGTGCACCAGGGCCTCCAGCCACTGCAAACGAACTCCAGAGGCGTGCGCCCCCTTGTGCATCTGGCTAACGTGAGTCCTGGGGAATCGAACCTGGGTTCTTTGGCTTTGCAGGCAAATGCCTTAACTGCTAAGCCATCACCCTAGGCTACAATACAGCCAGGCATGGTAGCACAAACCTTTAATCCCAGCACTCGGGAGGCAGAGGTAGGAAGATTACCTTGAGTTCCAGGCCACCCTGAGACTACATAGTGAGTTCCAGGTCAGCCTGGGCTAGAGCAAGACCCTACCTCAAAAAAATAAATAATAAAAAAAATCCCTGGGATATTATTTACAATCATGGAAGTTGTTGATAAAGAAAATTAATTTTAGCCGGGCGTGGTGGCGCACGCCTTTAATCCCAGCACTCAGGAGGCAGAGGTCAGAGGATTGCTGTGAGTTCAAGGCCACCCTGAGACTAAATAGTGAATCCTAGGTCAGCTTGGCCTACAGCGAGACCCTACCTTGAAAAACCAAAAAAAAAAAAAAAAAAGAAAATTAATTTTAAAAAATTCCTAACATGCTTGTCCTGATACTTTGGGCTTTTTCACTATTGTTTCAATAAAATCTATTTTCACCTTTAAAATAAAAAAGTAAGGTTATGAGGCCGGGCGTGGTGGCACATGCCTTTGATCCCAGCCCTTGGGAGGCAGAGGTAAGAGGATTGCCATGAGTTCCAAGGCCACCCTGAGAATACAGAGTGAATTCCAGATCAGCCTGGGCTAGAGTGAGACCCTAACTCAAAAAAAAAAAAAAAAAAAAAAAAAAAAAAAAAAAAAGTAAGACTGTGGGGCTAGAGAGATGGTTTAGCTGTTAAGGCACTTGCCTGCAAAGCCATAGGACCCAGGTTCAATTCTCCAGGGCCCATGTAAACCAGACCACAAAATGATGCATGTGTCTGGAGTTTGTTTACAGCAGCTGCAGGCCCTGTGCACCCATTTACTCTCTCCCTGTCTGTCTATCTATCTACCTACCTACCTCTTTCTCTCAAGTAAATAAAAATAAAAATATTAAAAAATATATATTAAAAAAAAAAGCAAGGCTGTGCAAAGCCAGAAGACCCAGGTTTGACTTTCCAGGATCCATACTAGTCAGATGCAAAAGGTGGCGCATGTGTCTGGAGTTCATATGCAGTGGCTGGAGGCCCTGGCACGTCCATTCTCTCTCTCTCCTTCTCTCTCTCTCCTTCTCTCTCTCTCTTTTTCTCTCTTTCTGCCTCTCTCTCAAATGAATAAGTAAAATATATTTTAAAAAGCAGGGGCTAGAGAGATGGCTTAGCAGTTAAGGCACTTGCTTGCAAAGCCAAAGTACCCAGGTTTGATTCCCCAGTATCTATATAAAGCCAGATGCACAAGGTGGCACAATGCATCTGGAGTTCATTTGCAGCGGCTGGAGGCCCTGGTGCACCCATTCTCTCTGTCTCTGTCTCTCTCTGCTTGCAAATAAAGAAATAAAGTAAAAATAAAAAGCCAGGCATGGTGGCACATGCCTTTAATCCCAGCCCTCAGGAGGCAGAGGTAGGCAGAGTACTGCTGCATGAGTTTGTGGCCACCCGGGCACTACAGAGTGAATTCCAGGTCAGCTTGGGCTAGAGTGAGACCCTACCCTGAAAAACAAAAATAGGGCTGGAGGGATGGCTTAGAAGTTAAGAGGCTAACCTGCAAAGCTAAAGGACCCAGGTTTGATTCCCCAGGGTCCATGTAGCCCAGATGTATAAGGTGGGAAATGCTTCTGGAGTTCCTTTGCAGCAGCTGAAGGCCCTGGCACATCCACTTTTCTCTGTCTCTATCTGCCTTTCTTTCTCTCTCAAATATAAATAAAAAACTTTTTAATTAAAAAAAAAAAAAAAGCTGGAGCTGGGCGTGGTGATACACACCTTTAATCCCAGCACTTGGGAGGCAGAGGTAGGAGGATCGCTGAGAATTCGAGGCCACCCTGAGACTACATTCCAGGTCAGCCTGGGCCAGAGTGAGACCCTACCTTGAAAAACAAAAACAAAGCCGGGCGTGGTGGCGCACGCCTTTAATCCCAGCACTCGGGAGGCAGAGGTAGGAGGATCGCCGTGAGTTCGAGGCCACCCTGAGACTCCATAATGAATTCCAGGTCAGCCTGGGCTAGAGTGAAACCCTACCTCAAAAAACCAAAAAAAAAAAAAAAAAAAAAAAAAAAAAGAAAAACAAAAACAAAACAAAACAAAAAAGGCCAATGAGCCAACGGGTGCAATTGTGGCACATCTGTCATGGTGGAAACCAACTGCCCTCTAATTGGACTGGAGGCCCGCTCCATGGGAGGGAATATGTCCCTGATACTGAAAACTTAAAACAGGGGTAGTCATGAGCCCTAGGGGTGTAACGTCTGCTGCTGTCTGGCTAAATGTATAGACTATGCTTATCGAACTGCCCAGTAAACACTTCTCTTAAGGTTCATACCCTTATATTAATGCTACTCTTACTTTTGGTAGAGAATCTTCTCTTTTCAGATGGCAGTGACCTTGGCATGACTCAGAAGGCATCATGGTGCTGGAAAGAAGTGACAGGAGTGCTCAGTATTGCAATATCTCTATCATACCTTCCAAGGCTCAGGGTCTACTGCCGAAGAGGTGGTAGAAAGAATGTAAGAGCCAAAGAAAGGGCAGGACTCCTTACAACATGCTCCCCCTAGACACAAAATGGCCTGGATATGGCCTCACAGTGCCTGACACTACCTACACAAGACCATCATAATAGCAGGAAAAGATCATGACATCAAAATAAAAGAGAGACTGATTGAGAGCCGGGCGTGGTGGCGCACGCCTTTAATCCCAGCACTCGGGAGGCAGAGGTAGGAGGATCGCCTGAGTTCGAGGCCACCCTGAGACTCCATAGTGAATTCCAGGTCAGCCTGGGCTAGAGTGAGACCCTACCTCAAAAAAAAAAAAAAAAAAGTAAAATAAAAAATAAAAATAAAAATAAAAAAAAAGTTAAAAAAAAAAAAGAGAGACTGATTGAGAGGGGGAAGGGGTATGATGGAGAATGCAGTTTCAAAGGGGAAAGTGGGAGGAAGGAAGGCATTACCATGGGATATTTTTTATACTCATGGAAGTTGTTAATAAAACAACTTAAAAAAAAAAAAAGAAAGAAAAGAAAAGAAAAGCTGGGCATAGTGGTGCACACCTTTAATTCCAGCACTCAGGAGGCAGAGGTAGAAGGATTGCCATGAGTTCAAGGCCAACCTGAGACTATACAGAGTGAATTCCAGGTCAGCCTGGGCTAGTGCGAGATCCTATCTCAAAAAGACAATAAATAAATAAATAAATAAATAAAATAAAATAAAACAGCTGGATATGGCCAAGCATGTCCATAGCCCCAGTCCTGTAGATCCAAAAATCCATGGAACAGCAGGAAGACACTTCGGCTCAAATACAAGACCAGGCCAAAGAAGGGTGGAGAAGGACATCTGACATTCCACTCCAGCAGGCAAGTGACCCCAGCCCCACCCTTCCCCACCCCCACCTCACCCCGGCCACAGGTGAGCATGTGGGGTACCACAAGTACACATACATGCGTGTTCGTAACACATACGCATACACACTATCAGGTCAGACAGACTCCCAAAATGGAGTCACCAAGGATAGCAGAAGGGCGACAGAGACATAAGGAGGTCGGGTATCTACATTCCTCAAGAAACTGTCCAGCCATCATCCCTTCCTTGCCTAACAACGCCCCAGGTCTAGGTTTCCTGCCCCCTTTTCTCCTAAGTGGCCTGGTCACTGTTCTGGTCTCACACCCTGGCTATTTGAAATGGCTGATGTAAAGAACAGAAGAGTTCTTTTCCCTTCCTCACCTGCCCCCAACTGAACGGCCCTACAGAGCCCACTATCTGGAATCTCAGGTGGGCTGTGCCCTGCTCTTGAGAGTCAGTCCTGGCAGCTTGTGTTTTCCCTGAATAAAAGCTTTCATCTTTGCCTCAGAGTGGTCTCCGTGGTCTCAGCCACTCCCAAACCTTACACACACAAGCAAATTTTATATATATATATAACAGATTAGCATGTCATTCTAGTTGGTAATTGGTAATGTGGGCTAGATCACTCAAGATGCATTCTCCTCCAGGATACCTTTCTGAATTGCAGGAATAGAGAGTTAAAATCCACACTCTGGGGCTGGAGAGATGGTTCAGTGGTTAAAGCACTTGCCTGCAAAGCCTAACAACACAAGTTCAATTCCCCAGTACCCACATAAAGCCAGATGTACAAAGTGGTACATACATCTAGAGTTCATCTGCAGTGGCTCTGTCTGTCTGTCTCCGCTTGCAAATAATTAATTAATTTTTTTAAAATTACAAATTAGGGCTGGAGAGATGGTTTAGTAGTTAAGCGCTTGCCTGTGAAGCCTAAGGACCCCAGTTCAAGGCTCGATTTCCCAGGACCCACGTTAGCCAGATGCACAAGGAGGCGCACACATCTGGAGTTCGTTTGCAGTTGCTGGAGGCCCTGGCGTACCTTTTCTCTCTCTCTCTCTCTCTCTCTCTCTCTGCCTCTCTCTCTCTGTCACTCTCAAATAAATTTTAAAAAAATGAGCAAAATATTTTTAAAAAATTACAAATTAGGGCTGGAGAGATGGCTTAGCAGTTAAGCACTTGCCTGTGAAGCCGAAGAATCCCGGTTCAAGGCTCAACTCCCCAGGACCCACGTTAGCCAGATGCACAAGGGGGCGCACGCATCTGGAGTTCGTGTGCAGTGGCTGGAGGCCCTGGCGCGCCCATTCTCGATCTATCTCTATCTGCCTCTTTCTCTCTCTGTCACTCTCAAATAAATAAAAATAAATAAATAATTAAAAAATTACAAATTAGGGCTGGAGAGATGGCTTAGCACTTAAGGTGTTTACCTGCAAAGCCAAAGGACCCAGGTTCAATTCCCTAGGACCCACATTAGCCAGATGCACCAGGGGGTACACACGTCTGGAATTCGTTTGCAGTGGGCTGGAGGCTGTGGCGTGCCCATTCTCTCTTTCTCTCTCTCTGTCAAAATAAATAAATAAATAAAAATAAAACTATTTAAAATTATAAATTAGGGCTGGAGAGATGGCACTTGCCTGCGAAGCCTAAGAACTCATGCTCAAATCTCCAGGTCCCACATAGCCAGACGCAGTGATGCAAACATGCCATGTTGCACATGTGCCACAAAGGGGTAGACACGTCTGGAGTGCATTCACTGTGGGTGAAGGCCCTGGCATGCCCATTCTCTGCCCCCCACCCCGCCTCTCTCTCCCAAAATAAATAAATAAAATTTACAAATTAGGGGCCTGGAGAGATGGTTTAGTGGTTAAGGGACTTGCCTGCAAAGCCAAGGGACCCAGGTGTGATTCCCCAGGACCCATGAAAGCAGATGCCCAAGGTAGTGTATGCATCTGGAGTTGGTTTGCAGTGGTTGGAGGCCCTGGTGTGCCCATTTTTTCTCTCTCTCTCCTTCTCTCTCTTTCTCTCTGTATCTGCCTTTCTCTCTCTCTCATAAATGAATAAAAAATATATTAAAATTAAAAATAAATTCACACTGGCTGCATTGTAGCTCTGGGTAAGAATTAGTTGCAGCTAATGAGCTGCTGAGGCCTTGCAAATAGAAGATTTTGTTTTTCTCAGCAACTCCTTCAGCGCTCTTTCCCCAGATTCCTGGGGGGTTGGGTGTAGTTGCTGTGGCAACCAAAGTCATGTTGCTCCCTGAACCCTGGAATACATGTATGGTATTGCGGTCTTGAATAACACTCTAAGTGGGGGCCTCAGAGGCTCCTTCCTGCTGAGTCAGGCCTGCATTGTTCTAGGAATGGTTCCTGAAGGTCCAGCCTAGAATCCACTCATCTGTCCCTTTCAAAGGATTTCTAAGCACTTGAGTCTTTGTAATTCACTTTATGATTAATGTACTTCCAGTGGTTTCTGCTTCCTGTGTGGAATTTGGGCTGGTACCATCAGTAAGAGTCCAGAGAAAAATCATCTATTATTACATTTGCAGCTCTTGAGTCTTTGGTTCCTAATTCGGGTGATTTCTCTCACTCCCAGAAGTGTGGGCCTAGCCTCACTCTGACTCCAGCTCTGGCCCCAGTCTGAGAGGATACGCGGAGTGCTAACTCCAACCCTGACCCCCGTCTATGCTCTGTAGAGCATTAACTCCCTAGAGGTCTGGACTTGCCCCTTCTCCTGGCCTGACACTTACCCTCTTTCTTGATTCCAGCTTGGCCTGTACTCTGCAGCCAAATTTCTGTTCGTCATTCAGTTTCTTCTTGAGAATGGATGGATCTTTGGGGACGGAGGATGTCGTTCACATGGTAAAGTGTTTACCTGTCATACGTGAGGCCTTGGTTCCATCCCAAATACTGCGTAAATCTGCCGGGTGTGGTGGCGCACACCTTTAATCTCAGCACTCGGGAGGCAGAGGTAGGAGGATCGCCGTGAGTTTGAGGCCACCCTGAGACTCTAGTGAATTCCAGGTCAGTCTGGGCTAGAGTGAGGTGACACACATCTGTAATCCCTTTAATCAGGAGATGAAAGCAGACGATCAGAAATTCAAGGTCATCTTCACTGACATAACAAGTTTGAGGACAGCTTGGGATACCTGAGACATTCTCTAAAAAATTTTGCCTATGGGCTGGAGAGATGGCTTAGTGGTTAAGGCGTTTGTCTGCAAAGTCAAAGGACCCATATTCGATTCCCCAGGACCCATGTAAACCAGATGCACAAGGAAGGTGCATGAGTCTGGAGTTTGTTTGCAGTGGCTGGAGGCCCTGGTGTACCCATTCTCAATCTCTCTCTCTCTCTGCCTCTTTCTCAAATTTAAATAAATAAATAAATAAATAAATAAAATAAAAAATTTTGCCTAGCCAGGCGTGGTGATGCACGCCTTTAATCCCAGCACTTGGGAGGCAGAGATAGGAGGATCGCCGTGAGTTCAAGGCCACCCTGAGACTACATAGTGAGTTCCAGGCCAGCCTGGAATAAAGTGAAACCCTACCTCAGGGAAAAAATTATATATCCTAAACTGGATGAGGTGGCACACGCCTTTTATCCCAGCACTCTGGAGGCAGAAGGAGGAGGATCACTGTGAATTTGAGGCCACCCTGAGACTACAGGGTGAATTTTAGGTCAGCCTGGATTAGAGGGAAACTTTACCTTAAAAAAACAAAACCAAAAAAAGGACTAAAAGGAGAACTAGAAATAGCTTTGTGGTAGAGCACAAGGCCCCGGATCCCACCTCAACCACACAAAAAAAAAGGTGGAATGTGGCTATCCTGGACCCTCCTCAGTGCCCTCACACTGCCCCACCCCTCTCTACTCAGCTAGATGCTACACTCTGTCCACAGAAATTAAGTACCCACACCCCCACGCCCCATGACCGTTTCCAAGCCCTGGTCACCTTCTGTTCGGATTAGTCCATATTCTTTGTGTGTTGTGTTTCCAAAACCGCCTGTGCATGGAAGCCTGTTTTGTTTTTGCTCATTAGTTGATATTTTACCTTTTGTATTTGTTTACAATGGGAAACCTACATTCCATTTATTCCACAAACCTTTGCTTTCCAAGCGTGGAGACTCTAATAGTCCAAGTCTTTGATAACCAGGATGCCTCCTTTTGTATCACTCCTGACAAAGTTCTAAAGCTTCATGGGTCTTGAGAGCTCTTGGGATCATGGGCGGTTTTTTGAAGCCTCCACCTTTACTTGCCTTCAGGCTCAGGCTCTCAAATTAATCGTAATCTAAATTACATTTATGAGAATGATTAATATTCTAGTAAACAGTATTTCTTTTGGCATGTTAATGCTCATGTGCACACTCGTGTGTGACAGTGGGCGCACACATACGCCATGGAACACATGTGGCAATCAGATGAGCTCATCCTGGCCCTCAATCTCATTTGAGCCAGCCTCTTGTTATCCGCCACTCCATTCGTCACGCTAGCTGGTGTACAAGCCTCCAGGAAATTCTCCTGTCTTGTCTTCCCATGTGGTGTGCTGGGAATACAGAAGAGTACCACGACTTCTGGCTTTTATACAGAGAGTAGAAACTGAACACAGGTACCATGTCGAGCGCTTTATCCCCTGAGCAATCTCCCTAGCCCCCAGGAACAGTATATATATATATATATTTTTTTTAACTTTTTTTTTCCCCTGAGGCAGGATTTCACTGTAGCCCAGGCTGATCTGGAACTCTGTAGTCCCAGGTCCCAGGCTGGCCTGAAACTCACAGTCATTTTCCTGCCTCTGCCTCCCATGTGCTAGAATTAAAGGTGTGAACCACCACTCCCAGCCACATTTTATTTATTTATTTATTTGACTGAGAAAGAGAGAGGGGAAGAGAGAGAGAGAATGGGCACACCAGGGCCTCTGACCACTGCAAACAAACTCCAGACATGTGCACCACCTTGTGAATCTGGGGTATATGGGTACTGGGGAATCGAACCTGGGTCCTTAGGCTTGGCAGGTAAATGCCTGAATGGCTAAGCCATCTCTCCAGCCTCCATTATCCTTTTGTTTTATTTTTTTGAGGTAGGGTTTCACTCTAGCCCAGGCTGACCTGGAATTCACTATGTAGTCTCAGGGTAGCCTGAAACTCATGGCAATCCTCTTACCTCTGCCTCCCAAGTGCTGGGATTAAAGGCATGTGCCACCATGCCCAGTTCATTATTTATTTATGCCCTCATCCCCTGAGGACCCTTGCTTGTCTTTTGAGGAAGTCTTTCCCCTACTTTGTTGTCTAGCTCCATTTCTCCTCCTCCGTCCTCCATTTCTAAATGTTGATGGGCTCAGAGCAGGGCAGCTCTGCAGGGGTGTCAGTAAGCACCGTAGGGCCACGCCACGAATGCACCACTCGGTTCGTTTCAGGAGGACAGCGCTCCAGAGCACTCCTGCGACTCTTCAATTCCTCCCACCCCTCTTCCACACGGTTTCCTGAGTCTTGGAAGGCGTGGGAGAAAGCTCTGGACAACCTCCTCTTTCTACTTTGTTGAGTTTTCAGGCTCCTCAGTGTCGACTCCCGTCTCCATAGAGACAGTCCTCTGGCTAGCAGTGAGAGCAGCATTCATTCATATTCTTTCAGAAACTACCTTTGCAATGTTCCCCGAGCCCTGGTGGGTGGGATAGAGATGACTCCTCCACTGCTAATCCTCTTCCTTTCTCTTCTTCTTGTCATTCCCGTGTTCACCAAAAGAAGGTTCTCTAACTAAAAGTGAGAACAGCATTAATCAAAGGGGATTAACACACCCTTAGAAGGCTTTTTAAAAATATTTATTTATTTAAAGAGAGAGAATGGGCATGCCAGGGCCTCCAGCCACTGCAAACACACTCTAGATGCATGCACCCCCTTGTGCATCTGGCTTACATGGGTATTGAGGAATTGAACCTGAGTTCTTTGGCTTTGCAGGTAGGTGCCTTAACTGCTAAACCATCTCTCCAGCCCCCTTAGAAGGCTTTTTGATGACCATGTTTCCATTTAACCAAAGAATAGTGGAAGCTTCCCTCTAGCATCTATGACCTTCCAAGCCATAGGCTTCTGATTGGTTCTCAGTACCAGGCATAAATTACCTCCCACAGAACGGACTTCATATCCAATCAGAGAGCAGTAGATACTCCCATAACTCACGAGCCACTCACTACTGCACCTGTGGTTGCATCTTTCCTGGACGGTTGATTTTGTAGCTTATAGTAACCAACATTTTTTTAGATTTTTATTTATGAGTATGTGTGTATGCACACAAACCAGGGCCTCTTGCTGCTGCAAACACCAGATGCTTGTGCAACATTTTGTGTCCATCTTAGGTGGGTGGCTTGGGAATTGAACTCAGGCCAACAGGGTTTGCAAGCAACCACCTTTAACTACTCAGCTCTTTTCCCAGCTCATTAAAAAAAAAAAAAAAATAGAAACAGGGTCTCTGTATCCCACGTTGGCCTCAAACTGCTCTATAGGTGAGGATGCCCTCCTGCTTCCACCTCTGGAGTTGCAGGCATGCACAGCCATGCCCAGTTTCGTGAGGTGCTGGAAATGGAGCCCAGGGCCTCATGCATGCTAGGCAACCACTAACTGAGCTACATCCCCAGGCCTAAAAATGTGTTCATTGAATGTAGGGTTTCTCAAAGTTGACATTTTAACACTTCAGACTAAATACTAATTGCTTGTTGGAGAGGGAACTGTATTGTGCATTATAATATGTTTTATGTATCTTATGTTACTCATTTATTTATTTGCTATTCAGGGGAGGTTGAGCTCATAGCCCTATGTATGCTAAGCAAGTGCGCTGCCACTGAGTTTCATCTCCAGCTCCTCTGTAGGCTACTCAGCAGCACTCCTGGTTTTGACCACTAGATGTCAGTAACATATGCCCACATCACCATCATCAGTTCATTAGGAAATGTCCTTTAGGAAATGGGGAAGAACTGTTATTGGCTGAGAATCATTAAGTGTGACTATACTTTTGTTTAATTGTGTGTGCACAGGTATGTGTGTGTGGAGGCCAGAGGACAACCTCAGGTGTCATTTTTAGGTATGCATTTTTGAGGGACAAGGTTAATGAACCTGGAGCCCACCAGTTAGACTTGACTGATTGGCCAAGGGGCTCCAGGAATCTGCCTCCCCAGCCCTGGGATTACAGACAGATGTGACTATGCCCAGCTTTTACATGGGTGCTGGCTACCTAACTCAGGATCTCAGGCTTACAACCCAAGCACTTTAACCTACAAAGCTATCTCTCAGCCCTGTGATCATACCTTTAAAAATATATTTTTTTACTTATTTATTTGAGAGAGAATGAAGGAAGGAAGGACAGACAGAAGGAAGGAAGGAAGGAAAAGAAAGAAGAGACAGATAAACAGAGAATGGGCATGGCAGGGCCTCTAACCACTGCAAATGAACTCTAGGCACATGCACGACCTTGTGCATCTGGCTTACGTGGGTACTGAGGAATCAAACCTGGGTCATTCTGCTTTGCATGCAAATTCCTTAATCACTAAGCCATCTATCCAGCCCAATTTTATTTTATTTTATTTATTTTTTGTTTTTTCCAGGTAGAGTCTCTCATTCTAGTTCCCGATGACCTGGAATTCACTATGCAGGCTCAGGGTGACCTCGAACTTACAGTTATCCTCCTACCTCTGCCTCCTCCCGAGTGCTGAGATTGAAATAGTGTGCCACCATGCCCAGCTTACTTTATTTTTTTTGGAGGTTTGAGACAGGGCCTCATGTAGCTCAGGTTGGACTCATAGCTAAAGATAACCTGGAACTTCTGATCCTCTTACCTCCACCTCCGGAGTGCTGAGATCACAGGTGTGCATCACCAGGAACAATTGTTATGTGGTGCTGGGAATCAGACCTGGGGCCTCATGCATGCTAGGCGGGCCCTCCATCCACTGAGCCACATTCTTGGTCCTAAAGTTTATTTAATTTTAAAGATCCTATCAGTATGCCAACTTGTCTATATTTTTAGATATATTATTTATTTGAGACAGAAAATGGGCACGCCAGGGCCTCCAGCCCTGTGCAAATGAACAAATGAACTCCAGACGCATGTGCCGCCTTGTGCATCTGGCTTACGTGGGTCCTGGAGAATCAAACCGGGATCCTTTGCCTTAACTGCTAAGTCATCCCTCCAGACCCTTGTCTATTTTTTTTGTGGTAAATTTGTCATTCACGTGAGTGAGCATTTGCATCTAACACACCACACCTAACTCTCATCCTCAGAGGTGTTGAGTGGAATCTTTAGGCACTGCGGTGGAGTGGCACTTCAACTGCTCATGAATAGCAGAACAAACACACTTCTATTTTTAGCTTAGGGAGGTTTATTCTATACCACACATGGCTGATAAAAACGTGAAATCTGGGCTGGAGAGATGGTTTAGCGGTTAAGCGCTTGCCTGTGAAGCCTAAGGACCCTGGTTCGAGGCTCAATTCCCCAGGACCCACGTTAGCCAGATGCAGAAGGGGGCGCACGCATCTGGAGTTTGTTTACAGAGGCTGGAAGCTCTGGCGCGCCCATTCTCTCTCCCTCTCTCTCTCTCTGCCTCCTTCTCTCTGTCGCTCTCAAAAAAAAAAAAAAAAAAAGTGAAATCTAAGCTCCTGGGATTTCACTTGAGTTAACCGGATGGTGTACTTATAAACCTATCTTTTCATTTTTCCTTTCTTTCTTCTTCTTCTTAATATTATTTTGGTTTTTCGAGGGTCTCACTGTAGCCCAGGCTGACCTGGAATTCACTATGTAGTCTCGGGGTGGCTTCAAACTCATGGCGGTCCTCCTACATCTGCATCCTGAGTGCTGGGATTGAAGGAGTACGCCACCATGCCTGGCTTTATTTTATTTTATTTTATTTTGGTTTTTTGAGGTAGGATCTCTCACTCTAGCCCATGCTGACCTGGAATTCACTATGAAGTCTCAGGGTAGCCTCGAACTCACAGTGATCCTCCTAATTCTGCCTCCTAAATGCTCCATTCTTTTTTGTTGTTGTTTTTGTTTTTCAAGGCAGGGTCTTGCTCTAGCTCAGGCTAACCTGGAATTCACTATGTAGTCTCAGGGTGGTTCAAGGCCACCCTGAGAACACAGAGTGAATTCCAGGTCAGCCTGGGCTAGAGTGAGACCCTACCTCAAAAAAAAACAAAAAAATAAAAAAACAAACCTAGTTTTCTCCTGCCCTCCTTTACCACTACACCCAGCTTTTAAGAAAATCTTTGAAGAGCTGGGTAATGGCTTAGCAGTTAAGGCTGTTTGCCTGAGAAGCCTAAGTACCCCAATTCCCCAGGACCCACATAAGCCAGATGCACAAGGGGGTGCATGCGTCTGGAGTTTGTTTGCAGTGGCTGGAGGGCCTGGTGTGCCTATTCTCTCTTTCAAATAAATAAATAAATAATTTTTAAAAACTTTGTATTTTAAGTCAGTGTAAATTTTCAGTAATTTATATAATTAACACATTTTTGGGGCTGGGGAAACAGCGCTGGGAGAGAGCATTTCCTGCTCAAGCATGAGGACTGCAGTTTGAGCTCCAGCACCCACAGAAAACGCCGCCACGCTGCACAGGCCCCGTACAACACTGGTCCACCAACACTCCGCCACGGGCGGTGCAGGGGAAACAAAGGTCATGCAGTTCTGCCTGTCAGGAGAACACACTTGACCAAAAGCAGCTTGTGGGAGGAAAGGGCTCATTTCAGCTTACAGTCCAGGGGAAGCTTAGTCATGGCAGGGAAACTGGCACAGCAGAGACTAGATGTCGCATCTTGTGCTATCAGCTGGGAGGCAGCATCAAGGACAAGCAAGCTGACCACCTGGTAGGGCTGGACTTGTAAAGCTCTAGGCCCACCACCAGTGACAGGCCTCTTCCAGCAAGGTTCCACCTCCCAGAGGCTCCACCAGGCAGGTGGAAATGAGCCTGAGGCTTAATTACAAGCACAGGAGGCCATGGGGACATTTTACATCTCAACTACCACAGTCGTTAAAGAGGGACTCCTTGGGAGAAGGGGTTCTGTGGAAGGGGAACGGGGAAGACAAGAGAAGGTAGTAGGAGGGGTCATGACCAAAATAAATTTATCAAAATTGTGAATAAAAATACAATAAAGGGAGCTGGGTATGGTGTCGCATGCCTTTAATCCCAGTTCTCCAGAGGCAGAGGTAGGAGGATCACCCTGAGACTACATAGTGAATTCCAGGTTAGCCTGAGCTAGACTGAGACTCTAACTTGAAAAAAAATAAAATAAAAACACATAAAGGGTTGGAGAGATGGCTTAGCAGTTAAGGCACTTGTTGGCAAAGCTTAAGGCCTAGATTTGATTCCCCACTAACCATGTAAGCCAGATGCACAAGGTGACACATGCGCTTGGAGATCATTTGCAGTGGCTAGAGGCCCTGGGGTGCCCATTATCCTTTTCTTTTACTTTTTGTTTTTTTGAGATACATATTAAAAAAAAAAAAAATGTGGTCCAAGCCGGGTATGGTGGCACACGCCTTTAATCCCAGCACTTGGGAGGCAGAGGTAGGAGGATCACCGTGAGTTCGAGGCCATCCTGAGACTACATAGTTAATTCCAGGTCAGCCTGAGCTAGAGTGAGACTCTACCTCGACAAACCAAAAACAAAAACGTGGTTGATGTAACTGGAGTTTGTTTGCAGCAGCAGGAGCCTTGGTGCATCTACACTTGTACACACATACACATGTATAAATGAATAAAAACATTAATTTTGGGAGAAGTTTTTGCAATTAGCGTATTTTATAGAAAAATGAAACAAGGGCTGGAGGGATGGCTTAGCGGTTAAGGCGTTTGCCTGCAAAGCCAAAGGACCGAGGTTCGAATCCCCAGAACCCACATTAGCCAGATGCACAAAGGGGTGCACGTGTCTGGAGTTTGTTTGCAGTGGCTGGAGGCCCTGGCACGCCCATTCGTTCTCTCTCCCTCTTTTTCTATCAAATAAATAAATAAAAATAAAATATTAAAAAATAATAAAGTTAAATAAATAAAAACTTTTAATAAAAAAGTGGACAAGGCTGTATAATGGCTCAGAAAACAATTTCAAATGAAAACCTTACTATTTTAGCCATCTCCCTTCAACTCCTTCAACTTCTTTCTGCTTCAGCCCAGAGTGCTGGGATTACAGGTGTGAAACTACCACACCTGACTACCTAAACTTGTGCTGCGATTAAAGGCGTGTGCCACCACCACCCAGCTTCCTAAACTTAAAAAAAATTTTTTTAGTTATTTGAGAGAGAAAGAGGTAGATAAAGAGAATGGGCACAACAGGGCCTCTAGTCACTGCAAATGAATTCCAGATGTATGCGCCACCTTGTGCATCCCGCTTTACGTGGGTAGTGAGGAATTTAACCTGGGTCTTTTGGTTTTGCCAGCAAGTGGCTTAAGTGCTAAGCCATCTCTCCAGCCCCCGAAACTTTTTTTGTTTTGTTTTCTTTTGTTTTTTTTTGAGGTAGGGTCTTAATCTGGCCCAGGCTGACCTGGGATTCACTATGTAGTCTCAGGGTGGCCTCAAACAGCAATCCTCCTACCTCTGCCTCCTGAGTGCTGGGATTAAAGGCGTGTGCCACCACGCCCAGCTCCCCGAAACTATTTTTAAAAATTTATTGTGCACATGTGTGCATGTTCATGTAAGCACACGTGTTATAGCTCTTACGTGGAGGTCAAAGGACAACTCTGGGGTCAGTTCTGGCTTTCCACTTTGAGGCAGAGTCTCATTCCACAAGTGTCTAGGACACTGTTGTGTCTACCTCACTTCTAGCTGTAGCTGCACTGGGGGCAAAAGCCCCCCACAAGTTTTGGGTTTTTACATGGACTTTGGGCTACAGTGAAACCTTACCTTGAAAATTCAAAAACAAAAATAAACAAAGCCTGGCATGTATGGTGGTGTACACCTTTGATCCCAATGCTCAGGGGGCAGTGGTAGGAGGATTGCTGAGGGTTTGAGGCCACCCTGAAACTACATAGTGAATTTCAGGTCAGCCTGGGCTAGAGTGAGACCCTACCTCAACACAGCCCCAAAAAACAAACAGAAAAAAACACACCCCACCCCCCACAAAATAATGCGCAAAGCTTAAAGGAGCTTGCTTGCCAGAGTGCTGCCTGGGGTTCCGCGTCTCCTCACAGCATAGGGAACACCACCTCACACAAACATCACTTTTGGGGCTCTGATGGCACAGGCATCATGAGCCCACCCCAGGCCACTGCCCCAATCCTCTCCCACCCACGGCCCTGCATGGGGATCGAGTGAATAGTATGCCTCTGAGCCCTTGTTCCCAAAGGGCCTCTGTCAACCCTGCACGACCAAATGACGGCTGGCAGGCTACTCGGGCCCTCTGCTCCCTCCCGCTCTTGCCTGCTGGCAACCGGTGGGCCCTGTTCTGTGAGCTGACTACCTGTGGAAATGTGATCAATTCGTGTGCAATGCATGTTTAGCAAATGTTAGGTACTGTATTTGAACCAATAAATGTGAATCCTGCAAAAAAAAAAAAAAAAGACTGTGTATCTTTAAATGTCAAAACAAAAGTACACTGCACTTGTTATCCATCATTGGTGGTGCCAGGGCTCAAACACAGGACCTCACACACAGTAGGCAAGCACTCTACCACTGAGCTATATAGCCCATGCTCATAACTCACGGTTTTTTTTGTTTCACTCTAGCTCAGGCTGACCTGGAATTCACTATGGAGTCTCAGGGTGGCCTCGAACTCATGGCGATCCTCCTACCTCTGCCTCCTGAGTGCTGGATTAGAGGTGTGTACCTCCACGCCCAGCTTTTTATAAATATTTTAAAATTTATTTATTAGAAACAGAGAGAGGGGAGAGTGCGGGAGCAGGGGAGATGGGCACACCAGGGACTGTAGCCACTGTTACGGAACTCTACACGCATGTGCCACCACGTGCATCTGGCTTACATGGGTCCTGGAGGAAAGAATAAAATCTAGGTCTTTACGTTTCACAGGCGAATACCTTAATTGCTGCTAAGCCATCTCTCTAGCCCATAAAATCATGTTTCTAAACTGACAACGTACTACTTTATTGAGCAAGGTCTCACTCTAGCCTAGGCTGACCTGGAACTCACTCTAGCCCAGGCTCATCTCAAAATCAATGTGATCCTTCTACCTCCACATTCTGGGTGCTGGGATTAAATGCAGTAGGCACCATACCTATTTTAGGCTGACAAACACACACCCTATTCAAAACAGTTTTAAAAGTTTTTAAAAGTTATTCACTTATTTTATGTTTTTTTTGAGGTAGGGTCTTCCTCTAGCCCAGGCTGACCTGGAATTCACTATATATATAGTCTCAGGTTGGCTTCAAACTCAAGTGATTCACCTGCCTCTGCCTCCCAAGGGCTGTGATTAAAGGCGTGCGCCATCACACCCAGCCTAAACGTTATTTTTGGAAAAATTATTTCATTTATTTAGTAATTTCTTTTTTGAGGTAGGCTCTCATTGTAACTCAGGCCAACCTGGAATTCACTATGTAGTCTCAGGGTGGCCTTGAACTCACAGCGATCCTACCTCTGCCTCCCGAGTGCTGGGATTAAAGGCGTGCGCCACCATGTACATCTTAAAGCACTGCTAGCTCTGAAAATATACCATTTTTATTTGAAATATTCCTAAAATACCTTCATTCAGTAATTATAAAAGTCCATAATGTGGTCTTTCAGGAAAATGTCGTGGTCAAATCTGGAATCCAAGGTTGGCGTGTAGTTTAGTGGTATAACCCTTGCTCAGCACATGCAAAGCCCTGGACTGGGATCCTCGGTTCCTCCACAGCAAGCAATCATTACAGTGGGCCCAAGCAGAGGAACTTACGGCAAACTTCACGTGGCAGGAGCTGCTTTGCTGCAGTCGGGAACTTTCTATCTGGTGCTTTGATGTTTGCCTAAGTGTGTCTAAAAAAATTAGTACTGTACTTTTGGATATTCTAGCTCAGTAGTGACTTATAAGCTAAGTGCAGTTTAAAATAAGCTTTTGGCCAGTTGTGGTGGCACAAGTTGGTAGGAAATTGCTGAAGAGGTGGAGGCAGGAGGATCTGGAGTTCGAGGCCAGCCTGGGCTACTTATTTTTTGATTGAGAGGGGGAGGGGATATGATGGACAGTGGAGTTTCAAGGGGAAGGGGAAGGTGGGGGGAGTGAGGGAATTACCATGGGATATTGTTTACAATTATGGAAGTTGTCAATTAAAAAAAAATTCTGCACCAGCAGTAAGCCCAGAGAGCAGAGAACTGGGAAGCTAAAGCTCACAAAGGCCCTGACTCATCAAGATGCCAGCTGATAGGGGACAGAGAGATGGCTCAGCAGTTAAGGTGCTTGCCTCCAAAGCATACTGACCTGGGCTCAATTCCCTAGTACCCACGTAAAGCCAGATACACAAAGTGGTACATGTGTCTGGAGTTGGAGTTTGTTTACAGGGGATAGAGGCACTGGTGTGCCCATTTTCTCTCTCACTTCTTGCAAATAAATAAAAATATTTTTAGCCTGGAGTGGCGGTGCACACCTTTAGTCCCAGCACTTGGAGGAAGAGGTAAGAGGATTGCCACGAGTTCGAGGCCAGCCTGAGACTACATAGTGAATTCCAGGTCAGTCTGTGCTAGAGCAAGACCGTATCTTGAGAAACCAAATATGTATATAATTATATATGATATATATAATATACATATAATTTAAAAATAAAATAAGCTTTTGTGGACTGGGGGTGTGACTTGGTGTTAAAGTGCTTGTCAAGCATAGGTTTGATCTCTGGTACCAAAAGTAATAATAAAACAAATTCTTGGGCTGGAGAGATGGCTTAGTGGTTAAGGCACATGCCTGCAAAGCCTAAACACCCAGGTTCAATTCTCCTGGTCTCATGTAAGACAGATGCATAAAGTGGCACATGTGTCTGGAGTTTGTTTGCAGTGGCTGGAGGCCCTGGCACACCCATTCTCTCCCTCCCTCTCTCTCTCTCTCTCTCCCCCCCCTTCTCTCTTTCTCTGTCTGTCTGTCTCAAATAGATAGACAAGATGCTGGGCATTTCCAGCTCAATCAGGCTAAGGGGCACACACCCAGAGATAATGCTGGGATTAAAGGCATTGGCCACCATGCCCAACTAGGATATGCTACTTTGTTTTTTAAATTTATTTTTTATTTTTATTTATTTATTTGAGAGTGTCAGAGAGAGGAAGAGATACAGAGAGAATGGGTGCGCCAGGGCCTCCAGCCACTGCAAACGAACACCAGATGGCACTGTGCGCCCCCTTGTGCATCTGGGTAACGTGGGTCCTGGGGAATTGAGCCTCGAACTGAACTGGGGTCCTTAGGCTTCACAGGCAAGCATTTAACTGCTAAGCCATCTCTCTAGCCCTTGTTTGTTTTTTGAGGTAGGATCTTGCTCTAGCCCAGGCTGGCCTGAAATTCACTATGTAGTCTCAGGGTGGCCTTGAACTCACAGCAATCCTATCTCTGCTTCTCAAGTGCTGGGATTAAAGGCGTGCAACACCATGTCTGGAGAATATGCTATTTTACAGATGTAAATAAAACAGTTTTTCTATTTTACAAAATATTATTAAATACATGTATTGAACCTATGATTTATAAAATATTCAGTAATAAATTTTTCTCAATAGTTTTCTTAGCAAAAATTTTACTAAATTTGTTGGAGAGAAACTAATATTTTGAAAAATATCAAGTAATATAGGACAAGGTGTTGTAAAACAAAACACACAGCTGGAAAACATTTTATTTGCTACTTCATATAACATGTTTTAGGACCATATGATTTTAAAGGTCTCTTTCCCATGACTTTTCTGATTTAAAGGTACCATTTAAAAATATTTAGTGATGCTATAAATATCTTTTCCTATATATTCATGATTTTAAAGAATGCCTTATTCATTAAATCTCTTGCTCCTTTGGTCAAAACAATGAACAGAAACTTGAGATCAGACGTCCAGACGTTCAAAACTGGTTTTTTAGAGGGTGTCAACAGAAACCCAATCTACATCCACAACTAGTATTTCAAAAACTACACACAGTTTAAAAACAATTTTAGGTTTTCAATTAAAAAGATTAATGGCCAAATTAAAGAAAGTTTAAGCATCAGGTTTAATATCTTAATTTTTAGGCTCTTCAGAAATATATTTTGTGGCTAATAATTATTTCATAAATATATATGTATAAATATAAATATATATCTACAGGATCTGCAATGCAGGAAAAAATTCTCTAAAGAAAAAATTGCACTTTTAGATTACAGGATGCCACATTTCTCCTTCACGTGAAATATAACTACTGTGTCAGGTGCTTTTGGCACAGGTTTTTAGGTGAATATTGACACAATTGTAAAAACACAATGCTTTTATTTTATTCACTGGATATGAAGAATCAAACAGAATTTAGAGTTCTGACCAAAAAAATCCCAGATAAATGCAATTGCTTAATTAAATACAAAAAATATTGTTTTAAAAAGACCATAAACCTGTCTTTACATCTGGAATGTATAAAACTTTACCAGCAATGTTTTCTTCAATTCCTTTGGAAAGAATTCCCAGCCTATGCACAAATGTAATGTCATGTTTTCTATTTGTGTATGACGTGGTTCACACTCCAGTATACAAGGACAAAAAATAAATGTATAATAAAAAGATTGGATAAATGAGGAGAGGCTTTTTGGTCTTGAACTCTTCGCCCACTAACAGTGAAGCAGCACTGTAGGCAGCCCAAAACACGCCAAACAGCTTAAAAAAAAAAGAAAGAAAGAAAAGGTATTATTAGTAAATCGATTAACTTTTTGCAAACTATAAAGCAAGAGCATGTACAGTGTTCTTAAAATCAGCCACCAGGGCGGGAGAGATGGCTTAGCAGTTAAGGCACTTGCACGTGAAGCCAAGGACCCAGCCATCTCTCCAATCCAACAGTAAAACTTTTAAAGAATGTTTCAAACATTCTTTAAAACATTCATGGCTGGGCATGGTGCTACACGCCTATAATCCCAGCACATGGGAGGTAGAGGTAGGATCAAATAACTGTGAATTCAAGGCTAATCTGAGACTACATGGTGAATTCCACGTCTACCTGGGCTAGAATGAGACCCTACCATGAAAAACAAAACATAAAACAAAAACTATTTACTTTTCTCCATTCTTTTATTTCCATAAGTGTTTATTTTTAAATTAAATCTAATTAAAACAATTGTGCCTATTAAGGTGACCCTGGGCTATAGCATGGGTCAGGGGAGGAAAAGACCAACACTTGGGATACTTACCTTTATTTTGATAAATTAGTTTTGTCTTTTCTTCCCACATTTCTTTTTTTTTTTGAGGTAGGGTCTCATTTTAGCCCAGGCTGACCTGGAATTCACTATGTAGTCTCAGGCTGGCCTTGAACTCATGGTGATCCTCCTACCTCTGCCTCCTTAATACGAATGTTAGTGCTGGGGTTAAAGGACTTCTTTTGTTTATTCTTTTGGTATTTTTTCCTGCATGTGCATAAATGCACTTGCATGTAGAGGCCAAGGATTAAGTTCAGTCCTCATGCTTGCAAAACAAGCACTGTACCAACTGAGCCATCTCCTCAGCCCTCCTTTTTTAAATTTTATTTTTTTCTTTCTTTCTTTCTTTCTTTCTTTCTTTCTTTCTTTTCTTTTCTTTTCTTTTCTTTTCTTTTCTTTTCTTTTCTTTTCTTTTCTTTTCTTTTTTTTTTTGTTTGTTTGTTTTTTTCAAGGTAGGGTCTCGCTCTAGCCGAGGTTGACCTGACCTGGAATTCACTAGGAAATCTCAGAGTGGCTTCCAACTCACAGCAATCCACCTACCTCTGCCTCTCAAATGTTGGGATTAAAAGCATGTGCCACCATGCTCAGCAAGGCCTTTTTTTCCAATATTTTATTTTAAAAATTCTTTTTTAAAATTTAATTTACTTATTTACAAGCAGCTGGCCACACCTGGCCACAAGCAAGCACTTTTAACCACTGACCCACCTCTCCTGCCCTGGTGCACACCTTTAATCCCAGTACTCAGGAGGCAGAGGTAGAAGGATCATCATAAGTTTGAGGCCATGCTGGAACTACAGACTGAGTTCCAGGACAGCCTGGGCTAGAGTTATACCCTACCTGGAAAAAAGCAAAACAAAACAAAAGACGGGCATGGTGGTACATGCCTTTAATCCCAGCATTTGGGAGGCAGAGTTAGGAAGAACACCCTGAGACTACATAGTGACTTCCAGGTCAGCCTGGACTAGAGTGAAACCCTACGTTGAAAAACCAAATAAATAAATTTTAGGGATGCATGTTTAAAAAAAAAAGCATTTATTCCCCCCCCCCCTTTTTTTTGAGGCAGGATCTCACTCTAGCTCAGGCTGGCCTGGAATTCACTATGTATTCTCAGAGTGGCCTCAAACTCATGGTGATCCTCCTACCTCTGCCTCCTGAGTGTTGGGATTAAAGGTGTGCTACCACACCCGGCTGGCGCACTCGTGCTCGCTCTCTCTCTCTCTATATATATGTATATATATATAAATATATAAATAAATAAATAAATATTTTAGTTTTTTGAGGCAGGGTCTCACTCTAGCTCAGGCTGACCTGGAATTCACTATGTAGTCTCAGGGTGGCCTCGAACTCACAGCAATCCTCCTACCTCTGCCTCCCCTGTGCTGGGATTAAATGTGTGCGCCACCATGCATGGCTGTTTATTTATTTATTTATGAGACAGAAAGAATGGGCATGCCAGGGCCTCTTGCCACAACAAATGAATTCCAGATGGGTGCAGCCTTTGTGCACCTGGCTATGTGGGCACTGGGGAATTGACCTGGGCTGTCATGTTTTGCAAGCTTCTGCCTTTCACTTTTGAGCTATTTCCCCAGCCCAGCGTACATAGTCTAGGCTGACCTCAAACTTGATGTAGTCCAGGTTGACCATGAACCGCTGATCCTCCTGCCTCAACCTTCCAAGTGATAGCATTACTGACCAGTACAGTATTACTATATATTTCCATTATCTTCTTATATTGCCAATCAAAAACCAAACATTAAAAAAAACAATTTTAGGTTTAAAATGTTTAAGAAAACAAGCATTTATTTCTATTGTTTGTGTGATATGTGCATGTATGTGCAGACACATGCCTGTGCAGAGCACAGAAGAACTAATATCCAGTCTCCTCTATCGCTCTTTTGCCTTGTTTCCTTGAGATCAAGTTTCTCACTGAACCTGGAACTCACTATCCTGTCCCCAGCTAGATAGGCTGACCGTCCAGCTACAGTGATCCTCCCATCTTGGCCCTCTCAGAGCTAGGTTATAGGGAATGAGAGGCCACACTCAGCTTTTTATTACATGGGAGCTGGGGATCCAAGCTGAGGTCCTCTGCAGTAAGCACTCTTACCCACTGAGCCATATATCTACCCAGACCACATTTCCTCAAAGGTGTGCAATGCTGGCTGTGGTGGTGCTCGCCTTACATCCCAGCACTGGGGAGGCTGAGGAATAGGGGAACACTGTGAGTTCAGGGCCAGCCTGAAATTTCATAGTTCATTCCAGGCCTCTTGAGTGCTGAGATTAAAGGTGTGTGCCACCACATCCACTAAGCCATCTCTCCAGCCCAGGAGAGAAGGTTTTTATGATTTATTTTTATTTATTTATTAGAGACAGAGAAAGGGAGAGAGAGAAGGAGAGAGAATGGGCACGCCAGGGTCTCTAGCCACTGCAAACAAACTCCACACGCATGTGCCACCATGTGCATCTGGCTTAGCAGGGACCTGGAGAATCAAACCTGGGTCCTTAGGCTTCACAGGCAAGTACCTTAACTGCTAAGCCATCTCTCCAGCCCTTTTTTTTGGCGGGGAGGGGTGTGGTTTCAAGGTAGGGTCTCTCTTTAACCCAGGCAGACCTGGAATTCACTATGTAGTCTCAGGGTGGCCTCAAACTCACTGCAATCCTCCCACCTCTGCCTACCGAGTGCTGAGATTAAAGGCGTGCACCACCACACCTGACTCCTGTTTTGTTTTGAGTCAGGGTCTTACTATAAGACAGACTGTTCTGGAACTCATAGCAAATGCCTACCTCAGCCATATCCAGCAAGAACCAGTATACTTTTTTTTACTGAAAAACAGTAATGAGCCAGGCAAGCTGGCCTTTAATCCCAGTACTTGGGAGGCAGAGGTAAGAGGATAGCTGTGAGTTCAAGGCCACCCTGAGTTAGAGTGAAACTTTACCTTGAAAAACCACACACACAAAAAGAAAAACAGTAAGTTCATAATTCATATGCAACACTTACTTTTATAAGTGTAGACACCACTTCAAATGATCCAACTACTAAAAGTACAGGGGCTATTACAATGAGAGGAAGTAATGAATATCCTATAACTCCAAGAACTTGGCCATATGCAACCTGTGGATTGAAAACATTTCAAACAATTATCATAAGAATCAAGATGTTTACTTTAATAACGATTAAATGCCACATACTCTGTGTTGTATTTACATAAGCATGACAACCAAGAAATCATGAATTGGGCTGGAATGGCTTAGCAGTTAAGGCGTTTGCCTACAAAGCTAACAGACAAGTTTGACTCCCCAGGACCCATGTAAGCCTGATGCACAAGGGGACGCATGCATCTGGAGTTCGTTTGCAGTGGCTAGAGGACCTGCTGTGCCCATTTTCTCTCTCTCTCAAACAAGTAAGTTTTTTTAAAAAATAATAAATAAAAATTTAAAAAAGTCGGGCTGGGCATGGTGGCACATGCCTTTAATCCCAGAACTCAGGAGGCAGAGGTAGGAGGATCGCTGAGAGTTCGAGGCCATCCTGAGACTACATAGTGAATTCCAGATCAGCCTGAGCTAGAGTGAGACCCTACCTCAAAAAACCAAGGAAAAAAAAAAAAAAAAAAAAAGCTGGGCCTGGTGGTGCATACCTTTAATCTCAGCACTTGGGAGGCAGAGGTAGGAGGATTGCTGTGAGTTCAAGGCTATCCTGAAACTACATAGTGAATTCCAGGTCAGCCTGGGCTGGAGAGCAACACCCTACCTCAAAAAAAAGAAAAAAATATATATCCTGAATTATTTTATATATATATATATATATATATATATATATATATATAATTTACTTTTATTTATTACAGATAGAGGGAGCGAGTGAGAGAGAGAGAATGGGTGCACCAGGGCCTCCAGCCACTACAAATGAACTCCACATGCATGCGCCACCATGTGCATGTGGCTTATGTGGGACCTGGAGACTTGAACCGGGGTCCTTATGCTTCGCAGGCATGCGCCTTAACCGCTAAGCCATCTCTCCAGCCCTATCCTATATATTTTGTTTAAATATATCATAATCTTCCATATCCTCATCACCATATATATATAATTTTTTTTTAAGGTAAGGTCTCGCTCTAATCCAGGCTGACCTGGAATTCACCATGTAGTCTCAGGGTAGCTTCAAACTCAAGGTGATCCTCCTGCCTCTTCCTCCTGAGTGCTGGAAGTAAAGGAGTGTGCCACCACGCATAGCCTCATCACCATATTTTCAATTAGCTTCTGTTTGCTATTACTCAAATCTACAACCCATATCTGTATCTTTAGCTGCAGGATTATATATTCAATCACCTTCAGTGTAGTTCTTCACTTCTCCCGATGCATGCGCTCCCTGGTGCAGCTGGCTTACATGGGTCCTGGAGAGTCGAACCAGGATCCTTTGGCTTTGCAGGCAAACACCTTAACTGCTAAGCCACCTCTCCAGCCCTAGATCTTCATTTTTTAAATTAATTTTGAAATACCAATAAATAAAAAGAAAATAAATGAAGCTAGCATAAAACAAAGGATTTTGTTTTGTTTTGCTTTTTTCGAGGTAGGGTTTCACTCTAGTTCAAGTGCTATGATTAAAGGCATGTGCCACCACGCAGACTTAAACAAAGAGTATTTTAAAAATTAAAATACTTACTTCTCCACCAAGAACTCTAGCCAGTAAGAAAATTGTCAGTGAACCGAATATCCAAATAGTTATAATCCATGACACCACCTTAAAGGGGGGGGAATCACATAATTGATTTTTTTTAATCAAATGATCTGACAAATTTTTAGAAATTGAATTCTCTGCTCTTTAAGATACTGTAACACCCACAAATTCAGGTCATAGAAATTGTTAGTTCTAACATCTTTCCAAAACTTATAAATAAAATGTGTAATACAATATAACCAAATTGAAAATTAAACAATTATCAATTGATAAGGAAATCTTAGTATTCTAAGATAGACAGACATAAAAGACATTTTTTTTCCATTTAAAAATTTTTATTGACCACTTCCATAATTATAGACAATAAACCACGATAATTCCCTCCCCCCTCACTTTCCCCTTTGCAACTCTACTCTCCATCATAGCCCCTCCCCCTCTCAATTAGCCTCACTTTTATTTTAATATCATTTTGTCCTCCTATTGTGATGGTCTTGTGTAGGTAGTGCAAGGCACTGTGAGGTCATAGATATCCAGACCATTTTGTGTCTGGAAGAGTGCATTGTAAGCAGTCCTACCCTTCCTTTGGCTCTTACATTCCTCCCATCACCCCTTCTACAATGGACCCTGAGCCTTGGAAGGCATGATAGAGATGTTTCAGTGCTGAGCACTCCTCAACACCCATTTTTGTTAATTAAAGAGTCAGGGCTGGGGAGATGGCTCAGTGGCTAAGTGCTTGCAACACAAGCATGAGGACCTGAGTTTGATACCCGGAACCCATGTACAATGCCAGATGAGGTGTGGCGTGCTTCAGTAATCTCAGCTGTGGGAGAGGAGACAGGGAATCCTTGGGACTCACTGGCTAGCCAGTCTAGCCAAGACAATGCTCTAGGTTCCATTAGAAGCCATGTCTCAAAGAAGAAAAGTGGAGGGCTGGAGAGATGGCTTAGCGGTTAAGCGCTTGCCTGTGAAGCCTAAGGACCCCGGTTCAAGGCTCGATTTCCCAGGACCCACGTAAGGCAGATGCACAAGGGGGCGCACACGTCTGGAGTTCATTTGCAGTGGCTGGAGGCCCTGGTGCACCCATTCTCTCTCTCTCTCTCTAGCTGCCTCTTTCTCTATCTGTTGCTCTCAAATAAATAAATAAAAATGAACAAAAAATAAAAAAAATAAAAAGAAGAAAAGTGGAGAGCAATGGAGGAAGACATCGACATCTACCTCTGGCCTCCACATGCATGGGCACACATGTACACATGCACGTGCACACCCTCACATTATTCCTGTAATCCCAGCAATCTAGAAGTGGTACCAGAGGATTGCCGGTTTGGGGCCAGACTGGGTAATGTTGAGAGCAAAGGTCTGTATTGTGATACTAGCTTTCAGCAAACTCAATCACAAGGTAAGCTAATTGGTACGCCAGCCACCAAATGAGCATATTTCCACTATCGGAGGGGGTAGCTGCATGCTAGATTTATCCCAGCTTCCCTAAAGAACCACCAGATTGGAGACTAGAGGGATGGCTTAGCGGTTAAGGCGTTTGTCTGCAAAGCCAAAGGATCCAGGTTCCATTTCCCCAGGACCCACCTTACCCAGATGCACAAGGGGGCACACGCATCTGGAGTTTGTCTGCAGTGGCTGGAGGCCCTGGCACGCCCTTCTCTCTCTCTCTCCCCTCCCTCTCTCCCTCTTTCTCTGTCAAATAATAAATAAGTAAATAAAATATTTTTAAAAAAGAACCACCAGATTGCCCCAGTGTCAGCTCTATTGCTGTTAGTACAATTGGTACTTAGTATTGTCAGCCTCTTCTGTCTCATTACACTTTTTTTCCTTCTGGTTTTTCAAGATAGGGTCTTGCTCTAGCTCAGGCTGACCTGGAATTCACTATGTAGTCTCAGGGTAGCCTCAAACTCATACTGATTCTCCTACTTCTGCCTCCTGAATGCTGGGATTAAAGGTGTATGCCACCATACCCAGTTTATTCAACATTTAAAATTTTTATTATTTATTTGAGACAGAGTCAGATAGACAGACAATGGCATGTCAGGCCCTCTAGCCACTGCAAAGCCACTCCAGATGCATGTGTCACCTTGTGCATCTGGTTTTACGTGGGAACTGCGGAATGGAACCTGGGTTCTTTGGCCTTGCAGGCAAGTGAAAAGACATTTTTTTATATAAATTTTTCTTTTGGTTCATTTTTATTTATTTATTTGAAAGCGTCAGACAGAGAGAGAAAAAGGCATATATATAGAGAGACAGAATGCACCAGGGCCTCCAGCTACTGCAAACAAACTACAGACGCGTGCGCCCCCTTGTGCATCTGGCTAACGTGGGTCCTGGGGAATCGAGCCTCGAACCGGTGCCCTTAGGCTTCACAGGCAAGTGCTTAACTGCTAAGCCATCTCTCCAGCCCCCATAAAAGACATTTTTAAAATATGTATTTTTTTAACTATGGGGACCTTTTTGTTTATTTTTATTTATTTATTTGAGAGCAACAGACAGAGAGAGAAAGAGGCAGAGAGAGCAAGAGAGAAAATGGGCACGCCAGGGCCTCCAGCCGCTGCAAACGAACTCCAGACGAGTGCGCCCCTTTGTGTATCTGGCTAATGTGGGTCCTGGGGAATCGAGCCTTGAACCGGAGTCCTTAGGCTTCACAGGCAAGCACTTAACCGCTAAGCCATCTCTCAAGCCCTAAAATACTTATTTATTTATTTAATTGCAAGCAGAGAAAGAGAAAGGGAGGGGATGGGCACTGCAAATGAACTATAGATGCATGTACCACTTTGTGCATTTGGCTTTATGTGGCTACTGGGGAATCAAACCTGGGTTGTTAGGCATTGAAGGCAAGCGCCGTAACTGCTGAGCCATCCCTCTAGCTCAAAAAACAATTAAATATATACATGTATCACTAAACTATGAGGAGTAAAAATTATATGAAATGTCTCATTTTCAACTACTTATATAAATCTATAATTTTTTTAAAAATATATTTTTTAATTTTTTGTTCATTTTTATTTATTTACTTGGGAGCAACAGATAGAGAGACAGAATGGGTGCGCCAGGGCCTCCATCCACTGCAAACGAACTCCAGACATGTGCGCCCCCTTATGCATCTTGCTAATGTGGGTCCTGGGGAATCGAGCCTCGAACCGGGGTCCTTAGGCTTCACAGACAAGCGATTAACTGCTAAGCCATCTCTCCAGCCCTAAAAAATATTTTTATTTATTTATTTGCAAGTAGAGAGAGATAGAAGACAGACTGGGCATGGTGGCACACGCCTTTAATCCCAGCACTTGGGAGGCAGAGGTAGGAGGACTTCCATGAGTTCAAGGCTACTCTGAGACTGCATGTAAGTTCCAGGTCAGCCTGGGCTAGAGTGAGATTCTACCTTGAAAAACCAAAAAACAAAACAAAACAAAAAAAAGACACGATAGGACACAGAAGATCAGCTGGATAGATGTATCAGTAGTTAAGACACTTACCTGCAAAGCTAAAGAACCCAGGTTCAATTCCCTAGGACACACATAAGCCAGATGCACAAGGTGGCATATGCCTCTGGAGTTTGTTTGCAGCAGCTGGAGTCCTTGGTATGCCTATTCTCTATTTCTCTCAAATAAGTAAATAAATAAGACACAAGGTAATAGGAGCTTCCTACGGCTAATGCTAGAACAACTTGAGCAATTATATAAAAAAATAGAACTGGATTATAGCTTAGAAAAAATAAATATCCATGAGTCCATACTGATGTAAATTAACTGGATAATTAATAAAAGAAGGGATAGCTATTTCTCAGCAATTAATAAACACGGAAGGAATAAGGAGAATCAGCAGTCAGTAAACACGTCAGTGATTGGTGTATGGAATATCACGCCCATGCTAAGAGACAGGAACGAGCCACTCTGCAGTATGTAAGATCAGCCATGAATGCTAAAACCATTAGGCTGATGAGAAGCGGCTATGTTCGCAACTGCAAAGCACCTGCAAAAGGCATTAATAACAGCAAAAAGAAATAGCAAGCTGGGCAAGCAGCACACACTTGTAACCTGAGCGCTCAGGAGGCTGAGGCCCAAGGACCCAAAGTGCAAGGCTAGTCTCAGCTAAGGTAAGTTTATGACTAGCCTGGGCAAACAGCAAGACCCCTTCTCAAAATAAATAAGACAAGGGCTAGAGACTGAGCTCAGTGGCAGAACACTTGCTATTATGTTTGAGGATCTAAATTTAATCAATACCTTAGGGACAGGGAATGAAAATATTAAAAATCAAAGGTAGGAGAGATGGCTTAGTGGCTAAGGCACTTCTGCAAAGCCTAAGGACCCATGTTCAACTCTCCAGATCCCACGTAAGCCCAAATCACAAGGTGGCGCAGAGGAGTTCAATTATAATGGCTAGAGGCCCTGGTGCAGTAATTCTCTCTCTCTCTCATATAAAAAAGAAGTCAGTCTGTTGGGCTTTCCTCAAAAAAAAAAAAAAAAAAAAAAAAAAAAAAAAAAGCCAGGCATGGTGGCACACGCCTTTAATCCCAGCACTCGAGAGGCAGAGATAGGAAGATTGCCGAGAGTTTAAGGCCACCCTGAGACTACATAGTGAATTCCAGGTCAGCCTGGGCTACAGTGAAACCCTACCTTGAAAAACAAAAAACAAAAGCAAACAAACAAAAAAAATCAAAGACAGGACATGATTACATATTAAAAAATCATATTTTGGGCTGGAGAGAGGAGAGATGACTTAAGGGGTAAGAGGCTTGCTGGCAAAACCAAAAGACCCAGGTTTGATTCCCCAGTACCCATGTAAAACCAGAAGCACAAGGAGGCACATGGGTCTAGAGTTCGTTTGCAGTGGCTAGAGGCCCAGGTGAGCCCCCCCCCCCAAAAAATAAATCACTTTTTTGTTGTTGTTGTTTGTTTTTCAAGGTAGCGTCCCACTCTAGTCCAGACTGACCTGGAATTCACTACTTAGTCTCAGGGTGGCCTTGAACTTATGACAGCACTACTACCTCTGCCTCCCAAGTGCTGGGATCAAAGGCGTGCGCCACCACGCCCGGCTAAATCACAGTTAAAATCATCACACCTTAGGGAAATAAGAGAGGGGATGAGCAGCTCTTCTGGCCACTAGGTACCATTGGTTACTTCCAATTATCCATTTACCCCAGTGTACCACAGAAATGTTTATACTTATACTGGGGCTGGAAAGATGGCTTAGTGGTTAAGGTGCTTAGCTGAGAATCCTAAGGAGCCAGGTTCAACTCCTCAGGACCCATGTAAGCCAGTTGTACATGGTGGCATGCTTCTCGAGTTCGTATGCAGAGGCTAGAGACCTTGGCATGACCATTCTTTCTCATGCACACGCTCTATCATAAAATAAATAAATAAAAATAAAATATACTGTATGTGACTGGCAATGTGGAAAAGGTACATCCACTTACTTAACCACTGTATATTAGCCTCAGTTTGCTGGGATGAGCTTCCAAACCAGGCACAGTTATGGGAAGAAAGATCCAGGGGAAGTTTCATAATGGCAGAAGAATTTGGCCCTTTTCAAAGGACCAAGCAGAGAGAGCAAGAGAAAGCCAAAAGCACCACCAGCACAGGCAAGCTCACTCAGGAACTCTACGCTGAACTCTGGCACTCTGCGTATCGCACACCAGAATTCAGATCCACCCCAGTAACACCTTCTACAGCCAAGTTAGAAGCTTGAATAAAACCTATGAATTAAAGGCACACGCCTTTAATCCCAGCACTGGGGAGGCAGAGGTAGGAGGATCACTGTGAGTTTGAGGCCACCCTGAGACTACATAGTGAATTCCAAATCAGCCTGAGTTAGAGTGAGACCTTACCTCAAAAAACAAAAGCAAAAGCAAACACAAGAAAACCTCCTGAATGTACTGGGGACATATATGCAAACCACTGCAGTCCTGTAACTGTTTGGAAATGGGCAAGGGTCAGCAGTTTTCAAATGTAATGTACTTATACAAGTTAACACTTGCTATATCCAATCTTTTAAAACTCTTGAAAGATTTAAAATGTGTCTAGAATGAGATATACTTACTCTGAACTGTCCATATAATGATATCATGGAAAAGAAAAGAACAACGGCCAGAGGACCCCAGAAGTCAGGATTGTCTCTCACCACTTGTCTATTGAAACCAAGTGACGGCATTGGCATCAAAACACATCGGATTTTGTAGTAAATATCCTTTAGATCGATATCCAATTCTTCCCTGTAATGTTAAAATAAAAAAAAATTAAAAGCACATCATTTTGAATATATTTACAGGTAAGTTGAAATAAGACAGCAGGACAGGCCTAGCCCTGCATTTGAGCTTGAAGTACATTTCACTGATTCCAAGGTAAAGGTCTCAACTTCAGAGATGCTGAAACACTGAAACAACCGTAAAATTGGTGTACACTGGTAACTTTTTTCTTCCCCTTCAAGGTAGGGTCTTGTTCTAGCCCAGGCCGACCTGGAATTCACTATGTAGTCTCAGGGTGTCACCGAGCTGCCTCTCCAGTGCTGGGATCAAAGGCCTGCACCACCACACTGGGCTATAATGTTCATTTTTTTGGTTGTTTTTCGAGGTAGGGTCTCACTCTAGCCAAGGCTGACCTGCAACTCACCATGTAGTCTGAGGAATCCTCCTACCTCTGCCTCCCAAGTGCTGGGATTAAAGGTGTGAACTACCACATCCGGTCATGTTTTTTTTTTTTTGAGGTAGGGTCTTGCTCTAGTCCAGGCTGACCTGGAATTTACTATGTAGTCTCAGGGTTGCCTCGAACTCATGGCGATCCTCCTACCTGTGTGTCCCGAGTGCTGGGATTAAAGGCATGCGCCACCACGACCGGCTCATGTGGCTATTTTTTGAGTGTGTGACCCACTGAGTTTAATTAGGATTTTCTGAATGAGTATGGGTAACTTACCAGCAGCTATGCAACTTAAAAAAAAAAAGTCTCCCATCACCCAGCAATTAAGTGTCAACACTCCTCAAAGAGAGATCGGGGCCTCACGCCTTCCTGTACCAACCATGAGAAAATGTTGACTGACCCGAAGCTTTTCTTCTTTTTTGGTTTTTTGAGGTGAGGTCTCACTGTGGCCCAGGCTGACCTGGAATTCACTATGTACTCTCAGGGTGGCCTTGAACTCATGGCGATCCTCCTACCTCTGCCTCCCGAGTGCTGTTTTTTTTTTTTCCCTTCTGGTGCCAAGACCCAAATCCAGTGCCCTGCACTTGTTAGGCAAGCAATCTAGCACTGATCTAAGTCCTCAAACCCAAGCTTTAAAAATAACTAGTGAGGGCTGGAGAAAGCCAAAGGATCCCGGTTCGATTCCCCAGGACCCATATAAGCTACATGCACAAGGGTGTGCACGCGTCATCTGGAGTTCGTCTGCAGTGGCTGGAGGCCCTGGCACACCCATTCTCTCTCTGCCTCTATCTCTCTCAAATAAATAAATAAATAAACTATATTTAAAATAAATAAAATAATTAGTGAAATTGCTATTGTTTTTCACTAGAAAGGATAAGATTTTCTTCATCTATTCTTAACATGAAGAACATAAAGAGCCCACAGACCAGCTCTTAGAGCCAACCCCCCCCTCCCCACCCAGTGTCTGTACTTACAAAAGAGGTTTGTTATCTTCAGGGTCATCGTCTTCAACTTCCAGAAGCCAGCCATACCCTCTTTGTCTCAGAAATGTTGTAGCTGTGGTTTCTTTGATAAAATCTCCCCCAAGGTTTAATTTGACATCTGGGGTTGCTATAGAGCCACTGAGATCTAAGAGAAAAGAGGACAAAGGTGTCAATCCGGGTGACATACACAGACCTCAACAAAAATGAGCAGGTAGAGCCGGGCATGGTGCTGCATGCCTTTAATCCCAGCACTCAGGAGGCAAAGGTAGGAGGATCACCGTGAGTTCGAGGCCACCCTGAGACTACATAGTGAATTCCAGGTCAGCCTGGACTAGAGTGAAACCCTACCTTGAAAAACAAAACAAAACAAAACAAAACAAAACAAAACAAAAAGACCAGGTAATCAGTAACTATCATTGGCGAATCTCTACAGCTGCTTAAATTGATTAGTATGCATATAATCTTTTCACATTTTGTGGTTGATAAGCATCTATTTGTGATTCCACAACAGGAAAATGAACAGGTTAGGACACACAAGCCAGGGTGGGCTACATGCCTGTCATCACCATTTGGACACATTATGAGTTTGAAACAATGTGAGCTACGTAACAAGACCCTGTCTCAAAACGAGGACCAAAAGGGTCACAGCTAAATGGCTGGAATGTCAACTCACAACAGTCACTTTACAAGTTTTGTGGAAGACAGATGGACGTGATATCATTGTGGACATTCTTCATTATGATATGTATGTATTATGTGAGTCAGAACAAAGTAACTTTACGAATCACTTGTAGAACCCTCACGTACGTCTGTGTAACCTGTCCGGTGGAGGAGGGCTGTCACACACGTCTGTGTAACCTGTCCGGAAGAGGAGGACTGTCACACATGTATCCCATGCATTCCTTCACTAACTCTCATTTCTTCACATATCAATGCTATTATTTTATTATTTATTATTTTATTTTATATTTTATTTTGTTTTATTTTTGAGGTGGGGTCTCAATTTAGCCCAGGCTGACCTGGAATTCACTATGTAGTCTCAGGATGTTCTTGACCTCACAGCGACCCTCCTACCTCTCTCTGCGTCCCGAGTTCTGGGATGAAAGGTGTATACTACCACACCTGGCTTTAATTATTTTCTTTACAGAAGTCCATCATTTATATTTACTTTAGGCAAAAATAATACATTGTGAGGGTTTTTTGTTTTGTTTTGAGACAGGGTCTCATGTAGTAGCCCAACTGGCCAGAAACTCAGTATGTCTTGAAGAACTTCAGGGACCATGGAATGAGTCACCACACCAGATTGAGATGGGGAGTTTTGTGTGTCTTCAGGTTACCTCAGACAGGTGGTGAGGAGATTCAGTTATCCACAGGGGGGAAAAATACTTGCCTGATGTGGTGGCTCATGCCTTTAATCCAAGCACTTGGGAGGCAGAGGGAGGAAGACAGTGAGTTCAAGGCCATCCTGAAACTACATAGTGAATTACAGGTCAGCCTGGGCCACAGTGAGACCCTACCTCGAAAGACCAAAAAAAAAAAAAAAAAAAAAACCCAAAACAAACAAACAAAAAAAACCTGAAGCTGGATTAATGGTTCAATGGACGTGTGCTTGTGGCACAGCATGAGGGCCTGAGGAAATCACACCGGACGGGGCATGGTCAGCTCCACCAGGAACCCAGTCCTCCGAGGAAGCAGACTGGAGAATAGCTAGGGCTCGCAAGGGGCAAGCTCAGTCAGAGACTGCTCTGTTGGAGAATCACGAGGAAAGAGGGGCGGCGTGTGATGGCGTGGGACACGAGCTGCGCCTGTCAAGCACACAGGCACTGTATCAGCACATCCACGTACTTACACCACACACACCAAGTCCCACACAAAGCAATGGACAGAAAGGACCAGACAGAAGCACTACGAAGAACTTGACTGTAAATTCCCAGCTCACTGGAAAGGTCCTTCAGGTGTCCTGTGGGGACAAGACAAGGTCTTCCAATGTGCAGCCCCAGAACCTGAGATTCCATCTTCCCAGTGCCCAGGTACAGTGTCCACCACCATGCCCGACTAACGCGGTACTTTTTTCTTTGTGCTAATGTAAGAGGGGGAGACAGCATGTTCCTGTGAGAGTGCAGGCGCTGTCACCGCACATGTGTGGTGGTCAGACGACGTCAGGTATTGAATGGTCCTTGCCTTCACCTTGCTTGACATAGGGATTCTCCTTATCACTGATGTCTCCCACTGTTTGCCAGGCTAGGTGCACCCTGGGAAATTCTCCTGTCACTGCCCTACTTCCTGGTATAAGGGATTTTTAAATATTATATATATATATATAGTATATAATTTGTTTGTTTTGTTTTTCTTTTTTTCTTTTCTTTTTTTTTTTTTTTTTCGAGGTAGGGTCTCACTCTAGCCCAGGCTGACCTGGAATTCACTATGGAGTCTCAGGGTGGCCTCGAACTCACGGCAATCCTCCTACCTCTGCCTCCCGAGTGCTGGGATTAAAGGCGTGCGCCACCACGCCCGGCTTGTTTTGTTTTTCAAGGTAGGGTTTCACTCTAGCTCAGGCTGACCTGGAATTCACTATGTAGTCTCAGGCTGGCCTTGAACTCACAACAATCCTCCTACCTCAACCTTTGTGGAGTGCTGGGATTAAAGGTGTGTGCTACCACGCCCGGCTGATTTTTAAAAGTATTTTTATTGAAACTTGAGAGATGGCTCAGTAGTTAAAGACACTTGTTGCAAAGCCCAATGGTATGGGTTCAAATCTCCAGTACCCACATAAGGCCAGATGCACAAAGTAGTGTATGTGTCTGGAGTTCATTTGCAGTGGCAGGAGGCCCTGGTGTGCTGATATTCACTCTTTTTCTGTCTGCCTGTCTGTCTCATATAAAGGAATAAATATCTTAGTCGGCGGGTGTGGTTTATTAATCCCAGCACTCGGAAGGCAGAGGTGGGAGAACCACTGTGAATTCTAGACTAACCTGAGACTACATAGTGAATTCCAGGTCAGCCTGAACTAGAGTGAGACCCTACCTCAAAAAACAAAACCATACAACATGCTCCCCCCAGACACAGAATGGCCTGCATATCCATGACCTCACAGTGCCTGACACTACCTACACAAGACCATCATACTAGGAGGAAAAGATCATGACATCAAAATAATAGAGACTGATTGAGATGGGAAGAGGATATGATGGAGAATGGAGTTTCAAAGGGGAAAGTGTGTGGGGGGGTAAGGATATTACCATGGGATATTTTTTATAATGGAAGTTGTTAATAAAAAAAATTTTGAAAAGTTAAAAAAAAAAAACACCCAATCTTAGAATAGAGCTCCCCCCCACCAAAAAAAGAAAAAAGAAAAAGACTGGAGAGATGACTTAGCGGTTAAGGTGTTTGCCTGAAAGCCAAAGGATCCCCGTTCAATTCTCCAGGACCCACATAAGCCAGATGCACAAGAGGGCGCATGCATCTGGAGTTCATTTGCAGAGGCCCTGGTGTGCCCATTCTCTCTCTTATCTCTCCCTCTCTCAAATACACAAAATGCATTTAAAAAAAATAGAAAAAAAAGGAATATTTTTATTTATTTACAAGTAGAGAGAGGATACCTATGCCAGGGTCCCTTAGCACTGCAAACACCAGACACATGCGCCACTTTAAAGGTTTTTTCTTTTTGTTTGTCTTTATTTATTTGAGAGTGACAGAGATAGAAAGAGGCAGAAAGAGAGAGAGAGAGAGAGAGAGAGAGAATGGGTGCACCACGGCCTCCAGACACTGCAAACAAACTCCAGATCCACGTGCCACCTTGTGCATCTGGCTTATGTGACTCCTGGGGAATCGAGCCTCGAACCAGGATCCTTAGGCTTCACAGGCAAGCACTTAACTGCTAAGCCATCTCTCCAGCCCACATGCGCTGCTTTGTATTATATATCTGGGTTTAATGGGTACTGGGGAATCGAACACAGGCCTTCAGCTTTTGTGTGGGTTTTGGAGATTCTGAATTTAGGAATTCAAGCTTGAATGGCAAGTCCTTAATCCACTGAGCCTTCTCCCCAGCCCTGGAGGTACTTTAACAATGTTAAATTTTGAGGGCTGAAGATGTACTCAGTAGTAGCAGCACTTGCCCAGTATGCTAGAGGCCCTGGGTTTAATCCCTAGGACCACAAAAAGTCTATAACTGAAAACTAATCATGTAACTCTGAAGCTAAGCATGGTAGAGCATGCCTGTAATCCCTGCTCTTGGGAGACTAAGGCCAGTTCTGGAACATATAGTGAGACTATAAAAACAAAAAAACATGGGCTAGGGGGGCTTAGCGGTTAAGGCACTTGCCTGCAAAGCCAAAGGACCAAGGTTCAATTCCCCAGAACCCATGTTAGCCAGATGCACAAGGTGGCATATGCATATGGATTTCATTTGCAGTGGCCAGAGGCCCTAGAGTGCCCATTCTCTCTCTTCCTCTTTCAAATAAATAAATAAAATATTTTTAAAAATAAACAAACAAATAAAAGAGGTAGGAGGATCACTGTAGTTTGAGGCCAGCCTGGGACTACAGAGTGAGTTCCAGGTCAGCCTAGGCTAGAGTGAGACCCTGCCTCGAAAACAAAACAATAATTTTTGGGGCAGCAAACCAGAATATAGATTTCCCTTCTTTGGATATCATCTCCATCTAACACTAAAGTTAATGCTCTTAAAAAACAAAATCAGGGGCTAGATGGATGGCGCAGTGGTTAGGGCTTTTGCCTGCAAAGCCAAAGGCCCCAGGTTTGAAACCCCAGTACCCACATAAGCCAGATGTACAAGGGGGCGCACAAGTTTGGAGTTTGTTTGCAGTGGCTGGAGGCCCTGGAGCACCCATTCATTCTCTCTCTCTTTCTCTCTCCCTCTTTCTCTGTCAAATAAATAAATAAAAATAAAATATTTTTAAAATCAGGAGGCTGGGAAATGGCTTAGTGGTTAAGACACTTGCCTGTGAAGCCTAAGGACCCAGGTAAGCCACATGCACAGGTGGCACATACGTCTGGAGTTCGTTTGCAGTGGTTGAAGGCCCTGGCATACCTATTTTTTGTCTCTTTCAAATAAATAAAGAAATTTTTTTTTCATCAAACAAAAGAGCTGGAGTTCATTTACAGTGGCTAGAAGCTCAGGTACACCTTCTCTCTCTCTCTTAAATAAATGAGTAAATAATAAAAAAATAAAAATAAAACAAAAACTCACAAAATTTTCAGATAGTAGGAAAAGAATATTCCCCATAGTACTCTAAATTCTCTCTTAGGGCTGGAGAGATAGCCCAGCAGTTAAAGGAGCTTGTTTGCTTGCCAAACTTGAAAGCCCAATAACCAGGGTTCGATTCTCTAGTATCCATAAGGAGCTAGATGAACAAGGTGGCACATGTGTCTGGAGTTCGTTTGCAGTGGCCAAAGGCCCTGGCACACCCATACTCAATCTCTGTCTGCCTCCTTCTCTCTCAAATAAAATGAACAATATTCAATTCTACCTTAGCTTTTGAGAACTGTCATTAAAATTTGGCTTAAGCTTTGAGTAATTCAATCATAACTCATAACTCATGATTACAGTAAAAGCTTATATTCTGTAGTTAAGTTTTAGCTTAACTACTAAGTTAGAGAGCAAATCATTTATGTTTTCTGAGCTGTAGTTTCCTGTTCAAAGTTCCTTCCGGGATAAACATTTTCTTATTCTGAAGTGCTTTGTTTGTCCTGGTGGTGCTGGAGAAAGAACTAAGGGCCTCAAATCTACTAGCAAACGCTCCCTACTGAGCTACACCCTCAGACCCTTAAAAAGCTGTTTTTTTTTTTTTTTTTGAGACCAGACCTTGCTACGTGGCCCAGGCTGGCCTGGAATTCCCAATTCTCTTGACTCAGTCTAGTTAAGTGTTAGGTATGAGTCACCACACCCAGCTTTTAAAGTTTTTATAAGGAAGTTCACTCAGCTAGAGATAAAATGTAAATAATTTTGTATTTACCATCATTCTTCACTCACAGTTTAAAAACTAGTCCTTGTAGATGTTGTCAGAATCTTTTTTAAAAAAAAATATTTTATTTTTGCCAGGCGTGGTGGCACACGCCTTTAATCCCAGCACTGGGGAGGCAGAGGTAGGAGGATCACCATGAGTTCGAGGCCACCCTGAGACTCCATAGTGAATTCTAGGTCAGCCTGGGCTAGAGTGAGACCCTACCTCGAAAAAACAAAAATCAAAACAAAACAAAAAAATATCTTATTTTTAAGCCGGGCGTGGTGGCGCACGCCTTTAATTCCAGCACTCGGGAGGCAGAGGTAGGAGGATCTCTGTGAGTTCAAGGCCACCCTGAGACTCCATAGTGAATTCCAGGTCAGCCTGGGCTACAGTGAGACCCTACCTCGAAAAACCAAAAAAAAAAAAAATCTTATTTTTATGTCTTTGACAGAGAAAAAGAGACAGAATGGGTGCGCCAGGGCCTCCAGCCACTGCAAACGAACTCCAGAAGCATGCGCCACCTTGTGCATCTGGCCAACGTGGGTCCTGGGGAATCAAACCTGAGTCCTTTGGCTTTGCAGGTAAACTAACTGCCAAGCCATCCCTCCAGTCTGCCAGAATTTTTTAGTTAAAATATTCTCAAGGAGCTGGGGAGACAGCTCAACAATTAAAAGTGCCTGCTTCCAAAGCCTGCTGGCCCAGGGCTCAGTTCCTCAGGCACCCCACATAATGTGAGTACAAAAGTAGCACAAGCATCTGGCACCCACTTACACAGCAAGAGACCCCGGTGTACCCACACACATATGCAAACACACTTTTTGTTGTTGTTGTTATTTTATTTATTTGAGAGTGACAGACATAAAGAGAGAGAGAGAGTGCGTCAGGCCTTCCAGCCACTGCAAATGAACTCCAGATGTGTGCGCCCCCTTGTGCATCTGGCTAACGTGGGTCCTGGGGAATTGAGCCTCGAACCGGGGTCCTTAGGCTTCACAGGCAAGCACTTAACCGCTAAACCATCTCTCCAGCCCACAAACACACTTTTTAATATTTTATTTATCATTTATTTGCAAGGAGAGACACAGAGAGAATGAGTATGAGAACTGGCGCTCCAGGACCTCCTGCTTCTGTAAACACACTTTAGATGCATGTACCACTTTGGGCATCTGGTTTTACATGGATACTGGAGAACAGAACCTAGGCCATTAGACTTTCAATCAAGTATCTTTAACCTTCGACCCATCTCTCCAGCCACAAATAAATAAAAATACATTCTATTAAAATTAACCTCTTGGGGCTTCTGTTGGCGGAGCCATCCGAACACGCCTGCTCTCCGTAGGCGTCATGAGGCCCGTGGTGCGGGGTCTGCCCGTGAACAGCGATGAGGACAGCGTGGACAGCACCCCCCTCCTGCAGCGCGCCCAGCATCCTGAAGCTGGTGAGCGGCGGCCCAGTCGAGGGGCGAGAGGGCGGGTACCGGGCCGGCCGTGAGGGGACGCCTGCAGCGAGGGCAGAAGGTACCGGTGGGATGCGGAAACTCAGGGATGGATTCTTGGTTCTTTTTTTTATGGCTACATCATTACCCAGATTCCTGGAGGATATATTGCCAACAAAGTCGGGGGAAAACTGCTGCTAGGATTTGGGGTCCTGGGCACTGCTATCTTCACGCTGTTCACCCCCATTGCTGCTGACTTAGGAGCTATAGCTCTTATTGTACTCAGAGCCCTAGAGGGACTAGGAGAGGGTGTTACATTTCCAGCTATGCATGCCATGTGGTCTTCCTGGGCTCCCCCTCTTGAAAGAAGCAAGCTTCTTAGTATTTCATATGCAGGAGCACAGCTTGGAACAGTAATTTCACTTCCTCTTTCTGGAATAATTTGCTTCTATATGAATTGGAGTTATGTTTTCTACTTTTTTGGAATAGCAGGAATACTTTGGTTTATCTTCTGGATGTGGGCAGTTAGTGATAATCCAGAAGCCCACAGGACAATCTCCCCTACTGAGAAGGAATACATTTTTGCATCATTACAAAATCAGCTTTCTTCACAGAAGTCAGTGCCATGGATGTCCATCTTAAAGTCATTGCCACTTTGGGCTATTGTAGCTGCACATTTCTCTTACAACTGGACTTTTTATACTTTATTGACATTACTGCCTACTTACATGAAAGAAATCCTAAGGTTCAATGTTCAAGAGAATGGGTTTCTGTCTGCACTGCCTTATTTTGGCTGTTGGTTATGTATGATCCTGGCTGGTCAAGCAGCTGACGATTTAAGAGAAAAATGGAACTTTTCAACTATAAGTGTTCGCAGAATTTTTACCCTTATAGGAGACCACCAGGTGAGGAGCTGAATTCGTGCAGTACCAACTTGCACAGTTGCAACTTGCACAGTACCAACTGCACCTGGAGGTGTCTGTGCATAGTTTTTCCCTACATCTGTGAAATCCACCAATCCGAGCTCCAGACAGATTATGGGTCTAGAGGAATTTCTCTTGGGGAATGGTTGGACCTGCAGTGTTCTTGGTGGCTGCTGGATTTATAGGCTGTAATTACTCTTTGGCTGTTGCATTCCTAACCATATCAACAACACTGGGAGGCTTTTGCTCTTCAGGATTTAGCATCAACCATCTGGATATTGCTCCTTCATAGAGTGAGAGCAAAAGAGAGAGATGCCAGGCATGGTGGCACACGCCTTTAATCCCAGCACTCAGGAAGCAGAGGTAGGAGGATCGCCGTGAGTTCAAGACCACCCTGAGAATACAGAGTGAATTCCAGGTATGCCGGTATCCTCCTGGGCATCACAAATACATTTGCCACTGTTCCAGGCATGGTTGGGCCCATCATTGCTAAAAGTCTGACTTCTGATAACACTATTAGAGAATGGCAAATTGTTTTCTATATTGCTGCTGCTATTAATGTATTTGGTGCCATTTTATTTATGCTATTTGCCAAAGGTGAAGTGCAAAAGTGGGCTCTCACTGATCACCATGGACACAGAAACTGAGGAAACCAATAAGTAATCCTGTCTCTATTGATTTATTTTTATCATGTAGCCTTAAAGTGCCTTTGATATTTTAATGTAAATGTTCTGTATACAAAATAAATTGTACCATAATATTGTTTTTAATTTAAAAAAAAAAATTAACCTCTTGGGGCTGGAGTGCTCGCCTAGTATACATGAGGGCTCCAGTTTTAATTTTAATTACTGCAGAAAAATAATTTTAAAAAATCTTTCTCCTTTGTCTTAATTTGATATTGAAGTAGGTACAACTTAACCAAAATACTAATTGTACTGGTAGAAAGAGCATTCCTTTCCTTCTTTCTTTTCTTTTCTTTTTATTTATTGCAAGGAGAGTAGAGAGAGGGAATGAGCTGGGTGTAGTGTCGCAGGCCTTTAATCCCAGCACTTGGGAGGCAGAGGTAGGTGGGTTGCTGTGAGTTCAAGACCACCCTGAGACTACATAGTGAGTTCCAAGTCAGCTTGTGCTAGAGTGAGACCCTACCTCAAAAAACCAAAAAACAAAAAACAAAAAACAAAAAAAAGGAAAAGAAAAGAAAAAAAGAGAGAGAGAGAGAGGGAATGAGAATGAAAATATGGACGCTCCAGCCACTGCAAGTGAACACCAGATGTATGCGCCACTTTGTGCATCAGGTTTCACGTGGGTCCTGGGCAATCAAACTTGGGTCCTTAGGCTTTGCAGGCAAACACCTTAACCACCGAGCCATCTCCCCACCCCAACTTTTTTGGGGGCAGGGGCAGAGAGAGATAGGAGAGAGACAGACAGAGAGAATGGGTGTGCCACCCCCTCCCCAAACAAACTCCAGGTACATGTGCCACTTTTTGCATCTGGCTTTACATAGGTACTAGGGACTATAACCCAAGTTGCTAGGCTTTGCAGGCAAGCACCATGACCATTGAACCACCTCTCCAGCCTGAGTACTTTTCCTGACTTAAAAAAAAAGCCCCAGGGCTGTCAGAAAGCTGGAAGAAGCCATTCTGCATGCAGTTCAATGGGAGAAAGAGAAATCATCAGTGAAGATACTCAACAGTGGACATTGCCAGCCTTATATTTGGCCAACTAGGCCAAATGACCCAACGGGTGCAATAGTGGCATGTCTGTTATGGGGGAAACCAACTGCCCTCTAATTGGACTGGAGGCCCGCTCCATGGGAGGGAATACATCCTTGATACTGAAAATTTAAAACAGGGGTAGTCATGAGCCCTAGGGATGTAACGTCTGCTGTTGTCTGGCTAAATGTAGATACTATGCTTATCAAACTGCCCAGTAAGCACTTCTCTTAATGTTCACACCCTTATATTAATGCTACTCTCACTTTTTTTTTTTTTTTTTTTTTTTGGTTTTTCGAGGTAGGGTCTCACTCTAGTTCAGGCTGACCTGGAATTCACTATGTCGTCTCAGGGTGGCCTCGAACTCATGGCAATCCTCTTACCTCTGCCTCCCAAGTGCTGGGATTAAAGGCGTGCGCCACCACGCCCGGCTTCATACTCTCACTTTTGATAGAGAATCTTCTCTTTTCAGATGGCAGTGACCTTGGGATGACTCAGAAGGTATCATAGTGATGGAAAGAAATGACCACAGTGCTCAGCACTGCAATATCTCTATCACACTTTCCAAGGTTCAGGGTCTAATGTGGAAGAGGTGTCGGAAAGAATGTAAGAACCAAAGGAAGGGTAGGACTCCTTACAACGTCCTCCCTCCAGACATAAAATGGCCTGGATATCCATGGCCTCACAGTGCCTGACACTACCTACACAAGACCATCATAAGAGGAGGAAAAGATCATGACATCAAAAGTAAAAGAGAGACTGATTGAGATGGGGAGGGGGTATGACAGAGAATGGAGTTTCAAAGGGGAAGGTGGGGGGAGGGAGGGTATTACCATGGGGTATTTTTTTTTTTATTTTTTTGAGGTAGGGTCTCACTCTAGCCCAGGCTGACCTGGAATTCACTATGGAGTCTCAGGGTGGCCTCGAACGCACGGCGATCCCCCTACCTCTGCCTCCCGAGTGCTGGGATTAAAGGCGTGCGCCACCACGCCCGGCTCCATGGGGCATTTTTTATAATCATGGAAGTTGTTAATAAAAAAAAGAAAAAAAGCCCCAGGGTTAGAATGAGACCCCACCTTTAAAAAAAAAAAAAAGTCTGATCTGCCAGGCGTGGTGGCGCACGCCTTTAATCCCAGCACCGGGGAGGCAGAGGTAGGAGGATCGCTGTGAGTTCGAGGCCAGCCTGAGACTACACAGTGAATTCCCGGTCAGCCTGGGCTAGAGCGAGAACCTACCTCGAAAAACAAAACAAAACAAAAAAAGCCTGATCTCGTTGCAGTGCAGAGGCAGTGTCTCACTCTGTAGTCCCAGGCTGGCCTCAAACTTACTGCAATGCTCCTACTTCGGTCTCCCGAGTGCTGGGGTTAAATGCGTGGGCCACCACGTCTGGCAAAAATTATAATAATTTTTGTTGCAAAGTGATGTGTTTCATACAGCAGTCTATACTTTCTTCTTTGCTCCTCTCCAAGACCCTCTTTCAGCTTTCATGTCGCATTACTTCTTTTTTCCTCTCCTCTTTCACCTTTCTCACAGTCCCTTGTCTACATTTATTTATTTATTACTTATGTACTTGTTTAGAGAGAAAGAAAGACAGATACAGAGGGAGATAATGGGCGCACCAGGGCCTCCAGCCACTGCAAACAAACTCCAGACACATGAGCCACATGTGCATCCGGCTTACATGGGTACTGGGGAATCGAACCTGGGTCCTTAGGCTTCACAAGCAAATACTAAGACATCTCTCCAGCCCCCTTTTCTACCTACACACACATGCACATTCAAGTCTGGACTGTCACTGAACATAATCATCCAGCAAAAGGAAATCTTTTTTTTTCCCTCTCCTGTCTTCTTTTTAAATTTTTTTTTTGTTTATTTATTTGAGAGTGACAGAGAGAAAAAGAGGCGGGGGGGGGGGGAGAATGGGTGCTCCAGGGCCTCCAGCCACTGCAAACAAACTCCAGACGTGTGCGCCCCCTTGTGCATCTGGCTAATGTGGGTCCTAGGGAATCAAGCCTTGAGCCGGGGTCCTTAGGCTTCACAGGCAAGCGCTTAACCGCTGAGCCATCTCTCCAGCCCTCTCCAGTTTTCTTGAGTCTGGGTCTCATTCTAGCGTAGACTGACTTGGAACATATTATGTAGTTCAGGGTGGCCTCAAACTGAGTCATCTCTGCCTCCCAAGCACTGGGATACAGGCATGAGCCACCATGCCCAACTTAGAAAAGGACATCTTCAAAATGTTTTGGGGGATGGACAGATGGCTCAGCGGTTCAGTGTTTGCCTGCAAAACCTAACTTGAGTTTGATTCTCCAGTACTCACAGTAAAGCCACATGCACAAAGGGGCACATCCATCTGGAGTTTTCTACAGTGACTACAAGCCCTGGTATGACCATTCTCTCTCTCTTTCTGCTTGTAAATAAATAAAAATGTTTCAGAGGCTGGAGGAATGGCTTAGCAGTTAAGGCATTTGCCTGCAAAGCCAAAGGACCAAGGTTCAATTCCTGAGGACCCACATTAGCCAGATGCACAAGAGGATGCACGCGTCTGGAGTTCGTTTGCAGTGGCTGGAGGCCTTGGCATGCCCATTCTCTCTCTTTCTCTGTCAAATAAATAAATAAATAATGGGCTGGAGAGATGGCTTAGTGTTTAAGCGCTTGCCTGTGAAGCCTAAGGACCCCGGTTCGAGGCTCAATTCCCCAGGATCCGTGTAAGCCAGATGCACAAAGGGGCGCACACGTCTGGTGTTTGTCTGCAGTGGCTGGAGGCCCTGGCATGCCCATTCTCTCTCTCTTATCTGCCTCTTTCTCTCTGTCTGTCGCTCTTAAATAAGTAAATAAAAAATAAACAACAACAAAAAATAATAATGAAATATTAAAAATGTTTCAGGGGCTGGACAGATAGTTTAGCAATTAAGGCGCTTGCCTGCAAAACCTAAGGACCCAGGTTTGATTACCCAGACCCACGACCCACGTAAGCCAGATGCACATGGTGGCGCATGCATGTGGAATTCGTCTGCAGAGGCTAGAGGCCCTGGTATCCCCATCCTATCTCTCTCTCTCTTAAATAAATTAACATTTTTTAAAAGTTTCAGGGCTGGAGAGATGACGCAGCAGTTATGCACTTGCCTGCAAAGCCCAAGGACCCGGGTTTGATTCCCCAGGACCCAAGTACATCTAGATGCACAGCTGGAGCTCGTTTGCAGTGGCTAGAGGCCTGGCATGCCCATTCTCCCCCTCTCACTTCATCCGCCTCTTTCTCTCTCTCATTTTCTCCCAAATAAATAAATAAAAGTTTCAGCTGGGGCTGGAGAGATGGGTTAGTGGTTAAGGTGCTTGCTAGAAAAGCCAAAGGATCCAGGTTTGGTTCTCTAGTACCCACATAAAGCCATATGAAAAAGGTAGAGCATGTGTCTGGAGTTTATTTGCAGTGGCTAGGAGGCCCTAGTGTGCCCATTCTCTATCAAATAAATAAATAAATAATAAAATATTTTTAAAAATTAAAAAAATTGTTTCATCTGTTTTTTTTTTTTTTTCAGACTCTACACCCCAGGCTGGCCTAGAATTTACTACGTAGCCTAGGCTGGCCTTGAATTTGTGGGATCCTTTCGCTTAGCCATTCAAGTACTGGTATTCCAAGAGTAAGCCACCATATACCAGTTTCTACTAGTGTTTGAGTTCCATTAAGTTTTGTATTAAAGCCACCCTGGAAAAACTGAACAAGGGCTGGAGAGATGGATTAGTGGTTAAGACATTTGCCTGCAAAGCCAAAGGACCCCAGTTCAATTCCCCAGGACCCACGTAAGCCAGATGCACAAGGTGGTGCATATGCCTGGAGTTCGTATGTAGCGGCTCATGATCCTGGTGTGCCTATTCTGTCTCTCTGTGCCTCTGTCTTACCTCAAATAAATAAATAAATAAAATATTAAATAAAGCAAACAATTATTTACTAATTACATAATTATTTTGTGATATTTATGCTTTAAATTTAATGTTAAGTATTTATACACAAAATGTAGGAGGGAAGTTTCTGTTTCTCAGGTAATGTTAAGCAATGTTTTACTTAGAAAAAAAATTTAATATTTACTTACTCATTTATTTGAGAGAGACAGAATGGGCATGCCAGAGCCTGTAGCCACTGCAAACAAACTCCAGATGTGTGTACTACCTTAGGCATCTGGCTTATATGGGAACTGGGGAATTAAATCTGGGTCCTTAGGCTTTGCAGGTAAGTGCCTAATCAGTAAACCACCTGTCCTGCCTAAAAAAGCATTTTAAAGCCTAGAGTGCATGCCTTTACTCCCAGCACTCAGGAGGAAGAAGTAGGTGGATTGCTGTGAGAAGATGGCTCAGTTACAGGTGCTTGCTCTAAAGCCTACCCACCCAAGTTCAATTCCCAGGCTGCCCATTAAAGCAGGTAAGCAGGACCCAAAAAGTCGTTCAAGGCCAGGCGAGGCAGAGGTAGGAGGATCACCGTAAGTTTGAGGCCAGCCTGAGACTATATAGTGAATTCCAGGTCAGCCTGGGCAACAGTGAGACCCTACCTCGGAAAAACCAAAAACCAAACCAAACAAACAAAAAGTGGTTCAAGGGGCTGGAGAGATGGCTTAGCAGTTAAGCGCTTGCCTGTGAAGCGTAAGGACCCCGGTTCAAGGCTTAACTCCCCAGGACCCACGTTAGCCAGATGCACAAGGGGGCGCACACGTCTGGAGTTCGTTTGCAGTGGCTGGAGGCCCTGGAGCGCCCATTCTCTCTGTCTCCCTCTCTCTGCCTCTTTCTCGCTCTGTCTGTCGCTCTCAAATTAAAAAAAAAAAAAAATGCAGTTCAAGTATCTGGTGTTCCTTTGCAGCAGCAAGAGTCCCTGGCATACCCACCCACCCGCACCAAAATTTAAAAAAAAAAAAAAAAAAAAAAAAAAAAAAAAAAAAAAAAAACTGAGAGACTCTAAAGCAGGGCCTGCTGGGACACAGCTGTAATCCCAGCACGTGGGAAGCTAAGTGAGGCAGGAAGGTCACTGGAGGATGGAGATCAGCCTGGACATAGTAATCACACAACAGCATGGCTAAAGAGTGAAGACTGTCTCAAAGAAAGGGGGGGGGGGGCAAGAGACTTGGACTAATTCTAGAATGATACGCACAAAGCTTATCTATAAACTGAAGACATTTTTGGTTAGAGAAACAGCATTAAGTGGTTATCTATATGGAGCATGCAGGACCAGGGAAGTCTTGGAGTTGCAGAGTAAAATGGTCATGTTAGGAGGCAGTAAAAGAAGGGTGGGGGCCTGAAGAAATGGCTTAGCCTTGGTTATGGCGCTGGGTTGCAAAGCCAAAGGACCTAGGTTTGATTCCCCAGGACCCACATAAGCAAGATGCACAACGTGGCACATGTGTCTGGAGTTCAGCTGTGGGGGCTGGAGGCCCGGCTGTACTCCCTCTCTGCTTCATTCTCTCAAATAAATTAAAAAACCTATATTAAAAAAAAAAAAGGTCTGGGTGTGGTGGCAAATGCCTTTAATCCCAGCACTTAAGAGGCAGAGGTAGGAGGATAGCCATGAGTTCAAGGCCACCCTGAGAATACAGAGTAAATTCCAGGTCAGCCTGGGCTAGAGTGAGACTCTACCTTGAAAAACAAAATAAACAAACAAACAAAAAAAAACAGAAGTGTGGGCTGGAGAGATGGCTTAGTGGTTCAGGCACTTTCCTGCAAAGCCAAAAGACCCAGGTTTGACTCCTCAGGACCCACATAAGCCAGATGCACAAGGGGGCGCACACATCTGGAGTTGGTTTGCAGTGGCTAGAGGCCTGGCACGCCCATTCTCTCTCTCTCAAATAAATAAATACCAAGCAGCGGCAGGAGCAGCGTTACTTACACGTGTTGAACACCTGAACTCTGCCAGGTGCAGTACTAATGTTTCACTTGTGCAAAATATCTTGAGTACATGGGCATTATTCTTCCTAATGTGTCTATGAAGAACTTGGTATAAGAAAGGGTAAACTTGGGCTGGAGAAATGGCTTAGTGGGTAAGGCACTTGCCTACAAAACCTAAGGACCCAGGTTCAATTACCCCAGGACCCACATAAGTCAGATGCGCAAGGTGGCATATGCCTCTGGAGTTTATGTGGTTGGAGGCCCTGACACGCTCATCCTTCCTCTCTATCTGCCTCTTCCTCTCTGTCAAATAAATAAATTTTTTTTTTTAAAAAAAGGGTAAACTAAGGGCCGGGTGTGGTGGCACACACATTTAATCCCAGCACTTGGGAGGCAGAGGTAGGAGGATTGCTGTGAGTTCCAGGCCACCCTGAGATGACATAGTGAATTCTAGGTCATTCAGCCTGAGCTAGAGTGAGACCCTGCCTCGAAAAACAAAAACAACAACAAAAACAAAGGTTAACTTTTTGGCCAAGATCACAGGTAGTAATTAGGAAAGCCATATGCTGTTAGAGTTCTAAGAGGTACTTAAATAATTCCTGGGGAAAGCATATTAAAAACACACAGGTGTAGGGCATGGTGGCATACGCCTTTAATCCCAGCACTTCGGAGGCAGAGGTAGGAGGATTGCCCTGAATCTGAGGCCAGCCTGAGCTACAGCCAGACCCCACCTGGGGCGCGGGGGGGGGGGGCAAACATGTATAAAGATATGAGTCTGAGCAAACATCGGTTTTTCTTTTTGTTTAAGGTAGATTTGTTTTTAGATGAGGTCTCACTGTAGCCCAGGCTGGCCTCAAACTTGCTATTCTGTCTCTGACTCCTGAGTGCCAGGATTACAGGAATTCACCAACACCAAACACCAGGTTCTAATACTCTAAGTTGAGGTGCTGGAGAGATGGCTCAGCGATTGTCAACATATACGCCAGATGCGCAAAGCGGCGCCTGCATCTGAGTTTGCAGTGGCAGGAGGCCCTGGTGCACCCACAATCGCTGTCACTAATCCACTCTGTGTCTGCCCCCCTCTCTCAAATAAACAAACAAAAATATTTGGAAAAGAAGAAACTGAAATATTTTGTGTTGTTCTATTTCAGTTTACAATAAATGCAATAGCTGTGTTCCCTTTGATACGTAGAAGTTTTACGTTCGAAAGCGTAAGCATTACCGTGTTTTGTTTTGTTTTGAAGTAAGGAATGCCATTGCAACAACACGGAGGAAAAACAACACACACTAGGTGGTGCAGTATGAAATGAGAGTTCGTTTAGGCTCTAATTTCTAAAGGTGAATTTATGCTTTTACATCAAGCAATGACATCCGACCGCTGGAAAGGACCTAGACTCTAACAGAAGCGATGCGAAGGTGCCGCGGGCAGAGGAAGAGTCGAATCGGGCTGCTCGGAGTGGAGGCGACACGGCACAAAAGCTGCCCAACAATGCTGTCCCGAAAGTGTGCGAGCCAAACCCGAGCAGGTTTAAAATAATAATAATCCCAGCAAAAAAATTATAATAATAAGAAATAAAGGCTTTCTTTCCTGTTTATAACAGGAAAACAGCCCTCCTTGGACACCTGCCTCTTCCGAGTCATTCGCTCGGAACTTCATAAATACACACTCGGGGTTCCCCGGGTCCGGGGGCGGCGACGAGGCTCGGGACAGAACGCGGACACTGACGGACGGAGGGACGGACGGAGCGAGCGAGCGAGCGCCCGGGCCTCGGCGCAGGCCCCGCGGCCGCACCCCCACCCGGCCTCGGCGACCCGGCCTCACCTTCCGCGTCGGCCGACGAGACGAAGGTGAAGTCCCCGTTGGGGGGCGCGTAGGCCGGGGGCGGGCCCGGCGGCTGCATGTCGCGGAGGGACGATGCCGCAGGGCCCAGGCCCCGACGCCGCGCCGGCGTGCACGCGCTCGCGCGACCGTGCGCGCTCCCTGCCGGCCTGCGTGCGAGCGTGGGGGCAGACGAGCGTGCGTGCGAACCGGGAGCCGCGGGTGCGGAGACGCCCGGGACGCGACGAGCGACGCCGGCTACCTGCAGCCTGCCCTGCCCTGCCCTGCCCGCGACGCGGCCCCGGGGCGAGCGCGCAGGCACCACGACGCCGGCGCCCGGACAACAGTGCCAGCGCCGCGGGGATTGGCTCTTTGTAATGCGCTCTCCCATTGGCTGCCGCGGGGACGCTCTGATTGGGTGAGGCTGTTGTTGATTCCGGAAGGGGTCCCGGGACCGGAAGTTAGGTGTCTCCTTGGCTTCTAGGCGACTGTTGGGTTAAATTCTTCCATCCCAAGCTTCTGTTTACTATATTTCCTACTTTTTTTTTTTTTTTTTTTTTTTTTTTTTTTTTTTTTTTGCTAGGAAGGGTTTTGGAACTTAGACGGGTAGCTCAGGTAGGAGGATGGCCGCAAGTTTGAGGCCAGCATGGGCTGCGTAACCCTGTAAAAAAAGACTGAGGGGCTGGAGAGATGGCTTAGTGGTTAAGCGCTTGCCTGTGAAGCCTAAGGACCCCAGTTCGAGGCTTGATTCTCCAGGTCCCACGTTAGCCAGATGCACAAGGGGGCACACGCGTCTGGAGTTCGTTTGCAGTGGCTGGAGGCCCTGGCACGCCCATTCTCTCTCTGTCTCTCCATCTGCCTCTTTCTCTCTCTATCACTCTCAAATAAATAAAAATGAAGAAAAAAAATTAAAAAAAAAAAGACTGAGAAGGGTTGAAGTGATGGCTTAGGACCCAGGTTAGGACCCTTAGATGGCTAAGGACCCAGGTTCAATTCCCCAGAACCCACGTAAGCCAAATGCACAAGGTGATGCATGCTTCTGGAGTTTGTTTGCAGTAGCTGGAGTTACTGGAGTGCCCATATTCTCTCTCTCTCTCAAATAACTATATATAATATATATAACTATATATAATATATATAACTATATATAAATAAATCACTATGTAGTCTCAGGGTGGCCTTGAACTCAAAGCAATCCTCCTACCTGTGGCTCCCGAGTGCTGGGATTAAAGGCGTATGCCACCATGCCCCGCCTATATTTATTCTTTCCATCTCCTTATGTCTAAAGTAAATACTCGAGAATTTCCTTTAATGAAGGTGCTAAATCTGTCAGGGTCTTTTTTTTTTTTTTGTATTTTATCTATTTATTTGAGAAATAAGGGGCAAATAGAGAGAGAATGGACATGCCAGGGCCTCTAGCCACTGCAAATGAGCTCCAGATGCATGCACCACTTTGTGCTTACATGGGTACTGGGGAATCAAACCTGGGTCCTTAGGCTTCCAAACAAGCACCTTAATTACTAAGCCATTTGTCCAGTCCTGTTTTTTTTTTTTTTCAATGTCTATTTGTTTATGTGTGTTTGCGCACGCGTGAGTGGACGTCAGGGGGATAGTCTGTGTTCCATCTTCTTGGAGACAGGGTCTCTTGCCACTGCAAATGAGTCTGGCCCACAAGCAGCTTTATCAGAAGACTTTACCTGCAAGCAATTTCGACTGCTGACCAGTCTCCCTAGCCCCCACACTTGTCAGTTTTATTTCTAAGTGTATTTTGCTAGTTTTGTGCATGCGCATGTGTGCATGTGTGTTTACAGACCAGGGGTCCACTGAAGTGTCTGCCTCAGTTGCTTGCCCAGTTGACTCTTTCTCCTTCCTTCATTTTTTTCTTTTACTGGTTTTCTTTTTTTTTTTTTTTTGGTTTATTTTTATTTATTTATTTGAGAGCGACAGATAGAGAGAAAGAGGCAGAGAGAGAGAGAGAGAGAGAATGGGCGTGCCAAGGCCTCCAGCCACTGCAAACGAACTCCAGATGTGTGCCCCCTTGTGCATCTGGCTAACGTGGGTCTTGGGGAATTGAGCCTCGAACCGGCGTCCTTAGGCTTCACAGGCAAGTGCTTAACCGCTAAGCCATCTCTCCAGCCCTCTTTTACTGGTTTTTCAAGGTAGCGTCTGGCGCTAGCTCAGGCTGACCTGTGGACTTGGGGTGGCCTCGAACTCACAGCAGTCCTCCTACCTCTGCCTCCTGAGTGCTGCGATTAAAGGCATGTGCAACCACAACCAGTGTGTTTGCTTTAATTTTTTTTTAATTTATTTGTTGAGAGAGAGAAGGAAAAATGAAAAGAATGAAAATGGTTGCACCAGAGTCTCTTGCCACTGCAAACTAACTCCAGATGCCTGTGCCACTTTGTCTAGCTGGCTTTATTGGTAATGGGGAATCAAAATAGGTTGGTCAGCCTTGCAAGCAAGTGCCTTTAAACTCTGAACCATCTCCTCAGCCCATGGTTTTTTTTTTTTTTTTGGTCACACTCTAGCCCAGGATGACCTGGAATTCACTCTATATTCTCAGGCTGGCCTCGAACTCGCAGCGATCCTCCTACTTCTGCCTCCCAAGTGCTGGGATTAAAGGCGTGCGCTGCCAAGCCTGGCTATTGGAAGTTTTCATTGTGTCTTCTGTTTGCCCCTGCTTTGTTCTTTTGGAGCTCCATGTACATGACAGTAATACACAGCGAGTTCATGCAGCTGAGCAGCTGACGCTTGCCTGGCACTTCTTAGTGCCAGGCATTATGGCAAATGGCTCACACAATGTCTACTCCTCATGAAAACCCATTTTCTTTCCCACCTTACAGACAAGGAACATGGGGCAGGAAATAAAAAGTTTTTTTTTTTGTTTGTTTGTTTGTTTTTTGCTAAAGGTCATAGAGATACTAGATACTAAGTGGTAGTGACAGGCTATGAACCAGGTAATCTGATTCCAGAATCCCAACTCCAGAGCTTTGAGACCACATTTCTTTTTACTACTACTCAGCAGTTTTATTCTCTCTTGCATTTTTTATTGTGGTTAATTGTGTATTGGGTTCTGCACAAACCAAGTAGAATGCTTCCAGACCATGATTTTTATTTCTGTGATATTGTTTCAGAAATGTCTGTCCTGTTTTAGTCTTTATTTACTTATTTGACAGAGAAAGAGGGAGAGGGCTTCCAGCCACTGCAGACAAACTCCAGATGTGTGCGCCCCCTTGTGCATCTGGCTAACGTGGGTCCCGGGGAATCAAACCTGGGTCCTTTGGCTTTGCAGGCAAACGCCTTAACTGCTAAGCCATCCCTCCAGCCCCTGTTTTAGTCTTTTAAGCAATGGGTTTATTGACTTTCAGGGAGTGGTGTAAATGTTATATTTAGTTTGCCAATCTCACTTTCATGTTTTAAATATTGTTTAAGAGGACTACTTTAATAATACTCTTTTTTTTTCATTCATTTATTTGAGAGAGGAAGAGAAAGAGGCAGATAGAGAATGGGCATGTCAGGGCCTCCAGCCACTGCAAACGAACTCCAGTGCATCCGCCCCCTTGTGCATCTCGCTTAAGTGGGTCCTGGGGAGTTCAATCTGGGTCCTTTGGCTTTGCAGACAAATGCCTTAACCGCTAAGCCATCTCTCCAGCCCTAAGAGGACTACTTTACCCAGAGCAAGCATCTCCATGATAACCATAATTACCTCCAAACTGTCAGAAATCCATAGCCTGTTTTGTTTTTGTGCTTGTATACCCTTTTCCTCATCTTAAAACTAATGTATAAATTATTGAAGAAAGAAATCGAAAAGGAAAACCACTCTGTTATATACCTATAGAGGCAGCCACTGCTAACATCCTAGTGAAACACTTGCCTTTTTTCTAACCATCTTATGTACAGAATATATTCTTCTTACCTATTGCCGAATAAAATTAGCGTTTCCAATCTGGGCGTGGTTGTGTATGCCTTTAATCCCAGTACTCAGGAGGCAGGGGTAGGAGGATTGCCCTGAGTTCAAGACCATCTTGAAACTACATAGTGATCCTGGTCAGCCTGGACTACAGCGAGACTCTACCTTGAAAAACCAAAACAATAATAATAGAATTATCATTTTCACCTGCCATAGGGGCATGTGTGCTTTGTTGCCTTTTTAAATTTATATTTATGACAGCGAAAGAGTGAGAGAGAGAGTTGGTGTGTCAGGGCCTCCAGCCACTGAAATTGAACTCCAGATGTGCCAACTTATGCGCATGTGCAATCTTACACGCTTGCATCACCTCATGTGTCTGGCTTACCTGGGACCGAGAGAGTTGAACACGGGTCCTTAGGCTTCACAGGCAAGCACCTTAACCGCTAACATCCATCCCTCCAGCCTTGTTCTTTTAAACTTTATTTATTTTTTTAAATTATTTATTTATTTATTTGAGAGAGAGAGGAAGAGGCAGAGAGAAAGAATGGGTGCGCCAGAGCCTCCAGCCACTGCAAACGCACTCCAGACACATGCACCCCCTTGTGCATCTGGCTTACGTGGGTCCTGGGGTATCGAGCTTGGGTCCTTAGGCTTTATAGGCAAATATCTTAACCGCTGAGCCGTTTTCCCAGCCCTAAACTTTATTTTTTAACATTTAACTTATTTTATTTATTTATTTGAGACAGAGAGAGGGGGAGAGAGATAGAGATATAGAGAGAGTGAGAATGGGCACACCAGGGCCTCCGGATACTGCAAACGAACTCCAGATGCATGCACCACCATGTGCATCTGACTTATGTGGGACCTGGAAAATGGAACCTGGGTCCTTTGGCTTTGTAGGCAAACGCCTTAACTGCTAAGCCATCTCTCCAGCCCCAGCCCTGTTTTTTTATTTTTATTTTTTTATTTATTTGATAGTGGAAAGAGGCAGAGAGAGAGAGAATGGGCGCACCAGGGCTTACAGGCACTGCAAATGAACTCCAGATGCATGTGTCACCTTGTGCTTCTGGTTTACGTGGGTACTTGGGAATTGAACCGAGGTCCTTTGGCTTTGCAAGCAAGTGCCTTAACAGCCCTGTTGTTTTTTTTAGTAGAAGAGCTCACTAAGTAGCCCTGGCTGCCCTTGAATTTGTGATCCTTCCACCTCAGTGTCAGTAGTGGCTGGGATTACAGACAGGTGCGTCCGCTTTCATTTTTTTTTTTTTTTTTAATATTTATTTGAGAGAGAGATAGAGGAAGAGGCAGAAAGAGAGAATGGGTGCACCAGGACCTCCAGCCACTGCAAATGAACTCCAGATGCATGTGTTACCTTGTGCATCTGACTTACCTGGATAATGGGGAATTGAACCTAGATCCTCAGGTTTAACAGGCAGATGCCTTAACAGCCAGGCCATCTCTCCAGCCCCTCAAATATTTTTGTTGGTGTTTGAGGTAAGGTTTCACTCCAGCCCAGGTTGACATGAAACTCACTCTGGGAAAAGGCTTTATTTTGGCTTTCAGGCTCAAGGGGAAGCTCCACGATGGCAGGAGAAAACGATGGCATGAGCAGAGGGTGGACATCACCCCCTGGCCAACATAAAGTGACCAATAGCAACAGGAGAGTGTGCCAAACACTGGCATGGGGAAACTGGCTATAACACCCATCAGCCTGCCCCCAACAATACACTCCCTCTATGAGGCATTAATTCCCAAATATCCATCAGCTGGGAACCTAGCATTCAGAACACCTAAGTTTATGGGGGACACCTGAATCAAACCACCATATTCTGCTCCTGGCCCCCATAAACTGATATACATACATGATGTAAAATACAATGCATTCAGTCCAACTTTAAAAGTCACCATAGTTTTTATCAATCCCAATGATGTTCAAGCGCCCCCATAGTCCAAGGTCTTTTTTTTTAAAGGTCTTTTAACTGAGCTATATACCAAAAAATAGCCTCAAAAAAAAAAAAAAAACCCATAATGACACAGAATAAAAATTCACACTGCAAAAGTTTGCATTGGGCATAGCAAAGAAATATTCAACCAATACAAGATTTAAAAGAACCAGGGCAAACATCAAATTCTGTATTCAAGTCCAACAACTCTAGCCAGTGACAAATCTCCAAGTCCAATAATTCTAACCAGCAACAAGTCTCTGGCTTTCCAATTCCGCCCCTCCAGCTAGGCTACTCACAGTCCTGGAAAACTTCATCGGGGCCAGCAGCTCTCCTTGGCAGCCATCTCGTGGTCCTGGCATCTCCACTGGGTCTCCACTGCCACGGGGTCTCCATGCAGGTAATCAGGAAACCTGCTTCACACTGCCCATGGCTATTTCCAAAACACAAGACCATGTTGCAAACTCAGTGACTCTCTCTTGCATTTCTTATACTCCACAATACCAGACAGGGTGCCAATTTATTAATCCAGGGGGGAATAAAGCAGACTTTGAAGAACAGGACACTCCTTGAGCACTCAGGCCCCTCCAAAAGAGTCTACATTCTTCCTGTTGACCCCAGCTAGCCCAATATCAAAGGTGTAATCTCTCAATTGCAGCTGAATGGGCAACAGTTCACCCAAAGATTTCATTTTTTTCTGTGCCATATCCCTCTTCTCATAGCAGTCCATTTCTACGCAAAGCAACCCTGCACAACTTCTCAGGACACGGGCATAACTGCAAGCTTTTCACACAAACTGCCTCTAGCCCAGTCCAAAAAGCAAAGCTCTTTCTCACCCTCATAAGGCAAACCTCATAGTCCATAGTTCTTAATGCATTCAGGTCTTTCAACTCTGACCAGAATAGTCCATCAAGCTGTACTTATAGCACTGCAAGGCATCTCTTAGGTGAAGGTTTCAAATCCTTCCACATTCCTCTTGAAAAGGTCAAAGCCACACAGTCAGGTGTCTAGCAGCAATCCCACTCCTTGGTGCCACTTTACTATTGCAGTCAGGTTTGCATTGCTGGTATAAATTACCCAACCAAGAGCAGCTTTTGGGGAAAAGAGCTTTGTTTTGGCTTTCAGGCTCGAGGGGAAGCTCCATGATGGCAGGGGAGAACGATGGCATGAGCAGAGGGTGGACATCACCCCCTGGCCAACATAAAGTGGACAATGGCAACATGAGAGTGTGCCCATGAAACTCATTCTGTATACTTAGGCTTGCTTCAGATTTATGGCGATACTCCTACCACAGTCTCCCTGGTGTTAGAGTTAAAGACATAAGACACCACACCTGCCTAGCTAATATGTACATTTAAACATATGGGTATCTGAGACTACAGCTCACTTAATGAAGGGCTTAGCCGGGCGTGGTGGCGCACGCCTTTAATCCCAGCACTCGGGAGGCAGAGGTAGGAGGATCGCCATGAGTTCGAGGCCACCCTGAGACTACATAGTGTATTCCAGGTGAGCCTGGGCTAGAGTGAAACCCTACCTTGAAAAACCAAAAAAAAAAAAAAAAAATGAGCCGGGCGTGGTGGCGCACGCCTTTAATCCCAGCACTCGGGAGGCAGAGGTAGGAGGATCGCCATGAGTTCAAGGCCACCCTGAGACTCCATAGTGAATTCCAGGTCAGCCTGGGCTAGAGTGAAACCCTACCTTGAAAAACCAAAAAAAAAAAAAAAAAAAAAAAGAAGAAGGGCTTGTCTTGTAAGCATAATGACTGGAATTTGACCTGCAGAACTCACATTAAAAAAGAAAAAGGACGAGTGTGGTGACTCATGCTTGTAACCCCAGACTGGGTATGCAGAAACAAGAGGATTCCTGGGGTTTGCAGACTAGCCAGCCTAGGAGAATCAGCAAGTGAGGCTCTGTCCCAAAACCCTTAAAAAGCCCTAACCTAGAGAGCAGCTGCGCGCGCGCACACACACACACACACACACACACACACACACGTGCAAAGAGCTAGCACCAAGCCAGGAATAGTGGTTTGTACCTGTAATCCCAATGCTTGGAAGGAAGTGGCAGGAGAATGAGGATTTCAGGGTTATCCTTGGCTACAAGGAAAACTGGAAGCCAATAAAGAGAAAAAAAAAAAAAAAAAGAAATGCTGGGTCTGATGGCACATGCCTTTAATCTCAGCACTTGGGAGGCAGAGGTAGGAGGATCACTGAGTTCAAGGCCACCCTGAGACCACACAGTGAATTCCAGGTCAGCCTGGGCTAGAAGTGAGACCCTACCTCAGAAAAACCAAAAAAGCCCAGATCTCCACCTCCAGGATCCCAAGCTCTGGAACAGCCTCCGTGACAGGTCCCTGGGGTTGCTGGACTGGGACCTGGTCAACGAGGCCTTGCTGGCCTTCGCCACCTTGCACCTGCCCCTGTGGGAGCAGAACCATCCAGCTATTGAGCCCGACCCATGGATGTGGGTGAACCCCAACATGGTGTAACCCCCTGACAAGCTGGAGGTGGAAGACCCTGGAGGGAGGATCTGCCAAGCACACATCGCTCTCATCAACCACTCCTGAGGGAGGAGGAAGCCAACTGTTTAGACAGCTCAGAGCCCAGTCACTGTGGCCTTCCTCATGAGAGCAGTGTCGTTCCCCCCCCCCCCCCAAGCAGCACAGGAAGCATTCATTCAACCTCTTCCCCTAGTGCCTGGGAAATAGCACTTCCCCTATTCCAGAAGGCTGGAAGAATACTGCCTGCCAGTCTTTCGTTTCCTAGCGAGACAGCTTTAGGAAAGTGCTGGTCAGTATGCAGAGGGAGGCCAGCACACAGCCTTGATCCCGTCTCCGCAAGTGGACTGAGGACTGGGGAGGAGCGCACCTTGGCTTCCACTGGGCTGCAAAGTATCCAACAGAACATGAGTCAGCCACGTGTGATGCCTCGTCATTCATGGGCCCAAGGGTGGGAACCCGAGGAGCTGACCCATGCCTGGGGGCATCTTCTGTAGGAAGCAGGGAGAATAGCAGTGGTTTGCGACCCTCTAGTGACTGGTGTCTGCCTGAGGTGAGACTCTGCAGTGGAACTGGGACTGGATGTACAAGGAATTGGTGGGGAAACAACTGAGGGTGTAGCTGGGTCTGCTCACAGCCAGCATCCAAGTGCAAGTTCCTTTGAACTCTTTCCTTTTCTTACAGATGTGATGCCCTTCAACTTTAAGAAGAATCAGCCATACCCTATTAAAGTTTATCTCGCCAAAAAAAAAAAAAAAAAAGGAAGCCGACAGTTATATCTATACGGACAGAACATACAGGACTACCTCTAAATATATACTTTGATATATATTTATTGCTTCAGTTTTGTTTTTCCTTTTTTTTGTGGTAGGGTCTTGCTCTCTAGCCCACGCTGGCTTCTGGGTGGCCTCCAACTCATGGCAATTTCCCTACCCCTGCTTCCTGAGTGCTGGGATTAAAGGTGTGATCACCATACCCAGGAAAGAGAGAGAGAGAAAGAGAGAGAGAGGGGGGGGGGGAAGCAGAGAAGGAGGGAGGGAGGGAGGGCGGGCGCGAGAGCGTGAGCGAGTATGGGCATACCAGAGCCTCCTGAGAATGGGTCCATACACCAGGGCCTCTGCAAGGGTCACTGCAAGCAAACTCTAGATGCATGTGCCCCTTTGTGCATTTGGCTTTATGTGGGTCCTGGGGAATCACACCTGGGTTGTGCCTTAATTGCAGAGCTATATTTCCATCCCTCAGATCTTTAAAACAAACAAAAAAACTATTCTTTTAAAAATACTTATTTATTTAAAAGAGAGAGAGAATGGATGCACCAGGGCCTCTATCCAATGCAAACGAACTCCAGATGCATGCGGCACCTTGTGCATCTGACTTTACATGGGTACTGGGGATTTGAACCTGGATCCTTTGGCTTTGTAGGCAAGTGCTTTTATTGCTAAGCCATCTCTCCAACCCCAACTATCCTCTATTTATTTTCAAGGAGACAAGAGTTAAAGACAGAGAATGAATAGGAATGTCAGGGCCTCTTGCCCCTGCAAATGGACCCCAGATGTATGTGCTACTTCATGCACCTGGCTTCATATTGGGTATTGAGGAATCAGGCCCAGGCTGTCAGGCATTACAGGCAAGCACCTGAATCACCGAGCCATCTCTCTGGCCCTCTTCAGTTCTTCAAATTAATCACATTCTCCACTTTCTTTGTTAATATCCATGCAGAGTTTAGATTCCAACTTCAGTCCTTACAGGCACTCTCACCCCAGCAGCGGAAGCCCCTTGACTCACAGTATCACAACTGAGGCCATGACAATTAGTGAAAGATGTGTTACGTTTGATAGTCATGTGAAGAGTATAATTCGAGATGGACTCAGTAATTAAAGGAAAGTTACCTAAGTAGATGCAAGGAGACAATGATCAGTACATGTATGAAATAAAACACCGTGGATGGGGTTTGCTTTCCTGGAAAAATTCCAACCATGAATGTCCATAATGCTACCCTCATTTGTGCCTATAGTCTGGATACTGGGAGAAAAATCAAGCCATGTTGTCAATTAAGATACAAGCTCATACTACCAACCTTCAATTAAAATGTTTATAACCAAATGGTAAGAAAAATTGTATATTAGGTCTGGAGAGATGGCTTAACAGTTAAGGCACTTGCCTGAAAAGCCAAAGGACCCAGGTTCAATTCCCTAGGACCCATGTAAGCCAGATGCACAAGGTGGCACATGCCTCAGGAGTTTGTTTGTAGTGGCTGGAGACCCTGATTTGTCAATTCTCTCTACCTCTTTCTGTCTCTCTCAAATTATATATATATATCCCAAGGTGTAGTGGTGCACACCTTTAATCCCAGCATATGGGAGGCAGAGGCAGGAGGATCACTGTGAGTTTGAGGCCACCCTGAAACTGCATAGTGAATTCTGGGTCAGTCTGAACTAGAGCAAAACCCAACTTTGAAAAACCAAAAAGAATTTTTTTTACTTTTGGAAAAAAAAAGAAAAATTGATAGGCTTGGAGAGAGTGCTTTAAGCGATTAAGTACTTGCCTGTGAATCCTAAAGACCTCAGTTTGAGGCTCAATTCCCCAGTACCTATGTAAGCCAGATGCACAAGGTGGCGCAGGCACCTGGAGTTGTTTGCAGTGGCTGGAGGCCCTGGTGTGCCCGTTCTCTCTCTCTGCCTCTTTCTCTTTTTCCCTGTCTCGCTGTCAAATAAATAAAATTTTAGCCAGGCATGGCATGGTGGCACACGTTTTTAATCCCAGCACTCAGGCGGCAGAGGTAGGAGGATAGCTGTCAGTTCGAGGCCACCCTGAGAATACATAATGAATACAGGTCAGGCTGAGCTAGAGCAAAACCCTACCTTGAGAAAACAAAAATAAATAAGTTTTTTAAAAAAGAGGCAAGGGGGGAGGAGGGTATTACCATGGGATATTTTTTATAATCATGGAAAATGTTAATAAAAATTGAGAAAAAAATAAAAAAAAAAAAGAGGCAAAAGCAAGATGGAAGGGCCTGGGGACATGGCTCACTGGGTAAGGTGCTTGCTATGCAAGCATGAAGACCTGAGTTCAGAAATAAGTGAAGCTTCTGTCAACCAGGGCCTCTACCAGGAACTCCAGACATGTATGTCACTTTGCGTGTTTGGCTTTATGTGGGTACTGGGGAATTGAACCCAGCCTGGCAGACTTTGCAAGCAAGTGCCTTCAACTGCTGAGCCATCTCTTATCTTTTGCTAGGGTTTCACTGAGTAGCTCAGGTTCGTCTTGAAGCCTCCGCCTCTAGTACTGGGATTGCAAATGTGCACCACCAAGTCTGGGAGAGGCTTTTTTGTTTTGTTTTTCATGGTAGGGTATCGCTGTAGCCCAGGCTGACCTGGATTCACTATGTTGTCTCAGGGTGGCCTCAAACTCACGGAAATACTCCTACCTCTACCTCCTGAGTGCTGGAGTGCTGGGATTAAAGGCGTGCGCCACCACACCCGGCTAACTAAAAATTTTCGACGGGCATGTCAGCTCATCCATGTAAAGCTACCACAGGGAAGAGGCAGGACTGTGGATGTGAGGAGCCTGGACCACAGATGATTCTATGACAATCTGGACTACACAGCAAGCCCATCTAAAACAAAACAAAAATTGTATTAGACGGCAGAATGTGTCCCCAAATGTCTGATAAAACCTTTTGTTTTTATTTTGCAAGAAATGATTCAGGAGGTCCTCAAAGGAAAAAAAAATGTAGAAATTAAGATATTAAAGCTATAAAAGTGATTTTAACTCCTGATATGGACTGTTTTCTTCTTTCCTAAAATGTGTTGCCATTCACAAAACATGTTTAAAAATTTAACTTACACGGTATCCTAGTAGGTCAGGCTGTAGCACACTGCAGTCAGCTACAAAGCTCACATGTATAGACATGTGCTTTCTGAAGGAACCCTTGTTAAAACCTGTAATGTTTACAAGGATCTCACTGCCACAAGAACAGTTTACAAAAATATAGTTTATAAATTTCATGAAATATGAACAAGCCTACCGTACGTGGACATTTTAGTGTAAATGACAGAACAGTTGATTTAAGTTGAATTACTAAATACACTGGAAGCCAAGGAGTTAGTCAATATTCTTCATGAAAATAAGTTACAGTACATCAAGGTCAGGGCTGTCCCACTCTATTGCTGTTTCCATATCTACTTGGAATATTTGTATAACCAGTCCTGAATCCTTGCGCTGCTCCAAGTCCTGGCCCCTGCAAGTCCTTGGTTAAGCACACTGCTGTAGGGTGTGTATACATGGTTAAGTCCCAAACCATAAGGCCTTGTCTGTGTGTTCAGAATAACAGGACTCACATTTTTCCCAGGGGTATTAAATGAAAACTCTGGGGGTGGGCTGCTAGGTTTAGCTGGAGTGGATGTGACAGGGGTCACACCATCAGTGTTCTTTAAAAGAGGCATTGGGATTATGTGATGGTCAGAGAAGTTCAGGACATTGGCTGCGACAGGCCCAGACATCACAGCAGGCCTCATCCAGTCGTCCTTGAAAGTCTGCACAGTCAGAGTGGACACGAGAGTGCACAGCCTGCTCGTCACATGAGCAAGAACCATTTGTTCATTGGCATCTCGACGAATTCTCACATGTACTGATCCAGCCTAAAAGGAAAAATCATACGAGAACTGGGAATACTATAAACAATGAGCATTTTATTTATGATTTGACTTTTTTTTTTTGTTTGTTTGTTTTTCGAGGTAGGGTCCACTCTAGCTCACTATGTAGTCTCAGGGTAGCCTTGATCTCAATCTGTGCAAAGCCAAAGGATGCACAAGGTGGCACATGCATCTGGAGTTTATTTGCAGTGGCTGGAGGCTCTGGTGTGCCCATTCATTCTGTCTCTGTCTCTCTCTCTCTCTCTCTGCCTCGCTTTATTTTTTGGCCAGGTGTGGAATCACATGCTTTTAATCCCAGCACTCAGGAAGTAGAAGCAGGAGGTTCACTCTGAATTCAAGGCCAGCCTGAGACTACAAAATGAATTCCAGGTCATCCTGGGCCAGAGTAAGACCCTACCTCAAAACAAAACACAAAGCCAAAACAAAAATAACTATGTTAATATCCACACAACAGTGCTCTTTTTACTTTGGTCAGAGAAGGTTCTTTCTGCAGATGGTGACTACTGGGGAGACTCAAAACCCATCGCAGTGTTGAGAACAAGTGACTGTGGAGTACTCAATACTAACAAAACATCTGTATTACCTCCTCCAAGGTTTAGGGAACACTGAAGAAGATATGTGAAAAGAATGTAAGAAAGCCAGGTGTGGTGGCGCACGCCTTTAATCCCAGCACTCGGGAGGGAGGCAGAGGTAGGAGGATACCTGTGAGTTCGACGCTACCCTGAGACTACATAGTGAAGTTCCAGGTCAGCCTGGGCTACTGTGAGACCCTACCTCGAAAAACAAAAACAAAACAAAACAAAAATATAAGAAAATAGATCTGAAAAGTATTAAGCAAAATGACCCTAGATTCAGAACGATAAAAATCACATGTTCATTCTCATATGTGGACCCAAGTTTCTAATGTTTACATGCCTATGTATAAATGGAAGTGAGTGTGGATACAGACTGTGAAACTAGAAGGGAGACCATGAGAATGGAAAGAAGTGTTGAGGAAGGGTGCGGGTGGGGCAGGACAATAGGACCAAAAACAAGAAAAGGAAGGAAAAAGAAAAAAAAAGTTAAGGGGAATAGTCATACTTTTGGTTTCTGCCTCCTTTTCCTATCTGGGTCTTACACTGGCTGCATGTGACAGTCCAGTATTAAGGGCCACAGCAGTTTGAGGGCCAGGCATGCTGCCCAGATGTACAGTGCTTCAATCTACCAGTATCAACATGCCCCCACACTGGTAGTTAGAAGGTGGGAAGAAAAGCAAACTAGGGCTGGAGAGATGGCTTAGCAGTTAAGGCATTTGCCCTCAAAGCCAAAGGACCCAGGTTCCATTCACTAGGACCCACATAAGCCCAGATGCACAAGGAGGCGCGTGCGTCTGGGGTTCGTCTGCAGCTGGAAGCCCTGGTGCGCCCATTCTATCAGCTTCTCTCTCTCAAATAAATAAATAGAAATAAAAGAAAAACAAACTAACCTCAATCAGGGAACTGATGCCACCTGCAGTTTAGAGCCCTTCAGAGGCAGGAATCAAAGACTATGAAAGTGGTCAAGAAATGCTTACTACAGTTTTTTTTTTTTAATATTTTATTTTTTTATTGATTTATTTGAGAGAGAGAGAGAGAGAATGGGTGTGCCAGGGCTTGGAGCCACTGCAAACGAACTCCAGACGCGTGCGCCCCCTTGTGCCTCTGGCTAACGTGGGTCCTGGGGAATCGAGCCTCGAACCAGGGTCCTTAGGCTTCACAGGCAAGCGCTTAACTGCTCAGCCATCTCTCCAGCCCTGCTTACTTTAGTTTTAAATACATATTTTAAAATATTTTTATTTATTTGAGAGACAATGAAAAAGATTCAGGGAGAGAATGGGCACGCCAGGGCTTCCAGCCACTGCAAACAAACTCCAGACACATGCGCCACCTTGTGCATCTGGCTTATGTGGGTCTTGGGGAATTGAATCTAGGTCCTTAAGCTAAGCCATCTCTCCAGCCCCAAATTATGTTTTAAATTAGAACCAAAATAAGATTTGGAAGACATACCAATGAGCCAAAACCCAGGGTCCAAAAATGTTCATTTCGGACTTCTAAAACTCCATCCAAGGTAGATACCTGGTCAAAAGCAGAATGTTACTTCATTAGTTACCTGCATCTGATGCAGCCAGCATGGTTCAGTGACACTAGGGACTAGCTTTAGGCCTCCAAATGATTAAAAAGTAGTCTATGTTGAAAAAGTAGTCTGTGTGATTCCTGACAACTAACAGTTTAGAATAGTCCATATCTATTACCTTGTTTCACTACTTAGCAGGTAGAGGGGCAGAAATTTACAGTAGCAGAAAGTCTACCAGGCTTCGGACATGGACATAACATTGTCAGCTACAAAGTTCATACATGGGAACTTAGGAACTGAGCTATAAAAACAAAAAAGAAACGATATTTTAAGTAAGCTTAGCATTATGTTGTACTGCATATACAGCTATTTTCAGATGCATTTTGACGGCAGGCCACAGGTTGGACATGCCTGAAACCCACACATTAAGATGTTGGGTGATAAATTAATGTGTAAGAGTGAAAGTTGTCTTTACCCGAGACCTAGACTTGAATTTACAGTTAGAATACTCACAGCATTTTCTCAGGAAATAGGGTGACCATTATCTGTCACATTTGTTTCAAGTCAATTTGGCTTCCAAACCGAGTAGGTCCCCCCCCCCCCCCCCGCCTAGGTAGCTCTAGCTCAGGCTGACCTGGAATTCATTATGTAGTCTCAGGATTGTCTCCAATTCATGGCAGTCCTCCTACCTCTGCATCCCGAGTGCTAGGATTAAAAGTATGTGCCACCATGCTGGCTACCGAGTAGTCTTTTAAACCTACTTCTGTCACTATTTTATAAACACAAACCCCCTTACAATAAATTCTAGCAAGAGTTGACTAAAATATTATATGTATGCCTACCCTTCAATTCTCTAACATAAAAATTAAAAAAATTATTATTTACTATTTTGACTTACCTCTCTGATAAGTTTGTCCAACTGACCAATAACATGAGGTGGTGTGGTCTGGGGGAAAAAAAATCACATCAAATATGAATAGCCTAGTGAGATGGCAACTTTTTGCAACAAGGGTCCTGAAGCACACCCTCCCCCCAAATGGATTTCATACCAGCCTCTGATTTTTTAAATTCTATTTTTTGAGGGAAGTACAGATCCAGGAAAAGGCACCCACCCATGTGGCTACAGACCCTATGTGGAGGCCCTGAAAACCGTTGAAAGAGACAGAAAAGATAAGTTCAAGGACCTCCTGGCTGGGCCGGGGAAAATTACTCATCAACAGCTGGAAGTTCTCAAGTGGTCAGAGAACCTGCCCTCCCCCTGCAAAGGTATTCATAACCTTATAGGGGTGGGCTCTGCCTTCCAGCAAAGGGAAAACTGATTGGTTAGGGCTAGGGGCTGTCTCAGGAAGAGGCTAGCCAAGCTGTGGGGTGTAATCTTGACCAACCACAGTGTAAAGACCTTCCTCCCAAGAAGGACCCAGGTGGAAAAACAGGTCTAGGGAACTAAGCAAGAGACAAGAATCCAGATCATCCTTTGATCTGCAGCAAGTGCAGATTTTCTTGTCTTTTGACTTTCAGTGGCCCAGTCACTACTCCCTCTCATTCTCCACTCTCTTGAGAACACACTCTAACTGCTGTTAGAGGAAAGAGGACGAAGACTGGTCAGTCTTTAACTGTTTCTGTCTGAATGGGGTGTAGACATATGGCAGTCTTTCCCAGAGATGGGAACTACTCTAAAGGACCCTGAAAGTGTATTGATGGAGTGCAGGAAGATAGTCTTGGAGGAGAATGTTGGGGGGAAAGAATGAAAGTAAGGAGTTAATGAGAAGTGGGCACACAGCAAACTGGTTGCCTTTAGGGAGCACTTGAGGGAACCCAGGTAGACGGAGTTGGATGTCTCAGGACCATCTGAGCATGAACTGGCTGAGATTTTCCTCCAAAACTGTTCATTGAATCAGCCCCTAATTTTTAAATGTGTCCTATCATGATTTAAGGAAGAGAGGTTCCACTAACCAACAAGTAGGGCAATAACTATCATTAGGAGGCTGATACACACTTTCTTTCTCACAAAGAAGCTGCTATCTCTAAAACTGTTAAGATTTAAGAACCAACCAAATGACTAACACAAAAAAAATACAAAAATTGGTCTGAAAGTAACATTTTATTTTTTTATTTTAATTTTTTAAATTTTGAGACAGGAGGGGGAGGAAAGGAGTGTGTGGGTGTGCCAAGGCCACCAGCCACTGCAAACAAACTCTAGACACATGTGCCATTTTACGCATCTGGCTTTACATGGGTACTGGGGAATTGAACCCAGGCCATCAGGCTTTGTAAATAAGTGCCTTTAACCATTTAATCCATTTTTCCAACCCCTGAGAAGTAACACTTTATACTATAGGACACAGCATTATACAAGTTTTTTTTTTTTTTCTTGATTTTTTTATGTAGGGTCTTACTCTAGCCCAGCCTGACCTGGAATTCACTATGTAGTCTCAGGGTGTCCTCAGATTCATGGCAATCCACCTACCTCTGCTTCCTGAGTGCTGGGATTAAAGGTGTGCACCACCATGCCTGGCAACTATTCTTTTATTACTGCTCTTGGAGATGGATCCCAGCTCAGAGATAGGAGGAGGAAGAGTGCTCACACACACACCAGCCATGAGAAACCATTAGTTCCCCCCGACACCTCCAGCCACCGCCATGGTAGGGTCTCACTCAGCCCAGGCTGACCTGGAATTCACTATTTAGTCTCAGGATGGCCTCGAACTCATGGTGATCCTTCTATCTCTGCCTCCCAAGTGTTGGGATTGAAGGTATGCACTACTCCGCCTGGTTTGAAAACCACTTTTCTATCAGGAGCTCATTTACAGGTATTTACATTCTTTGAATAAACAATCTGTCATTTTTTTTTTTAAGTTTAGTTTTTTTTCTTTTCTTGAAGTAGTGTCTTGGTGTAACCCAGGCTGACTTGGAACTCACTATGTCGTCTCAGGGTGGCCTTTGAACTCACAATTCTCCTACCTCAGCCTCCCAAGTGCTGGGATTAAAGGCATGTGCCACCATGCCCAGTCCACAATGTTTTTTTTTCCCCCGAGGTAGGGTCTCACTCTACCTCAGGCGGACCTGGAATTCACTATGTAGTCTCAGGGTAGCCTTGAACTCACAGCAATCCTCCTATCTCTGTCTCCTGAGCACTGGGATTAAAGGCATGCGCCACCACATCTGGCTCAATGTGTCATTTTAAATTGTGAAATGTAAACGTATCTGCGATCCAATGACATGAAATAGTTTAACATTGTTTTCACTTTAAGTATTATTAAAGGTAAATAATTTTAAATTTATGATTGCATACCACAGAAACATAGGAGGACCCGAGTCTAAACCTTTATGGGTCAATGGAATTTCACCTGCTCTTGCTACGTAATTTCAGAGATTACTGTTTGATTTCTTTAGTACCAGGGACCTCCACTTGTAAGTTATTTATTTTTATATGTGCGTGTACATGCCAGGGTCTCTTGCCTCTGCAGGCAAATGCCCATCTGGCTTTACATGGGTTGCTGGGGAACTGAACAGGACAAGCAGGCTTTGCCTGTCATCACCTTTAACCACTGAGCCATCTCTTCAGCACCCTGAAATTTTTGTCAGGTCCAACATGTACGGTGTTTAAAACCGGCACAAGAACATGGCTAACATTAAACATGTGAATCCCACTAACCTTACCTGGAGTAATACTTTACCGCTGTACACACTCATGGGATACATGGTGCCAAATGTCATCAGGGCAATGGCAATTGCAGAAGCAGTGTCCACAGCAAAGTAATTACTACAAGGAAAAATAACTCTGAAACTTAAATATCTCACGGAGCATCTTAAAATTAATTTATTGAACATTAACACCTAATACTTTTTTTTTTAAAAAAAAAACAAATGGCTACTACTGTAAAGGAACATCTATCTCAATAGAGAAATAAAAAATTCAGTTTTTGGGCTGGAGAAATGGCTTAGCAGTACTAAGCCAGATGCAGTGACACAAGCCTCCAATGTTGCGCATGAGCACAAGGGGGCGCACACATCTGGAGTTTGTTTGCAAAGGCCAAAGGCCCCACCCACTCTCTCTGCTTCTTTCTCTCAAAATAAATAAATAAATAAATAAATAAATAAATAAATAAAGAAAATAAAAAATAAAAGAAAGAAAGAAAAGAAAGTTTAAAAAACTCAGTTTTTAAAAGATTTTATTTATTTGACATGGGGGGGGGGAGGAGAATGGGTGCACCAGGGTCCTCAGCTACTGCAAATAACTCCAGATGCACATGCCACCTTGTGCATCTGGCTTACCTGGGTCCTGGTGAATTGAACCAGAGTCCTTTGGCTTTGTAGGCAAGCCCCTTAACCGCTAAGCCATCACTCCAGCCCCAAAACTCAGTTTTAAGAATTTTCTCTTTATAGCCGGGCGTGGTGGCGCACGCCTTTAATCCCAGCACTCGGGAGGCAGAGGTAGGAGGATCGCCGTGAGTTCGAGGCCACCCTGAGACTCCATAGTGAATTCCAGGTCAGCCTGGGCTAGAGTGAGACCCTACCTCGAAAAAAAAAAAACCAAAAAAAAAAAAAATAAATAAAAAAAAAAAAAGAATTTTCTCTTTAAAGAAAATCAATTTTTTTGAGGGAGAAGGAGGGAGAAAGAAATAGAATTGGCACACTAGGGCCTCCAGCTGCTGGAATTAAATTCCAGAAGGGTGTGCCACCTTGTGTGCATGCACCACCTTGTGTCTGGTTTATGTGGGTTCTACGAAGTCGAACCTGGGTCCTTAGGCTTCACAGGCAAGTGCCTTAACCACTAAACCATCTTTCCAGCCCCTAGAATTCTTTTTTGGTTTCTTGGTTTTTAGAAGTAGGGTCTTGCTACAGCCCAGGGAAACCTGAAATTCACTATGTAGTCTCAGGTTGACCTCAAACTCACAGTGATCCTTCTACTTCAACCTTCAAGTGCTGGGATTAAAGGCATGTAGCACCACACCCAGCTCTAAGAATTCTTTCCTGTCAAAGTTTAGTGGAAAAATAACTAGCAATTAACTAATATGAAGAGAAATAAAATAAAAACATTGTGGCAATGGAGAAATGGCTCATCAGTTAAAGGCGCTTGCTTGCAAAGCCTAATGGCCTGGGCTTGGTTCCCCAGTACCCACGTAAAGCCAGATGCACAGAGCAGCGCATGTGTCCCGCAAAGAGGAAGTAACTGCAACGCCTCCCGCAGCACTGGCTGCGACTTCTCTTACCGTCTTCTGTTTTACTCATCAGGTGAGCAGCAGGGAATTAAATACTTTGCTGTTCTGCATTACAGACTGGTGAGAAATATATGTTGAGCCAAATTCCCTCAATTTTTCAGGTGGAAACACTTGAGGACAAGCCTTGACAGGTTACATAGGTCAGAAGTAACAATGTCAGAAGCTTGACTACAATCCATTTTGCTGATACCATTAATAAATGCCAGGTCTCCTGGGGCTGGAAGATGACTCAGCCATTGAGTGTGCTTTCCTACACAAGGAAGAAGGCAGGAAATGGCCCGAGTTCACTCTCCAAAACCCACATAAGCATCAGGGCGTGATACCTGTAACCCCAATCCAGCAAGCCCTGGCATCAGTAAGAGACTGGCTCAAATAAGAATGGTGGAGTAGGGCGCTTGTTCTGCTCTAACCAGCACAGCAAGAGCCTCCTGCCGCACGAATACACACACACATACATGTGAACAACCCCCTACACGCACACACACACATTCATGTGAATACACTCCCCACACGAATACACACACACACACACACGTGAATACACCACCCCACATGAACACACATACATACATGTGACTACACACACATACACAAGCAAAAGCAAAAGGCCCCACTGGGCTAGTCAACATTCTGTTACAGACAGGAGAAGGGCTTGTCAAGCCACTCCCTTTATGAGCTAATGAGAACTAAAGGTTGCCTGGGAGAGGGACTTTTCCGTGAAAAGAGCCACTGGTAAGTGAAAAGAAGGAGTGTACAGCGAGACTGTGGGGATAAGGGAAGGTGATGGGGGCACATATGATAAAAATGTAAGGAAAAAAAAAAGCGCAAGGCCCAGGTATCAAAACACATTAGATAAACTGGGCATGGTAGGCACACCTTTAATCCCAGCACTCAGGAGGTAGAAGTAGGAGCGCTGTGAGTTCAAAGCCACCCTGAGACTACATAGTGAATTCCAGGTTAGCCTGGGCCAGAGTGAGACCCTACACCTCGAAAAAACCAAAAAATAAAAATAAAAAAGACCACACATTCGATGACAGTAAGGCGCACTTACTTGACTTCAATGAGCATGTACGTGATGCAGAGAGCCAGCGCCCCAGCAAGGTCAATCAAAACAAAGGGGTTCATGCGGGGAAGGAAGATGCTGCTAAGCCCAGGAAGAATCCCACACAGGCTGTAAGAGACCACACGAAAGCGTTCATGACAAGAGTGCATTTAACACTGCTCAAAGCACTGCAAAAGGCAACTTATGTTTTTTATAAAAAAGCAAAGAGGACTCGGTAACAAAGCTGTGTCACTGAAAAGATTTCTTCTGAATCATAAAAAGAATCATTAGACTTCTGGCCAAGATGGCGACCTCTTAGCTGCGCTGCAAATCCCAGGGAAAGAAAGATAGATGTAGATCCTAAGGAGAGAGCCACCCCAGCATACCTCAAAAAGGGCCCTGGCTGAAACTAAGAAAAATTGGCGAAACAAGCAAGGGTGCTGTTTTCCTGGTGAACCGGATACCAGCACAAGGGGGAAGGAGATCAGCACAGAGAAAAATCAACTCCTATCAAATCAGAGAGCCAGAGCCTCAGAGGCTCCCAACACCTCATCACTGAAGCAGACCAAAAATGAACCCAACATGGCTCAGGGAAATTTTGCGGAAGAGGGGACGGAAAGAATGTCAGAGCCACATGTTGGGTCATGATATGCAGAGACATTTATCTTACCCATAACTGTGGGCTAACTCCACAATGCATGACCCATATACCTCAACAAGGAGGGGCCAAGGGGAGGGGATAGGTCACAGATGAGCCTAATAATGGTACCAAACTCACTGTATTTACTGAATATAAAACTAATTAATAAAAATAAATAAATTAATTAATTTAAAAAAGAATCATTAAAAAGCTAAGTGAGTAAAAGAATGTGGCATGGACACTTCATGCAGTAGTGGCAGCAGTTAAGTCTAAGTCCTCACGAGGGACGCATTTCATGTTAATTCTTTATTAATGATGTATATCATAAACTCCATCGTGTCTTACCTTCGACTAAGATCTGCAACATGCTCTTGAAGCCAGCTCGTACTAGCAGCTTTAAGGAGAAAATATCCATCTATTATTCTTCTAATAAGCCATTACTAGAACCACTTGAGTTCTTTACTTTCAACATAAGTCTTATCCATGTGACTTGGTAAATGTAATTTTTCATATGTAATTTAATTCAAGGTTAGTCTTGCTTATCTTTATATTCTTTTACAGCTTGAGCTAATAAGATTTTGTTCTGGAATTCTCTGCAAAGACTTGAGAATCTTGGGGCTAGCTCTCCCTTCTAGTCTGAACATAACCTCTCATTAATTCACAAGTTAGTGAAACAAAGAAAAGACTTTCTGAGAGTAATTCGTTTTCTTTAATTAATATTAAATGAAAAACATACCTTCAGAGACATAAGCAAATGGTTTATTCCGAATAGAAAGCATCGTGAACAGGTTGAAAGAAAGAGCCACGAAAGTACCAACTAATAATCTTCCCCTACAAAGAACAAAACATGCACCTTTACTTCCTGGTAATTGATCAACATGTCATTTCAGTGTGCGCAGGGACCACAGACAGGAAGGCAACAGTGATCGCTTTCAATGGCTTGGAGGCCAGAATGGGAACTTGGTTTCTAGGCACATACTTGGTCTTGTCTGCTCTTGCTGTGTCTAACATGGGATGACAAAGGCTCTACCACCAACAGTGTGTTCTTACAGATAAGCATTACTTTAGATTTGTATAAATGTTAATGGAATTTGTTTAAAATACACGACACAAGTGAAACTTTGCTGAATTAATAGGTAACGAAGTGGGTGATAAATACAATTTACGTTTTCTTTTTCTTTTCTTTCCTTTCTCTCTTTCATTCTTTCTTTTTTTCCCCCTTTAGTTTCTCAAGATATAGTCTCACTCTAGCTCAGACCAACCTGGAATTCACTATATAGTCTCAGGGTGGTCTCAAACTCACAGCAATCCTCCCACCTCTGCCTCCCAAGTGCTGGGATTAAAGGTGTGCGCAACCACGCCTGGCCAATTTACTTTTTCTAACAGTAGCAAAAAAAGATGTGGGGAGTCAAATTTGAAATTACAGAAGACTAAAGGGAGCTGGGTTACTGTACTGACCTGGGTCCATAATTAGTGAAGGACATGAAGCCAAAATAGAAAAGGCTTTTCAGCCAGGTGTAGTGGTGCACGTCTTTAACCCCAGCACTCAGGAGGCAGAGGTAGGAGGATCACCATGAGTTCAAGTCCCCCTGAGAATGAATACTGAGTGATTTCCAGGTCAGCCTGGGGTAGAACTAGACCCTACCTCCAAAAACAAAAACAGCCAGGTGTGGTGGCGCATGCTTTTAATCCCAGCACTGGGGAGGCAGAGGTAGGCGGATCGCCATGAATTCAGGGCCACCCTGAGACTACATAGTGAATTCTAGGTCAGCCTGGGCTAGAGTGAGACCCTGCCTTGAAAAGCCAATAATAAAAAAACAAAAAGGCCTTCCAGTACATTTTTAAAATGTTGACGAATGCTAGGGAAATGGCAATGTGGCTAGATCATTTGCAATCCAAGCGTGAGGAACTGAACGCAGATCCCTAGCACCCACATACAGGCTAGTGAGCACCCTTGGGGCAAGCTGTCTAGCCAGACTAGCTGAACTGGCAAGGTCTGGTTCAAATGGGAGACCCAATTCAATAATAAGAGTGATAGAAATCAAGAAGATACTTGATGTCAACTTCTGGCCTCTATATGCATAGGCACACATGTGCACCCCTCACATGAACATGCATACCCATTTACACCACACACAAGAAAAAAATATTAAAAAAACATAAAGCAATAAATTAAAAAAAAATGGAGCTAGGCATGGTGGCACATCTTTAATTCCAGTACTTGAGAGGCAGAGGCAGAAGGATCACTGTGAGTTTGAGACCAGCCTGGGCTAGGACAAGATTGTACCTCGAAAAGAACAACAAAAAAAGAAAGAATGCCGGGCGTGGTGGCGCACGCCTTTAATCCCAGCACTAGTGAGGCAGAGGTAGGAGAATTGCCGTGAGTTCGAGGCCACCCTGAGACCCCATAGTGAATTCCAGGTCAGCCTGGGCTAGAGTGAGACCCTACCTCGCAAAACCAAAAAAAAAAAGAGGGCTGGAGAAATGGCTTAGCAGTTAAGCGCTTGCCTATGAAACCTAAGGACCCTGGTTCAAGGCTCAATTCCCCAGGACCCACGTAAGCCAGATGCACAAGGGGGCGCACACGTCTGGAGTTCGTTTGCAGTGGCTGGAAGCCCTGGCGCGCCCATTCTCTCTGTCTTCCCCTCTCTCTCCCTCTCTTTCACTCTCACTCTCAAATAAATAAATAAAGATAAAACAAAAAAAAATTTAAAAAAAAAAAGAATGGGCCAGGCGTGGTGACACTCACTTTTAATCCCAGCACTCGGGAGGCAGAGGTAGGAGGATCACCGTGAGTTCGAGGCCACCCTGGGTTAGAGTGAGACCCTACCTCAAAAAAAAAAAAAGAAAGAAAGAAGGAAAGAAAGGGACCAGAGAGATGGCTTAGTGGTTGAGGTTCCTGCCTGCAAAGCCTAAGGATCCATGTTCTACTCTCCAGATCATAAGCCAGATGCACACAGTGAGGCAAAGTTGTACATATGCACAAGATGGTACACATACCTGAAGTTTCATTGCAGTGGCTGTAGGCCCTGGTGCACCAATTCCCTTTCTCATTAATTAAAAAAAAAAAAAAAAAAAAGAGGTGGGCATGGTGGCATATGCCTTTAATCCCAGCACTTGGGAGGCAGAGGTAGGAGGATCACCATGAGTTTGAGGTCACCCTGAGATTACATAGTAAATTCCAGGTTAGCCTGAGCTAGAGTGAAACCCTACCTTGAAAAAAACCAAAAAGAAAAAAGAAAAGAAAGCTGGGCGTGGTGGCGCATGCCTTTAATCCCAGTACTCAGGAGGCAGAGGTAGGAGAGTTCAAGGATACCCTAAGAATACACTGTGAATTCCAGGTCAACCTGGTCTAGAGTGAGACCCTACCTTAAAAAAACCAAAAAATAAAACATAAAATAAAAAAAGACAAATTTTTAAAAAGTCTAGGGTTTGCGCATTGTTAATTTTTGTTTTGTTTTCTGAGGTAGAGTCACACTCTAGCTCAGGCTGACCTGGAATTCACAGCGATCCTCCTACCTCTGCTTCCCAAGTGCTGGGATTAAAGGCGTATGCCACCATGCCACCATGCCTGGTGAGATTTGGAGGCTTTATTTTTAAAATGCTAGTGAAAATGTACACTGCCACACTCTGAACTCTGATATTGGGCAAGTGTGTTTTTTAGCAATGTATAAATTAATATTTGGAGTCAAAATTAATAGCAAGTTATATCAAAAATAACACTATGGGCTGGAGAGTGGGGAGACGGCACAGTGGAGAAAGTGCTTGTCTGTCACACAGGCCTGAGTGGCTGAGTTTGGATCCACAGAACTGGAGGCTACAGAACTAGTATTTCTACTCCTATGTGTTCTCAGCAAGAAGGGAAACAGACACAGGAGAATCTCCAGCCTGGTGAGTTAGCAGTGAACAACAAGAGGACAGACACTCGAAGTTGTCCTCTGACCTCCACACTCACACACATTAACACACACTCTAAAAAAATCTGGTGTTAGCCAGGTGTGGTGGTGCAGGCCTTTAATCCCAGCACTTGGGAGGCAGAGTAGGATGACTGACATGAGTTCAAGGTTGGCCTGGGACTTCAGAATGAATCTCAGGTCAGCCTTGGTTAGTGTGTGACCCTACCCAAAAAACAAACAAAAAAAGCTGAAACCAAACGAAAACAAACAACAATAAAAACAAAATCTTGAGTTGGGAATGAATTCCAGGTTAGCCTGAGCTAGAATGAGACCCAACCTCGAAAAACCAAAATAAAAAATAAAATAAAAAGTAAAATCTTGAGGTGAAGGTAAATGGTAGTGGAAATGTACTTCCTTGGTGTGCTTTAAGGCCCTGGATTCAATCCCCAGCACTACAAAATCAGTCAATCAATAATTTTAAATCTTACGTGTGAATCTCAGGCTGCTCCACAAAGCGTTCTGCACTAAAAGAAAGAAAAACACAGTAAATAAGTCCTATAAATCAGATAAGCTGGAAGTAGTGACACACACCTTTATCCTAGCATTCATGAGGCTAAGGTAGGATTGAGGTCAGTTTGAGGCCAGCGTGGGTTACAGAGTAAGGTCCAGGTCATTTTGGACTTGAGGGAGACCCTGCCTCAAAACAAAACAATAAATTATTAACTGAAAACTTGTACTAAAGATAAAATTAATCTCCAGAATTCATAGAATCTTTAGCATTTATAGCAGTGATGGGGCCAGAAGACACTCAAGCTATCCCCAATAATGTAATGTCAATCTTTTTCTACTAATTCTGTCTTAGTGGGTTTGTAATGAGCATTCGGGCATGTGTTCTCTCCATCAGATATACCTATGAATGAATTTGGTAACATCAACGAAACAGAAGTGAAATGGAAGGTGGGGAAGCTCTGAAACATGAAGAAACTGTACTACTGGAGCTCCCAAGCCAGGCAAGGCCACATGCTGTAACCCCAGTACTGGGAAGTGGAAGAGGAAGGATCAAGATTTCAAGGTCCTCCTCAGCTACACAGCAAGTATGAGACCCAAGTGATGATATCTTGCCACAAGACAACAACAAAAAATACCAAAGCAGGGGGCTGGAGAGATGGCTTAGTGGTTAAGGAGTTTGTCTACAAAGCCAAAGGATCCCAGTTCGACTCTCCAGGACCCATGTAAGCCAGATACACAAGAGGGCGCATGCATCTGGAGCTCGTTTGCAGTGGCTGGAAGCCTTGGCACGCCCATATTCATATTCTCTCTCTCTCCCCTTCTTTCTCTTTCTCAAATAAACAAAATATTTTAAAAAATACCAAGGCAAATAAGGAAAAAGGAGAAGAGAAGCACTGAAGAGATGACTCAGTGGTTAAGGTGCTTGCCTGTAAAGCCTAATGACCTGGGTTCAATTTCCCAGTACCCATGTAAGTCAGATACACAAAGTGGCACATGCACCTGGAGTTCCTTTGCAGTGGCTAGAGGCCCTGGTGTGCCCATTCTCTCTCTCTCTGCTCTTCTTCAAAACAGATATGCCTTGTGACCTTGGGATGACTCAGAAGCATCATGGTGCTGGGAAGAAGTGACAGGAGTGCTCAGCACTGCAATTTCTCTATCACACCTTCCAAGGCTCAGGGTCTATTGTGGAAGAGGTGGTGGAAAGAATGTAAGAGCCAAAGAAGGGTAGACTCCTTACAACACGCTCCCCCCAGACACAAAATGGTGTGGATATCCATGACCTCACAGTGCCTGACACTACCTACACAAGACCATCATAATAGCAGGAAAAGATCATCACATCAAAATAAAAGAGACTGATTGAGAGGGGGAAGGGATATGATGGAGAATGGAGTTTCAAAGGGTAAAGTGGGGGGGAGGGCATTACCATGAGATATTGTTTACAATCATGGAAGTTGTCAATAAAAAAAATTTGGGGGGGGGGGACAGATATGCCTCATGGGATACTTTCCTATTTCCAAATGTCATAGGTGAGAATTAGAAGAACATGGACAAACATACCTTTCTTTTAATATAAAGAGGGCTCCCAACTGTGCCAAGACAGTGGAAGCAAATACAGCCAGGACTTCTAATCTTTCAAATCTGAAATCAGAAATTAGGATATCATAATTCTTTCCACACAAACCATTCTCTCTAGAATATACTTGTTTAACATACAAACTATTAGACTACAGAGCTTCGAGAAGGATAATACAGTAGATGTGAAGGCAAGCTGGCTGTGACCCTTGTCACCCCAATGACTACCAGGGTTGAAAGGGTTGGTCTAGTTGGCCAGCTGAATGTCCCCTTTCCCTCCATAAGCTGCACTTAGTGAAAGAGCCTTCTCTAAGGACTCATTGCCAGTGAAGGACATAGGACTAAATGCCCTCCCCTGCCAGAACCTCCAAACAAGTGAACACTGAAAACTCAATACTCAAGAATACTATCTATTTTATTTATTTTAAATTATTTTTATCTTTATTTATTAGAGAGGGGGGAAAAAGGGGAGAGAGTGAGGGAGGGAGAGGCAGAATAGGCATGTCAGGGCCTCTAGTCACTGCAAATGAACTCCAGATGCATGAACCATCATGTGCAGACCTGGAGAATCGAACCTGGGTCCTTAGGCTTTGAAGGCATGCACCTTAACCACTAAGCCATCTCTCCAGCCCAAGAATAGTATCTATTTTATACAGTAGTCTTACCACCTACTTATAGCTCTTAGGTTTTTATTTTTTTGATTTTTCAAGGTAGGGTATCATTCTAGCCCAGGCTGACCTGGAATTCACTATGTAGTCTCAGGCTGGCCTCAGACTCACAGTGATCATCCTATCTCTGCTTCCCAAGTGCTGGAACTAAAGGAATGCACCACCATGCTCAGCTCCAGCTCTTACTTTTGTAGAAATGTAGAAATAACCATTATCATATAAAAACACCTCACACTTAATCTCACTGGATACTGGTCAGTGTTTAATAAATGTCATCTCAATATTTTTGGTCTTTCGAGGCAGGGTCTCTGCTTTAGACCAGGCTAATTTGGAATTCATTATGTAGTCTCAGACTGGCCTGGAACTCGCAGCAGTCCTCCTACCTTAGCCTCTTGAGTGCTGGGAATAAAGGCCACCATGCCTGACAATGATGGTTCATTTTGATTGTCAACTTGAATGGATTAAAGAATGACTTAGGGTCTGGGGAGATGAGATGGTTCAGTGGTTAAAGGCACATATGTACAAGGCAAGCAAGCAAGCAACCAAATAAATAAAATAATTCAGGGCCTGAGAATAAAAAGACAATAACCCTCAGTGGCCTAGTTCCGATTTGTTATTGTTCTCACATACATCGATCAAAATCCCCATTTTCTTCCCAAACAAATTTCTTTCTTTCTTTCTTTCTTTCTTTCTTTCTTTTTTTTTTTTTTTTTGAGGTAGGGTCTCACTCAAGCTCAGGCTGACCTGGAATTCACTATGGAGTCTCAGGGTGGCCTCGAACTCACTGGCGATCCTCCTACCTCTGCCTCCCAAGTGCTGGGATTAAAGGCGTGCACCACCACGCCCGGCTTCTTCCCAAACAAATTTAAGTTTTAGATTTCCATCACTTGAAAACAGAAGATTTGACTCAAAATAACAAGATTTGCTTATGTAGATATCTATACCTCATAATTCATTGTCATTGGGCCAAAAAGGCAAGAAGCTATCCATCTCCTGTCCTCCCCACTAAAAATGTTACAGCCCAGGCTGGGCAGAACTATGAATCCTTCTGCCTCAGCTCCCTGAGGAGCTGCTCACCAGGCCTCTCCTCTCTTCTCTCCCTCTTCCCCCTTCTCTTCTATCCTCTCCTACCCCTCCTCTTCCCCTATCTCTCTCTCTCCCCTTCTCTTTTGTCTTTCCTTTACTCATTTGTAAATAGGGAAAGAGAAAGAGACAGAATGGGCATGCCAGGACCTCTTGCCACTGCAAACCAACTCCAGACAATGCATGTGGCACTTTGTACATCTGGTTTACATGGGTATTGGAAAATTAAACCTTGGCTGTCAGGCTTTGCAAGCAAGTGCTTTTAACTGCTGAGCCATCTCTCCAGCCCTCTCCTCCCCTCCCTCCCTCCTTTCCTTACTTGCTTCCCTCTTTAGCCAGGTTCAGTGGCACATGTCTATAATCATAGCACTCAAGAGGTTGAAGCAGAAGGATTAAAATTTAAACCAAAGAAAGATGTGCATGGTAGCACACACCTTTAATCCCAGTACTTGGGAGGCAGAAGTAAGACTACTGACATGAGTTCAAGGCTACCCTGAGACTACATAGTGGATTCCAGGTCAGCCTGGGCTAGAAGTGAGACCCTACATTGAAAACAACAACAACAACAAATTTAATTAAAGTCCAACCTGGGCTATCAGTGACTCTGCCCTAAAACCCCAAAAGAGCCAGGTGTGGTGGCACATTCCGTTAATCCCTAGCGCTTGGGAGGCAGAGGTAGGAGGATCACCGTGAGTTCGAGGCCACCCTGAGACTACAGAGTGAATTCCAGGTCAGCCTGGGCTAGAGTGAGACCCTACCATGAACCCTCCCCGCCCCAAAAAGAGTATTTTTCAGCTTTTAGTAATTTCTAAAATAATAGGAGCAGGATTTTCAGATTCTTTATTAGTCACATATTACTAAACCAAAGTCTTAAAGATTAAAATCTATTTCCATTCATACCTAAAATTGAAATATACCATATTTACTATAATACCTAGAAAATATTTTCATTAAATATTTCTACTTTAAGTATAAAATTCTCAAAATATCAAAGAACTTACTGATCACTTTAGTGTTTTTTTTTTAGTTTTTGTTTCATAAAATATAGAATTGAATGTGGGGCAGATGGCTCAGCGAAGTTAGTTGCTTACAAAGCCTACCTACCAGGATTTAATTCCCCAGCACCCACATAAAGCCAGATGCACAAAATGATGCATGTGGTGTTTGTTTGCAGCTGCAAGAAACCCTGGTGTGTCCACATGCATACATGCATGGATTTGCTTGCACACACAAGCAAATATAAAAATAAATATTGAAATAAAAAGAAATATTGAAATAAATAAAAATTAAAAATACTGCCTTGAACATTTTAGTAGGGTTGGCATTTTCACTGTGCATGTATTCTCTAGAATTCTCTGAGGAGGTATCGTCTGTACACTCCACCACCCCATCACTACCACTAAGCGGCCACATGCACTTCCTGGAATACTGCTGCCAGTGCTTATTGCACTATTATTGTAGTAGTAATAACTTAGCAAACAATTTTACAATTTTAACTTACCCAAATGAATAGACAGGGCTAGGTTTCTTCATCATTACCCAGTAGCTTATTAAACATGTTATTAAACTAAGTAAAAAGAAAATAAACTTTGTGTTAAAAAGCAGAGCTAGATGTCAACATGAGAGACAAGTTTTCAAAATTCCTAAGTTGCTGAAAGTTATAGCATTTGTACATAGTAAGTAAATAATAAATTACTACAATAATTATAATGTAGCCACAGTGATCACCCTAACTCATGGCATACCTGAATGATGACAGTTTTTATATGAATCCTCAAATGGAAATAGGAAAGGCCCGTTTGAAAGCAGGGAGACAACAGGAGTCTCCATACCTAATTCCTCACTTCTCAGTTATTAGTAATCCCTTTTTTTCAGACCTATGTTTCCAGTGGAAACTCATGTGCTCTTATGCCACAATCAACTCCTTCATGGATAGGCACTTGAGCACTACACCTGAGCTGTGCCAAAAATCTCTGGAAAATTTTTAAATTGAAACCAAGGTATTACAGTCTTGTTTGAGCTGCTTTTAAAAAAAATTACTTATTTTCAGGCTGGAGGAATGGCTTAGTGGTTAAGGTGTTTGCGAGAAAAGCCAAAGGACTGAGGTTCGATTCCCCAGGACCCATGTTAGCCAGATATACAAGGGGGCGCACATGTCTAGAGTTCATTTGCAGTGGCTGGAGGCCCTGGCATGACCATTCTCTCTCTCTCCCCCTCTTTCTCTGTCAAATAAATAAATAAAATGAAAATTTTTTTTAAATATAGAGAAAAATCTCTAAAAAATTTTACTTATTTTTGAGCAAACATGTAGATGCATGTGCTTCCCCCCACCCCTCCACAGATGGTGGTGTCTCCTGGAATGACTCAAAAGACACCAAAAGGCTGGAGAGATGGCTTAGGGGTTAAGGCACTTGCCTGTGAAGCCTAAGGACCCAGGTTTGATTCCCCAGTATCCATGTATAGTCAGATGCACAAAGTTGCACATGTGTCTGGAGTTCATTTGCAATGGCTAAAGGCCCTAGTGTGCCCATTTTCATTCACTGTATCTGCCTCTTTCTCCTTTCTCAAAAAGAAAAAAAAAAAAATCACCACAAAGAAGTGATAGTGGAGTGTTCAGCACTGAGACATCTCTATTACACCCTCCGAAGGCTCAGGGTCCTTTGCAGAAGAGGTGGTGGAAAGAATGTAAGAGCCAAAGGAAGGGAGGGGTGCTTACAATGCAATCTTCCAGACAAAATGGCCTTGACATTCATGACCTCACAGTGGCTGACACTACCTACAAAAGACCTTCATAGAACAGGCATGGTAGCACACGACTTTAATCCCAGCACTTGGGAGGCAGAGGTAGGTGGATCACTGTGAGTTGGAGGCCACCCTGAGACTACATAGTGAATTCCAGGTCAGCCTGGGCTGGAGTGAGACGCTACCTCAAAACAAAACAATAACAACAACAACAACAACAAAAAAGACCTCCAAAACAGGAGGGAAAAAAATGAAAGTATCAAAATAAAAGAGACTAATTAGAAAAAAGGGATTCAATTGAGGGCGAATTTAGGAGGGGGAGATAGGGGTGGCAAGGGGATTATCATGGTTTATTGTCCATTCTTATGGAAGCTGTCTATATGAAGTTGCCTTGTGCATCTGGCTTTACAAGAAAGTGCCTTTACCTGCTGTGCCATCTCCACAGCCTATATTTTTCTTTTCTTTTCTTTTCTTTTTTTTTATTTTTCAAGGTAGGGTTTTGCTCTAGCCCAGACTGACCTGGAAGTCACTATGTAATCTCAGGGTGTCTTTGAACTCATGGCAATCCTCCTACCTTTGCCTACCAATAGCTGGGATTAAAGGCGTGTCCCACCATGACCGGCTTATTTCTCCTTTTTGAGACAGGGTCTCACTCTACTCCAGGCTGACCTGGAACTCACTTTGTAGTCCAGGCTGGCCTCAAAATCATGGCTATCCTCCTACCTCAGCCTCCCTTTCTGAGTGCTGGGGTTACAGGTGTTAGCCACCATGCTCAACTTTAATGATTTAATTATCAATGTTTAATAACTTCAGTTTTGTACCATTTTTACTTATTTTTAAAAATATTTTTATTTATTTATTTGAGAGAGAGACAGAAATAGGCAGGTAGAGAGAATGGGCATGCCAGGGCCTCCAGCCACTGCAAATGAACTCCAGATGCATGCGTCCCCTTGTGCATCTGCCTTACGTGGTCCTGGGGAGTTGAACCTGGGTCCTTTGGCTTTGTAGGCAAGCACCTTAATCACGAAGCCATCTCTCCAGCCCCTTGTACCATCCTTAAAATATTATGGTTTTCACATACAGAATCTCATAAACAAATAGGTCCACTTTTTTTGTTTTGTTTTTCGAGGTAGGGTCTCACTGTAGCTCAGGCTGACCTGGAACCGGAATTCACTATGTAGTCTTCGGGTGGCCTTGAACTCATCACGATCCTCGAACCTCTCCATCCTGAGTGCTGGGATTAAAGGTATGCACCACCACACCCATCTTCAGTTCTGTTTAGTGAGTCTGCATGACAGGGTTTTGCTATATGACTAGACTGGCCTGGCCTGTAACTCACTGTGTAGCCTAGGCTGGCCTCAAACTTGCAAATACTTCCTGAATGTTGGGATTGCACGTAGGTGCCACCATCCCTGCCTCATTTTTTCACAGCCAGCACTCTCCTCTTATGTACAGGGTATACATTCCCACTTGCACTGTCTTTACATGGGTACTGGGAATCAAACTCTGGTCTTTAGGTTCTGCAGGTTTTCTTCAGCCCTTCTGTAGTTATGTATGTATGCATATATACATATATAATTTCTTTTTCTTCTTTTTTCCAAGGTAGGGTCTCACTCAAGCCCAGGCTAACCTGTAACTCAACTCTAGTGCCAGGCTGGGCTTCAATTCTCAGGGATCCTACCTCTGCATCCTAAGTGCTGGGATTAAAGGCGTGTGCCACCACACCTGACTTTGTCTTTTGCATATTTCTATGTGAATAAATTTAGCTAGTCAGAGCCGGGCGTAGTGGCACACGCCTTTAATCCCAGCACCCGGGAGGCAGAGGTAGGAGGATCACCATGAGTTCAAGGCCACCCTGAGACTACATAGTGAATTCCAGGTCAGCCTGGGCCAGAGTGAAACCCTACCTCGAAAAACCAAAAAAAAAAAAAAAAAAAAAAAAAATTTAGCTAATCATTTTACTTTAAACAAAGAAAACTTAGTAAATTCAGTGCAATAAATTATGTTTTGCTTCTTATTTTTAAATATATAATTATTTTATTTTATTTATCTGAGAGAGAAAGAGGCAGATAGAACTGGCCGCACCAGGGCTGGGCGTGGTGGCGCACACCTTTCATCCCAGCACTTGGGAGGCAGAGGTAGGAGGATCACCGTGAGTTCGAGGCCACCCTGAGACTCCATAGTGAAGTCCAGGTCAGCCTGGGCTAGAGTGAGACCCTACCTCGAAAAACCAAAAAAAAAAAAAAAAAAAAAAATAATAATAATTGGGGCACCAGGGCCTCCAGCCACTACAAACTGAACTACAGACGCATGCGCCACCTGTGCATCTGGCTCACCTGGGTCCTTTGGCTTTGCAGGCAAGCACATTAACCAATGAGCCATCCCTCCATCCCAATTTTTTTTCTTATTTTTTAAAAAATATTTTATTTATTTGAGAGAGACACAAAGAGAGAGGCAGATAGAGAATGAGCATGGCAGGGCCTCCTGCCACTGCAAGCAAACTCCAGACACATGTGCCATCTGGCTTTATGTGGGTACTGGGGAACCAAACCTGGGACCTTTGGCTTTGCAGGCAAGCTTCTTAACCACTAAGCCATCTCTCCAGCCATAAGTGCAATAATGTACAAGGTGGTGCATGCATCTGGAGTTCGTTTGAAGCAGCTGGAGGCCCTGCAGCACCCATTCTCTCTCCAACTGCCTCTCTCTCAAACAAATAAATGAAGAAAATAAAAATTAAAATAAAATAGGGCTGGAAAGATGGCTTAGTGGTTAAGGCACTTGCCTACTTGCCTGCAAAACCAAAGGACCGGAGTTCGATTCCTCAGTACCCATGTAATACAGATGCATAAGTGCAATAAATTCTTATTGGTTCTAAAACATTAAAAACATCACTTACCTAAAAAGATCAAAAATGGTCAGGTAAGTATAAGCTGTTAGAGCTGCAAGATAACAGAAAAGACCCATCAGATGTCTTAGTCCTTTCTTTCACTATTTATTTATTTGAGACAGAGAGGCAGATAGAGACAACGGGCACAACGGGGCCTCCAGCCACTGCAAAAGAACTCCAGACGCCATCTCATGTGCCATCTCATGCATCTGGCTTACATGGGGGACTGGGATATTGAACCTGGGTCCTTAGTTTTCGCAGGCAAGTGCCTTAACTGCTAAGCTGTCTCTATAGCCCATGTCTTAATTCATTCTTAAGGAAATACAGCAAAACAGCAAAATTGTAGGTAACAGGGATTATCATCCATCATCAAAATAGTGTGGAGTAACTGACTTACCTCACAGGCAGGTAATTATCTATTATGCTTGGTTAGCATTTAGTCAACATGGTTGATACTAATGTTTACCTTAGAACTTGACTTTTTTTGCATTAGGAAAAATGAAGCCACAAATGCCCATAAGCCCTAAGACCACTTTCCTTCCTGATTTTGATCTCAGTATGATGCCAGCCTGAGACTACATAGCGAATTCTAGGTTGAACTGTGCTAGGGTGAGATCCTACCTTGAAAAACCAAAGCACAGGCTATGGGGGTGCTCCTATGCAATCCCCACCCAGCATTCGGCAGGTAAAAGCAGGACAATTAGAACTTCAAGGTCACCCTTGGCTACATAAGAGTTCAAAGTCAGTCTAGGATGCCCTGTATCAGAACAAACAAAAACTAAAACTAAATGTCCAAACAAATAACCAAACACTGTAGTTTACAGTTTTTTTTTTTTGTTTGTTTGTTGTTGTTGTTTGTTTGGTGCTTGAGGCAGGGTCTCTAGTCCAGGCTGACTTGAAACTCTTTGTAGACCCAGGCTGGCCTCGAACTCACAGGGATCTTCATACTCCAGCCTCCTGAGTGTTGGGAGTACAGGTGTATGCCACCACTCCTGTCTCAAATATATTCTTTTGACAAACAAGCAATAAAACAGAGTAAGGGGGAAAACAGTCTTTTGTTTGAATCATTCAAATTTATATAATTTTAGGTGAATAGGTCCTCTATGAAGGAAAACACCTTTAAAAGCAAAAGCAACTTCATGCAGATGGGCGTGTGACGTACCTATGCTATTAGTGGAGCTGCACCACATCAGCAGGAAACCAGTGCAGACCAAGTTTACTGCGCCAAAGAGAAGGATCTTCCAGGACTGCGGAGGGAAAATCACTTTTACTTGTACAGCACTAATGGATCTCACTGGGCCAAGTTGCTGTTAATGTACACTGATAGAAGAGTAAGCATGGCTTCCTCCCAAGACATGTCACACTTTCTACATCTAGCAAAATCACCACCAACCAAGTTATTACTATAACATACAAATATAAAAGAATGACTCTAGAAGGGACTTTTTTGTTTTGTTTTTCAAGGTAGGGTCTCACTCTAGTACAGGCTGACCTGATATTCACTGTGGTCGCTGACTGGCTTTGAACTCAAAGCGATCCTCCTACCTCTGCCTCCCGAGAGCTGGGATTAAAGGTATCACCACACTTGGCAGAAGGGGCATTTTTTCTTTAAAGAAAATAGATTGTTTTTCAATACTTTTTAATATTTTACTTATTTATTGGCAAGGAGAGAGAGAGCATAGGCACACCAGGGCCTCTAGCCACTGCAAAAGAACTCCAGATATATATGCCACTCTGTGCATCTGGCTTCATGTGGGCACCAGGGAATTGAACCTGGGTTGTTCAGTTTTGCAGGCAAGTGCCTTAACAAGTGACCAATCTCTCCAGTCTCTTTCTCTCTAATACACACATACACACAAACATATTTGGTTTTCGAGGTAGGGTCTCACTATAGCTCAGGCTGACCTGGAATTCACTATGTAGTTTCAGGGTGGCCTCGAACTCATGGCAATCCTCCTACCTCTGCCTCCCGAGCGCTTGGGATTAAAGGCGTGCGCCACCATGTCCAGCTCCCCTCAATATATTTTTTATTTTTTGAGGTAGTGTCTCACTCTAGTCCAGGTTGACCTGGAATTCACTATGTAGTCTCAGGGTGGCCTTGAACTCATGGCGATCCTCCTACCTCTGCCTCCCAAGTGCTGGGATTAAAGGCATGTGCCACCACACCCGACTGCCCCTCAACATACATACATACATACATACATATATATATAGTTTTTATTTATTGAGAGTGACAGAGAGAAGAGGCAGATTGATAGAGAATGGGCACGCCAGGGCCTTCAGCCACTGCAAACCAACTTCAGACACATGCGTCACCTTGTGCATCTGGCTTACATGGGTCCTGGGGACTTGAGCCTTGAACAGGGGTCCTTAGGCTTCACAGGCAAGCACTTAACCACTAAGCCATCTCTCCAGCCCCCTCAATATATTTTTATATATTTTTACCTATTTATTTGTAAGCAGAGAAATAGAGAAAGGAGAGACAATGAAGGGGCATGTCTGGACCTCTTGTTGCTGCAAACTAACTCCACACATGTGCCACTTTGTGCATGACTTTACATGGGTACTGGGGGAATCAAACCTGGGCCAATGGAGGCTGTCAGGCGTTGCAAACAAGCACCTTTAATAGCTGAACCATCTCCCCAGCCCCAAAAGAAAATAAATTTGAATACCTATTCCCAAAAAATAGTTTGAAAATATCTTTCACTTTGTCTCCATAAACGTGCTTATAGAGGCTATGGGAACCCAAAGGGAAGCAACCGGCAAGTCTGTAAGAGCCAAGTGAGGCTCCTCGTACTCACTGGGGAGGTAACATACTTACATGCTCATAAGCCCCTTCCTCAAGGAAGTTACTAACAGATCTGGACTGCTCAATTTACTTGCTTTTCTGAATTCTAACTCAAAAACTGTAACCTTTCCACCTTTCCTTTCCCCCGTTTTAAATTTTTTTTGGAGGGGGCAGGGTGTGGTGGCACACGCCTCTGAGAGAGAATTGGTGTGCCAGGTCCTCAGCCACTGAAATCAAATTCCAGATGCTTGCACCACCTTGTACATCTGGCTTATGTGTGATCTGGAGAGTGGAACACAAACATCTTAACTGCTATTTCTCCAACCCCCCTTTCCCCATTTTTATCCTTTTTGGATATTGGTCCAGAGCCTAAGCATACTTGCCTTAGACCTCTGGTTCTCTCTGAGGGCCTTCCCTCAGTTTTTCTTCACAGATCTACACTGTAAGCCTGTCGACTTTGTTTTAGTTCTACCTTTTTTCTCTCTCTTCTTCAGATACAGGCTAAAATTCTGTGCATGTCTGCCCTGGCCCTCTTGGGTTTTCTAGAGACTGTCCTTGTTGCTTCCCACCCCTCCCAAGCAGCTGCTACCTCATCACTGCTGAACTCAAAGGTATGACTCTTCCTGTCATCCATCCCCTTCTCCTAGCAGCTTTGGAGATTTATATCCTGCAGGGCCTGTGGTTTTTCTCCTTCAGAAAAGACCCTTTGGGGACAGGCGTGGTGGCACAGGCCTTTAATCCCAGCACAGCTCAAAGGGTTGTAGTCTATCATGGTAGGAAAGGCAGGGCGGCAGGTGCTGGTCATACCCAATCCAAAGCAAGCGAGCACAGCAGAGAAGTGCTTCTACTCAACCAGCTTTCAACGGTTCCCCCCCCGTTTGTTTTTATTTGAGAAAGAAAGAGGCAGAGGTGGGGGGAGGGAGAGAGTGGGTGCACCAGGGCCTCCAGGCACTGCAAATGAACTCCAGACACATGCGCCACCTTGTGCATCTGGCTAACGTGGGTCCTAGGGAATCAAACCTTCACATGCTGCAAGCAAGCACCGTATCTCCAGCCCTAGCTCTCAACTTTTTACCCAGTCCAGGACCCCAGCATGTGTAATGGTGCCACCACAGTTGAGGTAGGTCTTCCCATCTTAATTAACCTAATCAAGATAACCCTAACTGAATGCAGAGGCTAACCTAATCTACATAATCCCCCACTAGTGGTTCTACGTCCTGTCAAGTTGACAATATGAACCGTGACAAGTCCAGCCCTTGTCCACATGATACCCAGACATACATTTAAGTCATAACTTTTCAACATTTGTCCTCATAGGTTTCACATAATGCAAAATACATTTAGTCTAACTTCAAATGTCTTTAATAGTTCCAACAGTGTTCAAGTCTAAAGTCTCAGCTGAGACTCAAGGCAGTTTCAACTGTGACCCTTGTAAATTCAAATGGCACAGAACACACATTTCCACTCTACAGGAGGAGCAAGGACAAAGACAGCAAGGCTGAACCAAGGCAAGAACCAAACCCCGCAGGGTAAACGCCACATCCTGCAGCTGCCTGTCCCGCAGCAGAGACTTGTGATGAAATCACGAAGGCTCCAAAGGCTCGGGCAGCTCCGCACCTCCAGCTGGGTTCCCGGTAGCCTCTCTCATGGGCCAGATCCACCTTTAATCTGCAGCTTTTCTCGGCAGATGTCCCAAGGTTCTTGCATCTCCAATGTCCTGGGGTCTCCAATGCAACTTACAAGTCACCATCACACACAGACAGGCTTGTGGTGGCCTCTGCGCAGAGCCAGGCCTCTGACCTTGCTGCATTCTGCTTAGCCTCAGCAGCTCTATGAAGCCATGGTACAATATTCCATAACCTTTGATATCATTTATCTTTTATTCTTCTAGTACCAAGTACTACATGGGCAATGATGCCAAGTTTTGCAATCAGATGGGAAAGCAGCCTGATGCTCATGGAACAAAGCTTTAGCAACCTCTGTCTGTTGACCTGGGCACAGATCTTCCTCAGGCCTTATCCACTCTACCTATCATGAGCCCTCAGTGGGGTGGGTCTTGCTCTCAAGGCATCTTTCCTATAGTGTCAATGCACAGCACCAGATTTTCCTTTAATGGTGGTGATTTCTTTAACAATAGTAGCCAACATGGCTGCAGTCTCTTTTTGTGTTTTTGGTTTTTTGAAGGTAAGGTCTCACTCTAGCCCAGACTAACCTTGAACTCACAGCTATCCTCCTACCTTTGCCTCCTGAGTGCTGGGATTAAAAATGTGTGCCACCATGTCTGGCTAACCCATTGCTTTTTTTGTTTGTTTGTTTTTTTCGAGGTAGGGTCCTACTCTAGCCCAGGCTGACCTGGAATTCACTATGTACTCTCAGAGTGGCCTTGAATTCACAGCAATCCTCCTACCTCTGCCTCCCAAGTGCTGGGATTATTTTATTTATCTGAGAGAGAGCAAGAGGCGGGGATGGGAGGAGAGAATGGGCACATTAGGGCCTCTAGCTACTGCAATGAACTCCAGACGCATATATCACCTTGTACATCTGGCTTTATGTGGATACAGGGGAATCCAACCAGCCTGAGACTAGTGAATTCCAGGTCAGCCTGCATTAGAGACCCTACTAAAAAAGAGAAAAGAAAAAAAAAGTGACTATAATGATACATGTGAGAACTACCGGTGCTGTTCAAAGTGGAAGGTGTTATAAGAGTTAGATTCTGCCAGGCACCAACTTTTAATCCCAGATCTCTGGAGGATGAGTTGGGAGGATCGCTGTCAGTGTGAGGCCAGCCTGAGATTACATAGTGAATTCCAGGTTAGCCTGGGCTAGAGTAAGACCCTACCTTGAAAAAAAGAAAATCAAGAAAGAGGAGAATATAAGAAACAGAAGGACCACCTGGTGCATGCCTATGGTCCCAGCACTCAACAGGTGCAGGCACAAGGATCAGGAGTTCAAGGAAAGTCTTGGTATATTACAAGTTCAAGGCCAGTCTGGGCTACCTATGACCCTACCTCAAAACAAAGAAAAACAAATTAATTATAGGACTATTCTCTCTGACTGGCAACAGTGGATTGATCTGCCTTATACACATAGCAATAGGAGGGAACACAGTGTGCTGGCCAATGTACTAATGATAGGATGTAGAAATCTTCTTCTGACTTATTTTCCCTTAGAAAAATGAGGGCTTACAGCTGCAGAGATGGCTTAGTGGTTTAGGCATTTGCCTGCAAAGCCAGATGATCCTGATTCAACTCTCTAGGACCCAATTAAGGCAGATGCACAAGGGGACGCATGCATCTGGAGTTATTTTGCAGTGGCTGGAGGCCTTTGTGCGCATATTATCTCTCTCTCTCTCTCTCTCAAAAAAAAGGCCAGGCATGGTGGCACACACTTTTAATCTCAACACTCAGGAGACAGAGGCAGGAGGATCGCCGTGAGTTCAAGGTCATCCTAAAATTACATAGTAAATTCCAGATCAACCTGGGCTAGATGAAGACCCCACCTTGAAAAGAAAAAGTGTCCCCTTAGAAAAATGGACAGCAAGACCATCAAGTTAAAGGTGGGTATGGTAGTGCAGGCCTGTAATCTCAATACTTGGGAGGTGGAGTCAGGAGGAGCTGACATTCAAGGCCACCCTCTGCTACATGAGACCTTGCCTCTAAAGAATCAAAACCAACACTTGGGAGGCTGAGGTAAGAGGCTGCTGTGAGTGCTAGGTTAGTCTGGGCTAGAATAGACCCTACCTCACAAAGGGAGAGAGAGAGAGAGAGAGAAAGACAAGGAAGGAAAGAGAAGGGGAAGAGGTAGAGGAGGAACAGGAAGAGGGAGGGAAGAAAGATGGTTATAGTCTTTGGAGTTTGAGGACAGGAGGACAGTAATGGCATGAAACAGTCATCTAGGGAATGGGGAACTGAAGGAAGGGCTACACTGTGAGGAGCGCCTGCGATCCATTTGATCATGAATTCATTGGGATGTCAAGTAGCATGGCCTCATGTCTCGAGTAAGATTCATAGTTCAGGTGCACGTGAAATAGGAAGCCTGTGAACTTAATGAAGGCTAAGGACCTTCCAGCGAAATATGCTCGAGGGAAAGGGGCACAAAGGGCTTGAGGACATGGGAAATGACCTAGCATAGAGAACGGGTGAAATGCTTGAAACTGAGGTCAAAGGAGGATGTATCAATGATCAATAAGGTCAGCTGGGCATGGTAGTGCACACCGTTAACCCCAGCACTGAGGAGGCAGAGGTAGGAGAATTACTGTGAGTTCTAGGTCAGCCTGGGACTCAAAGTGAGTTCTAAAGGCACTTGCTTGAAAAGCCTGCTAGCAAGGGTTCAATTTCCAAGTCACCAACCATAAGCCAGATACAAGAAGTGGCATAAGCAGCAAGAGACCCTAAATAGAGTTAAAGAATTAGAGGGCTGGAGAGATGGCACAGTGGTTAAGGTACTTGCCTATGAAGTCTAAGGACCTAACTTTGACTACCCAGTACCCATGTAAACTAGATGTGGTTCATTTGAAGTGGCTACAGGCCCTGGCGCACCCATTCTCTCGTCTCTATCTGCCTCTTTTTTTTTCTCTCTCTCTCTAATAAATAAGTAATTTTTTTTTTTTAATTTGAAAAATTAGGGCCTGAAGGGATGGCTTAGCAGTTAAGGCATTTGCCTGCAAAGCCAAAGGACCCACGTTCAATTTCCCAGGACCCACGTTGGCCAGATACACAAGGGGGTGCACGCATCTGGAGTTCATTTGCAGTGGTTGAAGGCCCTGATGTGCCCATTCTCTCTCTCTCTCTCTCCTTCCCTCTTTCTCTGTCACATAAATAAATTAATATTTTTTTTAAAGTTTGAAAAATTTAAGAATAATTAGAGCCAGGTGCATGCCTTTGATTCCAGCACTAGGCAGGCTAAGTAGGAAGATCATTGTGAGTTTGAGGCCAGCCTGAGACTACGAAGTGAATCCCAGGTCAGCCTGGGCTACAGCAAGACCCAAATAAATAAGTAAGTAAGTAAAAATAAAAAGGAATTCGGAGCTAGGTAGATGGCTCAGCAATTAAAGGCTTGCAAAAATTTGATGGCCTCAGTTCAATTTTCCAGTATCCATGTAATGTCAGACACATGTGTCTTGAGTTCCTTTGGCATGTCTGTTTTCTCTAATAAGTAGATAATTAGATAAATGAAAAATAAGAATAAGACTGAACTAAAGTACTGCTTCAGTCCATCAAAAAAAAAAAAAAAAAGAACAAAAAAACAGGGCTGGAGAGATGGGCCTGCCTGCAAAGCCTAAAGACCTAGTGCCCATGTAACCCAGATGCACAAGGTAGTGCATGTGTGTCTGGAGATTGTTTGCAGTGGCTAAAGGTCCTGGCACACTCTCTGTCTTTCTCTCTCTCTCTCTCCTTTTCAAGTAAATAAATAATCCTTGTTATTTCCTCTAAAAAAAAAAAAAAAAAACTATACATCAAACAACTATATATATATATTTTTTGCCTTTTTTTTGAGGTAGAGTTTCACTCTAGGACAAGCTGATCACTATGCAGTCTTATCACTATGTAATCTCAGGGTTGCCTGGAACTCAGTGATCTGCCTACCGCTGCCTCCCAAGTGCTGGGATTAAAGGAATGTGCCACCACAACTGGCTAATAAAATTAAAGCATTGTAAAAATGCTTATCCAACAATGAAAAAAGATGGCTCAATAGAGAGAATTTCCATTTTCCTTAACAATTATTTTTATTTTAGTGTTACAATGTTGCTTCACAATACATAAAAGCAAGATGAAGGCAGAACTTACCCGTCGGTCAGCTGCCACAAGTCTAAATTCCTGCAATAACTTTCCAAGAAAGGATCTCTGTGGTTTTCGAAAGAGATGAATTGTCCCCTTTAAAATGAATATAAACAAACAAAAAAATGTACATGTCAGTACATAAGTATTTAATACTCTTCATAGTTCCTGTGAGCCGATACAGTACTAATAACTCACATTTATCGAGTGTTCAATATATGTCAAGTACTTTTTCTTTCTTTTTGTTTTTTCCAGGTAAGGTCTCACTATAGCTCAGTCTGACCTGGAATTCACTATGTAGTCTCAGGGTGGCCTCGAACTCACGGTGATTCTACCTCTGCTTCCTGAGTGCTGGGATTAAGGTGTGTGCCACCATACCCGGCACTTATTCTAGATATTTTACATACATTTACTGATTTAATACTCAAGTAATATGATAGAAATAACTTTTTTTTTTTTTGGTTTTTTGAGCTAGGGTCTCGCTCTGGCCCAGGCTGACCTGGAATTCACTATGTAGTCTCAAGGTGGACTCAAACACATGGCAATCCTACCTCTGCGCCACCACGCCCAGCTAGAAATAACTTTTATTATTATTATTCAAAGTCACAAAGCTAGTAAACAGCTAAGCAGAAATTCAAATCAGTTCCAAATTACACTCATCACTATTAAACAGATAAGCCAAGGAAATATTACATTTTCCCCCATCAAAGCAAACAAATGAACATTCTGGCAACTATTACAACAAAGCCTTTTAGGTTCTTTTAGGCATTCAGCCCAAGCCTCTGACATCCTAACTCCATGGCCTCTGCTAGGACACAGGACAGGGAGCACAGAAAGGGCCTACCAAGAGGGTTCCCAGTAAAACAGGAGACCAAATGGCAAGTAATATGGATTTGCATCCAAGTTCAGAAAACCACATGGGGAATCTTAGAAAAAGAGAGTTCAAATGAGAAATTATTTTATTTTATTTAAGGGGGATAAAGAGGCACATGGAGAGAGGGAGAACAGGCACGCCAAGAAAGGCCTTTAGCTGCTACACCATCTTGTGCGTCTGGATTACGTGGGTACTGGGGAATTGAACCTTGGTCCTTTGACTTCACAGGCAAGTGCCTTAACCGCTCAGACATCTCTCCAGCCCAAGAAATTAATTTATGATAAAGACAGCACCCAACAGTGAAAGAAAATATGAGCTACTCAGTAAGTGACATTCTGATAAAGGTTGTACTGCATCCTTACTATACTCTATATTCTAAGTTATTTTAAACAATTAAAATATAAAGCTGGGCCAGACATGGTGGTGTACACCTTTAATCCCAGCACTAGGGAGGCAGAGGCAGGAGGATCGCCACGAGTTCAAGGCCACCCTGAGACTACATAGTGAACTCCAGGTCAGCCTGGGCTAGAATGAGACCCTACCTTGAGACCCTCCCCTAAAAAATATAATGTATATAGAGAAAGAGCTGTACTTGACACAGAAATGCAGGTGTCATTTTTTAAGCTTGGAGTAGGAATGATGTGCAGATAATAAAACAGAAACCTGGAGCTGGAAAGATGGCTCAGTGGTTAAAGGAGCTTTCTTGCAAAGCTCAATAGCCTGGGTTAAACTTCCCAGCACCCATATGAAGCCAAATGCACAAAGTCGCACATGTATTGAGATTCTTTTGCAGTGGCCAGAGTCCCTCATGCACCCACAATCACTTTGTGTGTGTGTGTCTCTCTGTCTCAAATAAGTAAAACGGTTTTTTGTTTGCTTTTGGTTTTGGTTGGGTTTTTCAAGGTACGGTCCCACTCCAGCGCAGACTGACCTGGAATTCACCATGTAGTCTAAGGGTGGCCTGGAACTCATGGCGATCTTCTTACCTCAGCCTACTGAGTGCTGGGATGAAAGGTGTGCGCTACCACGTCCAGCAGATAATTATTATTTTTTATTTTTAAAATGTGTGCTTCCCTCTGAAGCACGGGGGCCAGAGAGGACCTGAGTGCGCCCAGTTCGAGTCCCCAGCACCCGCGTAGGAGCTGGGCGTAGCTGCACACCTCTGTAATCCCGGGCTGCGGGGAGCACGGCGTGCGCAGAGAGACACCCCGTGTGGCCCACGGAGGGGCGCCGCTTCTGCACACGCACGTGCATGCCCACACTCGTGCATGCCCACGCGGCAGAGGAAGAGCGCGCCCTGCCCGGGAGCCGCGGAGGTGCCGCGCGCCCGTGCCCCCGCTCGTGTGCGGCGCCGTCCCGGACGCGGGCAAACCCCTTTATCGTGACATGCACCACATCCGGGCGCCAGAGGCGCGACCCGCGGCGGGACGCGGACCTCGAGCAGCCAAGGAACCCAGGTAGGAACCGAAAGGGAGCCGAGCTCGGGGAGGGGAGCCGCGCGCGCGGACGGGCGGCAGCCGCTTTTCCGCGGAGCCCGACGGACCGCAGCTCCGACAACCCTGTCCGTGAGCGGCCGAGGCCTCCTCGCAAGGCGGGGCCCGCGCGGCCAAGGACCAGCAGCCCCCGAGCTCCAAAACCCTCACGCCCCGAGGCCAACTCACCATGATAAGGAGCCGCTCAGCTCCCGCCGGAAGACGCTCTGAGGGCGCGTTCTCCCTGCCGGAAGGGGCGGGGACTCGCGAGCGGATTGGCTGAGAGGACGGCGGGGGCGGAAGTGCGCCGGGTGTGGGTCCCGCCCCCTTCCCGGCGGCCCTTGCGCCGCTCAGTGTCCAGCCCAAGCCCCGAGGGCACGGTTGGCTGGGTTGGGCGGCTGGGCACCGCTGGGGAGGAGGTGGGCTGGGTCCCTGGGCGCAGAAACAGTTCCCCCACTTGCCGCCTTGCAGAAGGCTGTGAGAGAGGGGAACACCCCGTCAAAGCATCTGCTCCTTAGGAGGCGTGGCTCTGGGCTAGGAGGGTTTCCACCAACCCAAAGAACGCCCTTTCCTGGCCATACTCTGAGGGAAGGAGTGTGTCCAGCAAATCTGAGAAACAGGAGCCTATTTCCATGGCATGCTCCCATTTGAGACATTTAAAAAGGAGGGACGGCCCAGCGGTTAAGGCGTCTGCCTGCAAAGCCAAAGGATCCAGGTTCGATTCCCCAGGACCCACGTTAGCCAGACGGAAAGGTGGCGCATGTGTCTGGAGTTTGTTTGCTGGAGGCCTTTCTCTGTCAAATAAAAATTAATAAAGCCGGTCATGGTGGCGCACGCCTTTAGTCCCAGCACTCAGGAGGCAGAAGTAGGAGGATCGCCGTGAGTTCGAGGCCACCCTGATATAAGTGAATTCAAAAAAAAAAAAATATATATATATATATACATTTTGGTTTTTTTTTTTTTTTTTTTTTTGGTTTTTCAAGGTAGGGTCTCACTCTAGCCCAGGCTGACCTGGAATTCACTATGGAGTCTCAGGGTGGCCTCGAACTCACGGCAATCCTTCTACCTCTGCCTCCCGAGTGCTGGGATTAAAGGCGTGCGCCACCACGCCCGGCTACATTTTGGTTTTTCGAGGTAGGGTCTTACTCTAGTCCAGGCTGACCTGGAATTTACTCTGGATTTTCAGGGTGGCTTCGAACTCACGGCGATTTTCCTACCTCTGCCTCCCTAGTGCTGGGATTAAAGGCGTGTGCAACCACACCCAGCTTTTTTTTTTCAGATCTATTTTTATAATTTATTAAGAGAGATAATAGGCGCTCCAGGGCCTCTAGCCACTGTACACGAACTCCAGATGCATGTGCCACCATGTGCATGCATCTGCCTTACCTGGGACCTGGAGAATCAAACCTGGGTCCTTACTTTTCACAGGCATGCGCCTTAATTGCTAAACCATGTCTCCAGCTCCTAAATAAATTTCTTAAAGGAGAGTTGAAACCTTGGCCCAGTGGCATCACAGGTTGCCAACAGGCATAGAAGTGAGCATAGGGAGGCCTGCACCTTTGTATGCCCTGATGAGGGAATAGTTGATCGGGAAGAACCTGGGATGAAGTACACACTAAAACTTTTTTTAAGGGAATGTTTTATAGAAAACAGATGGCAGATAGGTCCAGTGAAACATTAATGCAAGCAAATAAGTTGAAGACAAATTGTTGAAAATGTACTTGGAAGTCTCGAGAGATCAAAAAATTATTGAAAGACTCCTAGTGAATCATCAAAACTTGCCAAGAAAGCGGGGTGTGGGGGCGCATGCCTTTATAATCCCTGCACTCCAGCAGCCGATCGCTGTGAGTTTGAGGCCACCCTGATACTACATAGTGAATCCCAGGTCAGCCTGGGCTAGAGCGAGACTCTACTTAAAAAAAAAATTTAAAAAAAAACCTTGCCAAGGGAAGAGGAATGCTTTGCAATACTGTCATTCCTAACAGGAAATGGTCCTAGCATTCATGACCTCACAGTGGCTGACATTATCTACATAAGAGCTGCACAATAGGGGGAAAATGATGACATCAGAATAGAAGAGCTGGGCTAGAGAGATGGCTTAGTGGTTAAGGCAATTGCCTGTTAAGCCAAAGAACCCAGGTTTGATTGCCCAGGACCCACATAAAGCCAGATGCACGAGGTGGCGCATGTATCTGGAGTTCATCTGCAGCAACTTGAGGCTCTGGAGCACCCATTCTCTCTCATGTAAACAAATAAATTTTAAAAAATAGGAGAGCTGGTCTGGAGAGATGGCTCAGCAGTTAAGGCACATGCCTATGAAGGCTAAGGACCCACGTTTGACTCTCCAGATCCCACATTAGCCAGATGCACAAATGTGAGGCAAGCACAAGGTCGCACATGCCCACTAGGTGGCCGCCAAGCATCTGGTGTTGAATTGCAGTGGCTGAGGGCCTGGTGCACCAATTCTCTGTAATAAAATAATTAAAAAAAGAGCTTAGTTGGAAAAGGATTCAGTGCAGGGGACATGGGGGATGGAGAGGGAAGGTGGTGAGAAGGACTGTGATCAAGGTGTATTGCCTCTAGGTATGGAGGTTGTCAAAGTTTTTTAAAGGGGGGGGGGCCGCTGAGGAAATGACTGTTAGGAAAATGATAAAGAAAAGTACAAGAAAAACACCGGTCTTGATCTCAGAGTTGTTTATTGAAGCCCAGTAACAAGCTGCAGACTTCCCGAGGGATGGAGGCTGAAGCCATAAACTAGGCTTTGGTTCAGGCTTATGTAAAACAGACCCAGGTGCAGATCTAAGGGAAGTTGAGAAGGAACTGTAGCTATTTGTGGCCTTGCTCTGAAAGAATCAGAATAAACGTTTTCAGCGAGCTTGTCTATGGCAGCATGCCCTAGATGGTTTCTGCATCCTCAAGGCCTTCTCTGTTAAGGGAAGTTTATCAATGGGGAGAGTTGTGAGGATGTGAATGCAATGGTCATGTTATGTCCACACCACTCCTCCCCATCCTCTGGCTCTTCCATTCTTTCCAGTTCCTCTTCTACAGCGTGTGAGAACTCCAGCCATTTATTCTTAACATGGTGACAAGTTTCAAGTCTCATCAATAGTCACTGCTGTGTGCAAAGAGCAGCTTTTCTCACCAAAGGTGGAAGCAGCACTAATCTATGGACACAAAACATATTTAGAGAGTAATTTGGTGGGTACAACATACTCATTTAGCACACAGTGGTAGCTTCCCTCCATAGGTTTCTTCTGTGTAAGTTTTCATACCAGGCATGAATTGTCTTCCATGAGCAGGCCTCACCTCATCACTTTTATGTATTTATTTTTATTTTTCTGAGGTAGTCTCTCACTCTAGTCCAGGCTGACCTGGAATTCGCTACATGGCCTCAGGCTGGCCTCAAACTCACAGGAATCCTACCTCTGCCTCCTAAATGCTGTGATTAAAGGCATGCACCCCCACGACCAGCTCTTTGTTTTTTTGAGGTAGGGTCTCACTCTAGCTCAGGCTGACCTGGAATTCACTGTGTAGTCTCAGGATGGCCTCGAATTCATGACAATTTTCTACCTCTGCCTCCCAAGTGCTGGTATTAAAGAAAGTGTGCGCCACCATGCCCAGCTTCATCACTTTTGAGAGAAAATGAGTGTGCCAGGGCTTCCAGCCACTACAAACAAATTCCAGACACATGTGCCACCTTGTACATCTTGCTAATGTGGGTCCTACGGAATCGAACCTGTGTCTTTTGGCCTTGCAGGCAAAATGCCTTAACCACTAAGCAATCCCACCAGCCCGAGTTTTTCATTAAAAAAATTTTTAGGCCTGGAGAGATGGTTTGCAGTTAAGGTGCTTGCCTGTAAAGCCAAAGGATCCCAGTTCGATTCTCCAGGACCCATGTAAGCCAGATGCACAAGGGGGTGCATGCATCTGGAGTTCGTTTGCAGTGGCTGGAGGCCCTGGTGTGACCATTCTCTCTCACTCTCTACCACTTTCTCTCAAATAAATAAAATATATTAAAAAAAATTTTAATTTCTCAGAGAGAGAATGGGTGCACCAGGGACTCTAGCCACTGCAAATGAACTCCAGGCATATGTGCCCCCTTGTGCATCTGCCTTTACATAGGTACTGAACCTGGGTCCTTTGGCTTTGTCAGCAAGCACCTTATTAACTGCTAAGCCACCACTGGAGCCCCATTTTTTTTGTTTTTGGGTTTTCAAGGTAGGATCTGGCTGACCCAGGCTGACCTGGAATTCGCTATGCAGTTTCAGGGTAGCCTCAAATTCATTGCGATCCAAACCTCTGCCTCCTGAGTAGTGGGATTAAAGGTGTGTGCCAGCACACCTGGTCCACTTCTGTTTTTGTTTGTTAAGAAAGAGAGTTTATTTTTGTGGGGAAGTCCATCATGGTGAAAAAAAAACATGGCAGGAACTGGAGACTTGCTCACACTGTCTCATCAGCAGGGAGGAAGTACAGCAATCAGTGTAGATTCTGTTTTCTTCTGGAGAATTCTGTATTTCCAATCTCCCTCTATTGTTCTCCCTTTCATTTTAATAAGGTAGGGCCTCTCACAAATCAGCCCAATGTGCCATTTTGGCTCACTTATCTAATCAGTTGTTGTTGGGGAGCCCATTGCTGTGTCTGGTCCTTATGCATACAACGCAAGCACTTTACCTGCTGAGCCATCTTCCCAAGCCCCTGTTGTTTTCAGTCTGCCTATGTAGTCCAAGCTGGACTGGAACTTACTATGACCTTGTACTCTTACTAGCCTCTCAAGTGCTGGTTTGATTGGTGTGCTATTACCATACTAGTGCCTGGTCAGTTCTTTGGACTTTGCTTTCTGCTGGGTTCCTCTGAATATTCCACAGCACAGATACAATCTTGGAACTTATCAAAGACGTGAAAGGAATCTGGCTCATTATAGGGATAACCTCTCTAAGGCCTGGTTTCCCTTGTCATTTCCAGCTGTACCAGAAGTCCAAAGTAACTCTTCAGTGGAGTAAGACAGCCACATTCTTCCAAATTTTACTCTCAAATGAGCTGCACAAACTGGGTGGTGACACAGTAAAAGCTGGTTAATGTGGGAGTTTGTCTAATAGGAATGTGTGCAGTTTCTGCCTGGTTTTGGTTGATCTCCAGAGCCTTACGTTTATTGTGTTCAGTTTACTGGCACAAGAGTTACAAAATACTCATGATCAAATTATACCTCTGAAATACCAAAAAGATTTAAATTAAAAACTAAGGGCAAAAGAAAGTTTATAATTTATTTACAATCCATTAGGATAAAAACCCACATTATGCAGCTATACCCAGTTTATCTTTTCTGAAGTACAAAAGACCAGACCAAAACTGAGACAGCATTTAGAGGAAAACCCTTTGAATTTAGTCTTAAAAACAAACTGTAAATGGTTCATTTTACCAAAAGAATTGTGTACAAAATATAAACATTTTTACACTATAAACAAAGAATGCTATTGCTATACATATTTAAATTAGAATTCTATTTATTTTTCCTTCAATTATCCTGGAGCACAAAACATCTTGCAATTCAGAAAGCTACTAAGTCCAGTGGTCAGACCATGTTAGAAACAGCTTTTACTTCTCACACATCTGGGTCACGTTGACTTTTTCCTCTGTCTCAATTCTGCAGTTTAGATTAGTTTACCAAGCTCTGCCATACGAACACATGACGAGCACACAAATGATTAGTATTCAAGTATTACCTTTGAGGAAGTAACAGAACGTACGGTTCAACACAAAATCCAGGACAGACTCTAGGTTCAACATTAATTTAGAAATCCTTACCAGCCAGACGTGATGGCACACACCTTTAATCCCAGCCCTGTGAGGCTGAGGTAGGAGGATCACTGTGAGTTCGAGGCCAGCCTGAATAGTGCATTCCAAGCTATCCTAAGCTAGAGCGAGACCCTACTTTGAAAAACAAAACAAAATTCTTACCAACTTTTGTCTATAGTGAAAAAGACCAAACTGCCATAGTGAATTTCAGGACTGTCTGTGCTACAGCTACATTGAGACCCTGTCTCTAAAATGAAGTAAAATGGGAGCCAGGCGTGGTGGCGCACGCTTTTAATCCCAGCACTTGAGAGGTAGGGGTAGGAGGATCACTGTGAGTTTGAGGTCACCTTGAGACTACATAGTGAATTCCAGGTCTGCCTGAGTGAGAGTGAGAGACTACCTTGAAAATACAAAAATAAATAAAAGTAAAATGGGCTGCAGAGATGGCTTAGTGGTTAATGCATTTGACTGCTAAGCCTAAAGACCCTGGTTTGATTCTCCAGTAACCACGTGCAGCCAGATGCACAAGGAGGTGCATGCATCTGGAGTTCGTTTGCAGTAGCTAGAGGCCCTGATGTGACCATTCTCTCTTCCTCTCTCTCAAATAATTAAATATAATAAAATAACATAGGAATAAAAAGCCCTTAAAAAAAGAAAAAGACGGGCTAGAGAGATGGCTCTGTGGTTAAGTGCTTGCCTTTGAAGCCTAAGAATCCCAGTTCGAGGCTCAATTCCCCAGCACCCATGTAAGCCAGATAAACAAGGTGGCGCATGCATCTGGACTTTGTTTGCAGTGGCTGGAGGCCCTGGTGTGCCCCTTCTCTCTCTCTCAAATAAATAAATAAATAAACAAACAAGTAAATAAATAATTTTTTGTTTGTTTTTACAAAAAAAAAAGAAAAAATGACGCAGGGCATGGTGGCACATACCGTTAATCCCAGCACTCGCGAGACAAAGGTAGGAGGATCACTATGAGTTTGAGGCTACCATGAGACAACACAATGAATTCTGTGTCAGCCTGGGGTAGAGAGAGATACTACCTTGAAAAACATAACAACAAAAAGAAAACAAAACCGATCCCTGGCCATCTATTATGTCATTGTTCTATTTTCATGGCTCTAGTATTAAAAAAACGCTTAAAATAAAACTAGGTCAAAGTAAGTCACAGGAAAAAGTTCTTTAAGCACTAGCTGAATATAGTTTTTAATCAGCAAAGAAAGTTCTATACACTGATGAATATTCACACAGTAATGCAACTTTGGATAAATATAAGTCTGACTTATCTTCCAACTTTTGATGTTTGTTCTTTTTAAATGATTATGCTAATCTTGGTAATTTTTAAGGTTACATTTTAGAAGCAGAACTTAAGCCAAATAGTCTTTTAATATGATAAGCAGATATATAAGTACTAATATAGTTAACTCTTTTGTAAATTGAAACAAAATGTGATTTTATAAACTTTACTGTAAGCTTTAATTTGGGGTTGTCCCAGTTCTTCTTAACATGTATATACTTCACTACTATCTCTCACTACCAGCAATTTATAATTTGATCCTTTAACATACCTTTAACATACCCAGAAGCTAAAATACACATAGCTTTGGGTTCATTTTTTTTTTCACCTATTTATTTCAACTGTCTTTTTTTGGGGAGGGGGGTTTCAAGGTAGGGTCTCACTCTAGCCCAGATTGACCTGGAGACTATGTAGCACTTTCAGGGTGGCCTTGAATTCATGGTGATCCTCCTACCTCCATCTTACAAGTGCGTTGATTAAAGGTATGCACGGCCACACCTACCTAGTTCAGCTGTCATTTGTATCATCCAGGGAATCATGATTAGGAAAGACATAATCCAAGTCATGGCTACAAGCAGCAGATTTCTTTAGAAATCATACCCTGTATGTTTAAGATAAATCTTTAACCAACAATGAGTGAAACTGAGGATGTATGTCATTATAAAGTTCTTACCTGGGGGAAGGCAAGATTTTTTTTTTTTTTTTTTTGTATATTCTTCTGAACAGCTTTCCTAAATGAAAAGTCTGTGTCACTACCACAAAATTATGCTTTCTATCTAGGACATTTTATGTAACATAATTTAAGCACCAAAGAAAACTTCTGTAAACAAACTTTTAACCAGTGGACGAGGGGCAAATACCAATTTGCCTTTATTACAATATTTAAAAGGCTGTAATATTAGCCTCTACTTCCTACAATGCACTTTTATAATAAAAGTCCAGGCATATTTATACAAACAACAAACAAAATTACTGTACATTTTATGGAAAGCAAAGGTACATCAACAGACTAGTGCTTTTTTGTTAATAAAGTGAGCACGAGAAACCTATAAAATTTATGCAGTATATAAAAATTTGGTATTTTAAGTTTCACTGAAGGGATCATGATTACTAATAAAAGATGGTAGTACCACTGGCTGTAATTCCCCTGTAAACAGTAAGAAAGTAAAAAGGAATAAATTACAAACGTCTCATCTCCTAGCATTTCTCTTTTTCCACACTAGGGCTCCATTTATAGCAGTTACAACTGGCTCTTTCAAATACTACAGTTAACTTAACAGAAAAACAATTCCATTTGGAACAAGTTAACAGTCTACGATTGATTTTTGACATACTGGAAAAAAATACTACTTCAGGTCACATGAGGACGGATGTACACGTTGTATGACAGAGTAACTCAAATATTCAAGCCCTCTGACCAGACTTATGTTGCTATTATATTGCTTTCTAAATTGTTCAGGAGCAAGGTAAGACAATAGAAAAGTAAAGAGTGAAGAGTCTGTATCTGAAAAACAGAAAGCCTCAAAATAGCTTTTTCCAATTGCTGTTAGGAAAAAGTTTCATTTGGCACGCTAGGTTTGGAAAAAGAAAGAAAACAGAAAAAGAAAGAGAAGTAGTATTCCAATCACAAGTCATAAGACAACAGTAGGAAAAGAAAAATTATTGTAAGAAAAAAACTACAAGACACACAACAAAAGGCTCGTTTGTGTCATCTACTATTCACTGTTTCTGGAACAGTTTCATCTCCAATACAGTATACATATTATCATTTACATTCTATCAGCAAACAGACCAGAACCAGTTTTCGTTGTGCTAACTTACAGTGCCCACTAAGAGAACCATGACCATCAAGGCAAAAAAGCCTTAACAATTCTATTCACATTTAATGTTTTATTTGTCTGTCTTCTTGTTCATCTTCAAGTTTGGTGCACAAAAAAATGTAAAACTCTAAAAAGTCCTGTAAACTTAGGTTGAGTTTCTGAAGATCATGTTTTTAATTTTTAATTTTTTTATTGTTTTGTTCAGTAAAACGTTCTGCAAACTTTACACAGTGGTGTCTCCAAAGTCCTTGTTCCAGCGTATGTATGCTTCTAAGGTTTGAGGACTCACACTGCGTTTTATCTTTTTCAAGGATTCAGTGAAGTCAGACAATCGAATATTTCTCATCTAGATTTAAAAAAGTTACACACAAATGATGAACACATATATAATAATATATAAAATGTTGCTATTTATTAATCATAACATGCACATAGTCTATAAATAATGCTAGCCGGGTATGGTGGCACTCACAGTCAATCCCAGCACTCAGTATAAGCGGAGGTAGGAGGATCGTTGTGAGTTCTAGGCCACCCTGAGACTACATAGTGAATTCCAGGTCAAACTGGGCTAGAGTGAGACCCTATCTTGAAAATCAAAAAAAAAAAATCGTGCTAATCATTTAAATCTATTTTCTGTATTGTATGTTAGGCAAGTTTGCTATGTAAGACATCTCCTAGCTGGGCATAGGGATGCACACCTTTAATCCCAGCACTCAAGAGGCTTAAATACGAGGACTGCCTTGAGATGAGCTCAAGCCAGCCTAGGACTACAAAGTGAGTTACAGGTCAGCATGGACTAGAGTGAGACCCTAACTTGAAAACAAAAAATGACACCTTACCAAACTGGAATGCTAATATACTACATTGGGGAGGGGGGTTGAGACAGGGTCTCATTCTAACTCAGGTTGACAAGGGATTCATTCACTCTGAAGCCCAGGCTGGCCTCAAACTATAGCCATCTTTCTATCTCAGGCCTTTCAAGTGCTAGAATTACTGCTTGTATTTATTTTCATAGATATTAACATTCTATTTACTTATTTAGGATTTTTCAAGGCGGGTCAGGCTGACCTGGAACTCATTCTGTAGCCCTAAACTGGCTTTGGACTCACTGTGATCCTCCTTCAGTTTCCTGAGCACCGGGATTGAAGGTATGCACCACCATGCCAGCTTGATACTAACATTTTATTTTACTTCTTTATTTTTTTGTGTGTGATTTTTCAGTGTCTCGCTATAATCCAGGCTGACCTGGAATTCACTATAGAGTCTCAGGCTGGCCTCAAACTCAAGTTGATCCTCCTACCTCTGCCTTCTGAGTGCTGGGATTAAGGGTGTACACCACCACACCCACGTCAAAGTTAAAATTTTCCCCTAGATTTTAATTAAATAAAATGCAAAAATTCCAACAAAATTATTAGTTTTGAGCCATGTATGGTGGTGCATGCCTTTAATCCCAGCATTCAGGAGGCAGAGGTAGGAGAATTGTCTTGAGTTCGAGGCCACCCTGAGAATACATAGTGAAATCCAGGTCAGCCTGAGCTAAAGTGAGAACCCTACCTCAAAAATAAATAAGTAAATAAATAAATAAATAAATAAATAAACAGCAACAACAAAAAAACCAAAACAAAACAAAACAAATTATTGGTCTCATGCAGGACCGAAAGGAAGAACAGAGAATCACAGAATAGCATACCTCACTGGCAGACATGTTCTTCACCTGTTCTGGTTTTAGTTCTGTAAAATACAAGTCACACACCCAATAAGTCATTTTAAAGTTTAAATTGTTTATAAGAAAGCCAAATATAGTCATCTAGTAGTACCTATGTAATACAAATCAATACATTAAAGCAAGACACACATAGTAACATTGAGAGCACACAAAATTTTTAAGTGCTTAATAAAAAATATTTTGAGCCGGGCGTGGTGGTGCACACTTTAATCCCAGCACTCGGGAGGCAGAGGCAGGAGGATCACCATGAGCTCAAAGCCACCTGAGACTTCATAGTAAATTCCAGGTCAGCCTGGAATTGGGACCTACCTTGAAAAAAAAAAAAAAATTTCTTAGCCGGGCTTGGTGGCACATGCCTTTAATCCCAGCACTCGGGAGGCAGAGGTAGGAGGATCGCCATGAGTTTGAGGACACCCTGAAACTACATAGTGAATTTCAGGTCAGCCTGAGCTAGAGTGAAAAACCCTACCTCGAAAAACCAAAAACAACAACAAAAAGCCTTTATACAAATAAATGGAAGTAATTCAATTTATTGCACATTACCCCAAAAGAACAATTTACTAATTTCAAATATAACTGAAAGATTGCAACTTGATTTTTAGAAAATGTCTGTTTTAGTCCCAAACTTTGTATCCTTCAGAATAACTAAAACGTTCTTAAAAAAAAAAAAAAAAATCTTACAAGTTTGTGCTAGGGATATAGCTCAGTGGTAAATGTAACGTAGCATGCCTGAGGCCTGAGGTTCAATTCCCACTACCTCCAGGAAGTAATGAAGCAGACAACAAAACCTGGCTGTTCTCCCTAATGTTTCTTGCTCCTTAACCACTACCAAGAAGTAAAGCTCTGAGAATTCCATTTGAAAACTGATGGCCCACTTTTTTTTTTTATTTTTATTTACTTATTGGGGGGTGGGAGAGAGAGATGGGCAGAAAGGGTGCACCAGGGTCTCTAGCCACTACAAGTGAACTCCAGATACACACGGCACCTTGTGCATCTGGTTTATGTGGGTCTTGGGGAATCAAACCTGGGTCCTCTGGCTTTGCGGGCAAGCACTTTAACAGATAAGCCAACCCTCCAGCCCCCACTTTTATTCTTGCCCAAGAATGAACATCTGCACAATTGGTGCTTAGTCTGTTATTGGCCCCACAATTTATTTTTTTCCAGATAGGGTAGGATTAAGAGTGTGTGCCACCACACCTGGCTGGCCCCACAATTTCTGAGAGGGAAAAAGAAAACAGCTTGGGGGCAAAAAACTGTTACAGCTTTGGCAACTCAGATCTCAACAGCTACCCTCCCCTGTGGAGAACCACTCACTAGAAGTAAGAAAATTACCAACTAGCAGTGAGGGAACATTCAGGTGTGTCCTTTCCTTTCCGCTTGCTGGGATCCACTGTTAATTAATTAATGTAGTCTCAGGCAGGCCTCGAACTCAGGCGATCCTCTTACCTCTGGCTCCCGAGTGCAGGGATTAAAGGCATATACCACCATGCCCGGCGAATTTAAATCTTAAAAAGAAGGTTTGAGGCAGGCGTGCTGTCACACACCTTTAATCCCAGCACTCGGGAGACAGAGGTAGGAAGATTGCCGTGAGTTAGGGGCCACCCTGAGACTACATAGTGAATTCCAGGTCAGCCTGGACCAGAGTGAGACCCTGCCTCGAAAAAACCAAAACAAACAAACAAAAAAGGTTTAAATACTGGTTTTGAAAGTCACTTTATTTATTTTATTTTATTTTATTTTAGTTTTTTTGAGGCAGAGTCTCACTCTAGACCAGACTGACCAGGAACTCATTTTGTAGCCCAGGCCAGCCTCAAACTCATGGCAATCCTCCTACCTTTGCCTCCTGAATGCTGAGATTAGGCCACGCTGACCTGGAACTCACTCTGTAGTCTCAGGCTGGCTTTGGAGCTACAGCAATTCTCCTACCCCTGCCTCCTGAGTGCTGGGATTAAAAGCATGTGCCAACCACACCCCATTTAAAAGTCATTTAAATGACCACTGTATAATTCTGGCTAGATGAAAACCTGTTACTTTACATCATTATTCTATGTATGACACCCTATATATGTGTTACCAGAGATGTGTGTACATCTGTAGGCCACATGTGCCATGTCTCCCTTTTTAAAATGTTATAGAAAACTTAGTACAATTAAAGATACATAGATGCCGGGCGTGGTGGCGTACGCCTTTAATCCCAGCACTCGGGAGGCAGAGGTAGGAGGATCACCGTGAGTTCGAGGCACCCTGACACTACATAGTTAATTCCAGGTCAGCCTGGACCAGAGTGAGACCCTACCTTGTAAAACAAAAAATAAAATAAAATAAAATAAAGATACATAGGCTCAATGCATGCAATATGATTGATAATTACATTCCTTTATATATTATATACTGCACTTGGACTTTATATAAACTCACAGTGATCCTCCTACCTCTGCCTCCTGAGAGCTGGAATTAAAGGCATGGGCCACCATACCTGGCATGCCTTTAAAGTTTTTAATTTTTATTTATTTATTTGAGAATGGGAGGGAGAGAGAAAAAGGAGTGGGTGTGACAGGGTCAACCTGGCACTACAAATAAGCTCCAGATATGTATACTACTTTGTGCAACTAGCTTTTATGTGGGTAGTGGGGAAATGAACTCAGGTCATTTGCAAGAAAGGACCTTTAACTGTTGAGCCATCTCTCCAGCACCTGTCTGGCCTTTAAAGGTTAGTGGGCAGCTGTTTGTTTAGACGGAACAAGTGTTCTGTAACTATACATGAGATGCCCTTACACATCAGGTAGTAAATCTGTTTGTGGTCACTAACATTTTTTCAAAAACTTGTAAGAGCTTAGCAGCTATCCATCAATTTCCTTAAGTTTACTGTGTGATCCCTAAATAGATTTACAGGAGGGATCTGCAGAAGTTATGAAAGGATTGAGAGAATAATGAAAGGTTTTATAAAAGAAGGGGGCAGGTATGGTAGCATACATCTTTAATCCTAGCACTGAGGAAGCACAGGTAGGAGGATTGCAGTGAGTTCAAGGCCACCCTGAGACTACACAGTAAATTCCAGGTCAGCCTGGGCTAGAGTGAGACTACCTGGGGGGGGGGGGGGAGGCTGTGTAAAACTAACACTTTTGCCTTTATACAAATAATGGAAGTAATTCAATTTATTGCACATTACCCCAAACGAACTATTTATAATTTCAAATATAACTGAAAGATTGCAACTTGATTTTTAGAAAATGTCTGTTTTAGTCCCAAACTTTGTATCCTCAGAATAACAAAAACGTTCTTACAAAAAAAAAAAAAAACATACAAGTTAGTGCTCGGGATATAGCTCTCAGTGGTAATGTAACGTAGCATGCCTGAGGCCTGAGGTTCAATTCCCACTACCCCAGGAAGTAATGAAGCAGACAACAAACCTGGCTGTTCTCCTAATGTTTCTTGCTCCTTAACCACTACCAAGAAGTAAAGCTCTGAGAATTCCATTTGAAAACTGATGGCCCACTTTTTTTTTTTTATTTTTATTTACTTATTGGGGGGTGGGAGAGAGAGATGGGCAGAAAGGGTGCACCAGGGTCTCTAGCCACTACAAGTGAACTCCAGATACACACGGCACCTTGTGCATCTGGTTTATGTGGGTCTTGGGGAATCAAACCTGGGTCCTCTGGCTTTGCGGGCAAGCACTTTAACAGATAAGCCAACCCTCCAGCCCCCACTTTTATTCTTGCCCAAGAATGAACATCTGCACAATTGGTGCTTAGTCTGTTATTGGCCCCACAATTTATTTTTTTCCAGATAGGGTAGGATTAAGAGTGTGTGCCACCACACCTGGCTGGCCCCACAATTTCTGAGAGGGAAAAAGAAAACAGCTTGGGGGCAAAAAACTGTTACAGCTTTGGCAACTCAGATCTCAACAGCTACCCTCCCCTGTGGAGAACCACTCACTAGAAGTAAGAAAATTACCAACTAGCAGTGAGGGAACATTCAGGTGTGTCCTTTCCTTTCCGCTTGCTGGGATCCACTGTTAATTAATTAATGTAGTCTCAGGCAGGCCTCGAACTCAGGCGATCCTCTTACCTCTGGCTCCCGAGTGCAGGGATTAAAGGCATATACCACCATGCCCGGCGAATTTAAATCTTAAAAAGAAGGTTTGAGGCAGGCGTGCTGTCACACACCTTTAATCCCAGCACTCGGGAGACAGAGGTAGGAAGATTGCCGTGAGTTAGGGGCCACCCTGAGACTACATAGTGAATTCCAGGTCAGCCTGGACCAGAGTGAGACCCTGCCTCGAAAAAACCAAAACAAACAAACAAAAAAGGTTTAAATACTGGTTTTGAAAGTCACTTTATTTATTTTATTTTATTTTATTTTAGTTTTTTTGAGGCAGAGTCTCACTCTAGACCAGACTGACCAGGAACTCATTTTGTAGCCCAGGCCAGCCTCAAACTCATGGCAATCCTCCTACCTTTGCCTCCTGAATGCTGAGATTAGGCCACGCTGACCTGGAACTCACTCTGTAGTCTCAGGCTGGCTTTGGAGCTACAGCAATTCTCCTACCCCTGCCTCCTGAGTGCTGGGATTAAAAGCATGTGCCAACCACACCCCATTTAAAAGTCATTTAAATGACCACTGTATAATTCTGGCTAGATGAAAACCTGTTACTTTACATCATTATTCTATGTATGACACCCTATATATGTGTTACCAGAGATGTGTGTACATCTGTAGGCCACATGTGCCATGTCTCCCTTTTTAAAATGTTATAGAAAACTTAGTACAATTAAAGATACATAGATGCCGGGCGTGGTGGCGTACGCCTTTAATCCCAGCACTCGGGAGGCAGAGGTAGGAGGATCACCGTGAGTTCGAGGCACCCTGACACTACATAGTTAATTCCAGGTCAGCCTGGACCAGAGTGAGACCCTACCTTGTAAAACAAAAAATAAAATAAAATAAAATAAAGATACATAGGCTCAATGCATGCAATATGATTGATAATTACATTCCTTTATATATTATATACTGCACTTGGACTTTATATAAACTCACAGTGATCCTCCTACCTCTGCCTCCTGAGAGCTGGAATTAAAGGCATGGGCCACCATACCTGGCATGCCTTTAAAGTTTTTAATTTTTATTTATTTATTTGAGAATGGGAGGGAGAGAGAAAAAGGAGTGGGTGTGACAGGGTCAACCTGGCACTACAAATAAGCTCCAGATATGTATACTACTTTGTGCAACTAGCTTTTATGTGGGTAGTGGGGAAATGAACTCAGGTCATTTGCAAGAAAGGACCTTTAACTGTTGAGCCATCTCTCCAGCACCTGTCTGGCCTTTAAAGGTTAGTGGGCAGCTGTTTGTTTAGACGGAACAAGTGTTCTGTAACTATACATGAGATGCCCTTACACATCAGGTAGTAAATCTGTTTGTGGTCACTAACATTTTTTCAAAAACTTGTAAGAGCTTAGCAGCTATCCATCAATTTCCTTAAGTTTACTGTGTGATCCCTAAATAGATTTACAGGAGGGATCTGCAGAAGTTATGAAAGGATTGAGAGAATAATGAAAGGTTTTATAAAAGAAGGGGGCAGGTATGGTAGCATACATCTTTAATCCTAGCACTGAGGAAGCACAGGTAGGAGGATTGCAGTGAGTTCAAGGCCACCCTGAGACTACACAGTAAATTCCAGGTCAGCCTGGGCTAGAGTGAGACTACCTGGGGGGGGGGGGGAGGCTGTGTAAAACTAACACTTTTGTCTTAAAGAAGGGTCAAGGTATTCTGGCTCTTCGACTATTTTCACATGGTCTATCAGCTAAGAATGGTTTTAAAGGCTGTTAATAAAAGAAAGAGAACAAATGTGGCCCAAAAAGTCCAAAATATTTACTTATCTCTCCCAGAAAATATTTGCTAATCTCTGTTCCAAAATCTACTTTGTACCAAGTTTTATGCTGATAAACCTTTCCTGCTTTCCTAGTGATTAAAAAAAAAAATGGATCTTTTGGTACAGACTACTTGATTACTTACCTTCTAAATGGTACTACACACAGCTCTAATGCTTCAAGGTTTTTACACTCACCTCGGATAGGACCTAGTGCTGCATCTTTTGCCAAAGCTGTTAGATCACTTCCTGAGTATCCATCGGTCATTCTGAAAAGTGGATGGAAAAAAAAAATAACATCTTTATTTGTACAGAGTGAAATGTTTCCTTAATCCCACCCTTCAGGACCAGAGGCAGGAGGATCACAAGTTTGAAGCCAGCTTAGGCTACACAGTGAGACAAATAAGAAGGTCCAAGCCTGGGGTGGTGGCGCACACTTTTAATCCCAGCACTTGGGAGGCAAAGGTAGGAGGATCACTGTGAGTTCGAGGCCATCCTGAGACTTCATAGTGAATTCCAGGTCAGCCTGGGCTACAGTGAGACCCTACCTCAAAAACCCAAAGAATAAAAAATAAAAAATAAAAAAAGGCCCAAACTAGAACACACACACACACCCACAACTTATGTAACTAGAAGTCGTAAATGAGGTTTAGGCACTGCTCAGTTGGTAGAGTGATATAATGCCTCTAATCCCAGCACTTGGGAAACAGAAACAGGAGGATCAGGAATTCAAGGTCACCATCACATACATAGTGAGTTTGAAGTCGGCATGGGCTACATGAGACCCTGTGTTTAAAAGAAAGTGGCCAAATAAGTAAATAAAATATATTTTAAAAATCTGTTTGGGCTGGAGAGATGGCTTAGCAGTTAAAGCATTTGCCTGCAAAGCCAAAGGATCCAGGTTCAATTCTCCAGGACCTAGGTAAGCCATATGCACAAGGGGGGCGCATGTGTCTGGAGTTCGTTTGCAGTGGCTGGAGGCCCTGGTGAGCCCATTCTCTCTCTCTCTCTCCCAAATAAATAAATAAAATATATTAAAAGAAAGGGGCCTGGCCGGGTGTGGTGGCGCACGCCTTTAATCCCAGCACTCGGGAGGCAGAGGTGGGAGGATCGCTGTGAGTTCAAGGCTACCCTGAGACTACAGAGTGAATTCCAGGTCAGCCTGAGAGCTAGAATGAGACCTTACCTCGAAAAACCAAAAAAAAAAAAAAAAAAAGGGGGGGGGGGCCTCGTTTGCCTTTAGAAACAAGCTAACAGTTAAGTGATTTTAAGGACACAGAAAGGCCCATTTACTAAAAGAAAAACAATCTAATTTTTGGCTCCTTATAATGTCTCAAACGTTTAGAATTAGAACCATTCCTTGGATTAGCACCACCTGGAAAAGTCACATCTACCAGCCATTAAGTGACCAACTAATATGTGACCACCAACTGACTTCTCTGGTAGGTCAATCTGCCTCTTTTTTTGACTGAATACTTTCTTGGTGGAATCAGGGCCATAAAAGTAGGCTGTGCTGGCTGGCCAGGGAGCCCCAGGGATCTGCCTGACTCTGCCTTCTAGCACTGGAACTACAAACCTGTGCTACTATGCCCAGCTTTTCTCACATGGGTTCTGGAGATTTACCCCAGGTCTTCAGGTTTACTACACTTTACTGACTGATCCCTCTCCCCAGGTCCCTTGTTTAGTCAGTCTTACAAGAAGATCCCCATTTACTCTTCATGGTTCCTATTAGTAATTTTCAACCTACTAACCCTCACCTTGTTTCTTTGATATGAAGAGGTTTTTTGTTTTTTTTTTTTGAGGTAGGGTCTTGCTCTAGTCCAGGCTAACTTGGAATTCACCATGTAGTCTCAGGGTGGGCTCAAACTCACTACAGTTCTCCTACCTCTCCCTCCTAAGTGCTGGGCTTATAGGTGTGTGCCACCATGCCCAGCCTGATAGGAAGGTTTTGATGGAGTCAGAGCTGAGCCCAATCTCTGGCCCTCACTTTAAAATCCCACTGTAATAGTTGTTGTAACAAGGTATATGGTCTGATTATTCTTTTATTTTTTGAGACAGGGTCTCGCTATACAAGGCTAAGGCTGGCCTTAAATTCATGATCCTTTTGCCTCTGCTTCCTGATTACAGACATGTGCATGTGCACCCCAGCGTCTCTTGCCACAGCAAACAAATGCCTGCACAGCTTTATGTTGGTGGCTGGGGGACTGAAACTGGGCTAGGAGACTTTGTTAGCAAGTGCCTTCACCTACTGAGCCATCTCCCAGCCCTGCATTACTGCCTTTTAGAAGCGTCCAGGGGCTAGGAAGATGACTCAGCAGTTAAAGGTACTTATTTATGTAGGCCTGGGTTCCATTCATCAGCATACACATAAGGCTTGGTGTCAAGTGTTACATTTTTCTGCAGTGGCAAGAGATCCTAGAGTCCCCCACCCAACCACACACAAATAAATTAACATAAAAAATTTAAAGAATGAAGTAAAAGGGAAGTTTTCAGGAAGCCTGGTGTGGTGGTTTACACCTGAAACCCTAGTACTTAGGAAGCTGAAGTAGGATGATCACTATGGGTTTGAGGCTAGTCTAGGCTAATGAGAACCCCCTTCCCCAAAACAACCCCAAGATTTTTAGATATAAAAGTTTAAAAGATTCTACAGGGTTGGAGAGATGGCTCAATGGCTAGCGGCACTTGTTTATAAAGCCAGACACACAAGTTCAATATTATTTAAAAATTTTCTAGCTGGGCATGGTGGCATACGCCTTTAATCCCAGTACTCAGTAGGCAGAGGTAGGAGGACCACCGTGAGTTTGAGGCCACCTTGAGACTCCATAGTGAATCCCAGGTCAGCCTGGGGCTAGAGTGAGACCCTACCTCGAAAACCTAAAAAAAAAAAAAAAACAAAAAAAAATTTCAAAGGTGGCCGTGGTGGTGCACAACTTTAATCCCTGTACTTGGGAAGGAGAGGTAGGACTATCACCATGAGTTCGAAGCCACCCTGAGACTACATAGTGCCAGGTCAGCCTGGACTAGAGTGAAACCTTAAGCTTTATAGCATCATAATTCGATGCTTAAGCTAAGTTTATTAGAAGACACAAAAGTGAAACTTAGATCCATGTATATAGGAAGAATAAGAGAAAAAGTAAAGGATAAAACAAATGCTCTGATAAGTGAACTCTTCATTTCAAGTGGATTTATTTTAAGTCACACAGAAAATGCTATTGTTTAAACACATATGTTAACAAACAAATACATGAAACCATGACATAGATAAACCAAATCAAATTACCTAGCAAGCTGTGCAAGTTCTTTTTGGGTCAATGGGCTTCCTTGTTTACATAACAGATTTTTAAGTAAAAGGAGTCTTGTCTGAAAAGAAATATTGAAGAATTATCAGTAAAGCCTAAATTTCCTCAGAATTATCAAAACTAGTCATTGTTACTGATGAAGCTAAGAAATACTTTTAGGACCTATTCAGGAATCAGGTTCAAACACTATCACTGTGGGCCTCATTCCTGTCTATTAGTGGAGTGAAGACCACCTCTGAATAGGATGGTCTGTCAGAATTGTAAACAATGCAAATAAAGCAAAGGAAGTAGCTGCTGTTACTGCAAAGAATAACACTCTGAGTTAAGCAGTTATGATTTTAAAAGAAAAATACCAGGCTGGAGAGGTAGTTCAGTGGTTAATGCGCTTGCCTGCAGTGCCTAATGACCTGGGTTCAAGTCCTCAGTGCCCACGTAAAGGCAGACGCACAAAGTGGTGCATGTATCTGAAGTTTGTAGTGGCTAGAGGCTTTGGAGTACCCATTCATATTCTCTCTCTCTCTTTCTTGCAAATAAATATTAAAAAAAAGACTTAAAAAAAATAGTAAGTAGCTGGGTGTGGTGGCGCATGCCTTTAATCCCAGCACTTGGGAGGCAGAGGTAGGAGGATTGCCTTGAGTCCGTAGCCACCCTGAGACTCCATACTGAATTCCAGGTCAGCCTGGGCTAGAGTGAGACCCCACCTCGAAAAACCAAACCCCCCCCCCCAAAAAAAACCTTAAAAAAATAGTAAGTAGCTGGGTGTGGTGGCACACGCCTTTAATCTTAGCACTTGGGAGACAAGAGGTAGGAGGATCACCATGAGTTTGAGGCCACCCTGAGGCTACGTAGTGAATTCCAGGCCAGCCTGAGCTGCAGTGAAACCAAAAAAGGGCTGGAGAGATGGCTTAGCAGTTAAGTGCTTGCCAGTGAAGCCTCAGGACCCAGGTTCGAGGCTCGATTCCCCAGGACCCATGTTAGCCAGATGCACAAGGGGGCGCACGCATCTGGAGTTCGTTTGCAGTGGCTGTAGGCCCTGGCACACCCATTCTGTCTCTCTATCTGGCTTGTCCTCTCTCTGTTGCACTCAAATAAATAATAAGTCATGTAAACATTAACTAATAAAGTTTTAGAATATCTATTACCCTAAAAGTTCACTCATGCCTATAGTAATTTTTATTATTTTTTTTCTGAGGTAGGGTCTTGCTCTAGCCCAGGCTGACCTGGAATTCACTATGGAGTCTCAGGCTGGCCTCAAACTCTTAGTGATTCCTCTGCCTCCTGAGCGCTAGGATTAAAGGCATGTTCTACTATGCCCAGCCAAGTTTTACAATTAATAAAATTATTTTCATAATCTCCAATCTGATCTGTGATGTTTCTATACATCTATCTTTTGTGGATGATTCATATAAATAAAATCATGTGTAATTAGTTTGCATGTGGCTCTTTTCACTTGGTATGTTTCTGAGTTTCATTCATATTACTGAATGTATTATGTATTACAGATTGCTTTTTTTTTCTTCTATAGTGTCCCACATATACCAAACAATCTACCATAGCCACATCCCTAGCTATTTAACATCCTTTATTGTTAATCAGTATTCATTAAATGAAGATGAAACATTTTCTTTGGCAGGTTTTGGCTATTACTAATATGACTAGCCTAAAGACTCTTGTAAATGTAACTGCCCAGTAAGCACTTCTCTAAATGTTCATACCTATATATTAATGCTACTCTCACTTTTGGTAGAGCACCTTCTCTTTTCAGATGGCAGTAACCTTGGGATGACTCAGAAGGCATCATGGTGCTGGGAAGAAGTGACAGGAGTGCTCAGCGCTGCAATATCTCTATCACACCTTCCAAGGCTCAGGGTCCATTGCGGAAGAAGTGGTGGAAAGAATGTAAGAGCCAAAGGAAGGGTAGGACTCCTTAGAACGTGCTCCCCCCAGACACAAAATGGCCTGCATATCCATGACCTCACAATGCCTGATACTACCTACACAAGACCACCAAAAGAAGAGGAAAAGATCATGACATCAAAATAAAAGAGAGACCTATTGAGAGGAGGAGGGGATATGAGGGAGAATGGAGTTTCAAAGGGGAAAGTGGGGGAAGGGAGGGCATTACCATGGGATATTATTTACTTTTTTTTTTTCAAGGTAGGGTCTCTCTCTGGTCCAGGCTGACCTGGAGTTCACTATGTAGTCTCAGGGTGGCATTGAACTCACAGCGATACTCCTACCCTCTGCGTCCCAAGTGCTGGGATTAAAGGCCTGCGGCACCACACCTGGCAGGATATTGTTTACAATCATGAAGTTAATTTAAAAAAATTAGTAACAGACTCTTGTAAATGTGTGTACATATTTCTATTTTTCATAGTAAATGTTTAGAGATGGAATATCTGGACCTTTTGGTTTTTTGTTTTTTGGTTGTTTTTTTTTTTTTTTTTGGTTTTTCGAGGTAGAGTCTCACTCTAGCCCAGGCTGACCTGGAATTCACTATGTAGTCTCAGGTAGTCTTGAACTTACAGTGATCCTCCTACTTCTGCTTCCTGAGTGCTCCACGCTCAACTCTCATTATCTTTATTAAGAAAGGGCTAAATTGTTTAAAAATGGATGCAGCATAAATGAAAAACACAATATTGTCAAGATAGATACTTCTTGTTTCTACTTAAAAAAAAAATCGATACATACCTCCTCATTGGGTAAAGAGACATATACCCGTTTAATGAAACGCCTAAGGAGAAAAAGAATCATGTAAGTTTAGGATTATGATTATCAGTTTAAATTTATAACAGATCAAATAATAATTGATGTTACCAAGGTTTTAAGTATAATACATTTTCAGTTACTTTTTTCTTTTTTATTTGCAAGCAGAGACAGAAAATGAGGGGGGGGATGGACACACTAGGGCCTCCTGCCACTGCAAATGAACTCCAGACACATGTGCCACTTTATGCATCTGGGTTCACATAGGTACTAAGGAATCAAACCCATGTTCACAGGCTTTGCAAGCAAGCATCCTTAACTGCTGAGCCATATACCCCACATTGCCCCCCTCCTTTAAGAAAGACTCTCACTAAATTGCCCAGTACAGCCAGAGCTCACTCTGTGGTCCAAGCAAGCGTTAAACTTGTGATCCTCTTGCCTCAAGCCTTCCAAGTAGCTGGAATCATAGGCTTGTACTACCAGACCCAGCTATTTAGTAGCTCCCTAGTTAATGCTTACAAATCGTTAATAACTTACATATGTATACTTTTGTTTTGTTTTGTTTCCCCAAGGTAGGGTTTGACTATAGCCCAGGCTGACCTAGAATTCACTATGTAATCTCAGGGTGGCTTCGAACACATGGCGACGTGATCCTCCTACCTCTGCCTCCCAACATATGTATACTTTTTAATAGCATTAACACAAAAACAGTATCTGATACACTAAAGAGAATAAAGAGTCTGCTAGCTTCTTGAATTGAAAACAACTAAAAACAAAGAAGAAACAAATATGAATCTCATTATCATTAATCTAGGTGTCATTTATACAACAAAAATATATGAACTAGCCACACACCTTTAATCTCAGTATGTAAGAGGATCACTGTGAATTCAAGGCCAGCCTGGCCTACGGAGAGTTCCAGGTCAGTCTGGTCTAGAGTGAAACCCTACCTCAAAAGATGAAATACAATAAATAGTATGAACTGCTAGCTGGTGATAAAAGTTACACTGAGAAAGGGAGTCACACCCTGAGGGGCAATAATACCCCTCCCTACAGTTAAGGGGGCTGCTCTGTAGATCACAGAAACCCCAACTGATAGCAAAGGAATAGCAAGGCAGGCAAGGTGTACACATCATCTTTGCAAGATGGCACTAATCAGACTACATAGCTGAGGATAACTTTAACCTCCTGAGCTTTCTGTCTCAGCCTAGCTCAACTTTAGTTTGTTTTGAGAGAGGATCTCTCACTCTTGCCCAAGGTACTTACTGTGGAACTTACTGCGCAACCCAGGCTGGACTCAAAGTCATGGCAATCCTCCTACCTCCACCTTCTAAGTGCTGGGATCATAGGCATGAACCACCACGCTCAGTGTCCCTTATTCACAGTTACACTCCATTATCAAGTGGAGTTTCACTGTGTGACTGCCTGTTATTTTAGGGTATACGTGAAATATCCACTCAGTCTAACTTTTTTAGCCCCATCCCAGCAATGTCCTTCCAAAATTACATTTTCCAAGCAAAACTGAAAAATGAAGCTGAACATGGTAGCTCATGCATGGAACTTCAGCCCTTGGGATGCTGATGCAAGAAGACTGCCATAAATTTGACAACACCTGGGACACAGAATGAGACCCTGTCTCAAAACACTAGAGAAGAAATCACAAGACAAAAACTAGCAGAAAAGATTAAAAACCCAAAATAAAGAAGATACAGGCTGAAGAGATGGCTTAGTGGTTGAGGCATTTGCCTGCAAAGCCTAAGGATCTAGGTTCAAATCCCCAGGACCCATGTTAGCCAGATTCACAATGTGGCACATGTGTTTGGAGTTCATTTGCAGTGTCCAGGGGCCCTGGTAAGCCCATTCTCATTTTCTTTCTAATAAATAAATGAATATTTTAATAAAGGCTGGGTATGGGCTGGAGAGATGGCTTAGTAGTTAAGGTGCTTGCCTGCAAAGCCAAAGGTCCAAGGTTCAATTCCCCTAGGGCCCACGTAAGCCAGATGCACAAGATGGTGCATGTATCTGGAAGAAATGACAGGAGTGCTCAGCACTGCAATATCTCTATCACACCTTCCAAGGCTCAGGGTCCACTGCAGAAGAGGTGGTGGAAAGAATGTAACAGCCAAAGGAAGGGTAGGACTCCTTGCAACGTGCTCCTCCAGACACAAAATGGCCTGGATATCCATGACCTCACAGTGCCTGACACTACCTACACAATACCACCATAAGAGGAGGAAAAGATCATGACATCAAAATAAAAGAGAGACTGACTGAGAAGGGGAGGGAATATGATGGAGAATGGAGTTTCAAAGGGGAAATTGGGGGGAGGGAGGGCAATACCATGGGATATATTGTTTATAATCATGAAAGTTGTTTAAAAAAAAATTGAAGAGAAAAAGAAATGGTAAGACACTGGGCGTAGTGGTGCACACCTTTAATCCCAGTACGAGGGAGGCAGAGGTAGGAAGATGGCCATGAGTTCTTGGCCAGCCTGAGCTACAGCGAGACCCTACCTCACAAAATGAAGTTATGAAATTTGCAGGAAAATGGATGGATCTGGAAAGGATTATACTTGACCCAGAAAGTCAAACGTCACATGTTCTCTCTCATATGTGGATCCTAGCCACAAATGATTGGACTTCTGTGTGAGTAGGAAGAAAACTCAGTAGAAGAGGCCAGTAAGCTAGAAAGGAGATATAAAGGGAATGCCAGGGATGGGATACCTCCAGTGAGTTGTTGGCCAGGGAGGTCCCTGATGCCCCCAGAACATTACAGGCCACTGCCGAGGCCCTTAGTTTCACACCAGGAATAGATGGTAAGACCCTATTGCTGAAGACTCCACACACTTGGGCTGCAAGGTCACTGAGAAATCCTGCTGGAGCTGAGCTGAAAACCTCCTCCATGTAGACCAGCTGACAGAAAGCTGGAAAAAGCCATGCTGCAGGCAGTTCAATGGCAGAGAGAAATCACTAGTGAAGGTACCCAACAGTGGACACTGCAAGCCTTAAATTTGGCTAGTCAGGCCAAATGAGCCAACGGGTGCAATAGTGGCATGTCTGTTATAGGTGAAGCCAACCGCCCTCTAATGTGACTGGAGGCCCACTCCATGGGAGGGAATATATCCCTGATACTAAAAACCTACAACAGGGGTAGTCATAAGCCCTAGAGGTGTAATTGCTGGTGTCTGGCTAAATGTATATACTATGCTCACCAAACTGCCCAGTAAGCACTTCTCTTAATGTTCATACCCATACATGAATGCTACTCTCACTTTTGGTGTGAGAACCTTCTCTTTTCAGATGGCAGTGACCTTGGGATGATTCAGAAGGCACCATGGTGCTGAGAAGAAGTGACAGAGGTGCTCAGCACTGCAATATCTCTATCACACCTTCCAAGGCTCAGGGTCCATTGCGGGAGAGGTGGCTGAAAGAATACAAGAGCCAAAGGAAGGGTAGGACTCCTTACAACGTGCTCCCTCCAGACACAAAATGGCCTGGATATCCATGACCTCACAGAGCCTGACACTACCTACACAAGATCATCATAATAGAAGGAAAAGATGATGACATCAAAATAAAACTGATGAGACTGATTGAGAAGGGGAGGGAGGGAATTACTATGGGATATTGCTTACAGTCAGGGAAGTTGTCGATAAAAATAAAAAAAGCAAAGACAAAGAACAAAAAAGATAAGAATCAATTCTAGAGTTTAAAAAAGGAAATTTAATGCAACCCCCAAGAAGCAATTTGCCCAAATCTATGAAGTAAAGACTAGTTTTGTATCACCACAGACCCCTTTCAGCTACGTGGTAGCAATAAGCCAGAGTACATGATATGGAGAAAATCATTTAGTCTTGTTTTTAATTTGCTCAGACATCCAAGGAAGTTTTTTTGATTTTATTCATTTATTTATTTGAGAGAGAAATAGGCAGGTAGAGAGAGAGAGAATGGGTGCGCCAGGGCATCCAGCCAATGCAAACCAACTCCATACACATGCTTCCCCTTGAGCATCTGGAGTTCATTTACAGTGGCTTGGGGCCCTGGTGTGCCCATTCTCTCTCTCTCGGTCACTCTCAAATAAATAAACAAAAATAAAAATAAAAATAAATTTAAAAAAAGAAAAAACACGCTGGGCGTGGTGGTGCACACCTTTAATCCCAGCACTTGGGAGGCAGAGGTAGGAGGACTGCCTTGAGTTCAAGGCCATCCTGAGACTACAGAGAGAATTCCAGGTCAGCCTGAGCTAGAGTGAGACCCTACCTCGAAAAACCAAAAAAAAAAAAAAAAAAAGAGAGAGAGAAATATAACTTCCTACCTGAGGACAGCCTCGTCCAGCTCTTGTGGCCTGTTAGTTGCACCCATCACAAGTACTCTGTCATCTCCAGCAGACTGTACCTACAAGACACAGTGTTTCCTTCAATATTTCAGATAAGAGTAGTAATAAGAAACAATAAATATATTTCTAATTTGAGACATTTAACAGAAAAATAAACAAACTAAGTGCTATCACATGAAAAAATATAATGACTACTTACACCATCAAATTCTATTAGAAATTCAGTTTTTAAGCGTCTACTAGCATCATGCTCCCCTTCTCTTCTTTCACACAAAAGACTATCAACTTCATCTGAAGAAAATACAAGAAAAAGATTTTAATGAAAGGCCAATTGTTATGAATCATCCAAAAAGAAATTTAGTTTGCTCCTTCAATTTCGCTCTTCTTTAAAGCTCTTCCCTCTGAATACTCTTCTAACATACGTATCATACTAGAATACCTGTGAAATTCCACTTTGCAACAATCTAGATGGAAAACTATCTTACCTATAAAAATTATAGAAGGTTGAAGTTCTCGAGCCACAGCAAAAAGAGCTCTTACCAATTTCTCTCCTTCTCCCACCTAGAATGAGGTATTAATGTATTACTATACACATAAAACGAAAACTTATTCTAAGTAATTAAAATTTTATCATTAAAATCTTAAGCTTCATGGTTTCGTAACAGATTACACTCTTGTAGAACCTAGCAATTTAATTTCTCTGCCTTGCAACAACCTAAGAAGTATGAAGAATTGGAGAAAATGGTACGTGTTATTAAACTGCATAAGGGGCTGGAGAAATGGCTTAACAGTTAAGTCACTTGCCTGCAAAGCATAAGGACCCAAGTTCTTTTCCCCAGCATCCACGTAAGCCAGATGTATACATGGTGAGGCATAAGTCTAGAGTTTGTTTGCAGGGGCTAGATAGAGGCCCTAGTGTGCCCATTTTCTCTCACTCTCTCTCTGTGCCTCTTTCTCAAATAAATAAAAATAAAATATTTTTTAAATTGTGTATTTTTTTGGCTGGAGATATGGCTTAGCTTAACCACTAAGGGTTAAGGTGTCTTGACTGCAAGCCAAAGGATCTTGGTTCGATTCCCCAGGACCCACGTAAGCCAGATGCACAAGGTGGTGCATGTGCTGGAGTTCATTTGCAGTGGCTGGAGGCCCTGACATACCCATTCTGTCTCTCTCTCTTTCTCTGACTTGAATAATTTAAAAAATAGAGTTCTCTCTCTGTAAGCACAACAGAGACTGGAAGCCCTGGCGCACCCATTCTCATTCTCTCTCACTCTACCTCTTTCCCTCTATCAAATAAATAAAATGAAACAAAAACATGTTTATATCAGGAAAAAGTACTCACATATTTTGAAGTTAAACTTGCGGCACTTATATTAAAAAAAGTTGCATTTGATTCTGCAGCTACTGCTTTGGCCTATAAAAATCAGAGGAAATTAACAGTTCAGTATCTTTATTTGAAAAAAAAAAAAAAGACAGCTACATTTGATCAGTTTTAAGTACCAGAGCACACTGTCTAGAAATGCAAGGCGTGATACAATCCTAATCTGACACCACTTCCTTCTCAGCTGTAAGGAAAGGTGCCTAGGGCCACAGGTCCCTTTCCCATCTCTCTTCTTGTAAGACAGAATGGGAAGTGACAGTGGAAAAGCTTGCTTCTCAGCTGTAAGGAAAGGCTTATAGGTCGGCAGATTGGGTGCTCTTTTCATGGGCAGGAAAGAAAAGAAAGCAGAGAAAGTAAAACAGAAGAGAAAATGTACTCTTTCCCTATTTTCCCACACAGAAGAGTGATCCAGTATAGGAATTCAGACCATGGCAAAAGCTTTTGGTCAAAGTATAATACAAAAATTTCAACAATATAGTAGTTTCTTTCAACTAAGTTTGTTAGGACTGTAAAAAATTAAGTTGTGCCGGGCGTGGTGGTGCACACCTTTAATCCCAGCACTCGGGAGGCAGAGGTAGGAGGATCACAAGAGTTCAAGACCACCCTGAGACTACAGTTAATCAATTCGCCCGGACCAGAGTGAGACCCTACCTCGAAAAACCAAAAAAAAAAAAAAAAGAGAGAGAGAAATATAACTTCCTACCTGAGGACAGCCTCGTCCAGCTCTTGTGGCCTGTTAGTTGCACCCATCACAAGTACTCTGTCATCTCCAGCAGACTGTACCTACAAGACACAGTGTTTCCTTCAATATTTCAGATAAGAGTAGTAATAAGAAACAATAAATATATTTCTAATTTGAGACATTTAACAGAAAAATAAACAAACTAAGTGCTATCACATGAAAAAATATAATGACTACTTACACCATCAAATTCTATTAGAAATTCAGTTTTTAAGCGTCTACTAGCATCATGCTCCCCTTCTCTTCTTTCACACAAAAGACTATCAACTTCATCTGAAGAAAATACAAGAAAAAGATTTTAATGAAAGGCCAATTGTTATGAATCATCCAAAAAGAAATTTAGTTTGCTCCTTCAATTTCGCTCTTCTTTAAAGCTCTTCCCTCTGAATACTCTTCTAACATACGTATCATACTAGAATACCTGTGAAATTCCACTTTGCAACAATCTAGATGGAAAACTATCTTACCTATAAAAATTATAGAAGGTTGAAGTTCTCGAGCCACAGCAAAAAGAGCTCTTACCAATTTCTCTCCTTCTCCCACCTAGAATGAGGTATTAATGTATTACTATACACATAAAACGAAAACTTATTCTAAGTAATTAAAATTTTATCATTAAAATCTTAAGCTTCATGGTTTCGTAACAGATTACACTCTTGTAGAACCTAGCAATTTAATTTCTCTGCCTTGCAACAACCTAAGAAGTATGAAGAATTGGAGAAAATGGTACGTGTTATTAAACTGCATAAGGGGCTGGAGAAATGGCTTAACAGTTAAGTCACTTGCCTGCAAAGCATAAGGACCCAAGTTCTTTTCCCCAGCATCCACGTAAGCCAGATGTATACATGGTGAGGCATAAGTCTAGAGTTTGTTTGCAGGGGCTAGATAGAGGCCCTAGTGTGCCCATTTTCTCTCTCTCTCTCTCTCTGCCTCTTTCTCAAATAAATAAAAATAAAATATTTTTTTAAATTGTGTATTTTTTTTGGCTGGAGATATGGCTTAGCTTAACCACTAAGGGTTAAGGTGTCTGCCTGCAAAGCCAAAGGATCTTGGTTCGATTCCCCAGGACCCACGTAAGCCAGATGCACAAGGTGGTGCATGTGTCTGGAGTTCATTTGCAGTGGCTGGAGGCCCTGACATACCCATTCTGTCTCTCTCTTTCTCTGACTTGAATAATTTAAAAAATACTAAAATTAAATAAGGAAATAAATAAAAATTAAAAAGGGGGGGCTGGAGAAATGGCTTAGCAATTAAGGTGCTTGGCTGCAAAGCCAAAGGACCTATATTCAATTTCCCAAGACCCACGTAAGCCAGATGCACAAGGGGGGGCAAGCATCTTCAGTTCATTTGCAGTGGCTGGAGACCCTGGTGCTCCCATTCTCTCTCTCAAAAATGTAAAGAAAAACAAAAAAGAGAAAGTTTAAAGTAAACAAAAATAGGGCTGGGCATGGTGGTATACCCCTTTAATCCCAGAACTCAGGAGACAGGGATAGGAAAATTGGCGTGAGTTCAAAACCAAAAATAAATAAACAAATAAATAAATAAATAAATAAAGGGCTGAAGAGATGGCTTAGCAGTTAAGGCGCTTGCCTGTGAAGCCCAAGGACTCATGTTCGAATCTCCAGATCCCACATTAGCCAGACACACAAAGGTGAGGCAAGAGCAAGGTCACACATGGCCACTAGGTGGTACAAGCATCTGGAGTTTGATTGCAGTGGCTGAGGCCCTGGCATGCCAATTCTCTCAGATAATTTATTTTTATTTTTATTTATTTGACAGAGAAAGAGAGAGAGACTGAGATCAAGCGAGCACGCACGCGCACACACACGTGCCAGGGCCTCCAGCCACCGCAAACAATCTCCCGAAGCGTGCGCCCCCTTGTACATCTGGCTAATGTGGGTCCTGGGGAATTGAATATGGGTCCTTTGGCTTTGCAGGCAAGTGCCTTAACCATTAAGCCATCTCTTCAGCCCTCTAAAATAAATTTTTTAAAAATTAAAGAAAATGGCAGGCACAGTGATGTATGTTCGCAATCCCAAGGCCGGGGAGGTGTCTGAGAGAGGAACATCACTGGGACTTGGTAGCTAGCTAGTCTAGCATACTTGGCATTCTCTAAGCCAAGGAGAGATGGCGCCTGAGGAACCACACCCAATACTGTTCTCTGGCAGTCCACAAATGTACACACGTGAACACACACACACATACATAGGACAACTATACACAAAAAATTAGTAAGTATATAAAATAGCTAAAGAGATGTAATAACCAAAATAAAAAATGAGCACTTGGAAATTTGTTTTCACAATACCATTTTCAATAAATACAAAAGTATTTCTACATGCTCCAGGAGGTCTGTGAATAGCCCTTCAGACATTTCCAGGCACTGACACCATCATTAAGACCATTCTATGTACCTCAGTGCCTAACTGGGTTATGAAGGCTATGAAACTCTACTGTAAAACTCTTCTTGTGGCATTTATTCTTTTGTGAAAAATTTCACTTAAATAAAAGGCACTATCTTACTGACACTTGTAATCATGAAAACAAATATTCTCAGACCTGAAATGAAACCCACAGGACCACTTCTTATGGACACCAGCTTTCTAGATAAAGAAGGCCCACCAGTGATACTTTCTAAAGAACAGCTGAGGATATAAAAGTGAAGCTAAAATCTATCTCCCAGGACTGGAGAGATGGTTTATCAGTTAAGGTGCTTGCTGTGAAGCCAAAGGACTCAGGTTTGATTCCAGGGACCCACGTAAGGCAGATACACAAAGTTTATAGTACTTTGTTATGCATTCCTAGCAAACTAATACACTGTTCAACAACATAATTCTAATTTTATTTTATTTTATTTTGGGGGGGCAGCGTCTTACTCCAGCCTAGTTTGACTTGGAACTCACTCTATAGTTCTAGGCTGGCCTCAAACTCACAGTGATCTTCCTATTTCCTGGCCTCCCCAGTGCTGGGATTAAAGGCATACGCCACCACACCTGGCGTACAATTATATATTTTGCCAAATGTTACTAGCATCTATACTTAAAGTAGTAACATTCAGACAATAACTTAAAACGTGGTAGTATCAAGGGGCTGGAGAGTTATCTCAGTGGTTAAGGTGCTTGCCTGCAAAGCCTAACAAACCAGGTTCGTGTCCCCAGTACCCACGTAAAGCCAGTTGCTCACCCATCTGGAGTTCATTTGCAGTGGGTGGAGGCCCTAGTGCGCCCATATTCTCTGTCTCTCTCTCTCTGCTTGCAAATAAGTAAATAAATACTTTAAAAACATGGTGATGGGCTGGAGGGATTGCTTAGCAGTTAAGGCAATTGCCTACAAAGCCAAAGGACCTTGATTTGATTCCCCAGGGCCCACATAAGCCAGATGCAAAAGGTGGTGCATACATCTGGAGTTCATTTGCAGTGGCTGGAAGCCCTGGCGCACCCATTCTCATTCTCTCTCACTCTACCTCTTTCCCTCTATCAAATAAATAAAATGAAACAAAACATGTTTATATCAGGAAAAAGTACTCACATATTTTGAAGTTAAACTTGCGGCACTTATATTAAAAAAAGTTGCATTTGATTCTGCAGCTACTGCTTTGGCCTATAAAATCAGAGGAAATATATCAGTTCAGTATCTTTATTTAAAAAAAAAAAAAAAGACAGCTAAATTTGATCAGTTTTAAGTACCAGAGCACACTGTCTAGAAATGCAAGGCGTGATACAATCCTAATCTGACAACACTTCCTTCTCAGCTGTAAGGAAAGGCGCCTAGGGCCACAGTCCTTTCCACTCTCTTGTAAGACAGAATGGGAAGTGACAGTGGAAAAGCTTGCTTCTCAGCTGTAAGGAAAGGCTTATAGGTCGGCAGATTGGGTGCTCTTTTCATGGGCAGGAAAGAAAAGAAAGCAGAGAAAGTAAAACAGAAGAGAAAATGTACTCTTTCCCTATTTTCCCACACAGAAGAGTGATCCAGTATAGGTATTCAGACCATGGCAAAAGCTTTTGGTCAAAGTATAATACAAAATTTCAACAATATAGTAGTTTCTTTCAACTAAGTTTGTTAGGACTGTAAAAAATTAAGTTGTGCCGGGCGTGGTGGTGCACGCCTTTAATCCCAGCACTCGGGAGGCAGAGGTAGGAGGATCACCAAGAGTTCAAGACCACCCTGAGACTACAGTTAATTCAAGGTCGGCCCGGACCAGAGTGAGACCCTACCTCAAAAAAAAAAAAAAAAATAGTAATAATAAGAGTTGTTACATACATGCTAATTACAGTGAGATAAGCTGCTACTCTGAAAGAACAAAACATTTCTTTTTTTGAGATAGGGTCTCACTGTAACCCAAGCTGATCTGGATGGAATTCACTATGCAGTCTCAGAGTGGCCTTGAACTCGCAGTGATCCTCCTACCTCTGCCTCCCATGCTAGGATTAAAGGCATGCACGAACACACCCACCAAACATTATTGAGGCCAACATGTTTTTCACCTTTTAAAAATTATTTATTTGCTTATTTGCATGTGTGTGTATGCATGGGTGCTCCAGTATCTCTGCTACCAGTGAATGTCAGGTACATGTACCACTTTGCACTTGACTTTATGTGGGTGCTATAGAACTGAACCTGGGCCAACTGGTTTTGCAACCAAACACCTTTAAACTCAGTCATGTTCCCAACTGGACCATTTCTTTTTGCTTTGAAAATTGGTTTAAATATTTTAAGAAGGGAGCTGAGATGAAGGCTTAGCAGTTAAAAGTGCTTGTCACTTAATCAAGAGACCTCTTGGACTGGAGACCACCAAGTTCAACTCCCCAGAACCCATGCCACACACACCTGTAATCCTAGTCTAAAGGAGGAAGGGGGGGAAGACCTTATTTCAATGAAATAAATACATGGATAAGTGAGAAGGTAGTGACACCTGATAAGCTCCTCTGCCCTTCACATGCCTGTGCACAGGGCATGAGCTTCTGCATACACAAGCATACACCACAGGCATACGCAAAAAAAATTTTAAGAAATGTATTATAGCAAGACTCAAGTAGTCAAACTCAAGAACTACATAAAGTTTCTGAGATTTTGTTTTTGTCATATCTCAACAGAATTCTCAACCTTACAAAAAAAATTCCTGGGCTGGAGAGATGGCTTAGCGGCTAAGGCATTTGCCTGCAAAGCCAAAGGATCCCAGTTCAATTCTCCAAAACCCACATAAGCCAGATGCACAAGGAGGTACAAGCATCTGGAGTTCGTTTGCAGTGGCTTGAGACCCTGGCATGCCCATCCCCCCCTCCCGCACTTTCTCTCAAATAACTAAAAAAAGGGGGGGGCTGGAGAGATTGTTTAGCAGTTTAGGTGCTTGCCTGCAAAGACTAAGGACCCAGGCTGGAGTCTCCAGGTCCCACATAAGACAGATGCACATGGTGGTGCATGCGCCTGGAGTTCGTTTGTGGTGGCTGGAGGCCCTGATGTGCCCATTCTCCTTCTCTCTGTCTCTAAAAAATAAAAATAATTTTTTTTTTTTAAATGGGTGGGATGAGAACATGGCTCAGTGTTGAAAGGCTCTTATTGGCAAAATCCATTGGCCTGAGTTCAACTCTCAAGCACTCACATAAAGCCAGACCCAAGAAAGTGACAGAGGGCTAGAGAAATAGTCCAGCAGTTAAGGTGCCTGCACAGCCTAATATGGGTTCAATTCCCCAGCACCCACATAAAGCGAGATGCATAGGGTGGTGCATGTATCTGGAGGCCCTGGCATACCTGTGTTTTCTCTCTCCTTACAAATGAATAAATAACTAACTTTGGGGGGGGGGAGGAACGTAGCCAGGTGTGGTGGTGCACGCCTTTAATCCCAGCATTTGGGAGGCAGAGGTAGGAGAATCATTGAGTTCAAGGCCACCCTAATACTACATAGTGAATTCCAGGTCAGCCTGGGCTAGAGTGAGACTCTACCTAAAATACAAAAGAACAAAAAAAAAAAAAAAAAAAAAAAAGAATTCTTACCAGCATTGTTTTTCCATTTCCAGGGGGACCAAAGAGTAACAATCCTCTGGCAGGAGCTCTAAGCCCTGTGAACAACTTTGCAAAATACACATTAGCTTACAACTATGATGCTGGAGAGTTCTTCCAGTCCTGTCAGGTATCTTTTATTTATCTAAAAACATGCTTGTCCAGTGATACTCTCACAAGAGCTTTAAAAGAATCACATAATCAGTGAGTATAATTAAAAACAGAAAAATGAAATCAAATCAGTAATCAACATAAAAGAATGCTTAAGAAAGAAACTGACCATAGTCATGTTTCTATAGATAAAATCACCACAACTACAATAAAAGAGTCAATATAAATATATAAAACAATGATGATAAAATAACTTGTATGATGGGGTAACTGATAAAAGGGTAGTGAATTATTAAGCAAAGCTGAATAAGTAAAAACTTGAGTGCTCGGGTGGCGGAGATGGCTTAGCAATTAAAGGCACTTGCATGCAAAGCCTGACACCCTGGGTTCAATTCCCCAGTAAACATGTAAACCCAGAAGCACAGAATGGCGCATGCATCTGGAGCTCGACTGCAGTGGCAAATGGCCCTCGCATGGCCATTCTCTCTCTCCTTGAAAATGAATTTTTTTAAAAAGAGGAAAGAAGTTGGATATAAAGATGCACACCTGTAATACCAGTACTCAGGAGGCACAGGTAGGAGGCCTACTGAGCTCAAGGCCAGCCTGAGACTACATAGTGAATTCAGCCTGGGCTAAAACTAAAATAAATTTAAAAAACAGGAAAAAGGACAAACTTGAGTGCTTGCTTGTACATGGATACTTCAATACAAGAAGCAAGCTGACCTGAACAAAGGCATCAGAAACCAAAGAAGTAGAAAGGAGGCCACTGAAAGTAAGATGAACTGAGCCAATGTTCCTGCTTTGCACTAAGTAGCCAGACAAGACCAGTAGAAGTTTTATTCTCTAGAGAAACTAATCCCAAACCAGGAGACTCAGAGACACCCTAGGGCAAGAGAGGGTGAAGCCCTACACCCCAGGTTCTAGCCTCTCTATTTAAAAAGGAAGACACAGAGTAAGAGAAAAGAGTTACATCAAACAAATCATTTTAAAATATTTCATTTATCTATTCATTTAGTTATTTGAGAGAATGGGCACTCCAAGGCCTCCAGCCCCTGCAAATGAACTCCAGACGCATGCACCATCTTGTGCATCTGGCTTACGTGGGTCCTGGGAACTTGAACTCAGGGCCATAGGCTTCACGGGCAAGCACTTTAAACTGCTAAGCCATCTCTCTGGCCCCTAAGAAGATCATTTTAAATGCTAGAACAGGTCAGGTGTGGTGGTGCATGCCTATAATTCTGGCATTTGAGAAGCAGTAGCAGGAATGTTAGTTCAAGGCCAGTCTGGATGACTTAATGAGACTGCTCCAAAACAACAACAGCTGGAAAGAGGGTCCAGAGAATAAAGTGCTTGCCACTCCAGCTGAAGCATTGGAGTTCTAATCCCAGACCTTGTATAAAAAGCAGGAAGCCATGACAGACTTCTGCAATCATGACAAGCTGATGCTGATAGTGAGATGGCAAGCAGAGACAAATAATTCCCAGAAGCTTAAGGCCGGTCCAACAAAGAGCAACAGAATGAGAATTCAAAGCAAGAAACCCTGTCTCAGCCTGTAGAGATGGATCAGTGGTTAAGGCACTTGCCTGCAAAGCCTATAGACCCAGGTTCAGTTCCCCAGTACCCATGTAAAGCCAGATGCACAAAGTGCCACATGCATCTGTTTTGTTTGCATCAGCTGGAAGCCTTGGTATGCCCATTCTCTCTCTGTCTTCCTAAAAATAAATATTTTTTTTTAAAGGAATAGTCTTCCAATTCCTCTAAAAAAAAACAAAAAACAGAACAACAAAGAAACCCTGTCTCAGCCAGGAGTCGTGGCACACAGCATTAATCCAGCACTTGGGATGCAGAGATAAGAGGATCACTGTGAATTAGACACTATCTTGAAGGAAAAAAAAAAAAAAATGAAATCTGGAGAGATGAATGCCTTAGAAGTTAGAGCACATGCCTGCAAAGGCAAAGGAGCCAGGTTTGATTCCCCAGTACCCAAGTAAGCCAGATGCACAAGGTAGTGGATACGCCTGCAATTCGTTTGCAGTGGCTAGAGGCCCTGGCACACCCATTCTCTCTCTCAAGTAATAATCATAAAACGATTGAGGTGGCACATCCTTTTAATCCCAGCACTCGGGAGGCACAAATAGGAGGATCCTTGTGAGTTCAAAGCCACCTTGAGACTACATAGTGAATTCCAGGTCAACCTAAACTAGAGTGAGACCCTATCTCAAAAAACAAAAACCCAAAATATAAAAAAAACAAACAAACAGACAAAAAAAAAAAAAAAAAAAAAAAAAACACCTGCACCTGTCTCAAATGAGGTGGACAGATGAAGACCAACCTAACGTGTGTCCTCTGACTTCCACACACTAGCTGTGGCATGTGCCCACACTCAGCATGAACAAAACAGCACATGCCTGTAATCCTAGCCCAAGGGAGATCGAGGCAGAAAGATTACAAGTTCAAGGTCAGTCTGGACTACAAGCAAGTTTTGTGAACAGCCTGGGCTACATAAGATTCTGTCTCAAAAAAAAAAAAAATCACAATAGCAAAAATAAGAGATGATTTTAAAAACTTTGAGAAATAAAAATAAGTTCAACTGGGCTGGAGAGACGGCTTAGCAGTTAAGCACTTGCCTGCGAAGTCTAAGGACCCTGGTTCGAGGTTCGATTCCCCAGGACCCACGTTAGCCAGAGGCACAAGGGGGCACACACGTCTGGAGTTCGTCTGCAGTGGCTGGAGGCCCTGGTACGCCCATTCTCTCTCTGCCTCTTTCTCCCTGTCTGTTGCTCTCAAATAAATAAATAAAAATAAACAAAAAAATAAAAAAAAAAAAACCAGCAATACTAGGAGCCAGGTGTGGAGGCGCTCACCCTTAATCCCAGCACACGGAGGCAGAGGTAGGAGGATCGCTGTGAGTTCAAGGCCACTCTGAGACTACACAGTGAATTCCAGGTCAGCCTGAGCTAGAGCGAAACCCTATCTCGAAAAACCAAAAATGCATAAATAAATACATAATAAATAAAAATTAAAAAAAAATACTAGGAGCTGAACGAAACAGATAATGCCTGGCATGGTGGTACATGCCTTTAATCCCAGTACTTGAGAGGCAGAGACAGGAAGATTACTATGAGTTCAAGGCCAGCCTGGGACTACAGAGTCAGCCATGGCTAGAATAAGACATTGCTTGAAAAAATAAAAACAAAAAAAATAAGATAACTTCCAAACTTTATCTTGATACCTACTCAAATTATCAATTTGGAATATAGCATACAGCTATATTCAGATATATGAAATATTTAAAAAACCTTCATATAAAATTTTTAAAGAATTTCCTGAGGTACACCACCATAAAAATGAGAAAATGGTTTACTGTCTATAAGTATGGAAGTTGTCAATTAAAAGAAAATTTTAAAAAATATTATCTGGGCTGGGCATGGTAGCACACACCTTTAATCCCAGCACTTGGGAAGCAGAAGTAGGAGGATCGCCGTGACTTTAAGGCCACCCTGAGACTACATAGTGTATTCCAGGTTAGCCTTGACTACAGCAAAACCCTACTTTGAAAAGCCAAATAAATAAATAAATAAATAAATAAATAAAAATCATTTGGGCTGGAGAAATGACTTAGTGGTTAAGGTGTTGGCCTGTGAAACCTGAATTTCATTCTCCAGGGCCCATGTAAGCCAGACACATAAGGTAATGCATGCATCTAGACTTCATTTGCAGTGGCTGGAGGCCCTGTGCACCCAATTCTCTCTCTCCTTGTGCCTTCCTCTCTCAAACCAAATTAAATATATATATATGTGTATATACATATATATATATATATATATACACACATATATATATACATACATATATATATATATATAATTTATTTGAGAGAAAAAAAGAAAGGGAGACTACAGGCATTTCAGGGTTTCTTGCTGTTGCAAACAAACTCCAGATTCATGCACCACTTTGAGTGTCTGGATTTATATGGGTACTCAGGAAATAAACATAGGCCTGGAAGCTTTGCAAGAAAGCCCTTTTAACCACTGAGTCATCTCTCCAGTCCCTCAATGTTTACCTTTTTAAAAAAACTAAATTTAAAGCCGGGTGTGGTGGCGCACGCCTTTAATCCCAGCGCTTGGGAGGCAGAGGTAGGAGGATCACCGTGAGTTCGAGGCCACCCTGAGACTACTTAGTGAATTCCAGGTCAGCCTGGACCAGAGTGAGACCCTACCTCAAGAAACAAAAAAAAAAAAAAAAAACTAAATTTAAACTGGGTGTGGTGTGGTGGCGCACACCTTTAATCCGAGCACTGGGAGGCAGAGGTCGCTACATCACTGTTAGTTCCAGGTCACACTGAGACTACATAGTGAATTCCAGGTCAGTCTGGCCTAGAGAGTGAGACCCTACCTTGAAAAACAAAAACAACAACAACAAAAAAATAAACTTAGCATAACTTTTTATAAACTAATCATTTAAATACAGCCCAAATATTTCTTTACTATTACAGCATTGAGTAATGGGTGTTATCATGGGAAAATGATAATATAAAGCCTTACCTCAGGCCTTAGAGAAGGAAGAATAACAATTTCTTGCAGTGCTTGTTTTGCCAATTCTTGCCCAGCTATGTCATCAAATTTAACAGCTGTTCCACTAAGAAACAGAATCTTAGTAAATTTCACAACAGAAATGTGGCTTGAATGTTACAGTAAGTATAAACCCTATGAAATGTAATCAGTTTATGTTCCATGAAGCTATATTTTTACAAAGATTTTTCAAAATTGTCATTAAATTATGAATGCAAACAAGATATTTGTTACGTATTTCACTTATGATACTTTTCGCTTTGGTTTTTCAAGGTAGTGTCTCACTCTAGCTCAAGCTGACCTGGAATTCACTCCGTAGTCCCAGGCTAGTCTTGAACTAATAGTAATCCTTCTACCTCTGCCACACGAGTGCTGGGATTAAAGCTCTATGCTACCAGGTTGACTCATGATAGATTTTATAAATAAAATTCAGATATAAGGTCAGCCTGGGCTATAGTGAGACTCTACCTCAAAAAAAAAAAAAAACCACCAACAATTCAGAAATAGAAACTAAAATAAGCTGGGTATGGTGGTGCATGCCTTTAATCACAGCACTTAAGAAGCAGAGGTAGGAGGACTGCCTTGAGTTTGAGGCCATCCTGAGACTACATAGTGAATTCTAGGTCAGCCTGAGCTAGAGTGAGACCCTGCATGGAAAAGCAAAACAAACAACAACAAAAAATCCTGGGCATGATGGTGCACGCCTTTAATCCTAGCACTCAGGAGGCAGAGGTAGGTGGATCACTGTGAGTTTGAGGCCACTCTAAGACTAGATAGTGAATTACAAGGCAGCCTGGGTTAGAAAGTGAGACCCTACCACAAAAAAAAAAAAAAAAAAAAAAAGATAAATCTATCAAATGGCAAAACTTACTTGTCTACAATTTCATTCATTATAAGGTTAGCAAGATTGCTGTCCACGTTCCTAAAATTTTTCAAGTCTTTCTTCTTTCGAGCAGCAGGTGTAGGGGTAGAAGGTTTATTTGTTCTATTTGTTTTTGGAGTACCCTTAAAAGAATATAAAACCTGAATGTGAAAATACAACCTAAACTTTTTACTCTTAAACCACCATCAATGTTTATAGAATTTAAGTTTAAAAAGCAAAGAAAAATTTAAAACTTCAAAAAAGTATATATTTAGGACTGGGAAGACGGCTCAGCAATTAAAGGCACTTATTTGGAAAGCCTAGCGGCCTGGGTTCAATTCTCCAGTGCCCACATAGAGCCTGATACACAAAGTGACACAAGCATCTGAAGTGTATTTACAGCACCAAGAGCCCCTGATAGGCCCATTTTATCTCTCTCTCTGCTCACAATTTTTTTGCTTGTTTTTCAAGGTAGGGTTTCACTCTAGCCCAGGCTGACCTGGAATTCACTATGTAGTCTCAGGGTAGCCTCGAACTCATGGTGATCCTTGTACCTCTGCCTCCCAAACACTGGGATTAAAAGTGTGCACCACCATTCCCAGCACAAATAATTTTTTTCAAAGTATATATTTAGTTCAAAGTAAAACTGCATTCACATGGGTTTACATATAGATTTTATCCAGCGATTTAATAACTATAAAAGAGAAAGGTCTTATGACAACAGTCACGTACATATGATTCTTTTTTAAAAATTATTTTGAGAGAGAGAAAGCAGCAGAGAGAGAGAGAGAGAGAATGGGTATGCCACGGCCTTCAGCCACTGTAAATGAAGTCCAGATGCATGTGCCACTGTGTACATCTGGCTTACGTGGGTCCTGGGGAATCGACCCTGGGTTCTTAAGGCTTTGCAGGCAAATACCTTAACTGCTATCTCTCCAGCCCAGTATGATTCTTGATGTCAACATTTTAGGAATGTTTAGTATTATAGAATTTATAAAACCTGGGCTGGGGAAATGGCTTAGCAGTTAAGGTGTTTGCCTGCAAAGCCTAAGGACCCAGATTTGATTCCCCAGGACCCACGTAAGCCAGATGCACAAGGGGGTGCATGTATCTGCAGTTCATTTGCAGTGGCTGGAGACCCTGGCACGCCCATTCTCCCTTTCTCTCTGCTTCTTCCCCTCTCTCTCTCTCAAATGAATAAAACTTTAAAATAAAAAAATAAAATTTATAAAACCGGAGACAACTTTAAGATGACATATATATCGTTATATTAAGCAGATGCGGCAAGTGAACAATAAAATGCCTAACTACATCGAAAGGAAATTAGTAAGAGTTTCCTATTCAACAGCTACTTGTTCTTCCAGGAAAACAAAATTGACTGTGGAGAAACCTATCAATCCTCTCAAGTACCATAAAGAACTTACAATGGACAGAAGGATGCAAAACCCCAGCAGTGACACTCCTTGAGCTCGAGTACCTTATGAGTGCTTGCTGCCAGACCAGGTGTCTGTCTTGCTCCAGAAACCATGGATAAACCACTGCAACTAGGTGCTCTGTGGTGACCGGAAAGACCTGCAGATCCACTTTTTGTAACTGCTTTTGAACGAGGCAATGAATTACTAGCATGCGTTAAGGGATCTTTTCTTTTTGGAACTGCTCCACTTTCTATCAAGGAAAAGACATAATAACCATGATTAGAAAACTGTTAATTGTAAAATATAAGAAGTAACAATAGATGGGTATGGTGGTGCACACCTTTAATCCCAGTAGTTGGAAGGCAGAGGTAGGAGGATCACTGTGAGTTCGTGGCCAGCCTGAGACTACATAGTGAATTCCAGATCAACCGGAGCTAGAGTGAGACCCTGCCTCATTTAAAAACAAAATAAAACAAAGTAACTAAAGAAATACAAATTCAAAATGTAAAACCGAGCTATTCACAGTTTTTAAATTCAGAGACACTTCAAAATAAGACTGAATCAGAACATAAACCAGGATGTTGAGAGTTGTCAATGGGTGATTATTTTGGTTATTAGGTTTGTCCTTCTCCTGACAGTCTCATCTTCTTATACAGAAATGTATTGGTAAAAAGAACAACTTAATTTGTGAGGAAAAGAAGACATTGGGGATATCAACCAAGTAAAGCTCCTAAATAATTAAGAAACAAAACGTGACAGGTGTGGTGGTGCGCACCTTTAATCCCAGCACTCTGGAGGCAGAGGTAGGAGGATAAAATGAGGCCAGACTGAGACTGCATAGTGAATTCCAGGTCAGCCTATGCTAGAAAAAAAAAGGAGGGACGGAGGGAGGGAGGGAGGAAGGGAAGGAAGGAAGGAAAGTCGGTCCGTCAGTCAGGCATGGTGGCGCATGCCTTTAATCCCAGCACTCAGGAGGCAGAGGTAGGAGGATTGCTGTGAGTTCAAGGCTAGCCTGAATTCCAGGTCAGCCTGGGCCAGAGATCCTACCACAAAAAAAAAAAAAAAAGTACAAACAAACAAACAAATCTCACTATTTCTACACAATATCTTTACATACTTGCAAAGCAAAAATCAGTGCATGTGAATAACGTTTTCTGCCAAGACAAATGTTAAGGCAGGTAGGTGAGGTGGCTCACACAGTGATGCCCACACTCAGGAGGTTGGGCAAGAAGGGCACAGATGTGATTTCAACACTAGTGTGGGTTACACAGTGAGCTTCTGGCCAGCTTGGGTAAACAATGGGGACCTCATCATCCCCCTCCCCCCAAAAATACATCTGGATATGGTGGCTCATGACTGTAATCTCAGTAGTCAGGAGGCAAGAAGAATGAGACCAGCCTGTTCTGAAGTGACTTCCCTGCCAGTGAGGGCTATACAGCAACACCCTGTCTCAAAAATGACTGACCTGACCAAGCTGGGCATGGTGGTGCACACCTTTAATTCAGGCACTTGGGAGGCAGAGGAGGATCACTGTGAGTTCAAGGCCACCCTGAGACTAAATAGTGAATTCCAGGTCAGTGTGGGCTAGAGTGAGATCCTACCTCAAAAACAAACAAACAAAAAAAGGACTGGGGAAATGGCTTAATGGTTAAGGTGTTTGCCTGTGAAACCTAAGGACCCTGGTTGGATTCCCCAGGACCCACATAAACCAGATGCACAAGAGGGTGCATGGGTCTGGAGTTCTTTGCAGTGGCTGGAGGCCCTGGAGCACCCATTCTCTCTTTCTCTCTGCCTCTTCCTCTCTCTCTCAAATAAAAAAATAAATAAAATATTTTTTTTTTTTTTTAAAAAGGCAGAGTAGAAGGCAGAAGAAAACAAACTTTGAGGCTGTACCTTGACCTCCACAAGGGTGCTATGACATGTGGGCACAAATACACATACATATATTTAACCTATAGGGCTGGAGAAATGGCTTAGCAGTTAAGGAGTTTGCCTATAAAACCAAAGGACCTCAGTTCGATTCTCCAGAACCCATGTAAGCCAGATGCACGAGGTGGCACATGTGTCTAGAGTTCATATGCACTGGCTTGTGGCCCTGATGCGCCCATTCTGTCTCTCTCTCTCTCAAATAAATAAATAAACAAACAAACAAACAAAAAATAACCTATACACACACACACACACACACAAAAAGTAAAACACAGAGAGGAAAAAACTCAGTGTGACACATTTAATAATAGCACTCTAGACACTGAATTAGCAGGATCAAGTCTGAGGCCAACCTGAGCTACAGAGCAAGTTCTAGGTCAGCACTCGGGAGGAAGAGGTAGGAGGATCGCCATGAGTTCAAGGCCACCCTGAGACTACGTAGTGAAATCCAGGTCAGCCTGGGCCAGAGTGAGACCCTACCTCGAAAAACAAAACAAAAACAAAAAAGCCAGATCTGGTGGTGTACACATTTAACATTTAATCCCAGCACTCAGAAGGTAGGAGGATCACTTTGAGTTCAAAACCAGCCTAGGACTACAGAGTTCATTCCAGGCTTTTATTTTTATTTATTTATTTTCAAGCAGAAAGAGAGAGAGAGGCCAGGCATGGTAGTGCACGCCTTTAGTCCCAGCACTCAGGAGGCAGAGGTAGGAGAATCACCATGAGTTCAAGGCCACCTGAGACGACATAGTGAATTCCAGATCAGCCTGGGCCAGAGCGAGACCCTACCTCAAAAAACAAAAACCAAAAAAACAACAAAAAAGAGGCATGTACAGTTATATTTGGGGGGTAGGTTCTAGCTCTACATTCATATTTTTTTCAAATTTTTTTATTAATGGCTTCCATGATTATAAAAAATATCCTATGGTAATACCCTCCCTCCCCACACTTTCCCCTTTGAATCTCCATTCTCCATCATATCCCCTCCCCTTCTCAATCAGTCTCTCTTATTTTGATGTCATGATCTTTTCCTCCTATTATGATGGTCTTGTGTAGGTAGAGTCAGGCACTGTGAGGTCATCATCTACATTCACATTTTTAATGTTATTCATTTATTTATTTACAAGGAGACAGACAGGAAGGTAGAGACAGGAGAGATAGAAGAGGTATGCCAGGGCCTCCTGCCACTGCAAATAAACTCCAATAGGTGTGTCTAACTCTAGATACATGCACCATTCTGTGCATCTAGCTATACGTGGGTAATGGAGAACTGAACCTGGGCCTTTAGGTTTTGTAAGTAAGTGCCTAAACCACTGAACCACCTCTCCAACACATCATATTTTTAGTGTTTTTTTAAAAGGAAGAAAACAGGGCTAGAGAGATGGCTGAACAATTAAGGCACTTGTCTGCAACGCCTTATATGTTGGGTTCAATTCCTCAGTACCCATGTAAAGCTGGATGCACAAAGTGGTACATGCATCTCGAGTTCATTTGTAGTGGCTAGAGGCCCTGGCGTGCCCATTCTCATTCATTCTTTCTCCCCTTGAAAATAAATAATGGAATGGAGAAATGGCTCAGCAGTTAAGGTGCTTGCCTACAAAGCCTAAGGACCCAGGTTCGATTCCCCACTACCTACATAATGCCGGAGTTAAAAGGTGGCACTTGCATCTGCAGTACCTTTGCAGTTGCTGGAGGCTCTGGCATGCTCAATCTCTCTCTTGCTAATAATAAATAAAAATAAATATATATATACTTTTAAGAAAGCCAGGGCGGGCGTGGTAGCATATGCCTTCAATGCCAGCACTTGGAAAGCAGAGGTTTAGAGTTCGAGGCCACCCTGAGACTACATACTGAATTCTAGGTCAGCCTGGAAGAGAGTGAGACCGCACCTCAGAAAAATTAAAAAAAAAAGGACAGGTTTACTGAGTAACTGCAAGGGGTACCAGGCTTGCCTATATTTTATTTTATTGTCCTTTTGAAATGAAGTCTTGCAGCTGGGCATGGTGGCACACGCCTTTAATCCCAGCACCTGGGAGGCAGAAGTAGGAGAAATGCCATGGGTTCGAGGCCACCCTGAGACTACACAGTGAAATGAAGTCTTGCTAAGTAGACCAGACTGGCCTGGACCTCATTATGTACTCCAGGCTGACCTTTAACATGCAGCATCCTCCCGCTTGTCCCTCTTATGGGCACAGGTCACCAAGCCCAGCAATACATTTTTTTGGGGGGGAGGATTGTTTGTTTTTATTTGTTTTTCTAGGTAGGGCCCCACTCTATCCCAGACTGACCTGGAACTCATTCTGTAGCCCAGGATGGCCCTGAATTCATAGCAATCCTTCTACCTCAGTCTCCTGAGTGCTGGGACTGTAGGGTGACACAAAATTTTATTTATTTGCAAGAAGAGAGAAGGAGGGAAGAGGGACAGAGAGAGAGAAGAGAGGGCATGCTAGGGCCTCTAGCCACTACAGATGAACTCCACATACATGTGTCACTTTGTGCATCTGACTTTACATGGGTACTGGGAAATCAAACTTGGGTCATTCATTAGACTTTGTAGGCAAGTGCCTTAATCACTGAGCCTTCATCTCTCCAGCCCCCAGCAAGATATTTGAGTAAGGTATGCTTGGTCACACCATATTTGTTACATGTTCAAACTATGAATGACATGGATTTTCAACAATATATATTTTCAACATAGCCCTGTGGAAACAGATATGATTAAACCTTCTCTTATAAAACCAAATCAAAATTATTAGACTAAATAAGATTCTTACTTTGCATGCAAACTTTATTATTTCATGTTAGTTACCCTAAACCTACCTGACTGAAGATGTCCATTTCGGCATGTCAAGTTAGTACTGTCATTATAGATGTCCGTTTGTGGCTTGGAAAATTGTAAAACTGGTTGCAGCTTCTCTATGCAACAGAGGAGATTAAAAAAAGAACAAAATAAACAAAAAGAAGAGCTATAGTAAGCAAATGAAACTCCACGTGGTAAAGTTTTTGCGTTTATATAAAACATTCTTCATATTATTATATTATATTATTAGTAGAAACTCAGATATAAAAACAGCTATAGAAGCTAACAAGTGAAAGGTTATGTTCTGCATAGTAAGTTTAGAGGGCAGATTGAGACCCTGCCTCAAAACAGAAAGGGCTGAAGTAGCAGCTCAGTTTATACCTCAATGGGCTGGGAAGATGGCTAAGTGGTTTAAATTATGGACCTGTGCCCATAATCCTATAGTTCAAGAGGCAGAGGTGGGAGGATGCTGCATGTTAAAGGCCAGCTTGGTGTACATAATGAAGTGTAGGCCAGGTTAAATATGCTTGCTACACAGCTTACTGGACCACATTCATTTCCCAAGCCGGGCAGACAAACACACACAAAAGGCACAAGCATCTAGTGTGTGTTTGTACTGGAAAGAGGCCCTGGTGAACCCATATACACACATGAGTACATTTAAATTACACATACATACATATATATACATACACAAACACACACACACAAACCCTTACCTGCATATTTGGTATATTTAAATCACTATGTTAGGAAATTAGCATTTAGATGAAAGAATAAATATTATCTTTATCTCTATCTGCTGCCTCTCCATCTCGCTAATAAATTAAATAAGGTTTGCTAAAAAAGAGGAGGTTCTGGAGTGATGGCCTAGCAGTTAAAGTACTTGCATGAGAAACCTAAGGATACAGGTTCGAAGGTTCAATTCAACAGTACCCATGTAAGCCAGATGCACAAAGTGATGCATGTGTCTGGAGTTCATTTGCAATAGCTAAAGGCCCTGGTGCACCCTTTCTCTCTCTTCCTTTGTCTCTCTCTCTCTCAAATAATAAAGTTTAAAAAATTAAATATTAGCAATTTATATAAACAATTTTAATTATTTATTTATGAGAGACACAGAGAGAATGAGTGCACCAGGGCCTCTTGCTACCACAAAGGAACCACACACATACATGCCACTTTGTGCATTTGCCAGTAAGTGGGTACCAGGGAATCAAACCCAGGCTTTGCAAGTAAATGCCTTTAAACGCTGAGCCATCTCCCAAGCCCAACATGACTATATTTTTAAAATGACTACATAGCTGGGGGTGATAGTTCATGTGTTTAATCCCAGCACTCAGAAGGCTGAGGTAGGAGGATTACCATGAGTGGTAATCTTACTGCTGTATAGAATTCCATTGTGTAGATATACCACATCTTAGTTATCCATTCTTCTAGTGATGGACATCTGGGTTGATTCCAGCTCTTAGCTATTACAAATTGAGCTGCTATAAACATGGTTGAGCAAATCTCTCTAGGCTGTGGTTTGAAGGTTTTAGGGTAGATGCCCAGTAAGGGAATAACTGAGTCTGTTGGTATCTCTATACTCAGCTTTTTCAGAAGTCTCCATATTGCTTTCCAAAGTGGTTGTACCATCCTACATTCCCACCAACAGTGGATGAGTGTTCCTACTTCTCCACATTCTCGCCAGCATTTATTTTTATTTGATTTTTTGATGTTTGCTATCCTTATTGGGGTAAGGTGGAATCTCATAGTTGTTTTAATTTGCATTTCTCTGATGATTAGGGATGATGAACATTTTCTTAAGTGTATGTTTGCCATTTCTATTTCTTCCTCTGTGAACTGCCTGTTAAGCTCTTTGCCCCATTTTGTGAGTGGGGTGTTTGACTTCTTACTGCCTTGGCTAGAGTGAGAGACCCAGGCATGGTGGTGCACCCCTTTAATCCCAGCACTTGGCAACTGTGAGACCCTATCCCAGCACTTAGGAGGCAGAGATAGAAGAATCACCATGAGTTCAAGGCCACCCTGAAACTACATAGTGAATTCCAGGTCATCCTGGGCTAGAGTGAGACCCTATCTCAAGAAAACGAAAAAAAATAAAAAAAATAAAAAAAAAGGAAATTTCAGGAGACATATTTAATGACACAGAAGGAAACTATAAGAAATGATACATTTGGGCCGGGTAGAATGAATCACAGCATTAGGGAAGCTGAGCAACAGAAGGAGTTAAGCTAACTCTCAGCTAGAGTAAGACTCTGCCTTAAAAGCTGTGTAGGTGGCACACTGGCATAGGCCTTTAATCCCAGCACTTGGGAAACAGAGGAAGGAGGATCACTATGAGGTGGAGGCAAGCTTATGTCTGCAGAGCAAGTTCCAGTTGAACTCTAACTGTGTGCACCACCTTGTGTGCAAGTGCAAGCTTGCATCACCTTGTGTGTCAGGCTTATGTGGGACCTGGGGAATTGAACATGGGTCCTTAGGCTTCAAAGGGAAGTGCCTTAACTGCAAACCCATCTCTCCAGCCCTATCTACTTTTTTTAAAAATTTATTTATTTGCAAGTAAAGACAGAGGGAGAGAAGAGAGACAGGATGGGCATGCCAGGGCCTCTAGCCACTGAAATGAACTCCAGATGCAGGTGCCCCTTGTGCATCTGGCTTACGTGGGTCCTGGGGAATCGAACCTGTGTCTTTTGGCTTCACAGGCAAACACCTTAACTGCTAAGCCATTTTTCCAGCCCCTATCTACTTCTTTTTGAACAGGTTTCTCATTGGCTTAGAACTCAGAACTTAGAACTCATTAGGTTAGACTGGGTGGCCAGAAGTTCCAGGGATTCACCTGTCTCTGCTGCCCAAGCCCTGCATTTATAGATGCACACCACCATGCCTGGCATTTACAAAGGTACTGGGGATTGAACTGAAGTCCTCACATTTGCAAGGCAAAAATACTACTGGTTGAGCCAGCTCCTTGCTTTTTAAAATAACATTTTATTTATTTATTTGCAAGCAGAAAGCCAGGGAGACAGAATATAGGTATGCCAGGGCCCTAGTCACTGCAAAACAATCTCCAGATGCATATACAACTTTGTGCATCTGGCTTTACATGGGTTCTGGGAAATCAAACCCTGGTTATTAAGCTTTGCATGCAAACACCTTAACCGTTGAGCCATCTCTCCAGCCCCAACTCCTTGCTTTTTAAAAATCCAACCACTAATTATCCCTTACTTAGCTCTGGTAATTACCAATTCCTAGCCAATCTTTTTAAAAAAAATACTTTTATTTATTTGCAAGCAGAGAGAGAGAGAAGAGAGACATAGTGAATGGGCAAGCCAGGCCCTCCAGTCTCTGCAAACAAACTCCAGATGTATGCACCATTTAGTGCATCTGGCTTTACATGGGTCCTGGGAATCAACCCTGGTTATTAGGTTTTGCAGGCAATCAACTTAACTGCTGAGCCATCTCTCCAGCCCTCTTAGCCAATCTTGATTTATCTGTACCATGCAGCCCCTGGCCAAATCTACTTCACTGTTTTGTTTTGTTTTTTTCTTTTTTCAAGGCAGGGTCTCACTTTAGCCCCAGCTGACCTGGAATTCACTATATAGTCTCAGGGTGGCCTTAAACTCACAGCGATCCTTCTACCTCTGCCTCCTGAGTGCTGGGATTAAAGGTGTGTGCCTCCATGCCCAGTTTTCTTTTTATCTTTATAAATTTTTGTTTTTGGGTTTTTGTTTTTTGTTTTTTTGAGGTAGGGTCTCACTCTGGCCCAGGCTGACCTGGAATTCACCACTATGTAGTCTCAGGGTGGCCTCAAACTGATGGTGATCCTCCTACCTCTGCCTCCCTGAGTGCTGGGATTAAAGGTGTGCGCCACCACACCCAGGTTATCTTTATAAATTTTAGTCATTTCATAGTCTACTCTGACTATAAAGCCTTTCTTTTTCCAAGAGAGTGTCTCATTCTCTCTCATTAGAAAAACAGTAAAACAAAACAAACAAACAACAAAAAAAAACAGCATTCAGGAGGCAGAGGTAGGAAGATCACTGAGTTCGAGGCCACCCTGAGACTACATAGTGAATTCCATGTCAGCCTGAGCTAGAGTGAAACCCTACCTCAAAAAACAAAACAAAAAACAGCAACAACAAAAATTGGTTTCTCAAATAAATAAATTTAAAAAGAAAAAAAAAAAAAAAAGGCTGGAGAGAAGGCTTAGTGAAAAGCCAAAGGACCCAAGTTTGATTACCCAGGATCCATGTAAGCCAGATGCACAAGGGGGCACATGCATCTGGAGTTCATTTTCAACGCTAGGGGTACGCATTTTTCTTCTCTCTCAAATAAATTACAAAAATTTTTGAGTACTGCTATCTACAAAAACTAATTTTTTCAAGCAGTGGGAACTAAACTCAGGGTCATACACATGCTAGACAAATGCATCTTCAACCACTTACAATTCAAGATTTATTAGACTTAGAACTTACTTTTCAAATATTTCTCATATGCTAATTATACAATATATTGATACCTAGAAGTTGTAAACGATCCTTGGCCATAACCAGATTAGTCATCATTTTGGCTTGGAGGCGTCTAGCTCTTTCATACTGTTCACCTAAAAGAAAGAAAAGGAGGAATTAAAGTATCTACATCTCCTTCTTAATACTGTTTAAAGATAAAGCCTCGCTCCAGTTACTCCACAGAGAATGAAAGCCTACATAAGAAGTTAAAGCTGAGCCAAGTGGTTCATAGCTGTAATCCCAGCACTCGGGAGGCACAGGCAGATTCAGGGCCCACCTGGGTACAGTCACTTATAAGCCAGCCTGGGCTACAAAATGAGCTTGTCTTAAAAAAAAAAAAATTACCCAGGCGTGGTGGCGCGCACCTTAAAGTCCAGCACTCTGGAGGTAGGTGGATCACCATGAGTTCAAGGCCATCCTGAGACTACACAGTAAATTCCAGGTCAGCCTGAGCTAGAGTGAGACCCTACCTCAAAAAAACCAAACAAAGTTTATGAGTGGGGATGTAGCTCAGTGGGTAGTGTGCCTGCCTAGCATGCACGAGGCCCGAGTATGATCCCCTATACCTAATAAATGAGGCATGGTGGCATGCCTGAAAAGCTGGCATTCAGAAAGTGGAGGCAGAAGGATCAGAAACTCGAGATCATCCTTGGCTATATAGTTGCCCAGGCTTACTTTCAACTCACTCTGTACCCCCACACCTAGCTTGCTTTGTTTTTTGAAATTTATTTTGGCAGTATTTGGCAGTATGCTTGAGTTCAAACCCAGGGGCCTCACCAATACTAGTCAAATGCTTTGCCAATAAGCCACAACCCAGGCCAATCTTTTCTGTTTTGTTACTATTTTTTTGAGGTAGGGTCTCAATCTAGTCCAAGCTGACCTGGAACTCACTCTGTAGTCCCAGGCTAGTCTCAAACTCACAGCAATCCTCCTACTTCTGTCAGGGAGTACTGGACTTAAGCACACCCAGCTTCTGCTTGCCTGCTTTCTTTCTTTCTTTCTTTCTTTCTTTCTTTTCGTTTTTTTTTTTGAGGTAGGGTCTCACTCTAGCCCAGGCTGACCTGGAATTCACTATGAAGTCTCAGGGTGGCCTTGAACTCATGGTGATCCTCCTACCTCTGCCTCCCCAGTGCTGGGGTTAAAGGCATGCACCACCACGCCCGGCTGCTTTCTTTTATATAGAATACTAGCTAGAGAAGTAGTCAAGGTATAAAGAGAGGAAAAAAACAGGATAAATACTGGTCACATTGCAAATCCTGACAGCCCAGGTTTGATTGCCCAGTACTCACAAAAGCCAGATGTACAAATAGTATATGCATCTGGATTTTGTATGCAGCAGCAAGAAGTCCTGGTACATCCAATCAATTTTTCACTTTTTCTCTCTGTCTCCCTCTCTCTCAAACACACACAATATAAATAAATAAAATTATTTTAAAAATTACTGGAAGCTAGGCGTGGTAGTGCATGTCATTAATCCCAACACTTGGAGGAGGATCGCCTTAAATTCAAGGTACCCTGAGACTTCATTATAAATCCCAAGTAAACCTAGACTGGAGTGAGACCTTACCCCCCCCCCCCAAAAAAAAGGGCTGGAGGGATGGCTTCGTGGTTAAGATGCTTGCCTGGAAAGCCAAAGGAAGTACCCAAGCTCAATTCACAGGACCCACATAAGCCAGGTGCACAAGGTGGCACATGCATCTGGAGTTCATTTGCAGTGGCTGGAGGTCCTGGAGTCCCCATTTTCTTCTTCTTCTTCTTCTTTTTTTTTTTTTTTTTTTTTTGTTGTTGTTGTTCATTTTTATTTATTTGAGAGCAACAGAGAGAGAAAGAGGCAGAGAAAAAGAGAATGGGCGCGCCAGGTCCTAACTCGGGAATCGAGCCTCAAGCTTCACAGGCAAGCACTCAACCGCTAAGCCATCTCTCCAGCCCTCTCTCTTTTTGTCTCAAGTAAATAAATAAAAATAAAATTATTGGGGCTGCAGGGATGGCTTTGCAGTTAAGGCTCCTGCCTGTAAAGCCAATGGACCCAGGTTCAACTCCCTAGGACCCATATAAGCCAGCTGTACAAGATGGCAGATGTGTCTCGAATTCATTTGCACAGGCTAGAGTCCCTGGCATGCCTATGCTCTCTCTTTCTCTGCCTCTATCTGCCTCTCTCTCAAATAAATAAAAAACTCCTGAATAATACAAAATTAATGGGTGCATTATAATTAGAAATTAAGGCCAGGCGTGGTGGTGCACGCCTTTAATCCCAGCATTCGGGAGGCAGAGGTAGGAGGATCACCAAGAGTTCGAGTCCACCCTGAGACTCCATAGTGAATTCCAGGTCAGTCTGAGCAGCAGTGGAACCCTACCTCCAAAAACCAAGAAAAAAAAGAAAAAGAAAAAGAAAGAAATCAGCCGGGCATGGTGGCACCTTTAATCCCAGCACTTGGGAGGCAGAGGTAAGAGGATCTCTGAGAGTTTGAGGCCACCATGAGATAACATAGTGAATTCCAGAACAGCCTGAGCTAGAGATCCTACCTCAAAAAAAAAAAAAAAAAAAAGAAAAAGAAAAAGAAATCAACTGTTATTAGCCAGGCATAGAAGAACATCCCTGTAATCCCAACACTTGGGAGGCAGAGGATAAAGAGTTCAAATCCAGCTCTCCATTACCAATTCTTAAAAATCCTATCTTGGGCTACAGAGATGGCTTAAGCAGTTAAGGTGCTTGCCGGCAAACCAAAGGACCCAGGTTTGATTTCCCCAGGACCCAAGTAAGCCAGATGCAGAAGGTGGTACATGTGTCTGGAGTTTGTTTGCAGAGGCTAAATAAAAGCTCTGGACTGCCCATTCTCCCTCTCTCCCTCTCTCTCAATAAATAAAAATTTTAAAAAGAATTTTAAAATTGTATCTCCCTTAATCCTAGCACTTGGAAGCAGATGTAGGAGGATCGCTGTAAGTTCAAAGTCACCCTGAGAGTACAAAGTGAATTTCTGGACAGCCTGGGCTAGAGTGAGATTGGACCTTGAAAAAGAAAACTAAAAACCTGTTTCAAAAAAATGGGGGAGGGAAAAGAAGAATTAGCTGATATTAAACATAAATGTCTGTCATAAATAAATTAATTAATTACAAATATTGGTATCAGTGTAGTCTTTACGGCTTGGTAATAATTTTTTTTTTTTTTTTTTCCGAGGTAGGGTCTCACTCTAGTTCAGGCTGACCTGGAATTCACTATATCGTCTCAGGATGGCCTCGAACTCATGGCAATCCTCTTACCTCTGCCTCCCAAGTGCTGGGATTAAAGGCGTGGGCCACCACGCCCGGCGGCTTGGTAATAATTTCTTTTAGTCCACTGGGGGCCCTGGAATGTGTTCCTCATGAATGCTGAAGAAAAGGAGACAGGATTACTGCAAAATTTGGGATGGCTATAAATAAATATGAGTATAACCTACCTTGTCCTGTGACTATAACCGCAATTCCTTTTTCCAGCTCTTCAATACCTTTCTTATACCATTCCACAGCTTGCTCCTTCTGTCCTGCTTTAAAATATAAATCATTATTTGTATATGTCACCAGTATGAAGACTGTAAAATTCACTCCCCAAAGTAAGCTTTGACAGATGAAGCATGAAAAATAAGATTGCAGGGTGGTACACAACTTTAATCCAAGCACTCAGGAGGCAAAAGTAGGTAGAAGGATTGCCATAAATTAGAGTCCAGCCTGGGACTAAAGAAAAGTAGCTGGGTGTGGTGGCACACACCTTTAATCCCAGCACTTGGGAAGCAGAGGTAGGATCACCGTGAGTTTGAGGCCACCATGGGCTAGAGTGAACCACTACCTCGAAAAACCAAAAAAAAAAAAAAAAAAAAAAAAAAAAAAAAAAAAAAAGCCAGTGCCAGGAGGTCAGCCTGGGCTTAAAATGAGACCCTACCTCAAAATCCAAAATAAACCAAATAATAATAGTAAGATTGAACAAGTAAGTCTGAAAAACATTACTGTATGACTTTGTATTTTTATTTATTTATTTGAGAGAGGAGAGAAAGAGGTAGAGAGAGAGAGAGAGAGAGAGAGAGAATGGGTGTGCCAGGGCCTCTAGCCACTGCAAACGAACTCCAGATGCATGTGCCTCCATGTGCATCTGGCTAACGTGGGTCCTAAGGACTCGAACCAAGGTCCTTTGGCTTTGCAGGCAAATGCCTAACCGCTAAGTCATCTTCTCCAGCCCGACTTTGTATCTTAATATGTCCTTGCCACAGCAAAAAGGAGAATGCTTTCCCAATGTTTCTAAAAATGTTAGGGTTGTGATTTTATTGTCTAATGGTCTTGTGCTTTCACTCATTAAAATACTGTAATATGACAAGAAATTTTAGTTAGGAAAACTTAAAGCACATTTTTCATTTCTTTTCTTTGTTTTTATTTATTTATTTGAGAGCAACAGACAGAAAGAGGTAGAGAGAGAGAGAGAGAGAGAGAGAGAGAGAGAGAGAGAGAGAGAATGGGCATGCCAGGGCCTCCAACCACTGCATACGACTCCAGATGTGTGCACCTCCTTGTCCATCTGGCTAACAAGGGTCCTGGGGAATCGAGCCTCAAACCAGGGTCCTTAGGCTTCACAGGCAAGCGCTTAACCGCTAAGCCATCTCTCTAGCCCCTCCTTTTTTTTTTCCAAAACAGGGTCTCACTCTAGCCCAGACTGACCTAGAATTCACTATGTAGTCTCAGGGTGGCCTCGAACTCACAGCAAGCCTCCTACCTTCACCTCCCAAATGCTGGGATTAAAGGTGTGTGCCACCACACCCAGCTCTTTTTTTTTTTTTTTTGAGACAAGGTCATCTATCCTAGACTGGTCTTTAATTCCTGGTCCTTCTGCCTCAGCCTCCCAAATGATTATAGACATGAGCCATCACATCCAACTAATACATTTTTATTTTAACATATACATTGTTGGAAAATACAAAAGTGGTTTCAATGGATGTGGAAGTGTGAAAAATGTCCACCACTGACTCAGGTGTTTATAAATGTGTGTCTGAGTGCATTTTTTTCCCCGGTTTTTCAAGGTAGGGTCTCACTCTAGCCCAGACTGACCTGGAATTCACTTTGTTGTCTCAGGGTGGCCTTGAACTCACAACAATCCTCTTACCTCACTGCCTCTCAAGTACTGGGATTAAAGGCGTGTGCCACCACACCCAGCCCAGGTTTTTTTTTTTTAATCAAAACTTGTAACTTGTGGTTGGTGGTGCATACCTTTAATGGTGATGACCCAGTCTAATTATATACAAATCTGATGTAATGTGCTACTAGGCACTTCCTTTCTAGAGCGGTTTTTATGTAACAATTATTACACTGTAGTAAGGAACTAATGGATGGAACTACAATTGTGGCTTCTAGTATACACACTTCCCTGGAACAAGTAATTGATTTACATTATTTCTGTTTAATTTTTATTTTATTTGTGTGTGTGTGTGAGAGAGAGAGAGAGAGAGAGAGAGAATATGCATGGGCATGCCAGGGCCTCCAGCCACTGCATACGACTCCAGACGTGTGTGCCCCTTGTCCATCTGGCTTTCATGAGTCCTGGGGAATCAAACCTGGGTCCTTTGGCTTTGTAGGCAAACGCCTTCACCGCTAAGCCATCCCTCCAGCCCTGATTTATATTAATTCTTAATTCAAGCTAAGCCATAAAAAAGATCTACAGGGGGTTAGGGAGATGGCTCAGTGGGTCAAGATCCTTGCAAGCCTGCTGGTCCACATTTGATTCCTCAGCGGCCATGTAAAGCCAGACAGTGGCACATGCATCTGTAATCCCAGCATGCCTACAGCAATGGGAGGCAGAACCAGGAGAATCCGGAAGCTCATGGGCCAGCAAGATTGGTGCACATAAAGGAGTAAAACATGAGAAACCCTGTCGCAAGCAAAGCAGGAGAGGACAAACACCCTGAGGTTGTCCTCAGACCTCCACATGTGCACTGTGGCATGCATATACCCATATACACACATCATACTCACATACACACACAACAATTTTAAAATATACTCATTATATCCTAGGGCTCATGACTTCTTCCCCTGTCATAGGTTTTCAGTATCAGACATGTATTCCCTCCCATGGAGCGGGCCTCCAGTCCAATTAGAGAGCAGTTGATCTCCCCCATAACAGACATGCTGCTATTGCACCAGTTGGCTCCTTTGGCCTGGGTGACCCAACTTAAGGCTTGCAGTGTCCACTGATGTTTACCTCCACTGATGACTTCTCTCTCTCCCATGAAGCTAATGCAGCATAGTTTTTAACAGCTTTCTGTCAGCTGGTCTACATGGAGGAGGTTATCAGCTCAGCTCCAGCAGGATTTCTCAGCGACTTTGCAGCCCAAGCATGTGCAGTCTTCACCAATAGGGTCTTACCATCTATTCCTGGTAGGGAACCAAAAGCCTGGCAATGGCCTATTATATTTTGGGAGCATCAGGGACCTCTCTGGCCAACAACTCATTGGAAGGTATCCCATCCCTGGCACTCAAACTTTTCTAGAAACAATTGATGGCTTCTGGGTGCACCATTGTCCAAAAAAGTAGATTCCATAATATGACTTAGTCATATAGATTTTCTGTTTTGTTTTGTTTTGTTTTTTGAGGTAGGGTCTCACTCTAGCTCAGGCTGACCTGGAATTCACTATGTAGTCTCAGGGTGGCCTTGAACTCATGGAGATCCTCTTACCTCTGCCTCCTGAGTACTGGGATTAAAGGTGTGTGCCACCACACCTGGCTCCCTCTTAGATTTTGATTACCCCCCCACACACCTTTCATTTACTCAATCACTTAGGCCTTTCCACCCCCATTAATCTGTTCTACTAACCCTAACCCTAGTGGTGTAATGCCTGTTGCTATCTGGCTAAATGCATATATTATGCTCACCAACTGCCCAGTAAACACTTTTCTTAATGTTCATAACATATATATAAATGATACTCTCACTTTTGCTTAGAGAACTTCTCTTTTTAGATGGCAGTGACTTCTGGTATGACTCAAAAGGCGCCACAGTGCTGAGAAGAAGTGACAGAGGAATCTGGGTGTGATAGCACACGCCTTTAATCCCAGCACTCAGGAGGCAGAGGTAGGAAGATCACCATGAGTTTGAGGCCACCCTGAGACTACATAGTGAATTCCAGGTCAGCCTGGGCTACTAGAGTTAAATTCTACCTCAAAAAAAAAAAAAAAAAAAAAAGTGACAGAGGAGTGCTCAGCACTGAAACATCTCTATCACACCTTTCAAGGCTCAGGGTCCATTGTGGAAGAGGTGATGTGAAGAATGTAAGAGCCAAACGAAGGACAGGATTCCTTACAATGCACTCTTCCAGACACAAAATAGCCTAGATATCCATGACCTCACAGTGCCTGGCACTACCTAACCTACACAAGACCAGTACACCAGGAGGAAAAGATGACGACATCAAAATGAGAGAGACTGATTGAGAGGGAGGGGATATGATGGAGAGTAGAATTGTGAAGGAGAAAGTGAGGGGGAGGAATTATCATAGTTTATTGTTTATAATTATGGAAGTTGTCAATGATACAAAAAAAAATAAAAGAGGCTGAGGAGAGGGTAAGCACTTAAAGGCACTTACTTGCAAGCGCCTGCCTACTCGCGTTCTATTCCCTACCATGAATGCAGAGCCAGATGCAAAGTGGTGTATGTATCTGTAATCCCAACATGGCTTTAATAATGGAAGGTGAGCCAGGATATTGGGAAGTTCCATAGCCAGATAGTCCGAGTTTGTTTGCAGTAGCAAGAGACCTTGTCTTATGGAATATGGAACACATAAACCTCGAAGTTGTCCTCTGACCTCCACATATGAGCAGTGGCACATATGCCCATACATACATATGTACCACACAAATAAATTAATAATTTGAGGGGGGCGTTTTTCAAGGTAGAATTTTACTCTAGCCCAGGCTGACCTGGAACTCACTCTAGTCACAGGCGCCTTGAACTCACAGCAATTGTCCTACCTCTGCTTTCTAAGTGCTGACATTACAGGTGTGTACTACCACACTCAATAATAATTTATGTATTTATTCAATAGAGAGAGGGGGGAGAGAAAATGGGCATGCCAGGGCCTCCAGCCACTGCAAACCAAATCCAGACACATGTGCCGCCCTGTGCATCTGGCTTACATGGGTCCTGAGGAATGAAACCCAGATCCTTTGGCTTTGTAGGCAAGCACCTTAACCGCTAAGCCATCTGTCCAGCCCCATAAATAATTTTTTATAAAAGGGTCTACAGGCTGAGGAAACAGCTCAGTGGATAAGCACTTGCTGTGCAAGCATGAATTACAGAGTTCAGATCCCCAAAAACTCATGTAAAACCAGATGAAGTGGGGCAACTTTATAACCCTAATGCTCCTCTGGCAAGATGGGAAGTACACACAGAAGAGTTCCTGGAAGCTCCAAGGCCAGCTAGCCTGGCAAATGCAGCAGTAAAAGACTTGGTCTCAAACAAGGTCAAAGGCGAATACCACGAGCTGGGGTGTGGTGGCGCACGCTTTTAATCCCAGCACGGGGGAAGCACAGGTAGGAGGATCACCGTGAGTTCAAGGGCACCTTGAGACTACATAGTGAATTCCAGGTCAGCCTGGGCTAGAGTGAGACCCTACCTCAAAAAAACAAAAACAAAAAACAAAAAAAAAAAAAAGGCAAATACCACAACCCAAGGTTATCCTCTGACCTCCACACATGCACGAAGGTGCACACACACACACACACACACACACCCCATCATCTTCAATAAATATATAGAATGTTTCTGTAAAGTGATAATTATATGCAAATCTAGTGGGGTTTTTTGTTTGTTTGTTTTTTTGAGATAGCATCTCACCGTAGCACACTAGAATTCACTATGTAGTCTCAGGGTGGCCTTGAATCCTCAGCAGTCCTCATACCTCTGCATCCTAAGTGCTGGGATTAAAGGTATGGGCCACCACACCTGGTGCAAATCAAATCTAGTTGGGGTTTTTTTTTGGGGGGGGGGGGTTCGAGGTAGGGTCTCACTATGGAGTCTCAGTGTGGCCTTGAACTCACGGTGATCCTCCTTCCTCTGCCTCCAGTGCTGGGATTAAAGGCATGCGCCACCACGCCCGGCCAAATCATGTTTTTGAAAAGTAAGTTCTGGGCTGGAGGGATGGCTTAGTGTTGAAGGCACTGGCCTGCAAGGCTAAAGGACCGAAGTTTGATTCCCCAGGACCCACATAAGTCAGCTGCACAAGGTGGTACATGCTTCTGGAGTTCATTTGCAGCTGCTGAAGGCCCTGACATGCCCATTCTCTCTCTATCTGGACCACCCCCTCTCTCTGCCTCTTTCTCTCTCAAATATAAATAAAAATAAAATGTATAAAAAAGAAAAGTAAGTTCTTAGACTGCAGATTCTGCAATGCCTCATAGTTTGCTCATATTGTAACACAGTAAAATAAATATAAAAAAATATAGGACAGGGCAGATGACTCAATGGTTAAAGACATTTGCTTGCAATGTCTACTGGCCTGGGTTCAATTCCCCAGTAGCCATGTAAAGCCAGATGCACAAAGTGGTGAATGCATCTGCAGTTTGCAGCAGCAAGAGGACCTGGTACACCCGTTCGCTTTCTCTCTCTCAAATATTAAAAAAAAAAAAAAATTACACAGCATTTTTCACTCAGCATGGTGAGAACACTGATTATTTTGCTTTAAAAAAGTAAAAACTAGCCAGGCATGGTGGTGCATACCTTTAATCTCAGCACTCAGGAGGCAGAGGTAGGAGGACCACCTTGAGTTTGAGGCCACCCTGAAACTATATAGTAAATTCCAGGTCAGCCTGGACTAGAGTGAAACCCGACCTTGAAAAAACAAAACAAAACAAACAAACAAACAAAAGGTAAAAATCTGCCTAATTAATCCCAACACTCAGGAGGCAAAGGTAGTGAGATCACCAAGAGTTCAAGGCCACCCTAAGATAATAGAGTGAATTCCAGGCAAGCCTGGGCTAGAGTGAGAACCTACCTCAAAAAAAAAAAAAAAAAAAAAAAAAAGTAAAAACTAAGGCTGGAGAGATGTCAAGGTGCTTGCCTGTGAAGCCTAAGGACCCAGGTTCAATTCCCCACTACCCATGTACACCAGATGCATAGGGTGGCACATGCATACAGAGTTCATTTGCAGTGGCTGGAGGCCCTGGCATGCCCATTCTCGTTCTCAAGTAAATAAATAAATTAAATTAAATATTTTTTTAAAAAAGTAAAAATCAGGCTGGCTGGAGAGGTGACTTAGTGGGTTAAGGTGCTTGCTTGCAAGCCAAAGCACCCAGGTCTGATTCCCCAGGACCCACCTAAACCAGTTGAACATGGTGGCGCATGAATCTGGAGTTTGTTTGCAAGAGCTGAAGGCCCTGGTACACCCATTCTCTCTAATAAATAAATAAAAAATAAATAAATAAATAAAAATAAATAAATTTAAAAGTTGAAAATAGAAGTAAAAACCAGCTAGGCATGGTGCCACATGCCTTTAATCACAGCACTCAGGAAGCAGAGGCAGGAAGATTGAGCTGAGTTCAAGGCCAACCTGAGACTACAGAGTGAGTTCCAGGTCAGCCTGGATTACAGGGAGACCCTACCTTGAAAAAAACCAAAAACAACAAAAATTCATAAAGAGGAATTGGAGAGATGTCTCAGCAGTTAAAAGTGCTTGCTTGTGCCAGGTGTGGTGGTGCACTCCTTTAAACCCAGAACTTGGGAGGCAGAGGTAGGAGGATCACTGTGAGTTCGAGGCCACCCTGAGAATACACAGTGAATTCCAGGTCAGCCTGGACTAGAGTGAGATTCTACTTTAAAAAAAAAAAAAAAGTGCTTACTTATCAAGCCTTTGGTTCCAGAACCCACTTGAAACTGGACGCAAAGTGGCCTGTGCAACTACGATGATGGCAGGCAGAGCCAGCAGATTCCCAAGCTGGCTGGCCAGTTAGTCTGCTGCTCCTTTTCACTCCTCTGCAGTCTGACAGTTTGTTTGCAATGGCAAAAGAGCCTGTCTCAAAGAAAGTGAAGCTCAGAAACCTGGAAGTTGTCCTCTGACCTCCACAGGCCTACCACGGCACATGTGCCAACACACACACACACACACACACACACACACACACACACACACACACACTCTATATCAGTACAGTACAGTAATGCCTTCACTGGTTTGGCAGGAATACTAATAGGACAAAAATGGAGAAAACTGGCATAAAAGAGTAAGGAACCTAGGACTACAGCTAGACAGGTTAAAGGTGTTTACTTGCAAAGCCTTGTGGCACAGGTTCAATTCCCAATTGGCCAAACCACCCATGTAAGCCTGACACAAAAAGTGGTGCAAGTAGGACACTAAGAAATCAAGCTAGATGGCTGGAGAGATAGCTTAATGGTTAAGGCACTTGCCTGCAAAGCCAAAGGACCAAGGTTCAATTCCCCAGGACCCACGTAAGCCAGATGCACATGGCACATCTGGAGTTCATTTGCAGTGGCTGGATGCCCTAATATGCCCATTCTCTCCCTCCTTCTGTCTCTCAAATAAATAAGTAAAATATCAAAAAATAAAATCAAGCTGGAGCTGAGCTGGAAGCCCCCCAAAAAATGGCTGTCAAGATGCTGGAAAGAGCTATGCAGCACATACATAGCCTTTGGGAGGAGAAAAGTCATCACTGGTCTTACCTAGCAGTGGATGCTGCAAGCTTTACAGCTGACTAGCCAGGCCAAATGTACCAAGTGGTACCAACGTTGGCACGTCTGTTATGGAGGAAACCAACTTTTCTCTGATTGAATTCGAGGCCTACTCTATTAGAAGGAACTGATGCCTGATACTGAAAATCTAGTCAAAAACGTATTGCTGGGAAGGTCATAAGCTCTAGGGGAAGCTATGACTAAATAGCTAAATTGATATTCTGCCCAACAAAATGCCCTCTAAATATTTAGGTTTATGCCCATATATTAATGCTAATCTCATTTTTGGTTAGAGAGGCTTTTCTATTCTGGTGGTGATGACCACTGAGGAGACTCAAAACCCATTAAAATGCTGACAAGTGACAGTGGAGTATTCAGCACTGAGACATCATATCACACCTTCCAGTGAGTGCTCAGGGACCATTTTGGAAGAGGCTACAGAAACAATGTGGGAGCCAAAGGAAGGGAAGAACTGTTTATAATACTGTCTTCTAGACACAAAGTAGCCTTGATATTCATGACCTCACAGTGGCTGACTGACGCTACCTACACAGGACCTGCATAGTAGGTCTGAAAAAAAAAAATGATGACATCAAAATAGAAGAGACTGGGGGCTGGAGAGACAGCTTAGCGTTTAACCTAAAGACTCATGTTCAAGTCTCCATGTCGCACATAAGCCAGACACAATGATGCAACTGCGCAAGGTTGCACATGCACACAAGGGGGTGCATGTGTCTAGAGTTCAACTGCAATGGCTGGAGACATTGGCACTCCAATCCTCCCTCCTCCTCTCTCTCAATACTCTCACGAGTCAAAAAAAAAAAAAAAAAAAGAGAGAGAGAGAGAGAGAAAGAGGCTAGTTGGAAAGTAGTAGTTCAGGATAGAGAGATGGACTATGGTTCAGGTGCTTGCCTGCAAAGCCAAAGCACTCAGGTTCTATTGGCCAGGACCCACATAAAGACAGATACACAATGTAGCACATATGTCTGGAGTTCCTTTGCAGTGGCTGGAGGCCCTAGTGCACCCATTCTCTGTATCTCACATCTTCTCTCATAAAATAAAGTATTTTTTAAAAAGTCACCATGCAGGGCTGGAGAGATGGCTTAGCAGTTAAGGCACTTGCCTGCAAAGCCAAAGGATCCAGGTTCGATTCCCCAGGACCCATGTAAAGCCATAAACACAAGCTGGGGTATGTATCTAGAATTCATTTGCAATGGCTAGAAGCCCTGACACAACCATTCTCAATCTCTCTCTCTCTCTCTCTAATAAATAAATTTTTTACAAAGTCACCATGCAAACCACATTCATGCAAAAATTTAATAAAATGAGATTTAGGAGCCGGGCGTGGTGGCTCATACTTTTAATCCCAGCACTCGGGAGGCAGATGTAGGAGGATCGCTATGAATTCGAGGACACCCTGAGACTACCTAGTGAATTCCAGGTCAGCCTGAGCTAGAGTGACACACTACCTCGAAAAACAAAAACAAAACAAACAAACAAAAAAATAATGGGATCTAGGGGCTGAGAGATAGCTCAGCAGTTAAGGTGCTTGCCAGCAAAGCCAAAGGACCCAGGTTCAATTCCCCAGTACCCATGTAAAGCCAGATGCACAAGACGGTACAACTGTCTGGAGTTCATGTACAGTAGCTGAAGGCTCTGGCATGCCAATTGTCTCGGTGTGTCTCTCTTCTATCACTTTCTGCTTGCAAGTAAATAAAAATATATTTTAAACTGGGCATGGTGGCATGTGCCTTTAATCCCAGTACTCTAGAGGCAGAGGCAGGAGGATCACCATGGATTCAAGGTCACCCTGAATGAATACTACATAGTGAATTCCAGGTCAGGCTGGGCTGGAGCAAGACCCTACCCCAGAAAAACAAAAACAACAAAAAATGTTGTAAGAAGTAGAAAGATGGTTCAGCAATTAAGGCGCTTGCCTGCAAAACCTAATAACACAGGTTCAATTCCCCAGTACCTACGTAAAACCAGATGCACAAAGTGGCACATGCATCTAGAGTTCATTTGCAATGGCTTAGAGGTCCTGGTGCACCCGTACTTTTTCTCTCTCTGTTTTTCTCTTTCTGCTTGAAACTAAATGGAAGAATTTTTAAAAAGTAAGTTTCTAACTTTACTTATTTTCCAGTTTTTTTTGTTGTTGTTAAAATATATATTTTTTTAATCTAAGACACATACACAGGGGTACTGGGGAAATGAACCTCAGTAGAGGGAGGTAGTCAAACTTTATAAGCAAATGCCTTCAACAGCTGAGCCATCTCTCCCGTCCCTCCACAGATTTTTGTTTGTTTGGTTTTTTAAATATTTTATTTTTATTTATTTATTTGACAGAGAAAGAGGGAGAGAGAGAGAGAATGGGTGTGCCAGGGCCTCCAGCCACTGCAAACAAACTCCAGACACTTGCGCCCCCTTGTGCATCTGGCTAACGTGGGTCCTGGGGAATCGAACCTAGGTCCTTTGGCTTTGTGGGCAAACGCCTCTAGCCCAGGCTGACCTGGAATTCACTATGTAGTCTCAGGGTGGCCTCGAACTCACAGCGCTCCTCCTACCTCTGCCTTCCGAGTGCTGGGATTAAAGGCGTGCACACCACACCCAGGTCCTTTCGATTTTTTTTGAGGCAGGGTCTCACTCTAACCCAGGCTGACCTGGCACTCACTCTCTGTAGATCCAGATTGACCTGGAAGTGACAGGGATCCTCCCGGCTCGCAGATATTATAGATTATCCTATAAGCATAAATTTGGCATATCTACTTTCATCATCTGAGCACCAGTTTATCTGTAAAATGCTGATACCAATAGTATTTCCCTGTCACAAATTTATTGTGAGGATTTAGTAACACACGCACAGCCAGTAGCACAATGCCTGGCACAAAGAAAGACTAAAAAAGACCTTAAAGATGTAGTATTTTTGCCTTTCTTGAGAGACCTTTGTCTTTAAGTTTCACTGTACAATAACATGCATGGTTACCTAACGCTTTCATTAACAATTCAATTTAGAAATTTAGAGGCTGCCCTGGAATAATGGTTTAATTACAGCCAAAGCGACCAAGGGTAAGATACAACTTCGCAGAAAAGTAATATTTAGTAGTCATTACACTGTTAAAATAACTGACCAACGCCGGGCGTGGTGGCGCACGCCTTTGATCCCAGCACTCGGGAGGCAGAGGCAGGAGGATCCCAGTGAGTTCAAGGCCACCCTGAGACTACATAGAGAATTCCAGGTCAGCCTGGGCCAGAGTGACACCCTACCTAGGGGAAAAAAAAAAAAAAATTCACCAAAGTTTAAGATCAGCCAAAATCAGCGGTACACCCAGCCATTCCTTTCAAAATAAAGTCACCATCTGTTTTTTGTTTTGTTTTGTTTTGTTTTCTTTCTTTTCTTCCGGGCACTACAGTACTCCGCTTTCATTAAGCCTAACGAGGCTCAGCGTCTTCGGTATCAAACCTTTGGGAAGGGCCTGGCTCAGAGAAAAAGCCGCACACTGTCCGGCGGCGTTGGAGGACAGCCCCGGTGTGGTCAACTCGAGGCCAACTGTCACCGTCCCCAGCGCGGCTGGACGTCTCCCCGAACTTGGGCGGCGTCCAAGAGCGCTGGGAAGGCAAGGCTGGCGCGCGGGGGCGGGTGCGACACGCGGGGACGCGGACTCGGGGGTGCCCGGCCTGGCCCCCGCCCCGACCCCGTACCTTTGTCGTCCTCGTCGATGCGCAGGGCCACCGAGATGTACTCGAAGGCCTGCTTGTGGAAGGCGCGCACGCTGTCCGCCTCGCCGGCCGGCACGGGCCCCGGCGCCGAGGGCGAGGCGGGCGCCGGCGGGGGCCCGGAGCTCCTCTTGGCGGCCATGAGGGCGCGGGAGAGGCGCTGGCAGAGCCACACGAAGAGGAGCCCCAGGTGGAGGGCGGCCAGGCGCAGCAGGGCGAAGCCGAGCCGCAGCGGGGACCGCGAGGAGGAGGAGGAGGACGGGCTCCGCTTAGGCGGAGGCGGAGGCGGCGGCGACCCGGCCCGAGGGGACGGCCCCGCGGCGGGAGGGGCGGGCGCCGGCGCGGGGGGCGGAGGCCTGGCCGGCACCGGGCTGCTGGGGCCGCCGGAGCCTTTCTTCTTCCGTCGTCCAGCCGGAGAACTCATTCACAGCTCCCGCTGCCACCGCCGCCATAACCCGCCTCCCGCGGGCCCCGTCGGACACCCGGGCGACGGCGGCCGCTGCGTCGGCGAGGACCGCCCGTCCGCCACGGGTCCCCCGGAGCCCTGCACCGGCACGCGCGGCTCCCCGGACCCGCCCCTTTCTCCCAGCCCGACCCGGAGCACCACCCCTCCTCCTCCGCCTCCAGCGGCCGCTGGCTACCGCCCCTCCCTCGCCCGCTCGCTCCCTCGCTCGCTGGGTCCCTTCCCTTCGGCCGCCGGGCAGCGTCTAGCCGTGCCCGCGCACGCACGCCCCTGTACTTTCTCCGGCGCGCGCGCGCTCGCGTACACGCACACGCACGCACGCCGCCGTCTTTTGTTGCCCTGGGCATTTTGTGCGCATGTGTGGAATCCCTTCTCGTCCCCCTTCCCCCGGGGAACAAGAGTTCCGGACCCGCAGTTCCGCCTCTGGGCTCTGCTGACCTCGGGGGCTCTGGAAGGGCTCACAGTAGGCACCTTCGGTACTCGACCCAGTAAAGTGTGTGTATACGACGTGTGTCCCCCCACCACACACAGTCACTTCATGGGTTCCACGTCTTTTTTTTCCCCTTTGTTTTTTTTTTTTTTTTTTTTCCGAGGTAGGGTTTCACTCTGGCACAGGCTGACCTGGAATTCACTATGCAGTCTCAGGCTGGCCTCGAACTCATGGTGATCCACCTACCTCTGCCTTCCGAGTGCTAGGATTAAAGGTGTGCGCCACCACGCCCGACCTCCACGTCGTTTTAAAAAAAAATGTTTTAAATTTATTTATTAGGAAAAGAGGGAGAGAATGGGCGTGCCAGGGCCTCCAGCCACTACAAACGAACTCCAGATGCACTCGCCACCATGTGCATCTGGCTTAAGTGGGTCCTTAACCACTAGGCCATCTCGCCTCATCTTATAATGAGCAACAAGTACCAAGCCCAGGTAGCACGACAGCAAACAAACACCAGGTCACTCAGAATTTGCTGGGAGCCAGCCTCTCGCAGGCACGCTCAGGTGTAAGGTCGTGGTCACAGGCGCGGAGTTGGAGCGAGTTGGTCGATCCATGCATCCCATTGAGACTCCCCAGGTCCTGTGGGTTCCTGGCCTACTCACCACATTATGTATGCTATCCAATGAATTAGTCTTTTCTCTCTTCCTCTTCTAACCGCCAATCTTAAAAAAAGAAAATTAATAAAATTTTTTAAATCTCAAGCCAGGCATGGTGGTGCATGTCTTTAATCCCAGCACTCGGTAGGCAGAGGTAGGAGGATGCCTGTGAGCTGGAGGCCACCCTTGGACTCCATAGTGAATTCCAGGTCAGCCTGGGCAAGAGTGAGACCTTACCAGGAAAAAAAAAAAAAAATCTCTTTCGCATTAAAATTCAAGCAGAGGGAGAGAGAGGAGAGAGACAGAGAAAATAGGTGCACTATGGCCTCCAGCCACTGCAAACAAACTCCAGATGTGTGGGCTACTTTGTGCATCTTACTTTACGTGGGCACTAGGGAATCTAACTTAACGTTGTTAGTCTTTGCAGGCAAGTGCCTTAATTACTAAACCATATCTCCAGTCCCCTCTTCCACTTTTTTACTTCAGTTAGGCACAATTGTTGCTTGTAGCCTAAACTAGCAAACGCTAATACAGAGTCCCCATTGTTAGCTGTGTGAGGCTTACCCCTCATGAGAGCTACCAAGAGTCTACACATTCTGCCACAGCTCTATTCCCTGCAAGTATTCCCTACAAATTATCATATGTTACTGTGAAAATGACCTCTAGATTCCAAGTACTGCTCCCCCTTTTTTGGCTCTGTTTTTATGCTATTTTCTCATTCTGAAATGCTTTCTCCCTTTCAAATCCACCAACTGGGGCTTAAGTATAAGGCTTAATCACAAACACATGAGGCTATGGGGAACTTTTTACATTCAAACCACTATAGTACTCATTCTCTCTCTCTCTCTCTCCCTCTCTCTCTCTCTCTCTCTCTCTCTCTGTGTGTGTGTGTGTGTGTGTGTGTGTGTTTTTCAAGGTAGGGTCTCACTCTAGCCCAGGCTGACCTGGAATTCACTATGTCGTCTCAGGGTGGCCTCAAACTCAGGCGATCCACCTACTTCTGCCTCCTGAGTGCTGGGATTAAAGTCGTGTGACACCATGCCCAGCTCAATTTATTAGATTTTATATATTGGATTAGTTTACAGTAGTCCAATGGTAGTTGCAGACCTGAGAATCAAGGAACCTGGCAGCTGCTCAGTCCACATGACCAGATGCCTCAGCAGTCCCAACCCAGCACACAGAAGGCCTCCAGGTTTCCTGGAGAGCCGCTGGTCTTCAATCCACATGGCTCTTCAATTGACGCTGGTCTTGAATCCCCGCAGGCAGGCAGCAAACAGCTCCGTAGTCATGTAGAAAGAAGAAAGGAATGATTTTTTTTTTTAAATAGTAGCATACCATGCCCGGCCATTATTTTTTTTAATATTTATTTATTTATTTATTTATTTGTGGTTTTTCTAGGTAGGGTCTCCCTGTAGCCCAGGCTGATCTTGAATTCACTATGTAGTCTCAGGGTGGCCTCAAACTCACGGTGATCCTCCTACCTCTGCCTCCCAGTGCTGGGGATTAAAGCATGTGCCACCACACCCGGCATTATTTATTTTTTTATTGCAGAGAGTGTGTGTGGGAGCAACAAGGGCTCTTGCCATTGCAGATGATTTCCAGACATATGCACCGCTTGGTGCATCTGGCTTTACGTGGGTATTGGAGAACTGAACCCAAGCCATCAGGCTTTGCAATCAAGCACCTTCAACCACTGAGCCATCCCCCCAGCCCAAATTTTTTAATAAATATTAAAAATGGGGGATGCAGGATGGAGAGATTGCTTAGTAGTTAAGGTGCTAGTCTGCAAAGCCTGAGGATCCAGGTTTAATTCCCCAGTTCCCACATAAACCAGATGCACAAGGTGGCACATGAGTCTGGAGTTCCTTTGCAGTGGCTGGTGGCCCTGGCACACCCATTCTCTCTCTCTCTCTCTCTATATATATATATATACACATATATACACACATATAATACATATATATATATATATATATGTATGTATATCTGTCTCAAACAAGCAAACAAGTAAATAAAATATAAAAAAAAGAGATGGAGGGGTCTGGAGAGATGGCTTAGCGGTTAGGTGTTTGCCTGCAAAGCCAAAGGATCCCGGTTTGATTCTCCAGAACCCACATAAGCCAGAGCACAAGGGGGCGCATGCATCTGGAGTTCATTTGCAGTGGCTGGAGGACCTGGTGCGCCCATTCTCTCTCTCTCTCTCTCCCCCCCTTTTTCTCTCTCTCAAATAAATAAATAAATAATATTTTTAAAAAAAGAGATGGAGAGCCGGGCGTGGTGGCACATGCCTTAATCCCAGCACTCGGGAGGCAGAGGTAGGAGGATCACCGTGAGTTTGAGGCCACCCTGAGACTCCGTAGTGAATTCCAGGTCAGTCTGAGCTAGAGTGAGACCCTACCTCAGAAAAAAAAAAAAGAGAGAGAGAGATGGAGAGATGGCTTAGCAGTTAAGGCACTTGCCTGCAAAGCCAAAGGACCCAGGTTCAATTCCCCAGTACACATGTAAAGCCAGATGCACAAGACGGTACAACTGTCTGGAGTTCATGTACAGTAGCTGAAGGCTCTGGCATGCCAATTGTCTCGGTGTGTCTCTCTTCTATCACTTTCTGCTTGCAAGTAAATAAAAATATATTTTAAACTGGGCATGGTGGCATGTGCCTTTAATCCCAGTACTCTAGAGGCAGAGGCAGGAGGATTCACCATGGATTCAAGGTCCCCCTGAATGAATACTACATAGTGAATTCCAGGTCAGGCTGGGCTGGAGCAAGACCCTTAACCAGAAAAAACAAAAAACAACAAAAAATGTTGTAAGAAGTAGAAAGATGGTTCAGCAATTAAGGCGCTTGCCTGCAAAACCTAATAACACAGGTTCAATTCCCCAGTACCTACGTAAAACCAGATGCACAAAGTGGCACATGCATCTAGAGTTCATTTGCAATGGCTTAGAGGTCCTGGTGCACCCGTACTTTTTCTCTCTCTGTTTTTCTCTTTCTGCTTGAAAACTTAAATGGAGAAATTTTTTAAAAGTAAGTTTCTAACTTTACTTATTTTCCAGTTTTTTTTGTTGTTGTTAAAATATATATTTTTTTAATCTAAGACACATACACAGGGGTACTGGGGAAATGTACCCTCAGTAGAGGGGAGTAGTCAAACTTTATAAGCAAATGCCTTCAACAGCTGAGCCATCTCTCCCGTCCCTCCACAGATTTTTGTTTGTTTGGTTTTTTAAATATTTTATTTTATTTATTTGAGAAGGAGATAGAATGAGAGAGAGAGAGAGAGAGAGAGAGAGAATGGGTGTGCCAGGGCCTCCAGCCACTGCAAACAAACTCCAGACACTTGCGCCCCCTTGTGCATCTGGCTAACGTGGGGCCTGGGGAATCGAACCTAGGTCCTTTGGCTTTGTGGGCTCAAAACGCCTCTAGCCCAGGCTGACTGGAATTCACTATGTAGTCTCAGGGTGGCCTCGAACTCACAGCGCTCCTCCTACCTCTGCCTTCCGAGTGCTGGGAAATTAAAGGCAGTGACGAGAACAACCAGGTTCACTTGAGATTTTTTTGATGGCAGGGTTCTCACTTACCCAGGCTGACCTGGCATCACTCTCTGTGTGATGTCAGATTGACTGGAGAGTGTCAGGATCCTTCGGCTGAGAATATATCGATTATCCTATAAGTATAAATTTGGCATATCTATTTCATCATGGCTGAGCTACGTTTATCTGTGTAAATGTAGTACCATATAGTTATTTCCCTGTCACAAATTTATTGTGAGGATTTAGTAACACACGCACAGCCAGTAGCACAATGCCTGGCACAAAGAAAGACTAAAAAAGACCTTAAAGATGTAGTATTTTTGCCTTTCTTGAGAGACCTTTGTCTTTAAGTTTCTCTGTACTCAAGACATGCATGGTTACCTTAACGCTCTTTCATTAACAATTCAATTTAGAAATTTAGAGGCTGCCCTGGAATAATGGTTTAAGTACAGCCAAAGCGACCAAGGGTAAGATACAAACTTCGCAGAAAAGTAATATTTAGTAGTCATTACACTGTTAAAATAACTGAACCAACGCCGGGCGTGGTGGCGCACGCCTTTGATCCCAGCACTCGGGAGGCAGAGGTAGGAGGATCGCCGTGAGTTCGAGGCCACCCTGAGACTCCGTAGTGAATTCCAGGTCAGCCTGGGCCAGAGTGACACCCTACTAGGGGAAAAAAAAAAAAAAATTCACCAAAGTTTAAGATCAGCCAAAATCGCGGTACACCCAGCCATTCCTTTCAAAATAAAGTCACCATCTGTTTTTTTGTTTTGTTTTCTTTCTTTCTTTTTTCTTTCTTTTTGGCTCTTCCGGGGGCTACTACAGGTTTACTCCCCCGTCACGATCCTCCATTAAGGCCTTACGAGGGCTCCTCATGCGTTCTTCGGTTTCCAAACCTTTGGTAGGGCCTGGAGCTCAGAGAGAAAGAAGAAGAAGCCGCGCACATTGTCGTCGGCCGGGCCGTTGGAGGACATGCCGGGTGTGGTCAACTCGAGGCCAACTGTCACCGTCCCCAGCGCGGCTGGACGTCTCCCCGAACTTGGGCGGCGTCCAAGAGCGCTGGGAAGGCAAGGCTGGCGCGCGGGGGCGGGTGCGACACGCGGGGACGCGGACTCGGGGGTGCCCGCCTGGCCCCCGCCCCGACCCCGTACCTTTGTCGTCCTCGTCGATGCGCAGGGCCACCGAGATGTACTCGAGGCCTGCTTGTGGAAGGCGCGCACGCTGTCCGCCTCGCCGGCCGGCACGGGCCCCGGCGCCGAGGCGAGCGGGCGCCGGCGGGGGCCCGGAGCTCCTCTTGGCGGCCATGAGGGCGCGGGAGAGGCGCTGGCAGAGCCACACGAAGAGGAGCCCCAGGTGGAGGGCGGCCAGGCGCAGCAGGGCGAAGCCGAGCCGCAGCGGCGGGGACCGCGAGGAGGAGGAGGAGGACGGGCTCCGCTTAGGCGGAGGCGGAGGCGGCGGCGACCCGGCCCGAGGGGACGGCCCCGCGGCGGGAGGGGCGGGCGCCGGCGCGGGGGCGGAGGCCTGGCCGGCACCGGGCTGCTGGTGGCGCCGGAGCCTTTTTCTTCCGTCGTCCAGCCGGAGAACTCCTTTCACAGCTCCGGATGCACCGCCGCATTTAACCGCCGACTCCCGCGGGGGCCCCGTCGGACACCCGGCGACGGGCGGTCCGTCCGCTGCGTCGGCGGAGGACGCCGGTCCTGCCACGGGGTCCCCCCGGTAGCCATGGTTCACCGGCAGCGCGCTCGGCTGCCCCGGACCCGCCCCTTTCTCCCAGCCCGACCCGGATAAGCCACCACCCTCTCCTCAGACCTCCAGCGGCCGATGAGGACTCCGCCCTCCTTCGCCCGCTCGCTCCCTCGCTCGCTGGGTCCCTTCCCTTCGGCCGCCGGGCAGCGTCTAGCCGTGCCCGCGCACGCACGCCTGTACTTTCTCCGGCGCGCGCGCGCTCGCGTACACGCACACGCACGCACGCCGCCGTCTTTTGTTGCCCTGGGCATTTTGTGCGCATGTGTGGAATCCCTTCTCGTCCCCCTTCCCCCGGGGGAACGAGAGTTCCGGACCCGCAGTTCCGCCTCTGGGCTCTGCTGACCTCGGGGGCTCTGGAAGGGCTCACAGTAGGCACCTTCGGGTACTCGACCCAGTAAAGTGTGTGTATACGACGTGTGTCCCCCCACCACACACAGTCACTTCATGGGTTCCACGTCTTTTTTTTCCCCTTTTGTTTGTTTTTTTTTTTTTTTCCGAGGTAGGGTTTCACTCTGGCACAGGCTGACCTGGAATTCACTATGTAGTCTCAGGGTGGCCTCAAACTCACGGTGATCCTCCTACCTCTGCCTTCCGAGTGCTGGCTTAAAGGTGTGCCGCCACCACGCCCGACCCTCCACGTCGTTTTAAAAAAAAATGTTTTAAATTTATTTATAGGAAATAGAAGGTCAGAGAATGGGCGTGCCAGGGCCTCCAGCCACTACAAACGAACTCCAGATGCACTCGCCACCATGTGGCATCTGCTCTTAAGGTTGGGTCCTTAACCACTAGGCATCTCGCCTCATTTATAATGAGCATACAAGTACTCATGCCCAGGTTAGCACACGACAGCAAACAAACACCAGGTCACTCAGAATTTGCTGGGAGCCAGCCTCTCGCAGGCACGCTCAGGTGTAGGTCGTGGTCACAGGCGCGGTGCTTGGAGCGAGTTGGTCGATCCATGCATCCCATTGAGACTCCCCAGGTCCTGTGGGTTCCTGGCCTACTCACCACATTATGTATGCTATCCAATGAATTAGTCTTTTCTCTCTTCCTCTTCTAACCGCCAATCTTAAAAAAGAAAATTAAGAAAATTTTTTAAAATCTCAAGCCAGGCATGGTGGTGCATGTCTTTAATCCCAGCACTCGGGAGGCAGAGGTAGGAGGATGCCTGTGAGCTGGAGGCCACCCTTGGACTCCATAGTGAATTCCAGGTCAGCCTGGGCAAGAGTGAGACCTTACCAGGAAAAAAAAAAAAAAATCTCTTTCGCATTAAAATTCAAGCAGAGGGAGAGAGAGGAGAGAGACAGAGAAAATAGGTGCACTATGGCCTCCAGCCACTGCAAACAAACTCAGTGTGTGGGCTTTTTGTGCATCCTGACTTTACGTGGGCACTAGGGAATCTAACTTAACGTTGTTAGTCTTTGCAGGCAAGTGCCTTAATTACTAAACCATATCTCCAGTCCCCTCTTCCACTTTTTTACTTCAGTTAGGCACAATTGTTGCTTGTAGCCTAAACTAGCAAACGCTAATACAGAGTCCCATTGTTAGCTGTGTGAGGGCTTACCCTCAATAGTGAGCTACCAATGAGGTCTACACATTCTGCCACAGCTCTATTCCTGCAAGTATTCCCTACAAATTATCATATGTTACTGTGAAAATGACCTCTAGATTCCAAGTACTGCTCCCCCTTTTTTGCTCTGTTTTTATGCTATTTTCTCATTCTGAAATGCTTTCTCCTCTTTCAAATCCACCAACTGGGGCTTAAAGTATAAGGCTTAATCACAAACACATGAGGCTATGGGGAACTTTTTACATTCAAACCACTATAGTACTCATTCTCTCTCTCTTCTCTCCCTCTCTCTCTCTCTCTCTCTCTCTCTCTGTGTGTGTGTGTGTGTGTGTGTGTGTGTTTTTCAAGGTAGGGTCTCACTCTAGCCAGGCTGACCTGGAATTCACTATGCAGTCTCAGGCTGGCCTCGAACTCATGGTGATCCACCTACCTCTGCCTTCCGAGTGCTGGGATTAAAGTCGTGTGACACCATGCCCAGCTCAATTTATTAGATTTATATATTGGATTAGTTTACAGTAGTCCAATGGTAGTTGCAGACCTGAGAATCAAGGAACCTGGCAGCTGCTCAGTCCACATGACCAGATGCTCAGCAGTCCCAACCCAGCACACAGAAGGCCTCCTGGTTTCCTGGAGAGCCGCTGGTCTTCAATCCACATGGCTCTGCAATTGACGCTGGTCTTGAATCCCCGCAGGCAGGCAGCAAACAGCTCCGTAGTCATGTAGAAAGAAGAAAGGAATGATTTTTTTTTTTAAATAGTAGCATACCATGCCCGGCCATTATTTTTTTTAATATTTATTTATTTATTTATTTATTTATTTGTGGTTTGTTCTTTAGGTTGGGTCTCCTGTAGCCCAGGCTGATCTTGAATTCACTATGTAGTCTCAGGGTGGCCTCAAACTCACGGTGATCCTCCTACCTCTGCCTCCCAGTGCTGGGGATTAAAGCATGTGCCACCACACCCGGCATTATTTATTTTTTTATTGCAGAGAGTGTGTGTGGGAGCAACAAGGGCTCTTGCCATTGCAGATGATTTCCAGACATATGCACCGCTTGGTGCATCTGGCTTTACGTGGTATTGGAGAACTGAACCCAAGCCATCAGGCTTTGCAATCAAGCACCTTCAACCACTGAGCCATCCCCCCAGCCCAAATTTTTTAATAAATGTTAAAAATGGGGGATGCAGGATGGAGAGATTGCTTAGTAGTTAAGGTGCAAGTCTGCAAAGCCTGAGGATCCAGGTTTAATTCCCCAGTTCCACATAAACCAGATGCACAAGGTGGCACATGAGTTGGAGTTCATTTGCAGTGGCTAGAGGCCCTGGCCACCACCCATTCTCTTTCTCTCTCTGTCTCCAATATATATATATATATATATATATATATATATATATATATATATATATATATATATATATATATATATATGTATGTATATCTGTCTCAAACAAGCAAACAAGTAAATAAAATATAAAAAAAAGAGATGGAGGGTCTGGAGAGATGGCTTAGCAGTTAAGGCACTTGCCTGCAAAGCCAAAGGATCCAGGTTCGATTCCCCAGGACCCATGTAAAGCCATAAACACAAGCTGGGGTATGTATCTAGAATTCATTTGCAATGGCTAGAAGCCCTGACACAACCATTCTCAATCTCTCTCTCTCTCTCTCTAATAAATAAATTTTTTACAAAGTCACCATGCAAACCACATTCATGCAAAAATTTAATAAAATGAGATTTAGGAGCCGGGCGTGGTGGCTCATACTTTTAATCCCAGCACTCGGGAGGCAGATGTAAGAGGATCGCTATGAATTCGAGGACACCCTGAGACTACCTAGTGAATTCCAGGTCAGCCTGAGCTAGAGTGACACACTACCTCGAAAAACAAAAACAAAACAAACAAACAAAAAAATAATGGGATCTAGGGGCTGAGAGATGGCTCAGCAGTTAAGGTGCTTGCCAGCAAAGCCAAAGGACCCAGGTTCAATTCCCCAGTACCCATGTAAAGCCAGATGCACAAGACTATACAACTGTCTGGAGTTCATGTACAGTAGCTGAAGGCTCTGGCATGCCAATTGTCTCGGTGTGTCTCTCTTCTATCACTTTCTGCTTGCAAGTAAATAAAAATATATTTTAAACTGGGCATGGTGGCATGTGCCTTTAATCCCAGTACTCTAGAGGCAGAGGCAGGAGGATCACCATGGATTCAAGGTCACCCTGAATGAATACTACATAGTGAATTCCAGGTCAGGCTGGGCTGGAGCAAGACCCTACCCCAGAAAAACAAAAACAACAAAAAATGTTGTAAGAAGAAGAAAGATGGTTCAGCAATTAAGGCGCTTGCCTGCAAAACCTAATAACACAGGTTCAATTCCCCAGTACCTACGTAAAACCAGATGCACAAAGTGGCACATGCATCTAGAGTTCATTTGCAATGGCTTAGAGGTCCTGGTGCACCCGTACTTTTTCTCTCTCTGTTTTTCTCTTTCTGCTTGAAACTAAATGAAAGAATTTTAAAAAAAGTAAGTTTCTAACTTTACTTATTTTCCAGTTTTTTTTTGTTGTTGTTAAAATATATATTTTTTTAATCTAAGACACATACACAGGGGTACTGGGGAAATGAACCTCAGTAGAGGGAGGTAGTCAAACTTTATAAGCAAATGCCTTCAACAGCTGAGCCATCTCTCCCGTCCCTCCACAGATTTTTGTTTGTTTGGTTTTTTAAATATTTTATTTTTATTTATTTATTTGACAGAGAAAGAGGGAGAGAGAGAGAGAATGGGTGTGCCAGGGCCTCCAGCCACTGCAAACAAACTCCAGACACTTGCGCCCCCTTGTGCATCTGGCTAACGTGGGTCCTGGGGAATCGAACCTAGGTCCTTTGGCTTTGTGGGCAAACGCCTCTAGCCCAGGCTGACCTGGAATTCACTATGTAGTCTCAGGGTGGCCTCGAACTCACAGCGCTCCTCCTACCTCTGCCTTCCGAGTGCTGGGATTAAAGGCGTGCACACCACACCCAGGTCCTTTCGATTTTTTTTCGAGGCAGGGTCTCACTCTAACCCAGGCTGACCTGGCACTCACTCTCTGTAGATCCAGATTGACCTGGAAGTGACAGGGATCCTCCCGGCTCGCAGATATTATAGATTATCCTATAAGCATAAATTTGGCATATCTACTTTCATCATCTGAGCACCAGTTTATCTGTAAAATGCTGATACCAATAGTATTTCCCTGTCACAAATTTATTGTGAGGATTTAGTAACACACGCACAGCCAGTAGCACAATGCCTGGCACAAAGAAAGACTAAAAAAGACCTTAAAGATGTAGTATTTTTGCCTTTCTTGAGAGACCTTTGTCTTTAAGTTTCACTGTACAATAACATGCATGGTTACCTAACGCTTTCATTAACAATTCAATTTAGAAATTTAGAGGCTGCCCTGGAATAATGGTTTAATTACAGCCAAAGCGACCAAGGGTAAGATACAACTTCGCAGAAAAGTAATATTTAGTAGTCATTACACTGTTAAAATAACTGACCAACGCCGGGCGTGGTGGCGCACGCCTTTGATCCCAGCACTCGGGAGGCAGAGGCAGGAGGATCCCAGTGAGTTCAAGGCCACCCTGAGACTACATAGAGAATTCCAGGTCAGCCTGGGCCAGAGTGACACCCTACCTAGGGGAAAAAAAAAAAAATTCACCAAAGTTTAAGATCAGCCAAAATCAGCGGTACACCCAGCCATTCCTTTCAAAATAAAGTCACCATCTGTTTTTTTGTTTTGTTTTGTTTTCTTTCTTTTCTTCCGGGCACTACAGTACTCCGCTTTCATTAAGCCTAACGAGGCTCAGCGTCTTCGGTATCAAACCTTTGGGAAGGGCCTGGCTCAGAGAAAAAGCCGCACACTGTCCGGCGGCGTTGGAGGACAGCCCCGGTGTGGTCAACTCGAGGCCAACTGTCACCGTCCCCAGCGCGGCTGGACGTCTCCCCGAACTTGGGCGGCGTCCAAGAGCGCGGGGAAGGCAAGGCTGGCGCGCGGGGGCGGGTGCGACACGCGGGGACGCGGACTCGGGGGTGCCCGGCCTGGCCCCCGCCCCGACCCCGTACCTTTGTCGTCCTCGTCGATGCGCAGGGCCACCGAGATGTACTCGAAGGCCTGCTTGTGGAAGGCGCGCACGCTGTCCGCCTCGCCGGCCGGCACGGGCCCCGGCGCCGAGGGCGAGGCGGGCGCCGGCGGGGGCCCGGAGCTCCTCTTGGCGGCCATGAGGGCGCGGGAGAGGCGCTGGCAGAGCCACACGAAGAGGAGCCCCAGGTGGAGGGCGGCCAGGCGCAGCAGGGCGAAGCCGAGCCGCAGCGGGGACCGCGAGGAGGAGGAGGAGGACGGGCTCCGCTTAGGCGGAGGCGGAGGCGGCGGCGACCCGGCCCGAGGGGACGGCCCCGCGGCGGGAGGGGCGGGCGCCGGCGCGGGGGGCGGAGGCCTGGCCGGCACCGGGCTGCTGGGGCCGCCGGAGCCTTTCTTCTTCCGTCGTCCAGCCGGAGAACTCATTCACAGCTCCCGCTGCCACCGCCGCCATAACCCGCCTCCCGCGGGCCCCGTCGGACACCCGGGCGACGGCGGCCGCTGCGTCGGCGAGGACCGCCCGTCCGCCACGGGTCCCCCGGAGCCCTGCACCGGCACGCGCGGCTCCCCGGACCCGCCCCTTTCTCCCAGCCCGACCCGGAGCACCACCCCTCCTCCTCCGCCTCCAGCGGCCGCTGGCTACCGCCCCTCCCTCGCCCGCTCGCTCCCTCGCTCGCTGGGTCCCTTCCCTTCGGCCGCCGGGCAGCGTCTAGCCGTGCCCGCGCACGCACGCCCCTGTACTTTCTCCGGCGCGCGCGCGCTCGCGTACACGCACACGCACGCACGCCGCCGTCTTTTGTTGCCCTGGGCATTTTGTGCGCATGTGTGGAATCCCTTCTCGTCCCCCTTCCCCCGGGGAACAAGAGTTCCGGACCCGCAGTTCCGCCTCTGGGCTCTGCTGACCTCGGGGGCTCTGGAAGGGCTCACAGTAGGCACCTTCGGTACTCGACCCAGTAAAGTGTGTGTATACGACGTGTGTCCCCCCACCACACACAGTCACTTCATGGGTTCCACGTCTTTTTTTTCCCCTTTGTTTTTTTTTTTTTTTTTTCCGAGGTAGGGTTTCACTCTGGCACAGGCTGACCTGGAATTCACTATGCAGTCTCAGGCTGGCCTCGAACTCATGGTGATCCACCTACCTCTGCCTTCCGAGTGCTAGGATTAAAGGTGTGCGCCACCACGCCCGACCTCCACGTCGTTTTAAAAAAAAATGTTTTAAATTTATTTATTAGGAAAAGAGGGAGAGAATGGGCGTGCCAGGGCCTCCAGCCACTACAAACGAACTCCAGATGCACTCGCCACCATGTGCATCTGGCTTAAGTGGGTCCTTAACCACTAGGCCATCTCGCCTCATCTTATAATGAGCAACAAGTACCAAGCCCAGGTAGCACGACAGCAAACAAACACCAGGTCACTCAGAATTTGCTGGGAGCCAGCCTCTCGCAGGCACGCTCAGGTGTAAGGTCGTGGTCACAGGCGCGGAGTTGGAGCGAGTTGGTCGATCCATGCATCCCATTGAGACTCCCCAGGTCCTGTGGGTTCCTGGCCTACTCACCACATTATGTATGCTATCCAATGAATTAGTCTTTTCTCTCTTCCTCTTCTAACCGCCAATCTTAAAAAAAGAAAATTAATAAAATTTTTTAAATCTCAAGCCAGGCATGGTGGTGCATGTCTTTAATCCAGCACTCGGTAGGCAGAGGTAGGAGGATGCCTGTGAGCTGGAGGCCACCCTTGGACTCCATAGTGAATTCCAGGTCAGCCTGGGCAAGAGTGAGACCTTACCAGGAAAAAAAAAAAAAATCTCTTTCGCATTAAAATTCAAGCAGAGGGAGAGAGAGGAGAGAGACAGAGAAAATAGGTGCACTATGGCCTCCAGCCACTGCAAACAAACTCCAGATGTGTGGGCTACTTTGTGCATCTTACTTTACGTGGGCACTAGGGAATCTAACTTAACGTTGTTAGTCTTTGCAGGCAAGTGCCTTAATTACTAAACCATATCTCCAGTCCCCTCTTCCACTTTTTTACTTCAGTTAGGCACAATTGTTGCTTGTAGCCTAAACTAGCAAACGCTAATACAGAGTCCCCATTGTTAGCTGTGTGAGGCTTACCCCTCATGAGAGCTACCAAGAGTCTACACATTCTGCCACAGCTCTATTCCCTGCAAGTATTCCCTACAAATTATCATATGTTACTGTGAAAATGACCTCTAGATTCCAAGTACTGCTCCCCCTTTTTTGGCTCTGTTTTTATGCTATTTTCTCATTCTGAAATGCTTTCTCCCTTTCAAATCCACCAACTGGGGCTTAAGTATAAGGCTTAATCACAAACACATGAGGCTATGGGGAACTTTTTACATTCAAACCACTATAGTACTCATTCTCTCTCTCTCTCTCTCCCTCTCTCTCTCTCTCTCTCTCTCTCTCTGTGTGTGTGTGTGTGTGTGTGTGTGTGTGTGTTTTTCAAGGTAGGGTCTCACTCTAGCCCAGGCTGACCTGGAATTCACTATGTCGTCTCAGGGTGGCCTCAAACTCAGGCGATCCACCTACTTCTGCCTCCTGAGTGCTGGGATTAAAGTCGTGTGACACCATGCCCAGCTCAATTTATTAGATTTTATATATTGGATTAGTTTACAGTAGTCCAATGGTAGTTGCAGACCTGAGAATCAAGGAACCTGGCAGCTGCTCAGTCCACATGACCAGATGCCTCAGCAGTCCCAACCCAGCACACAGAAGGCCTCCAGGTTTCCTGGAGAGCCGCTGGTCTTCAATCCACATGGCTCTTCAATTGACGCTGGTCTTGAATCCCCGCAGGCAGGCAGCAAACAGCTCCGTAGTCATGTAGAAAGAAGAAAGGAATGATTTTTTTTTTTTTAAATAGTAGCATACCATGCCCGGCCATTATTTTTTTTAATATTTATTTATTTATTTATTTATTTGTGGTTTTTCTAGGTAGGGTCTCCCTGTAGCCCAGGCTGATCTTGAATTCACTATGTAGTCTCAGGGTGGCCTCAAACTCACGGTGATCCTCCTACCTCTGCCTCCCCAGTGCTGGGGATTAAAGCATGTGCCACCACACCCGGCATTATTTATTTTTTTATTGCAGAGAGTGTGTGTGGGAGCAACAAGGGCTCTTGCCATTGCAGATGATTTCCAGACATATGCACCGCTTGGTGCATCTGGCTTTACGTGGGTATTGGAGAACTGAACCCAAGCCATCAGGCTTTGCAATCAAGCACCTTCAACCACTGAGCCATCCCCCCAGCCCAAATTTTTTAATAAATATTAAAAATGGGGGATGCAGGATGGAGAGATTGCTTAGTAGTTAAGGTGCTAGTCTGCAAAGCCTGAGGATCCAGGTTTAATTCCCCAGTTCCCACATAAACCAGATGCACAAGGTGGCACATGAGTCTGGAGTTCCTTTGCAGTGGCTGGTGGCCCTGGCACACCCATTCTCTCTCTCTCTCTCTATATATATATATATATACACATATATACACACATATATATACATATATATATATATATATATATGTATGTATATCTGTCTCAAACAAGCAAACAAGTAAATAAAATATAAAAAAAAGAGATGGAGGGTCTGGAGAGATGGCTTAGCGGTTAAGGTGTTTGCCTGCAAAGCCAAAGGATCCCGGTTTGATTCTCCAGAACCCACATAAGCCAGAGCACAAGGGGGCGCATGCATCTGGAGTTCATTTGCAGTGGCTGGAGGACCTGGTGCGCCCATTCTCTCTCTCTCTCTCTCCCCCCCTTTTTCTCTCTCTCAAATAAATAAATAAATAATATTTTTAAAAAAAGAGATGGAGAGCCGGGCGTGGTGGCACATGCCTTTAATCCCAGCACTCGGGAGGCAGAGGTAGGAGGATCACCGTGAGTTTGAGGCCACCCTGAGACTCCGTAGTGAATTCCAGGTCAGTCTGAGCTAGAGTGAGACCCTACCTCAGAAAAAAAAAAAAAGAGAGAGAGAGATGGAGAGATGGGCTTAGCAGTTAAGGTGCTTAACTGCGAAGCTTAAGGATCCAGGTTTATTTCTCCAGCTCCCACATAAGCCAGATGCACATGGTAGTGCATGTGCATGGAGTTCATTTGCAGTGGCTAGAGGCCCTGGCCACCACCCATTCTCTTTCTCTCTCTGTCTCCAATATATATATATATATATATATATATATATATATATATATATGGCACAAACTTGTAAAAAAAAATGGGGGACATATGCCTTTAATCCCAGCACATGGGAGGCAGAGAGATAGGAGGATTGCCTTGAGTTTGAGACCACCCTAAGACTACATAGTAAATTCCAGGTTAGCCTGGGCTGGAGTGACATCCTACTTCAAAAAAAAAAAAAGAAAGAAAGAAGGAAGGAAGGAAGAGAGAGAGAGAGAGAGAGAGAAAGAAAGAAAGAAAGAAAGAAAGAAAGAAAGAAAGAAAGAAAGAGAAAGAAAAGGAAAAAGAAAAAGAAAAAGGAGGGTCCTAGAGAGATGATTCAGTGGTTAAGGTGCATGCCCACAAAGCTTAAGGAGTCAAGTTTGATTCCCTAGTACCCACACGGTGCCAGATGTACAAGGTCTGGAGTTCATTTGTAGTGGTCCCTGGTGTGCCTCCAAAAAACAACAAAAAAAATTTAATTTAAAAAATACATTTTAAAGCCGGGCGTGGTGGCGAACGCCTTTAATCCCAGCACTCGGGAGGCAGAGGTAGGAGGATCGCCGTGAGTTCGAGGCCACCCTGAGACTCCATAGTGAATTCCAGGTCAGCCTGGGCTAGAGTGAGACCCTACCTCGAAAAACCAGAAAAAAAAAAAAAAATACATTTTAGGGCTGGAGAGATAGCTCAGTGGTTAAAGGTTCCAGGTTCAGTTCCCCAGTACACATGTAAAGCCAGATGCACAAAGTAGCTCATGTGTCTGGAGTTTATTTACAGTGGCAGAAGGCTCTGGTGTGCCTGTCTCTCTCTCCATCTCCCCCTCTTTCTCTGTCTCAAATAAAAAATACACTTAAAGCCCCCCAGCATAGCTGGGTGTGGTGGTGTATGCCTTTAATCCCAGCACTCAGGAGGCAGAGATAGGAGGATTGCCATGGAGGCTAGCCTGTGACTACATAGTGAATTCCAGGTCAGCCTGGGCTGAAGTGAAACCCTACCTCAAAACACCAAAAAATAAAATAAAATTATACTAAACCCGCAGCATAATTCTTGTGCTGTGGTGTGGTATAAAAAGGCTAAAAAGATTTTTTTTTTTTTTTTTGTCTCTTACTTGCAATGACATACCAGATTTCTGACTCTACTGGGATCTTGTCTTTTAATATTCTCAATTCACCGCTTCTGCCCCTTGGAATTAAACCTCTAGTCTCACACCCATTTTGTGAGTTTAACATACTAAGTTTTTCTAGAGAGAAAAAAAATTGTGCCTTGCTATTTCCCCCACATTAAAGTGTGCTTGGTCTGACCATCCCAAAGCTTCCTAGCTACTAACCCTACTTGGTGACAAGCCTCCTTGTTTATAGGTTGTAAGAGCTTTCAGGACATTTAATCTCAAATGGAATCTGGAACAGTCTCGCCGGGACAAAAAAGAAGAGCTGAGGGCTGTGGCAGCTATGCCAGGACACCCAGTTACTTTATCAGCTTAACCCATTAATTTGTTTACCAAAGTGGACACCACCAAAGGGGTTTTTTTTTTTGTTTGTTTGTTTGTTTGTTAATAGTTCAGCTCTGCGTGCCTTCAGAAATACTTATTCCTCACACTGCAAGTTTAGAGGTCCTAGATTACCTGAAGTAGAGACCAGTATCAGCTATAAAGACATCTTTTCAACTAAAAAAAAAAAAAATTACTGGGCTGGAGAGATGACGTAGTAATTAAGGCACTTGCCTGCAAAGCCCAAGGACCTGAGTTTGATTCCCCAGTACCCACATAAAGCCAGATGCACAAGGTGGCGCATGTGTCTAGAGTTTGATGGCGGGGGCTGGAGGCCATGTCATGCCCATTCTCTGTCTCTACCCCTTTCTCTTTTTTCTCTGTCTCTCAAATAAATAAACAAATGATTTTTTAAAAAAATTAAAAAATGAATAAAATAAAATAACATACTTAGAGCTATGAGAAGAGGTGGCTGTTTTTTTTGTTGGTTTGCTTTTGTTTTTCAAAGTAGGGTCTGCCTTTAGCCAAGGCTGACCTGGAATTCACTCACAGTAAGTATCCTACCTCTGCTTCCTGAGTTCTGGGGTGAAACACATGTGCCACCATGCCTGGCCTGGTTTTTTTTTTTTTTTTTTTTTTTTTTTGAGTCAGAGAGAGAGAAGAGAGAGAGAGAGAGAGAACTGAGAATTGGTGTGCCAGGGCCTTCAGCCACTGCACTGAAACTCGACGTGTGCCCCTTGTTCGCACATGCGACCTTGCATGCATGCATCATTGTGCATCTGGTTTACTGGGACCTGGACAGTAGAACATGAGTCCTTAGGTTTCCCAAGCAAGCGCCTTAACTGCTAAGCCATCTTTCCAGCCTCTTTTTTGTTTTTTTGAATTAGGGTCTCACTCTAGCCCAGGCTGAACTGGAATTCACTATGTAGTCTCAGGCTGGCCTCAGACTCACCACAATCCTCCTACCTCTGCTTATACTGAGTGCTGAGATTAAAGGCAAGTGCCACTATGCCTGGCATTTTTTTTTCTTTCTTTTTTCTTTCTTTCTTTTTTTTTTTTTTTCAAGGTAGGGTCTCACTCTAGCCCAGGCTGACCTGGAACTCACTCTGTAGTGTAGTCTCAGGGTGGCCTCAAACTCATGGTGATCCTCCCACCTCTGCCTCCTGAGCGCTGGGATTAAAGGCATGTGCCACCATGCACAGCTCTGGCAGTTTTTTTTTTTTTTTAAAGCAACTACTGTTTACTTATTTATTTACTTTTTTTGTTTTTTGAGGTAAAGTCTCACTCTAGCCCAGGCTGACCTGGAATTCACTATGTAGTCTCAGGGTGGCCCTGAACTCACGACAATCCTCCTACCTCTGCCTCCTAAGTGCTAGGATTAAAGGTGTACGCCAGCAAGCCTGGCCTTACTGTTTATTATTTTTCAAGATGCATGATTTAAATATAATTATTTATTATTTGAGAAGGAGATAGAATGAGAGAGAGAACATGGGTGCGCCATGTCCTCCTGCCATTGCAAACAAACTCCAGACACACGCATCACTTTGTATTCTGGCTTTTTGTAGTTACCCTGAAGCAAACCTGGGCCAGCAGGCTTTGCAAGCAAGTGCCTTTAACCGCTGAGCCAGCTCCCCAGCCCTAGGATGGCTGATTTTGAAAAAGGCCAAAATCCTAGAGAAGCAGTCATAAATGCAGGCGAGGATAAAGGGAGTACCCGATCGTTGTGTTAATCAGCAAAAACATAATTATTTCCCTAAACCGAGTCTACAATGTGGCATATATTCACTTCTTCCCTGGACAAATAGACGTTAAGCACAGGTGCTGTGGCAGTGAATAAGGTGCCAGGACAGGGTGGTAGGGGATAGATTGACTTTGTAGTCTAACGTAGTGGCTAAAACCGCAAAGCTCCTGCAGTATATGTGTGAGTCCCATGCATGAGCAATGTGGCATGCTGGAGAGCAGACGTGTGTGGAGAAAAGAGTGATGCACGCTAGCCATGCTTTCGGTTTGGAAATGAGTAAATTTATTAGGGATATAGCAAGCGGAAGTAAAAGCAGGGAAGGGGCTGGAGAGGCATCTTAGTGGTTAAGGTGCTTTGCCTGCAAAGCCAAGGGATCCAGGTTGCATTCCCCAGGACCACGTACGCCAGATGCACAAGGTGGTACATGTGTCTGGAGATGGTTTGCAGTGGCTAGAGGCCCCAGCGCACCTATTCTCGCTCTGTCTACCTCTTTCTTTCTCCCTCTCTGTAATAAATAAAGTAAATCATAGTAAAGCAGGAAAGGCAAGTAATAGGCAACAAAGAGAATATCCGTCAGAAATTACTCGAGTGGCCATGCTGAACGTGGGAAAATGAATGGCATGCGGCAGAACACATGATCGGGTGCTTAAACATCCAGAAACCACTAAAGAATTCCCATGGGGCAGTCAACTGGAGTCCAGTCAAGGGTCTGAGGCGGAATGACCCACCCATGGGTGAGGCTTCCAATTAGCAGGTCCCACCACAGGCATTTTTACACCAGGGGAACATAATGGTGACCTCTGTTCAAGTCCCAGAGGTTTAAGGGTGGGGGACATCACGCAGCCTGGGAAATGGCTTACTTTCTAGATTTTTTTTTTTTTTCTGAGGTAGGGTTTCACTCTAGTCCAGGCTAACCCGAGATTCACTATGTAGTCTCAGGGTAGCCTCGAACTCATGGCAACCCTCCTACATCTGCCTCCCGAGTGCTGGGATTAAAGGCACGTACCGCCACACCCGGCTTCCAGATATTTTCAATGGTAAGTTTTCAACCCTTGGGTGGTAAATATGTTTGGGTCTGAGGAGGCTGGGGCTTACCCTGTGCACAGAGCCAGCTCTCAACAAGCTGCAACAGCACATGACAGTTCACTAGTATGGTCAGGTGTGCTAGTGCACAGCTTTGGTTCCAGTACTTGGGAGGCAGAGGTAGGAAGATCACTGTGAGTTCAAGACCAGGCTGGGACTACAGAGTGAGTGCCAGATCAGCTTGTGCTACAGTGAGACCCTACCTCCATAGAAAACAAACAAGGGCTGGAGAGGTGGTTTAGTGGTTAAGGCGTTTGCCTATAAAGCCAAAGGATCCCGGTTCGACTCTCCAGGACCCGCGTAAGCCAGATGCACAAGGGGGCACATGCGTCTGGAGTTCCTCTGCAGTGGCTGGAGGTCCTGGAGAGCCCATTCTGACTCGCTCACTCTCTCTGTCTCTCTCCCCCTCTTTCTTTCTCTCAAATAAACAACAAAAAAAAATTTTTTTAAAGACAAAAAACCAAAAGCCGGGCATGGTGGCACACATGGAGAGGGAGGAGGACCGCCGTGTGTTCGAGGCCACCCTGAGACCATAGAGTGAATTCCAAGCCAACCTGGGCTAGAGTGAGACCCTATTTCGAAAAACCAATGAATAAATAAAGTCCGCCAACTCCATGGGCCTTGTGATGCTGACCTCTATTCCCAGCTACGTCGGGGGCTGACACAGGAGGATTGCAAGTCAAAGCCTGCTTGGACTAGAGAGTATGTTCAAGGCCAATGTGAACAACTTAGGAAGACCCTGTGTTGCAGTCAGGTTTGCATTGCTGGTAGAAATCACCCAACCAAGAGCAGCTTCTGGGAAAAAGAGGTTTGTTTTGGTTTACAGACTTGAGGGGAAGCTCCATGATAGCAGGGGAAAGCAATAGCATGAGCAGAGGGTGGACATTACCCCCTGGCCCACATAAGATAGACAACAGGAACAGGAGAGTGTGCCAAACACTGGCAAATGGGAAACTGGCTATACCACCCATAAGCCTGCCCCCAACAATACACCACTTCCAGGAGGCTTTAATTTCCAATTGCCATCAACTGGGGAAACTAGCATCCAGAACACCTAAGTTTATGGGGGACACCTGAATCAAATCACCACACCCTGTCTCAAAATAAAAAGAAGAAAGAGAACTGGGGAAATAGCTCAGCAAACAGCACTTGACTAGTTTGCATAATACCCTAGGTTCAATTCCCAGCATCATGAGAGAAATAATAAATTAAAACATACAGGTTAGCCGGGCATGGTGGCGCATGCCTTTAATCCCAACACTCGGGAGGCAGAGGTAGGAGGATCACTGTGAGTTCGAAGCCACTCAGACTACATAGTGAGTTCCAAGTCAACCTGGACCAGAGTGAGACCCTACCTTGAAAAGAACAACAAACAAACAAGCAAGCAAGAAAAAAAAAAAAAAAAGAGGTCAGAGCCAGGCACCTTTAATGGCAGCACTTGGGAGGCATAGGCAGGAGAATCGCTGTGAGTGCCAGGCCACTCTGAGTCAGCCTGGGCTAGACTCTACCTTGAAAAACCAAAAACAAAAACAAAAAAAAAAAAACAAAAAGGACATGGGACATGGTAGTGCCTGCCTTTAATCCCAGCACTTGGGAGAGGTAGGGCAATCACTGTGAGTTCAAGGCCAGCCTGGAACTATAGTGTGAATTCCAGGTCAGCCTGGGCTAGAATGAAACCCTACCTTGAAAATACAAAAAAAAAAAGGGGGGGGGGGGATTGAAAGATGGCTTAGCTGTTAAGGTGCTACCTACAGAGCCAAAGAACCCAGGTTTAATTACCCAGAACCCAAGTGAGCCAGATGCACAAGGTGGTGCATGCATCTGAAACCCATTTGCAGCAGCTGGAAACCCTAGTGTGCCCCTTCTCTGTCTCTTTTTTTTACTCTCTCTCCTCTCTCTCATTTTAAATAAATAAATAAATAAAGGACACCATGCCAACCCAGATGAGAATTAAACAATTAAAAAAAAAAGTCCAGGCATGGTGGCGCATGTCTTTAATCCCAGCACTCGGTAAAGGCAGAGGTAGGAGGATTACCATGAGCTCGAGGCCACCCTGAGACTCCATAGTTAATTCCAGGTCAGCCTGGGCTAGAGTGAGACCCTACCTCAGAAAACCAAAAAAAAAAAAAAGGAGGGCTGAGATTCACAAAATGCATATGCATCTGGAGTTCATTTCTGCAGCGGGTGGAGGCCCTGGGTGCACCTATTCTCTCTGTTTTTTCTTCTCTCTATCTCTCTCTACTTACAAATAAATAAATAAAAACAATTTTTAAAAAGAGGGCTGGAAGCCAGGCATGATGGCGCATGCCTTTAATCCCAGCACTCACGAGGCAGAGGTAGGAGGAGCACCATGAGTTGAGGCCATCCTTCCTGAGACTCCATAGTGAATTCCAGGTCAGCCTGGGCTAGAGTGAGACCCTACCTCAAAAAAAAAAAAAAAAAAAAAAAAAACAAGGCTGGAGAGATGGCTTAGTGGTTAAGGTGCTTGCCTGTGAAGCTTAAGGACCCAGGTTCAATTTCCTAGTACCCATGTAAACCAGATGCACAAGGTGGCACATGCATCTAGAGTTTGTTTGCAGTGTCTGGAGGCCCTGGGGTGCCCATTTTCTCTCTCTGTCTGCCTCTTTCACTCTCAATCTGTCACTCTCAAATAAATGAAAATAAACAACAACAAAAAAAATTTAACAGGGCGTGGTGGCGCACACCTTTAATCCCAGCACTCAGGAGGCAGAGGTAGGAGGATCACTGTGAGTTTGAGGACACCCTGAGAATTCAGAGTGAATTCCAGGTCAGCCTGGGCTATAGTGAGACCCTACCTCGAAAAACAAAAAACAAAAAACAAAAAAAGCCAATCACCAGCCAAAGACAAAACTATGAGTCACCACTGTGAGACTCTCTTCATATGGCTTGTTATTTTAATGAAAGTGAGTGAGCTCATGATTGTGAAATAGTAGGTGTCAGTATAAATTGTTACCTGACTTGCTCAACTTGATTTTTGAAACTATCATGCCAGAAGACATAGCAGAGTTGGTCAGTACAGAATTTTTAAAAACATTTTTATTTAATTGCAAGTAGGGAAAGACAGACATACAAAGAGAAGAAATAGCGACAGAAAGAATGGGCATGCTGGGGCCTCCTGCAACTGCAAATGCATGCTTCATCATGTGCATCTGGCTTATGTGGGATCTGGGGAATTGAATTTAGGTCCTTAGGTTTCCCAGGCAAGTACCTTAACCACTAAGCCATTTCTCCAGTCCTAGTGATGGGATTTTTAAAAAAATTTTTTATTAATTAGTTTTGTACTCAGTGAATACAGTCAAGTTGGTACCATTGGTAGTCTCCTCCCTGTCCTTCCCCCTCCCCCAGTGACGCGATTTTAATAGCAAAACTTTTAGAGGGAGTGGGTGTGGTGCATGTCTTTAATCCCAGCTCTTGGGAGGCACAGATAGAACTGCCATGAGTTTGAGGCCACCCTGAGACTACATAGCGAATTCCGGGTTAGCCTGGGCTAGAGTGACACCTTCCTTGAAAAAAAAAAACAAACAAATAAACAAATTCAATTCCTAGCACCTTCCCTAACTCCTTAAAAAATACCTTTAGAAGCCGGGTATAGCAGTGCTTGCCTTTAATCTCAGCACTTGGGAGGCAGATGTAGGAGAACTGCTGTGAATTCGAGGCCAACCTGGACCTACAGAGTGGATTTGAGTCAGCCTGTACTAGAGTGAGACACTACCTCGAAAATTTCCCCCAGAAAGAAATATTGGCATATCACAGTGTCAAGAGGCCATTCTCTTAAAAAATTATTTATGTATATATTTGAGACAGATAGAAAGAGGCAGAGAGAATGGGCATGCCAGGGCCTCCAGCCACTGCCCACAAATTCCAGATACATGTGCCACCTTGTGCAGCTGGCTTACATGGGTCCTGGGGAATTGAACCTGGGTCCTCAGGCTTTGCAGGCAAGCACCTTAACCACTAAGCCATCTCTCCATCCTGCATGCCCCACTTTTTTTTTTTTTTTCAGTTTTTCAAGGTAGTGTTTCACCCTGGTCCAGGCAGACCTGAATTTAGCAATTCTCCTACCTCTGCCTCTTATGTGCTGGGATTAAAAGTGTGAGCCACTGCACCTGGCTACCATATTTTATTTATTTATTTTAGAGAGAGAGGAGAAGAGGCAGAAAGAGAGAGAAGGAGATAGAGAGAGAGAGAGGGAGAATGGGTGGGCCAGGACCTCCAGCCAGTGCAAACAAACTCCAGATGCAGTGCCATCTTGTGCATCTGGCTTATGTGGGTACTGGATAATCGAACCTGGGTTCTTAGGCTTTGCAAGCAAGCGCCTTAAACGCTAAGTGAACAGGTCGCCTTTTTTTGTTTGTTTATTTTGTTTTTGGTTTTTTCAAGGTAGGGTTTCGCTCTCTAGCTCAGTCTGACCTGAAATTCATCATGTAGTTTCAGGGTTGCTTCAAACTCACAGTAATCCACCTACTTCTGCCTCTTGAGTGCTAGGATTAAAAGCATTAGCCACCATACCTGTCTGGATGGCAATGACCATTGGGGAGACTCAGAACTCATCAAACTGCTGAGAAGTGACAGTGGAGTGTTCAACACTGAGGCATCTCTATCACACCCTCCAGGGGTCAGGGACCATTGTGAAAGAGGTGGTGGAAAGAATTAAGAGCTAAAAGAAGGGGAGGAATGCTTTGCAATACAGTCTGTCAGACGCAAAGTGGCTGCAATATTCTTTTTCTTTGTTTTTTTTTTTTTCAAGGTAGGGTCTCACTATAGCCCCAGCTGACCTGGAATTTACTATGTTGTCTCAGGGCATCCCTGAACTCAGAGCAATCCTCCTACCTCTGCTTCCGGAGTGCTGGGGTTAAAGGCGTGCACCACCACGCCTGGCAATATTCATGAATTCACAGTGACTGACACACCTGCACAAGACCTTCATAATAGAAGAGGAAAAATGATGGCATCAAAATAAAACAGATGGACTGGGAAGATAGCTTAGTGGTTAAAGGTGCTGCTTGCAAAGTTTGTTTGCCAGGGTTCAATTCCCCAGTACCCATGTAAAGCCAGATACACAGTGTGGTGCAAGAGGCCCTGACACACTGATTCATTCTCTCTCTCTCTGTCTCTTCATATACCTGTTTCTCTCTGATTGAAAATAAATAAATGAATAGTGTGGAAACCTACTTTTTTTGGACAATGGAACACTTAGAAGCCATAGATTGTTAACTAGAAAATTTTCAGTGCCAGGGATGGGATACGTTGCTGTGAGTTGTTGGCCAGGGAGGTCCCTGATACATTACATGCCATTGCCAAGGCTCTTGGTTTCCCACCAGGAATAGATGGTAAGACCCTATTGCTGAAGATTCCACATACTTGGACTGCAAGGTCACTGAGAAATCCTGCTGGAACTGAGCTGAAATCCTCCTCCATGTAGACCAGCTGACAGAAAGCTGGAAGAAAGCCACACTGCATGCAGTTCAGTGGGAGAGAGAGAAATCACCAGTGAAGATACTCAACAGTGGACACTGCAAGCCTTGAATTTGGTAATCCAGGCCAAATGAGCAAACAGCGTGCAATAGTGGCATGTGTGTTATGGAGGAAACCAACTACTCTTTAATTGGACTGGAGGCCTGCTCCATGGGAGGGAGTACATCCCTTATACTGAAAACTTAAAACAGGGGTAGTCACGAGCCCTAGGGGTGTAATGTCTGTTTGTGTCCTGCTGAATGTATATAGTATGCTCACCAAACTGCCCAGAAAGCACTTCTCTTAGCGTTCATACCCATATATTAATGCTATTCTCTCTTTTGGTTAGAGAACCTTCTCTTTTCAGATGGCAGTGACCTTAGGATGACTGAGAAGGCACCATGGTGCTGAGAAGAAGTGACAGAGGAGTGCTCGCACTGCAATATCTCTATTATACCTTCCAAGGCTCAGGGTCCATTGTGGAAAAGGTGGCGGAAAGAATGTAAGAGCCAAAGGAAGGGTAGGACTCCTTACCATGTGCTCCTCCAGACACAATGGCCTGGATATCCATGACCTTACAGTGCCTCACACTACCTACAGAAGACCACCATAATAGGAAGAAAAGATGATGACATCAAAATAAAAGAGAGACTGATTGAGAGGGGTGGGGATATGATGGAGAGTGGAGTTTCTAAGGGGAAAGTCAAGGGAGGGAGGGAATTACCATAGGATGTTGTTTAGAATCATGGGATTTGTCAATAAAATAAATAAATAAATAAATAAATAAATAGGGCTGAAGAGATGGCTCAGCGGTCAAGGCACTTGCCAACAAAGCCTGATAATCTGGGTTCGATTCCCCAGTACTCACACAAAGCCAGATGCCCAAGGCGGTGCAAGTGTCTGAAGTTTATTTGCAGTGGCAGGAGGCCCTGGTATGCCCATTCTCTCTCTCTGTCTCTCTCTACACACTTGCAAATAAATAAATAAAATAAAATATGTTGGTTAAAACAAAACAAACAAACAAGGGCTGGAGAGATGGCTTAACGTTTAAGCTGTTTGCCTGCAAAGCCAAAGGATCCTGGTTCAACTATCCAGGACCCACGTAAGGCAGATGCACAAGGTGGCGCATGCATCTGGAATTCGTTTGCAGTGGCTGGAGGCCCTGGTGAGTCCATTCTCTCTCTCTCTCTCTTTTCCTCTTTCTCTCTGTCAAATAAATAAATAACAATATTTTAAAACAAACAAACAAGCAAGCAAGCAAGCAAAAAAAAAAAAAAAAAAAAAAGGTGCTGAAAAGATGGCTTAGCAGTTAAGGCACTTGCCTATGAAGCCAAAGAACCGAGATTTGATTCTCTAGTACCCATATAAGCCAGATGCACAAGGTGGTGCATGCGTCTGGAGTTTGTTTGCAGTGTCTGGATTCCCTGGCATGCCCGTTCTCTCTCAGGTTGACCTTGAATATATATACTTGAAGGAGAAAGAGAGAGAGAGAGAGAGAGAATAGACACACCAGGGTCTCTTTCTGCCACCAACGAATTCCAGACACATGTGCCACTTTATATGTCTGGCTTTTTGTGGGTACTGAGGAATCAAATCTAGACCTTCAAGCTTTGTAAACCTTTAACCTTTAGCTACTGAACCATCTCCCCAGACCCAGAAATCTATTTTCAGTGGTGGTTGGTAACAACTGAAGTCGTTTCATAAAATCTTTGTGTGTGTGTGTGTGTGTGTGTGTGTGTGTGCGTGTGCACGCGTGGAGGTGCGTGCCCCTTGTATGGGCATGTGGAGGCCAGAAGAGAGCGCAGGGTGTTCTCTTATGGTACATGTGTGTGTGTCCTTGGGACAGGATGGCGACCTGGAGCTGCCAAGGATCAGCAAGCTCCTGGAACCCCTGCCTCAGACCCAGCTCTCCATGTGGGTTCTGGGGAATCAAACCTGGTGGTGTTTAAGTGGCAAGTGCTCTTAAGCACTGTTCACACCCTAGCCCCATAAAATCTCTTCTGTCCCAAAATAGTCCTCTTTATCTTTTCAGAGACTTGCCTTTTCTTTTCTCAATTTTTTATTTATGTGTATGCATGTGTGTGCATGCCCTGTGAGTGCACCACAGCCTCTTGCTGCGGCAAACAAATTGTCTGACCAACTTTAAGTGGGTGGCTGAGGAACTGAACCTGGTCCGGCAGGTTTTTCAAGCACCTTTAAATACTGAGCCATCTCCCCAGCCCCAGATACTCAAGTTTCTCCACTTGCTCTCTTCATTAGTGTTTCAGTCTCTCTTATTGCTCCCATCTCCTCCCTAGAGGTCCTGGGCTTAATTCCCTCCCATGGTGCTGGGAATTGAACCCAGGGCCTTGTGCATTCTAGGCTAGGCTCTTCGTGTGTGTGTGTGTGTGTGTGTGTGTGTGTGTGTGTGTGCATGTAAGTGCCACGGTGCGCAGGTGGAGGCCCGAGTACAGCTTCAAAGTGTTTGTCCTCCTCTTCCTCCCTCCCTCCCTCCCTCCCTCCCTTCCTTCCTTCTTTCCTTTCTTTCTTTTCCAGGTAGAATTTTCTTTTTCTTTTCTTTTTTTCTTTCTTTTTTTTTTCGGCTTTCCGAAGTAGGGTCTCATGCTAGCTCAGGCTGACCTGGAATTCACTATGTAGTCTCAGGAAGGCCTCAAATTCTCAGCAATCCTCCTACCTCTGCCTCCTCAGTGCTGGGACTAAAGGCTTGTGTGTGCCATCATGCCCAGCTTTCTTATTTATTTATTTATTTATTTTCGGTTTTTCAAGGTAGGTTCTAGTTCTAAGGCCAGGGTGACCTGGAATTCACTATGTAGCTTCAAGCTGGCCTCAAACTCACAGTGATCCTCCTATCTCTGCCATCCGAGTGCTGGGACTAAAGGCTTACACCATCACTCCCAGTTTTTTTTTTTTTTTATTTAATTTTAACGATGAGCTGGAGATGGCTCATTGGCTAAGGCACTTGCCTGCAAAGTCTAAGGACATGGGTTCAATTACCCAGTACCCACGTAAAGCCAGGTGCACAAAGTGGCCCATTCATCTGGAGTTCCTTTGCAGCCCTGGCACACCCGTTCTGTCTGCCCCTTTTCTCTTTCTGCTTACAGATAAATAAATAAATTGAAATATTGTTAATTTTGGATGGAGAGATGGCTCAGCAGACAAGACACTTGCCTACAAAGCCTAGCAACCCTGTTTCAATTCCCCAATACCCGTGTAAAGCCAAATGCACAAAGTGATGCATGCAATTCGAATCTGTTTGCAGCACCTGGAGGCCCTGGTGCGTCCATTCTGTCTGTCTCTCTTCTATCTCTCTCTGTATATAAATAAATAAATAAACAAATAAATAACAATATTATTAATTTTGGGCTGGAGAGATGGCTCAGTGGTTTAGGCGCATGCCTGCGAAGCCTAAGGACCCAGGTTTGATTCTTCAGGTCTCACGTAAGCCAGATGCACATGGTGGCTCATGCTTCTGGAGTTTGTTTGCAGTGGCTAGAGGCCCTGGTGTGCCCATTCTCACTCACTCTCTCTCTCTCTGTGTCTCAAATTAATAAATAAAATAAAGAAATAGCCGGGTGTGGTGGCACACGCCTTTAATCCCAGCACTCGGGAGGCAGAGGTAGGAGGATCACCATGAGTTCAAGGCCACCCTGAGACTACAGAGTGAATTCCAGGTCAGCCTGAGCTAGAGTGAGACCCTACCTTGGAAAACCAAAAAATATATATATATATATTAATTAAAAAAAACCCCTATCCTTGGGACAATCCCTTTCTCTGAGACAGGATCTCTCTTGTTGACTTACCCCTGGGAATCCAGTCTGTCTGGGCCTTCAGATTCCCCCAGCTCTGCATCTCATTAGCATGGGTGCCTGCTGATTGTGGACACATGCATCCCCTAGTGTTTGGCTTTATGTGGGTGCTGGAGAGGACTAAACTTGGGTTAACAGGCTTCCAAACATACACCTTTAACCACAGCTGAGGCCCATACCTGTTTTTTGGAGGGGGGCGGTGTACAAGGTCTCTTGTAGTCTAGGATGGCTCCCAACTCCCTTTGTAACAGAGAATGAATAACCTTGAACTTGTGATCTTCCCACTTGCAGCTTCTGAGTGCTGGGCCAGTTTTTCTAAGCCTTTTGGTAGGTATTTGTAGCTATGGCCTCCTAATTGCAACTTTCCCTTCTGAATGGGGGAGAAGGGGTTACAAGGCTGAGGAACCTCATGAAATTTACTAGACCCAGGAAAGTTACAAGACCCACAAGGCCCCTCCCCAAGGTTATAAAAGCAGGAAACCACGGCTGGGGAAAGGAAACTGTATGGAGGAGCTGTCTCTGAGTTGTGTGGGGGCTCTGCACATTTTCCTTTCTGCAAACTGCTCAGAAGCAGAAAAGGTGGGGCATGGTGGTGCTCGGCTCTAATCCCAGCACTTGGGAGGTGAAGGTAGGAGGATCGCCAAGAGTTCTAGGTGAGAATACATAGTGAATTCCAGGTCAGCCTGGGCTAGACTGAGACCATAACTTGAAAAAAAAAAAAAATTGAAACAGGCATAGTAGTGATACAGGATTTGGGGGTTTAGCAGGGGTCTCCCAAGTTTATGAACCCCAATTTTAGGTCCTGTTCTATTTTTTAAATTTTTTGTTTATTTTTATTTATTTATTTGAGAAAGACATACAGAGAAAGAGGGGGAGAGAGAGAAGGGGGGGGCGCACCAGGGGCTCCAGCCACTGAAAACGAACTCCAGATGCATACGCCACCTTGTGCATCTGGCTTATGTGGGTACTGGTGAATTGAGCCTTTGAACCAGGGTCCTTAGACTTCACAGGCAAGTACTTAACCACTAAGCCATCTCTCCAGCCCCTGTTCTATTTTTTTTTTTTTTTTTTTTTTTTTGGTTTTTCGAGGTAGGGTCTCACTGTAGCTCAGGCTGACCTGGAATTCACTATGGAGTCTCAGGGTGGCCTCAAACTCACAGCGATCCTCCTAACTCTGCCTCCTGAGTGCTGGGATTAAAGGCGTGCACCACCACGCCCAGCTCCCTGTTCTATTTTTTAATATTTTATTTTTATTTATTTGAGAGAGAGAGAGAGAGAGAGAGAGAGAATTAATGGGTACACCAGGGCTTCCAGCCACTGCAAACAAACTCCAGACACATGCGCCACCTTGTGCATCTGGCTTACGTGGGTCCTGGGGAATCGAGCCTCAAACTGGAGTCCTTAGGCTTCACAGGCAAGCGCTTAACCACTAAGCCATCTCTCCAGCCCCCTGCTCAAACATTTTTTTAAATCATGACAATTGCGGCAAGCCCCCCGACCAGCGGGAAAAGAACAATCACCACACGAGGATCCTTCTTGATCACGCTTTATTGGAGAGCTTCTTGGTTAACAGGAGAGCTGACGGGGAAGGACCCGGGGGCGGGATGTGCAGCTACTTTTATAGGGGATAGGCAATGAGGCACCTACTGATTGGCTGCTATCCGCTTGCCACCACCAGGCGCCACGGGATAGGCTCAGGACAGGTTGCGTCAAGCGCATGCGCATACCTTGAACACGGTTGGCGCCAAGGCACTGCCGTATATGAAGTTGAACACCATGAGGTTAACAGGAAGCCAGCGCCATCTTGTGATGGCGACTAGATGTGGCTCCCTGCAGTTCCCCCTTTCTATTATAAAGCGCAGCAGGCGAAGGCAGAGGTTTGATCTCTGATAAACAAAAGGACATTGTGAAGACCCCAGGCCAAGTGGCCAGCCAGGCTGGTGCCACACCTGTCCGGTACCTTTTCTCAGAGATGGGATGTCGGTACCAACCCATATGCAATCAAACATGCCCTCCATGAGGCTGCTAAGAGCATACCTCATGTGCAGTACTTTGTCTCACAGCCTGAGCGCCAATAAATGTCGTGTTCCCAACACCAACCCTCTGTTCATCCTAGTGTAATGGGCACCTCAGGCCCTAAGGGGGCAGGGGCCAGGAAAAACTAGGTGTTTTTCAGGGCCGACAGCCAAATCTGGGGGGAGGATCCATACTCCAAAGCGGCAAGTGCTTGAGAAATAACTACCTTGTCCCGCCTGGTCTGGGCTTGCAGGCGACAAATCAACCAGAGGCACAGCGCACAGCCTCCAAGGCAGCAAACTGCAAACATCCCTACCCCTACCCACTCCTTGAAGAAGGAAAAGGCAGAGGAAAGCCAAGAGGTAAAACCCTCAGCCAGGCTAAGGTCCACTCGCGTGGAATTGATCATAACAATAGCTTTTCTTAGTTCTTCCAATTCCGCATCAAAATCTAGGGACCAATTCCCTGCCAAGTACAAGGACAGTTGCTTTGACAGATTTGCTGCCCTTGTAAAGTTTTCATATTGAACACTAGTGATACATAAGGCATTAAGTTTCCATTCACATCCCAACTGAGCGATTTGCCAAAGAACATCAATTTGCTCCTGAACTAGGTCCACCCTTTGATTTAGGATCATAATGCCACCTTTGAGTTGGGAATTTAAATTTTATTGTGTGTCTAAGGCGGCAGCTGTGGAAGAAGCCAAGGTATTTAAGGTAGAGGCGGTTTGAACTGAAGAAGCCATGGCTACACCTGCGGCTGTAGCTGCGGCAGCAGCAGCCGCCACCGCAGCAATAACAGCGGCCGTAATTCCAAAATCTCTCTTATGCCTGAACAAAGACAATGTACTAGGGGCCTCTACAGGCACGGGGACCCAACGGGGGACCCTAAGTACCATGGCTCTGTGATAGAGTGTTGCGTCCCAGCATTGGGACAAACGACAAGAAGCATTAGAACAATTGCTGAAAGAAAAGTTACTAAGGACAAACAGGAATGGTGGATGGACACACACCGGGGTGGGGACATAAGAGGCATTTTTTCCTAAGTAGTTTCCTATCCGGGTGACACCCCCAAACACTCTCTCAAATTGCCATCCAGGGACTGTCCTATCTAAGAAATCAACTATTAATCCGCTCGTTTCTAGCTCATGGATCACTCCAGACACATTATTACGGGCAACTGTCCCCCCCCCGTAATAAAACAAAGGGTGTCATATCTGTGCAGCTACCATTAACCCCACACAGAACCCACTTTGAAAATGGGTTCATAGTATCATCCTGTAGAAATGGTCCCTCTGTCCACGAAAAATCTAAAGGAAAAGGCCCTTTCATATTCGGGGAATAAGTAAAGGTCCGTCCCACATCTGCCCAGCCCACAGTACTGGACTGGCATTCCGTCCATGGCCAAAGGTCCCCTTCATAAGTTCCCACACAGTGAGGTGCCAGGCGTGGTTGAGGCAGAGTCACAGTACCTCTCCGGCCACGAAAAAAGGTACCATTGAACCATATCGCCTCTTCTGAGAAGGGCTGACTAGAAAGTTTGTGGGACGAATTCCGAGAGGTAGATACTGGGCCCCATTTCCTGTCCCCCTTAAACCAAGAAAATGCCTGCATCTCCAGTTGTATACAAGAGTCACGTTCACGGGCGAGAGTAAAGCAGAGACTTCCACTTTCCTCGAAGTGTCGAGCCTCCCCCTGGGGGGCAAGGGTCAGGTCTTTAACAACCGCAGGGAGATTGAGACCTTTCTGAGTAGTAAAGAACCGAGGAAAGACTCTCGCCGTGTGGCGAACGGGCAGGGGCTTGGGGAAAACAGACAGGATGCCCCAGCGTAATTCTCCTCTACTGGTCTCCAGGCACATAAGGATCAGCATCCACAGGATCTTTGGCACTCGTACTTGGATGGCCATCCTCGTCCCCTGGACTCTCCTCTGGAGTTGATGTCAGCGTCTTGACTAGCCGGGCCGGGACCCAATGAGGCGATTCCTGGTCCTGTGGAAAGACACAAACAGCTCCCCTGGATCTTACCAAAGCAGGATCCGGTCCCTTCCATTTATTATCCAACACATCCTTCCACATGACCAGTTCCGGATGTGCTTGTGCCCCCTGGTGGCAATGTCTGTCTGCTGCTTTGCGGCGAGCCCCCCGACCAGCGGGAAAAGAACAATCACCACACGAGGATCCTTCTTGATCACGCTTTATTGGAGAGCTTCTTGGTTAACAGGAGAGCTGACGGGGAAGGACCCGGGGGCGGGATGTGCAGCTACTTTTATAGGGGATAGGCAATGAGGCACCTACTGATTGGCTGCTATCCGCTTGCCACCACCAGGCGCCACGGGATAGGCTCAGGACAGGTTGCGTCAAGCGCATGCGCATACCTTGAACACGGTTGGCGCCAAGGCACTGCCGTATATGAAGTTGAACACCATGAGGTTAACAGGAAGCCAGCGCCATCTTGTGATGGCGACTAGATGTGGCTCCCTGCAGACAATAAATTTGAAAATACTTATTCTCCCTTTTTCCGTGTGTGTGTGTGTGGTGCATGCATGTATATTTCATGTTTATATATGTGGGTGTAGGTGCGTGTACATACATGTGCACCTGTGTGGACGCCAGAGGTCAGTGTCAGGTGTCTGTCTCAATCACATTTAACTTTTTTATTTTATTTTTTAGTTTTTCGAGGTAGGATTTCACTGTAGCCCAGGCTGACCTGGAATTCACTATGTTGCCTTGTGTGGCCTCAAATTCATGGTGATCCTCCCACCTCTGCCTTCCGAATGCTGGGATTAAAGGCATATGCCATCATGTCTGTCTTGGAAGAATTTTATTTATTTATTTACAAGGGGAGAGAGAGAGCGAGAATGTGTGTGTTTGTGCCAGGGCCTCTGGCCGCTGCAAAGGAACTCCTGGTGCATGTGTCACTTTGTGTGGCCTTATGTGGGTGCTGGATACTGGGCCTCGGGTTGTTAGGTTTTGCAGGCAAGTGCCTTAACCACTGAGCCATCTCTCCAGACCGTGATTTAAAATTTTAGTGGCTTATATTCCATCATATTTATGTCACAAGTTAGTTTCCAAATATTTAATAGGAGGCCTTCAAATTAAAAAGTACAGCTACAGTGCTCGCTTCGGCAGCACATATACTAAAATTGGAACGGTACAGAGAAGATTAGCATGGCCCCTGCGTAAGGATGACACGCAAATTTGTGAAGCGTTCCATAATTAAAAAAGAAAAAGCACAACTACAGGGCTGGAGAGATGGCTTAGTGGTTAAGGTGGCTTACTTGTGAAGGCTAAGGATCCGAGTTTGATTCCTTAGTACCCATGTAAGCCAGATGCACGTGATGGCGCATGCGTCTGCAGTTTGCAGTGGCTAGAGGCTCAGGAGTGCCATTCTCTGTCTATCTGCCTCTTCTTCTCTCCCTCAAATAAATAAAAATATAAAAGAAGATGCAACTGCAGAATTCAGTCAAATATAGGAAGCTATTAATGAGTTTATCTTAAAATAAATGGCATTGGATTTAAAACTTATTGTTTGCTATCTAAAAATTGTGTGGAGGCAGATTATCTGTGCTTTTTTTTTTTCTTTTTTTTTCCCCCCGCAAGATAAGGTGTCCTGTTACCCAGGCTAGTCTCAAATGCTTTAGGATATCCGTGAACTCCTTATCTTTCTGCCTCCACCTCCGATGTAACTTACCACTCCCAGGTATTCACCACTCAGTACCAGTTCATGAGGTGCTGGGAATCAAACCCAGGGCCTGGTGCATGCTAGGTAAGCACTCTACCAACGGTACACTTCTAACCTTTTAATTTTTCTAGTTTCTTTTGGAAAACAAACAATGCTATTATCAGTACTATGTGGGCTGGAGAAATAGCTCAGTGCACCAGCCTCCACCACACACACACACCACTGAGAAAGGTGCCGGCTTCATTTCTTTGGAGGTGCTGGGGATCGAACCCACGGCCCTGTTCACCCTAGCAAGGGTTCTGCCACAGGGCAGGCTCATGGAATTCGCATTGTTTATCTTGATAAACAGGCGTGAACTCATCTTCATCTGACCAAGAAACCCCAAAACACTAATTCTCCTTCCTGGTTTTCCACCCCCCTCCCCACCCCAGGTAGTGTCTCACTCTAGCCCAGGTTGACTTGGAATTCACTATGTAATCTCAGGATGGCCTTGAACTCATGATGATCCACCTACCTCTGCCTCCTAAATGCTGGGATTAAAGGCGTGTGCCACCATGCCCGGTTATTTTTATATTTTATTTATTTATTTATTTTGAGACAGAGAGGGAGAGCGAGCGAGAGAGAGAACCAATGGGCATGCCTGGGCCTCCAACCAGGGCAAACTCCAGACACATGTGCCATGCTATGCATCCGGTTTATGTGGGTTCTGGGAATCAAACCCATTGCGTTAGGGCTTTGCAGGCAAGTGCCCTAACTGCTGAGCCAGCTATCCAGCCCTACCTTGGGCTTTTTTTTTTTTTTTTTTTTTTTTTAAGGTAGGGTCTCACTCTAGCCCAGGCTGACCTGGAATTCACTCTGTAGTCTCAGGGTGGCCTCGAACTCTCAGCTCTCGTCCTCCTACCTTTGCCTCCCAAGTGCTGGAGTTTAAGGCTGTGCCACCACGCCCGGCTTGCATTTTTTAAAATTATTTTATTTATATTTATTTATTTGAGAGATAGAGAATGGGCGGAGCAGGGCCTCTAGCCACTGCAAACGAACTCCAGACGCATGTGTCACTTTGTGCATCTGGCTTACGTGGGTCCTGGGTAAACGAACCCAGGTCCTTTGGTTTTGCAGGCAAACCGCTCCAGCCCTTTGCCTTGGGTTTCAATGGGAAGCAGATATTTGATCACACCGGGGCCTGTGGTTCTCTACTTAAGAGCCAGCGAGCGGTTTGGGTTCCTTCCGGACGGACGCTGGCCGGGCCGAATCCGTGAGATCGCGCCGGACGGGCCGCTCGGCGACGCGGGTGTCCGGCCGGCCGCGCGGTCCCCAGCCGGATCCCGGAGCACACGGAGCCGGGCCAGCCGCCGGGCAGCACTGCGCAGGCGCGGCGGCCGCGCGACGTCCGTCACTTACGGCCGGAGCGGTTCGCGCTGGGGGTTGGCTGCGCGGTGCGGCGCGGCGCGGCGCAGGCAGGGCGCGGAGGAGGCAGCGGCGGCGGCAGCTCGCTCGGGCGCGGGGAGTCGGCTCGTCCCGGTCGTTCGCCCGCTCCGTCTAGGTACTTCGCGATCCGCGGCGGGAAGGCGGGCGGCCGGGCGGGGACCGTCGCAGCCTGCGTGCTCCTGCGCTGCGCGGTGGCCGGGCCGAGGGGCGGGGTCCCGGCTGCGCTGCACGGCGTCCTGGCGCCCCGCCGTTGCAATCTCCCCGGGAACTTCCTAACTCGGGGCTCCTCTCGTTTCCCGAGACTGGTATCCGGTGACCGGCGCCATGGAGGGTGAGCAGATGCTGGAGGGACAGACGCAGGTACCCGGACGGGGCGGGAGGAGGCCCTGCGTGCGGGCGGCGGCGTGCGGGCCCGGGGCGGCCGGAAGGAAGCCGCGGCTCACGGCCCCCTCTCCGTCCCCGTCCCCGGGACGGGTTTGTCTTGCAGGTTGCAGAGAACCCTCACTCCGAGTACGGCCTCACGGACAACGTGGAGGTAAGTCGAGCAGCCTTCTCTCTCCCTCTCTCTACCCCCGTGCCGCAGTCTGTGGGTCTGCTGCAGAAAACTTGGATTCCGGGCTGCAGGCATGGCTTAGCAGTTAAGGCGCTTGCTTGTGAAGCCCAAGCACTAAGGTTCAACTCCCCAGGACCCATGTAAGCCAGCTGCACAAGGTGATGCATATATCTGGACTTGTTGCAGTGGCTGGAGGCCCTTGTGTGCTCGTTCTCCCTCTCTTTACCTGCCTCTCCATCTGTCTCTCAAATAAATAAATAAAAAATTAAAAAGAAAACCAAGAAGAAAACTTGGACTCTTCTCTCACCATAGGTTGCTTTGCACAAGGGAGACTCTGCTGTCTTGCACTTAATAACTATAGTATTCCATCATAGGTAGCTTGTTTTTTTTACCAGCTGTGCGAATACTTGTCCAAGCACGAGGGGTACTTTGTCAATGAAAGAATAAATCCTGGAGCAAGTTAACCGGACCTGATTTTTGGTTATGAGAATAGAAGGTTACTTTATAAGGGGTGTGTGTGTAAAAAAAAAAAGGGGGGGGGTTGGCTTGGAGGAAAAAAACCTGGGAATAGTTGCATCACTTACAGTAGTAACAGGTGTTACACTTCTGCCGGCTGGCTGTGTCTGATACACACCTGAGCATTCTGCAGGTATCCTGAACCCCATAAGGCACAAAGAAGCCTTTGTGGGTCACCAAACGGTAAGTGAAGAAAGAACTGTGTTTTTAATTTTGCAACAGGATGAAAATGTATTGTTTTCATTTATTTATTAATTTTTGAACCATCCTGGGAGTTGACTCCTGGGGCTCGCAAGACAAACAAGTGCACCACCTAGCACTATGTGACACTTTTACCCACTCTTTTTTATGCTTTTTTGCTTTTTTCAAGATCGGATCTCACTGTAGCCCAGGCTGACCTGGAACTCACTATGGAGTCTCAGGGTGGCCTTGAACTCACAGTGATCCTCCTACCTCAGCTTCCTGAGTGCTGGAATTAAAGTGTGCACCAGCATGCCAGGCTTCTTCTATACTTTTATTTTATTTTTATTTATTTATTTATTTATTTTAATATTTATTTTTATTTTATTTATTTGAGAGAGAGAGACATAGAGAGAGAATGGGCGCGCCAGGGCTTCCAGCCACTGCAAACGAACTCCAGACGCGTGCGCCCCCTTGTGCATCTGGCTAACGTGGGTCCTGGGGAACCGAGCCTCGAACCGGGGTCCTTAGGCTTCACAGGCAAGCGCTTAACCGCTACGCCATCTCTCCAGCCCTATTTTATTTTTTTTATGTTTTTGGTTTTTCAAGGTAGTGTCTTGCTCTTTTGTCAAGGCGGGCCTGGAATTTACTATGTCATCTCAAGGTGGCCTTGAACTCATGTTGATCCTCCTACCTCTGCTTCCCAACTGCTGAGACTAAAGGCATAAGCCATCTCACCTGCGTCAGTAGTATCACCATTTTATTAATTGTTTTTTGTTTTGTGTGCATGAGTGGTGTATATGTGAGCATGCACATGTGTGTGCAGATTCGTGTGTGTCCTGAGCACACATCAAAAAACATCGTATCTTCTATTGCTTCTGTGTGTGGTAGTCTTTTTTTTTTTTTTTCTGAGGTAGCATCTCACTCCTGCCCAGACTGGAGTTTACTATATGGTCTCAGGGTGGCCTCAAACTCACAGCGATTCTCTTACTTCGGCCTCCCTAGTGCTGGGATTAAAGGTGTGCACTACCATACCTGACTAATTGAGCTTTAAGAAAATAAAAATTTGAGAGACAGAAAGTATGGGTATGACAGGGTCTCTTGTCACTACAAATAAACTCATATTTCATGGGTAATGGGAATTGAACCCAGGCTTTCAGGCTTTATAAACAAGTGCTTTTAACTGCTGAGCCATCTTTGCAGCCCCTAACCTAATTGAGCTTCTGGGAGTCTGGGTTTAGAGTTTTCATCAAATTAGGAAAAATTGTCACCTTTATTAAAATGAGTTATGAGATTAATTTGCTCATGCTTTCTTTGATTTTATTTTTATTTATTTATTTGAGAGAGAGAGAATGGGCACACCAGCTCTAGCTGCTGCAAATGAACTCCAGATGCATGTGTCACCGTGTGCATCTGGCTTAGGTGGGTCCTGGGGAATTGTACCTAGGTCCTTTGGCTTTGCAGGCAAGTGCCTTAACCATTAACCTCTCTCTTGAGCCCCTGAATATTTTTATTTTTATTTTTTTTTGAGGTAGGGTCTTACTGTAGCATACAATCACCTGGAACTCACTCTGTAGTTTCAGACTGGCCTCAAACTCACAGTATCCTCCTACTTTTCTTCTGGAGTGCTGGGATTAAAGGCCTGTGCCACCATACCCAGCTTAATAGGAGATTAAAAAGAAAAATAATTGCCCGTCCAGGTGGCACACACCTTTAATCCCAGACTCCAGAGGCAGAGGTAGGATGATCGCCATGAGTTGGAGGCCACCCTGAGACTACATAGTGAATTCCAGGTCAGCCTGGGCTAGAGTGAGACCCTACCTTGAAAAATCAATACGTATGTATGTGTATATATATGTGCATTTTTTTTTTTCCTGGAGGTAGGGTCTCATCATCACATGCAGCTTTTTTTTTGTTTTGGAAAAAAAAAAAAAAAAAAAGCCGAGCGTGGTGGCGCACGCCTTTAATCCCAGCACTTGGGAGACAGAGGTAGGAGGATTGCCATGAGTTTGAGGCCACCCTGAGACTACATAGTGAACTCCAGGTCAGGCTGAGCTAGAGTGAGACCCTGCCTCAAAAAATAAAACAAACAACAACAACAAAAAAAACAGAGAGAGAGAGAGAGAGACAAAACACGAGAACGAGAACAGAGAAAGTGGCAATTAGTGAGAGTGAGTATGGGTGGGCCAGGCCTTCCTGCTACTGCAAACAAACTCCAAATGCATGTGCCACTTGGTGCATCTGGCTTTTACGTGGATACTGGGAAATTGAACCTGGGTGATTAGGCTTTGCAAGGAAGTACCTTTAACTGCTGAGCCGTGTCTCGAGCTCTAATTTAGTGTTTGTTTCTTGTTTTTTTGAGGTAGGCTGTCACTCTAGCCCAGGGCTGACCTAGAATACACTATGTAATCTCAGACTGGCCTCAAACTCCCGGTGATCCTCCTGCTTCTGCCCCCTGAGTGCTGGGATTATAGGTGTGCAAAACCATGCACAGCCTGATCTGAATTTTATTTGGCAGAGATTTGCAGTTTAGTACCATTTTCTCTTCTTTTTTTTTTTTTTTTTTTTAATACTATTTGAGAAGGAGAGAGAGAGGAAATGAGAACGAGATTGGGCACTCCAGGGTAACCTGTCACTGCAAATGAACTCCAGATACATGTGCCTCTTTGTTCATCTGGCTTTACATGGGTTCTGGGGAATTGAATCAGAGTCAGCAGGCTTTGCAGGCAAGAACCTTAACTGCTTAGTGACCTAGTACCATGTTCTAGAAAGTGATTTTCATTGCAGTCTAGGCATTTGGAATATTCATGTATTGTTCTTGAATTCATTAGAGGATAGTAGAAAATGAGAAGATTAATGCAGAAAAGTCATCAAAGCAGAAGGTGGATCTACAGTCCTTGCCAACTCGTGCCTACCTGGATCAGACAGTTGTGCCTATCTTATTACAGGGACTTGCTGTGCTTGCAAAGGAAAGGTAAGGTAATATCTGCAGGTGGGACCCGTGAAATAACTTAAGTTGTGTATAGCCAATTTTTGCTGTGGTATATTACTCATAGATGTACCAGGGAATTGAACCTGTGTCCTTGGGCTTTGCAGGCAAGTGGTTTAACCGCTAAGCAGTCTCTCCAGCCCTAGAAATAATATATATATTTTTGTAAATGTGGGTTCTAGGGTTGTGAACACAGGTACTCATCCTTGCAGAGCAAGTGGTTTATCCATTGAGCCATCTTCTCAGCACCTCATTTTTTTTCCTTCCAGTCCCATTATACACACACACACATCCAAGATTTGGAATCATGGTCTCCATGTAATTTTATATCTTCTTTTTTACTTAAGGACAAGATTTTTTCTGCTTACTCTTCATGAGTATAAATTTTAAAATTTACTTATTTGTGTGTGAGTATATGTGTGTTTGCCCAGCAAACAGACTACAGAATTATGTGCCACATTGTGCATCTGGCTTTATGTGGGTACTGGGGAACTCAATCCAGGCTGACCAGCATTATAAGCAAGCACCTTCAGCTGCTGAGTCACCTACCCAGCCTTTAAAAATTGTGTATATATATATATGTGTGTGTATGTGTGTGTGTGTATATATATATATGTACACACATATATATACATTTTATTTATTTATTTGTGGGCCTGGAGAGATGGCTTAGAGGTTAAGGTGCTTGCCTGCAAAGCCAAAGGACCTAGGTTTAATTCCCCAGGACCTACGTAAGCTAGATGCACAAGGTGGCACGTGTGTCTGGAGTTCGCAGTGGCTGGAGGTCCTGGTGTGCCCATTCTCTCTCAATCTGCCTCCATCTGTCTGTCTTGTTTGTCTCTCTGCTTTCACTTTCTCTCAAATAAATAAGAATAAAATTAAAAGAGAAATGCTTGCTTAAAAAATGTGTGTGTGTACACACACACACATACACACAGATATTTATATATATTTGAGAGTGAGAGAGAGACCTTGAATTCACAGTGATCCTCCCATATCAGCCTCCTGAGTGCTGGGATTAAAGGTTTGCACAGAGTTAGGAGGATCATTTTGTGTTCAAGGCCAACCTGGGACTACAGAGTGAGTTCCAGGTCAGCTTGGGCTAGATCAAGACCGTACCTCAAAAAACAAAAACGAAATGGCATGTGCCACTATGCCTGGCTCATGATTATAATTTATAAAAATATTTATTATTTATTTGAGAGAGAGAGAGAAAAGAGCAGATAGAGAGAATGGGTGTGCCAGGGCCTTCAGCCCGTGCAAACTCCAGACCCATGTGTGCCGTCTAGTGCACCTGGTTTACATCGACATTGGGGATTTGAATGTGTGTCCTCAGGCTTCACAGGCAAGTGCCTTAACCACTAAGCCATCTTTCCAGCCCATGATTATAATTTTTTTTTGTTTTTATTTTATTTTATTTTATTTTTGGTTTTTCAAGGTAGAGTTTCGCTGTAGCCCAGGCTAACCTGGACTTCATTGTGTAGTTTCAGGGTGGCTTTGAACTCATGGCGATCCTTCTACCTCTGCCTCCTGAGTGTGTGCTGGGATTAAAGGCGTGCACCACTATGCCCGGCTCATGGTTACAATTTTTAAAAATTGTTTATTTGCATGTGTGTATGGGCATGTTTGCTTGGTTGTCCAGTTTTAATGTGTGTACCTCAGGGCCTCTGGCCACTGCAAAAGAACACCAGACGCATGTGCTATTTGTTTGCATCCAGCTTTTGTGGGTGGACTGTGAATTGAACCCTAGAACAGCTGGTTTTGCAAGCAAGCATCTTTAACTGGTGAGCCATTTCCCAGCCTCCTTCCCAATTTTTTTTTTTCTTGTTTTTTTAAAGTAGGGCCTCTCTCTACCCCAGGCTGACCTGGAATTCCCTATGTAGTCTCAGGGTGTCCTTGAACTCATGGTGATCCTCCTACCTCTGCCTCCCAAGTGCTGGGATTAAAGGCGTGCACCACCATGCCCGGCTTCTTTTTCTGTTTTTTGGTTGCCCTACCAAATTTTTTTTTAATGATAAACTCCCCACCAACAGTTGATTTTTAGTTGAATGAAATGACTTTTCATAGTGTTTGAAATACTGTAGTGATGGTCATAATTTCATATGACTAAAAGTTCTGTAAATTCTTCTGGTCTTATTGTTGCCTCAAGAACAAGAATATTGCGCCCAGGTGTGTTGACATGGCCCTTTACTTCCAGTAGGAGGCCAGGTAGGAGGACATCATGGGTGAAAGAGTGAGTTTCCCAGGACCCTTGTAAGCCAGATGCACAAGGGGCCGCATGCGTCTGGAGTTTGTTTGCAGTGGCTGGAGGCCCTAGTGTGCCCATTCTCTCTATCTGCCTCTTTCTCTGTCAAATAAATAAATCAAATATATTTTAAAAAAGCGAGTTTCAGGTCAGCCTGCACTAGAGTGAGACTGCCTCACAAAACCCATGGGTATTATAAAAGTTATTTTTTCCCAGTGGATGGGTTTTAAACCCAACTCATTTCCCACACTAGGCAAGTGCTCTACAACTAAGTGTGCAGATCCCATATAAACCAGATGTACAAAGGTGAGGCAAGTTCAAGGTTGCACATGCCCACTAGGTGGTGGAAGCGTCTGGAGTTCTATTGTAGTGGCTGAGGCCCTGGTGCGCCAATTCTGTTTCTCACTCTTGCTCTCTTAAAAAAAAAAAGAAGAAAATGGGCTGAATATGGTGGCATGCACCTTTAATCCCGGCCCTCAGGTAGCATTGTTAGGAGAATCGCCATGAGTTCGAGGCTACCTGAGACTACATAGTGAATTCCAGGTCAGCCTGGGCTAGAGAGAGACCAACTTAAAACACAAAAATGGGCTGGAGAGATAGCTTAGTGGTTAAGTGCTTACCTGTGAAGCCTAAGGACCCTGGTTTGAAGCTTGATTCCCCAGTACCCATGAAAGCCAGATGCATAAGGTGGCACATGCATCTGGAGTTTTTTTACAGTGCCTGGAAACCCTGGTGCACCCATATCCTCCCTCTCTCTCTGCCTCATTCTCTCTCTCTCACCCCCCCAAAAAAAAACAAAAACAAAAACAAAAACAAAAAACCAGGCATGGTGTGGTGGTACACAACTTTAATCCCAGCACTCTGGAGGCAGAGGTAGGAGGATTATGGTGAGTTCGAGGCCACCCTGAGACTACATAGTGAATTCCAGGTCAGCCTGGGCTAGACTGAATCTCTGACTTGAAAAACCAAACCAAAAAAAAAAAAAAAAAAAAAAAAATAGAAAATGTTAGGTGTGGGGATGTAGTTCAGTGCTATAATGCTTGCCTTGCATACTGTTTAAAGTACAAATGACATGTTTTTAGGTCATTGTAAAACAATTTTTCTGTATGAGCTCTCTCTTCCTTCTTCCCTCTCCCTATTCTTTCCCTTTTCTTCCTTCCCTCCCTTACATGTTTTCTTGTCCAGGCTTGCCCTCGAGGTCCCTATAAAGCTAAGGACAGCCTTGAACTAAATTTTTTGTTGTTGTTTTTTCGAGGTAGGATCTCTTTCTAGTCTAGGCTGACCTGGAATGAACTATGTAGTATCAGCCTATCCCTGAACTCACAGCAGTACTCCTATCTTGGCCTCCCGAGTGCTGAGATAGATAGATAGAGAGAGAGAGAGAGAGAGAGAGAGAGAGAGAGAGAGAGAATGGGCGTACTTGGACTCTAGCTCCTGCAAACTAATTCCAGACACATGTGGCAGCTGCTTGGTGCATGTAGCTTTACGTGGGTTCTGGGGATTTGATCTCAGATTGTTAGGCTTTATGGGCAAGTGCCTTGTACTGCTGAGCCATCTTTCCATTCTCCAAGTTTTGCTTTTTTTTTTCCTTTATTTATTTGAGGGAGAATAGGTGCACCAGTGCCTCTAGCCTCTGCAAACAAACTCCAGATGCATGAGCCACCTTGCGCATCTGTCTTACATGGGTTCTAGGAAATTGAACCTGGGTCCTTTGGCTTTGTAGGCAAGTGCCTTGACCACTAAGACATCTCTCCAGCCCAGATTTTTTTTTATTTATGTTTATTTTTAAAGTAAAAAGTTGGTATGGGCAGTTCATATGTTGGTACCACCATTTTCCTCCTCCCTTGCTTATTTATTTATTTATTTTTTGAGGTAAGGTCTCACTCTAGGTCAGGCTGACCTGGAAAACACTATGTAGTCTCAGGGTGGCCTTGAACTCATTGGGATCCTCCAACCTCTGCCTCCCAAGTGCTGGGATTAAAGGTGTGCACCACAATGCCCGGCTATTTTTGTTTTTTTTTTTTTGATGTAGGGTCACAGTCTAGCCCAGGCTGACCTGCAACTCACTCTGTAGCCTCAGGCTGGCTTTGAACTCACAGAAATCCTACCACCTCTGCCTCTTGACTCCTGGTATTAAAGGTGTGTACCAGGCTAGGTATGGTGGCACATGCCTTTAATCTTAGCACTTGGGAGGAAGAGGTAGGAGAATCATTATGAGTTCAAGGCCAGACTGAGACTATATAGTGAATTCCTGGTCATCCTGGGCTAGAGTGAGACCCTACTTCAAAAAACTAAAAAACTAGATATGTACCACCACATTTGGGTTTCCCCAACCTTTTTTTTTTTTTTTTTTTTTTTAAATATTTGAGAGAGTCGAGAGACGGAGGGAGATAGGAAGAGAATAGGCACACTAGGGCCTCTAACCACTGCAAACAAACTCCACATTCATGTGCTACCTTGTGCATTTGGCTTATGTGGGTGCTGGGGAGCTGAACCTGGGTCCTTGGGCTTTTTAGGCAAGTGCCTCAGCCTCTAAGCCATTTCTCCAACTTTTAATCCTTGGATTTATTTTTCAGGAAGAATAACAGGTATCAAAATGATAAATGTTGGGGCTGGAGAGACGGCTCAGCAGTTAAGGCCCTTGCCTACAAAGCCTAAGGACCTGGGTTCGATTCCATAGTGTCCATGTAAAGCCAGGTGTACATAGTGGCGCATGCATCTTGAGTCTGTGGTGGCCAGAGGCCCTGGGGCACCCATTCTCTCTATGTCCTGTATCTCTCTGCTTGCAAATAAATAGAATTTAATTTAAAGATGATAAATGTTAAGTAAAACTTTAAAAAATATTTTATTTATTTATTTATTTATTTATTTATTTTGGTTTTTAGAGGTAGTATCTCGGTCTAGCCCAGGCTGACCTGGAATTCACTATGTAGTCTCAGGGTGGCCTTGAACTCATGGCAGTCTTCCTCCTTTTGCCTCCCAAGTGCTGGGATTAAAGGCATGCGCCACCATGCCTGGCTAAAATCTTTATTTATTAGAGAGAGAGAGAAAGAGAGAGAAGCAGAGAGAGAGAGATACTTTTTAATTCGATTAGTATGTTTTTCTCACTTGTGCTGTTTGGTTATAGTATTATGGTTAATTTAAAATACTTGCAGATAGAGGTGTCTTTTAAAGAAAGAATCCGTGTCTACTTCCTGTGGTCAATCATTTGGGGAGTTCATGTAGATATCTTAGAAATGCTGTAGCTGGGGCTGGAGAGATGGCTTAGCAGCTAAGGTATTTGCCTGCAAAGCCTAAGCATCCAGGTTCAGTTCCTCAGTACCCACATAAAGCCCTGTTGTAATTTGTTTGCAGCACCTAGAGGCCCTGGTGTGTCCATTCTCTCTGTCTCTCTTCTTGCTGTCTTAACTGGCAAATAAATAAATAAAAATATTAAAAAAACGAAATGCTATAGTCAGTGTCTCATTATTATTCAAACTTGTGTTTTACAGCTGAGTTTATAACTGGTTTTAACCTATAAAATAGTTTCAGTCCTTTTAAGAATTATTTATTTTTTTATAAGATGACACTTCATTTTTTAAAAAAATTTTATTTATTTGCAATGAGACAGAGAAAGAGAGAGAGAGAGAGAGAAGAGAGACAAAGAGAAAATGGGCAGCCAGGGCCTCTAGCCACTGGCAGACAAACTTCAGATGCATGTGCCCCTTGTGCATCTGGCTTATGTGGGTCCTGGGTAATTGAACCAGGGTCCTTTGGCTTCGCAGGCAAACACCTTAATCGCTAAGCGATTTCTTCAGCCCTTAAGATTTATTTTTGACTAAATACATAATTTCATTGTAAGATGACAAACAATAAAAGTATATTTTTTTAGTGACATGGTATGTTTGAATTAACACATCTTACAAAACATATGCCTAAACTTTGGGCTTCTTTTCCTTTACAGACCACCAAATCCCATTGAATTTCTAGCCTCTTATCTTTTAAAAAATAAGGCACAGTTTGAAGATCGAAACTGACTTCTTGGGAAGAAAAGAAAACTTTGGTTGCTGCTGTAGATTGACACAGTTACGAGGCAGCTTGAATTGCAGTGATTTGTCCCTTTTTCTGATGTATATGAACCTTCAGGACAACAGAACTTATTTCTGGAGTTGCAGAAGAGAACATATTTCCCTTATTTTGATTAATCACCATACTTATTTAATGAGCGTCAACTGTGCAATTTTTTTTCTCAGATTGTCTTTTACTTTGTTTCTAAGATGACATTCAAAATAAACCATCAAAACACCATTATTTTATAGTAGTTTTTGTTTTGTGTAACATTTAGTTTATCTGGCTTTGCATGCATACTGGGGAATCCAACTTGGGTCATTATACTTTATGAGCAAACTCCTTGAAATATTTCATGTGCTTGTTTTCATGAGTCACGTAAGTCTGAGTGCTGCAGAACATGACAAGAGTGACGACAGAATAAAACTTAATATTAAACTGCAATTTAGCCACGCCTTTAATCCCAGCACTTGGGAGGCAGAGGTAGGAAGGCCTGAGATGACATAGTGAATTCCTGGTCAGCCTGAGGTATAGAGCGAGCCCACCTCAAAAAAACCCAAACAAGCGGCTGGGGAGATGGCTCAGAGGTTAAAGGCACTTGCTTGCAAAGCCTGATGGCCTGGGTTCTATTCCTGTGTCCACATGAAGCCAAATGCAAAGTTGGACGTGCCTCTGAAGTTCATTTGCAGTTGCAGGAGGCCCTGGTGTGCCCATTCTCTCTCTGTCTTCCTTCTTCCTCCCTCCCTCCCTCTCTGCTTCCAAATAAATATTTTAAAAAATAAAAAGCAAAAAGTTTTATTCTTGAATTTTAAAAATTTAATTAGTGTGTTCATGGGCCAGCTCCTCTTGCTACTGCAAATGAGCCCCAGATGCATGTGCCACTTTTTGTGTTTTCCTCTTCCAAGTGCTGAGATTAAAAGCATGCACCACCACACCTGTCCCCAGCCCATATATTCTTGAATTTAACAATGAAAAGTCTATCTTTTCTTCATTTATCACTGAACTTGGGTACTCTACAACATGGAGTTAGGTCCAGTCTTCTTTTTCTGTACCAGCCCCCCCTCCCCCAACAGGTCGAGTCTCGCTGTAGCTCAGGCCGATCTGGAATTCACTATGTATGTAGTCTTAGGGTGGTCTCGAAGTCACAGCGATTCTCCTACCTCTGCCTCCCCAGTTCTAGATTAAAGGCCTGCGGCACCGTGCCCGGGGTTAGGCTTGTTTTCAATAATGCTGCTTTCTGCTAGTTTACCATGTTCATTTTGGGGAGGGGTGTTGTATATTATTCGGGCAGGTTAGTGATGTTGGGGGAGGATGAAATTTGAGTAAATACATTTTAGCTTAATAATTATGTAGGAAAACCATGGGTTAGTCATGTCTCAGTACCAGGTCATGTTTTAGTACAGCAACCTCACAAAATTCTTTACCTTGAAACTGGAAAAGATGAGAGAAGAAACAGGATAGTCCCTTGAAAAAATCCTCCAAAGCCGGTCATGGTGGTGCACACCTTTAATCTCAGCACTCAGGGAGGTAGAGGTAGGAGGATCCCCGTGGTTCAAGGCCACCCTGAGACTACATAGGGAATTCCAGGTCAGCCTGGGCTAGAGTGAGACCCTACCTCGAAACCCCTCCTCCCCCGAAAAGTTATCTATCTATAGATGTATAGATGATGGCTCAGCGGTGAAAGGCACTTGTTTGCAAAGACTGATGGCCTGGGTTCAATTCCCCAGTTCCCACATAAAGCCAGGTGCACAAAATGGCACATCCATACCAGGTTCGTTTGCAGTGGCAGGAGGCTGTAGTGTGCCTATATTCTCTCTCTCTCTATATATAATGCCATATATATATATATATGTATATATATATTTATATCTATGTATGTAGCATTATTTAGGGAGCATTAAACTTGAGTGTCTTGACAACTAGTTGTCGACTTTGGACTGTACAATTGTTTTTGTGATTTAAGCCTCAACCATTTTCTGGAAGAGAGGCCAGTTTCTCCTACTCCTCTTCCTAGTTTTGCAACGGTGCACTTCCACGGCAAACGGTCCAAGATGACTTGCGACCCTACCAGGAGTTGCCCAGGATGTCTTGCTGGTGACCTTTACGTGGAACCCTGCGATTCCTACGTGCAGGGTCGACCTAGCCCGGCGGGCTCCCCTCCTGCAGTCCCGGCGTCCCGGTCCCCCACACCGTTGGGGGTCACCCCCACTTTACGGTTGGGCACCACCGAGGCCAGACCTCGGCCCCGCGCGGGCCGGGTACGGAGACAAAGCCGGGCACGGGGAGGGCCGGGGTGGCCCCGCCCGCGCCCCCGCCCGCCGCTCCCCGCGGAGCCGGCCCGCCGCGCCCCGCACCCCGCTGGCGCCGGGCCCCGGAGAGCGGAGCGTGCACGCGGAGTCCTGGCGGGCCCCGCGCCGGCGGCGCTGGGCATGCTCAGTGGGCCGGGCCCGTCCGAGCGGCGAGTACGGAAGCGCTGGCTTCCCCGGGCGGGTGTGCAGGCCCGGGGCGCTGGGCTCGGCGGCGGGAGGCGGGGCGGGGCGGCGCGGGCGCGGCGGCGGGGGAGGGCAGGGCGGGGTCACCGGCGGCGGGAGGGCGGGAGGCCGGGCGGGGACGGAGCGCGGCGGCGGCGGCGGCGGCTGGGGCGGAAGCAGCCTGGGCCGGGCAGCAGCGGTTCCGAGTCCGCGGGCGGCCCGCGGCTTTCCGGGGCTCGGGCGCTCGGCGGTGGGCTGCGGCGGCCCCATCTTCCGGAGGCCGCGGGAGTTGGCGGTGATCGCCGCCGCCCCGGCTGCCATCTCGTCGGCGTCGGCGTCGCGCTCCGGGGCCGCGCTGTCCCCTCCCCGCGGCCGCCGCCGCCGCCTCCTCCTGGGCCGGGCCCGCGGCGTCCCGTCCCCTCGCCCGGCCGCTCCCGCCGCCGCCTCCTCATTCATCCCCGTGCACCATAGGCGGCACCGGCTCCAAGATGTCCAACCGAGTGGTGTGCCGCGAAGCCAGCCACGCCGGGAGCTGGTACACAGCCTCAGGTAGGAGCCCGGGCCGGCCCTGGGCGGCGGCGGGGACCGGGGCGCCGGGTGCCGACCGCGTGCGGACGGACGGACGGACGGACGGAGGGTCGGGGGGAGTCGGGCCGCCGCCACCCCACCCCACCCCCACGCGGCCGCCGCCGCCGCCTCGGGCCCGGCTCGGGCGCGCTGCAGCTCCGGGACCGCCGCCCGCTCCGCCGCGCCCGGGACGCGCCCTGGCCGTGGCCGGCTCCGGCCCCCGAGGCCGCGTGTGGCTCCGCCCGGCCCCGGGGCGCGCGGTCGCCCGGGAGGAGCTGTCAGACGCGGCGGCCGCGGCCCGCACGCGGGGCCCGGCCGGGGCTCGGCGGCCTCCCGGCTCTTTTGTGAGCGGAGCGTTCGCATTGTTCGCGGAGCCCCGGGCCGCCGGGCGCGCTCGCTCCCTCTCCGGTCTGCAGCTCTGCACCCGGCAGGTGCTGGGACCCCCGCCACCTCCCCGGTGACTGCAGGTTTGGAGAGGTTTCTGTCTCGTCTAAAAAACAAAACTCGGAAGAGTTCCTTATGTAAGGAGGAATAGACTTTTTCTTCACTGAAACTCTTGCTAGAATGACTTTTTTTTTTTTCTGGCACGATTCCCCCCCCCCTCCCATTTCAAATGGCACGTTCACCAAAGAAAACTTGCCCTGGTGGTTCCTAAGCGCCTCAAGTCATTGGTCACTAGTTTATCAATAACCACACTTGACTTCTCAGTATAGGTTGCATCATGTTTCCCTTTGCAAAGAATTGGGCTGGATAGTGACATGACTTTTTTGAGAAAACAAAGACGATTTGGAAGGAAACTCATCTTCTCTGAGGTTGTGAAACTTCCTCTTGAAGTACATTTACCTTACTGACTCTGACGATGGACTCTGTTAAGACACAGAAGAATTAAGACTGGATTTGGAATTACTGCTAACAGGTAGCCGGAGTTTTGCACGATACAAATACGAAATTTTATGGTGCAGTGCTTTCCTTTCATGATCCTCAAAGACCTCCATAGACTTTTAATCAGTTCTCACTACCTGAAAATGTCAGGTAAGCCATGCTCATGTCAGTGTACCGGCAAATGCGCCGGTAAATTCAGTGCTGTACCTGAGACTAAACCAGTACTAAAGTAGGAATTCAGAGTTCCTTGCTCTCGGGTTTGCCATTTATCAGTGCATTATTAGAATTATTCATGAATAATAGATTTTCAGGCTTGTAAGTAAGCTTTCTCTTCAGCGTGCTTTGAAGAGGTTAAAAGCCATAATTTTCACAATCATAGCCATATTTTGATTTTCATTCATGGGGTTTTCCAGACATTTTTTACTACAGCAGAGGCTGGCCTTGAACTCACGGAGAGCCAGCCATCTGCCTCAGCCTCCAGAGTGCAGGGATTAAAGGCCTGCTCCATCAACCACACCAGACCTCTTCTGTACCTTTCTTTAAAGTATTTAAAATTTTGTTGTAGTTTTAAAAATTAAATTAAATTAAATTATTTTGAGGTAGGGTCTCTAGCTCAGCCTGACCTGGATTTCACTATTGTAGTCTCAGGGTGGCCTTGAACTGATGGTGGTCCTCCTACCTCTGCTTCCTGAGTGCTGGGATCAAAGGTGCACACCACCACACCTGGCTTAATTTTTCTTATTAATTTACTTGTGGGAGAGAGGAAGAGGCAGACAGATAAAGAGAGAATGGGCGCCACGGGGCGGGGCCTCTATCCACTGCAAATGAACTCCAGACGCATGCTCCACCTTGTGTATCTGGCTTATGTGGGTACTAGAGAATTAAACCTGGGTCCTTAGGCTTTGCAGGCAAGTGCCTTAACTGGTAATCCATCTCTCCAGCCCTTTTGTTTTTTTCCCCATATATTTTATGTATTTATTAACTAATAATTTATTTACTAGTAGAAAGATACAAACAGAGACACAGAAAGAGAGAGAGAGAGAGAGAGAGAGAGAGAGAGAGTGTGTGTGTGTGTGTGTGTGTGTGTGTGTGTGGTACATGGACATACAAGGGCCTCTAACCACTGCAGACAAACTCCAGATACATGTGCCATTTTGTGCATCTGGCTTACGTGGGTACTGGGGAACTGAACCAAAGTTGTTTGACTTTCCAGACAAATACCTCAACTACTGAGCCATCTCTTCAGCCCTTGTAGTTTTTTATTTTAATATTTTATTTATTTATTTGTTTATAAGAAAGCGACAGATAGAAAGAGAGAATCGGTGTGCCAGGGCCTCCAGCCACTGCATACGAACTCCAGACACATGTGCCCCCTTGTGCATCTGGCTTACGTGGGTCCTGGGGAATCGAACATGGGTCCTTAGGCTTAGCAGGCAAATGCTGTAACTGCTAAGCCATTTGCCCAGTCCCCATTGTTGTAGTTTTATTGGAATATAGACAAGTATTTGGGGTTGTGGATTTAGCTCAGTGGATAAGCGCTTGCCTAGCAAGCACAAGGCCCTGGGTTTGGTCCTCAGCACCGGGAAAAAAAAAAAGACAAGTATTCTGGAATAGATTCTTGAACATTCTATGGGCAGTAGAATTGGGGGGCACAGCTCATATTTTGGTCTTAGTGATCTTGTGTTGTGTGTTTGTGTTTTAAGGCAGAGTGACCTGACACTCACTCTGTATCCCCAGGCTGGCCTCGAACTTATCATAATCATGCTCGGTTACAGAATTATAGGATTATTTGCCTAAATTTTGGAGAAATTAATGCCATTTTGGTAATATGAACTGACATAGGTAATTTTACCGAAATTCAGATTCTGGTGTGTGTGAGACTTTTTGAACTTGAATAATGAGACTATTAAGGGTGAACTTAAAGCAGTTTAGTTTTAGAAGCTTAATTTGTATTTAAAAAACTAGTGACTCAAAATTATAGGTAAGTATGGGCTGGAGAGATGAGTTAGCAGTTAAGGCACTTGCCTATGAAACCCAAGGACCCAGGTTTGCTTCCTGTGTTCCCACGTAAGCCAGATGCACAAGGTGGCACATGTGTCTGGAGTTTATTTGCAGCTGCTAGAGGCCCTGGAGTGCCCATTCTCTGTCTCCAACTCTGTCTGCCTCTTTCTGTTTCTGAAATAAATTAAAAAAAAAAAGATACATATATGTAGAAGCCAGATGGTATGCTTAGAGGGAATTTATTTATTTTGTTTGTTTATTTATTTATGTGAAAAAGAGAGAGAGATAGAGAGTGAGTGTGATTATGGGCACGCCAAGCTGCTACCCGCTGCAAAGAAACTCCAGACGCATGGGGCCACCTTCTGCATCTGGTTTACATGGGTCCTGGGGAATCGAACCTGGGTCCTTTGGCTTTGCAGGCAACTGCCTTAACCACTGAGTCACCTCCCCAGCCCCTTAGAGGGAATTTCTAAATCGACTTTTTTTTTTTTTTTTTTTTTTTTTTGAGGTAGGGTCTCACTCTAGCCTAGGCTGACCTGGAATTCACGATGTAGTTGCAGGGTGGCCTCAAACTCATGGCGATCCTCCTACCTCTGCCTCCTGAGTGCTTGTGTTAAAGGTGTGTGCAGTCACGCCCAGCTCTAAATTATCTTTTTATTTGAGGTAAATTATAACTCCAGACCAGAAATGAAATATCAGATAAATTAAGATAGTGCTTTTAGAGGATTCGAGGGAAGGGATGGAGTCTCACAGAGGTGAGATGTGAACTGGTTTTGAGGAAGTATACTTGGTCAGTTTTGGAGGAGAGTGTTGTATTGAGAAATAACAGAGTTCCTGAAGCAGGTTAGTACAGGAAGCTCCATTTCAGAATGGCAGATTCCCATGGGTTAGTTTGTGATCTGAGATTGTAGATTGCAGCTGGAGACACCTATGAGTGCTAGCCACCCAGAGGGATTAGGTTTATTTAGTAGGCAGGAACACCAGGGGATTTCGGGGTAGAGTATTAATATGTTAGTAACATTTTAGGAAAATTAATCTCATAGTAAGGTTAATCCTCATTTCTTTCCTGGTGTGCAGAAGGGATAGCAAACTTAACTATGGCTCACATCTCAAATCCATTCTGTAAGTCAATTTTTGAAAAATTGCTCACTAGCTAATTATTATTTTTTGAGGCAGGGTCTCATTCTAGCCCAGGCTAGCCTGGAATTCACTGTGTAATCTCAGGATGGCCTTGAACTCCTGGCAATTCTCCTACCTCTGCCTCCCAAGTCCTTAGATTAAAAGTGTGCACCACCACGCCCGGCTTATGTTTCTAATTTAAAAAAATTCTTTTTTTCTGATTTACTTATATTTATTTATTTATTCGAGACAAAGAGAGACAGATGTGTATATATATATATATATATATATATATATATATACACACACACACACAGACATGTATATGTATATATATGTATGTATGTGTGTATATATATGGAGAAGAGAGAGAGAGAGAATGGGCACGCCAGGGCCTTTAGCCACTGCACACGAACTCCAGATGCATGCACCACCATGTGCATTTGGCTTATATGGGACTTGGAGAATCAAACCTGGGTCCTTAGGCTTTGCAGGCAAGCGTCTTAACCACTAAGTCATCTCTCCAGCCCATGTTTCTAATTTTTACTTTATTTTTCGAGGTACAGTCTCACTGTAGCCCAGGCTGACCTGGAATTCACTATGTAGTGTCAGGGTGGCCTCAAACTCATGGCAATCCTCCTACTTCTGCCTCCTAAATGCTGGGATTAAAGGTGTGTGCCACCACGTCCAGCCCCATGTTTCTAGTTTTTAATGAGTTTATTAAAAACAAAGGGAGCTGGGTGTGGTGACGCATGCCTTTAATCCCAGCACTCTAGAGGCAGAGGTAGGAGGATTGCCATGAGTTCGATGCCACCCTGAGAATACAGAGTTAATTCCAGGTCAGCCAGAACTAGAGTGAGACCCCGCCTTGGAAAACAAAAACAACAACAACAAAAAAGAAACAAAGGCAAGACATTCAATAGAGGTTATATATGGCAACATAAACTCTGAAATGTTTACTCTTTGACCCTTTATAAAAAACAGATGTCAGCCTGGGCTTGAGTGAGACCCTATCTCAGAAAAAAAAAAAAAAATTGGAGGCTGAGGTTAGGAAAAATACGGGTAAGACTGAGGTTCAGTGGTAAGAGTACCTGTGGTGTTAGCATGAGGGCCTGGGTTCAGTGCTCGTACCCACTTAGAAAGCTGGGCCTGCCTGTGACCTGCGCACTGAGCGAGCCAGAGGCAGGAGGGATATGGGGCTGGCCAGCCAGTCTGACCTGGGAAACACTGAGGACGACAGAGGACACGCTCTTTGGCCTCTGCTTGTGGTCGCATGCACACACCACTTACACCTTGCACACTGTCCATTCAGCAAGAAAAGGAAACAGAATTTTTTTTTTTTTTACCTTTAATAGATGGTTGTGTTGGAAGGTCTAACCAACAGAATTGTTTTTTAGTATTTATTTATTTATTTGAGAGAGACAGACAGCGAGAAAGAGGCAGAGAGAGAGAGAGAGAATGGGTGCGCCAGGGCAAACAAACTCCAGACGCGTGCGCCCCCTTGCGCATCTGGCTTACGTGGGTCCTGGGGAATCAAGCCTTGAACCAGGGTCCTTAGGCTTTACAGGCAAGTACTTAACCGCTAAGACATCTCTCCAGCCCAACAAAAGAATTTTTTTTGTTTGTTTGAAGTAGGGTCTCACTCTAGCCCAAGCCATCCTGGAACTCATATGGCATGGAGCCATCCTGGAACTCACTCACGTGGCACGGTGGTGTCCAGCATGGTCTAAACCCCTTCTTGTAGATCTTGTAGGGCTGATGAGACATTATCAGGAGTCCCAGAGTACACTTGAGCTCACTGAGATCCTCCTACCTCTGTCTCCCAGGTGTTGTATTAAAGGCATGCGCCACCATGCCTGATTTCCCCAGTATTCATGTAAAGCCAGATGCACAAAGTGGTACCTGTGTTTGGAGTTTGTTGTGTCAACAAGAAGCCCTGGTGCACCCATTCTCTCTGCTTATAAATAAAAATAATAAAAAAACTGGCTGGGTGTGGTGGCGCATATCTTTAATCCCAGTGCTCAGGAGGCAAAAGTAGGAGGATTGTCATGTGTTCAAGACCACCTGAGACTACATCTACACAGTGAATTCCAGGTCAGCCTGGGCTACACTGAGATCCTACCTGGAAAAACCAAAAAAAGAAAAAAAGGGGGGACAACCCTTTTAGGCCAGAGATGATAAGAAGGCAGACCTCCTCTGACCTCTAGCAGAGAGAAGAATGCAAGGCAGGCTCAAGGACATTCCCTGCTTTCATTTGCCGGGGGGGGGGGGGGGTTTACCCTGAACTGCCTCAACCCAGGGCGATGGTGACTGGTGTGGCTTCTTCAAATTTAGTGGGGTTGTAGGGTGTGGGAGTTGGAAAACTTCTCCAGAGGGTGTATCTAAGGGATCCACCCCAAAAGTGCATTGGTAGAATATGGGAAGACAGTCCTGGAAGAAAATGTTGGGGAGAATGAATGAAATGGGGAAGTGGGCATTGAGTAAACCAGGGATCTTTTGGATTCCCTTTCTTGTAGGCGTTCAGGCCTTGTAGGGTGATTGAGGGGATCCAGGTGGATGGAGTTAGAGTGTCACAAGACCTGAATGTGGACTGACTGTAAGCAAGAGTAGATAAAGTTAACATGGCAGCTGAGCATCAAGGTCTAAAAATAGGCAGAGTTATTGTTACCAGAAATGTTAGGCGTAATCCTCTTTCACCATGAAGATCCGGAAATGCATTTCTAAAGCTGTTCACAAATGGCATGGTGGTGTCTGACATGGTCTAAAACCGTTCTTGTAGATCTTGTAGGGCAGATGAGACATTGTCAGAATTGTCAATAATGCATAACTTTGGGGCTGGAGAAATGGTTTAGCTTTAAGGTGCTTGCCTGCCATCCCTCCAGCCCAGATACTGTATTTTTAAAAATATTTGAGAGACAGACAAAGAGGATGAGTGGGCATACCAGGGCCTCCTGACACTGCAAATCAACTCCAGACCCGTGTGCCACTTAGTGCATCTGGCCCTACATGGTTACTGCTGAATTGAACTCAGGCTGGCAAGCCTGGTAAGCTAGTACCTTTAACCTCTGAGCCTTCTCCCCAGCCTTGTGTGTTTTTGAAACTATTTGACACAGAAAAAGGGTATGTGTGTTAGTATATGTCATGGGTACACCAGGACCTCTTTTTTCTTCAAACATACTTCAGATGCATGTGCCATTTTGTGTGTCTGGCTTTACATGTGTACCGGGGAATTGAATCTGGGCTATTAGGCTTTGTGAATAAGTGCCTTTAACCACTTTAACCACTGAGTCATTTGTCCACACCCACCCATGTATTCTTTTATTTATTTGTAAGCAGACAGAGAGAGGTAGAGAGGGAGAAGGAGGGAGAGAGAAGAAGACACAGTGAGAGAATTGGCATGCCAGGGCCGCTAGCTGCTGCAAACAAACTCCAGATGCATGTGCCACTGTGCATCTGGCTCTACTTGGGTGTTGCAAATCGAACCGTGGTTGTTAGGCTTTGCATGAAAGTGCCTTAACTGCTGAGCCAATTTTTTTTTTTTTTTTTGAGGTAGAGTCTCACTCTTGCCCTGGCTGACCTGGAATTCACTATGGAGTCTCAGGGTGGCCTCGAACTCACAGCAATCCTCCTACCTCTGCCTCCTGAGTGCTGGGATTAAAGGTGTGCACCACCACGCCCGGCTCACCGAGTATTTTTAAGGACAGCTGTGGCTCCTTTTTAATTTTTTTTTTCTCGAGGTAGGGTCTCACTTTAGCTCAGGCTGACCTGGAATTCTCTACGTAGTCTCAGGGTGGCCTCGAACTCACGGTGATCCTCCTACCTCTGCCTCCCCAGTGCTGGGATTAAAGGTGTGCTCCACCACGCCCGGCAAAAATTATTCTATTTATTAGAGGGAGTGAGTATGGACACACCAGGGTCTGTCTAACCACTGTAAACGAACTCTAGACACACGCACCACCTTGTGCATCTGAGTTATGTGGGTACTGGGGAATTGAACCTGGGTTGTGAGGCTTCACAGGCAAGTGCCTTATCTGCTAAGCCATCTCTCCAGCCCAGCTGTGGCCCTTTTGGAGAGACTGTTAAGGATCTTGGAGGAGCTCTGACTCTCAATATTTGTGCAATCTGCTGGGATGACTCAGGGCTGTGTAGACCACATGGTTTCCCTTGGAAACATTCCTCTGTTGTAATTCTTCTTTTGTAGACTGTACACTGATCTGGACTCCAATCTCTGGGTCTTTGAGACCTCCCTGACCAAGAAGACTGGTAGCTTACCGGAGTTGTAGGGCATGCTAGGAACGTCCCATTGTCTTCTGTGGCTTTTTGACCTGGGTGCAGGAACCACACTACTGGTTGTCCTTTTAGCTTGTGTCTGCAGTTATTAGGCACTCAGAAGGACAGTTACACCAGTCTTGAAGAAGAGTGGATACAGAGTAGATCTGATCACCTTGGTATCGATCACAACAGATTTAGTTAAAGGGTGGCACAAAAGCTCAAAGTCACTCTTTCTTAACATTCAAGTCTAGTTGTCTGGTAACATTGCAAGCCATATCTAGAACATAGAATGCAGGTGTGTCTTATCTTTTTAAATATCTAACAGCTGTAAGAACAGGCAGAACATGTTAACAGTTGCAAAAACAATTTTTATCAAATACCCATAAGTGTTTTGTTAAAAAGCAACTAAAGGACCTGGGTATGGTGGTACACACCTTTAATCCCAGCACTTGGAGACAGAGGTAGGAGGAGTGCCATGAGTTTAAGGTCATCAAGTTCAATTCCTCAATATCCCCATAAAGCCAGACACATAAGGTGGTGCATGTATCTGGAGTTCCTTTGCAGTAGCTAGAAGACCCAGCACACCCATTCTCTTTCTCTCCCTATCTGTGTGTCTCTCTCAAATAAATAAGTAAATATATAAATTAACTATTTTTAAAAAGTGACTAAAGCAGAACAAACTCCTGACATCTCTCTCTCTCAGGCTCGCTTTGAACTCACAGTGATCCTCCTACGTCTGCCTCCTGAGTGCTGGGATAAAGGTGTGGGCCACCATGCCCAGCTTGCATATGGCAGTTTAGTAAAGTTTACATGACAGTGTGGTAGAAAACAACGAGAAATGGAGAGTCAAAATCTCAATATGTTGACACTTATTTAAGGTCTTGCCACATGCTCCATGGCCGCCCAGAGTGCGAGTCTACACATAAGGCACTTGGAAGCCTGCGTGTATAGATTTAAATCCTTCCTGAGGGGACCCTAAATAAGCATAGGGGGTATGGATTTAGACTTTTTTTTTCTTTTTCCTTTTTTCTGTTGTTTTTCAAGATAGAATCTCACTCTAGCCCAGGCTGACCTGGAATTCACTAGACTGTCTCAGTGTGGCCTCAAACTCATAGCAGTCCTTCTACCTCTGCCTCCTGAGTGATGAGATTGAAGGCGTGTGCCACCACCACACCCTCTGTTCTTTGTATTCTTCCTTGTAGCAAGTTTGTCTGCTTTTGAAGTGAAATAATACAATACAGATCTGGTGACTTCTTTTGCTTAATGCTGTGTTTGTGGGGAGTAGTCCTTGTTCTCGCTGGTGCTTTTTTTTTTCAAGGTAGGGTCTTACTCTAGCCCAGGCTGACCTGGAATTCACTATGTAGTCTCAGGGTGGTCTTGAACTCATGATCCTCCTACCTCTTCCTCCAGAGCACTGGGATTAAAGGCATGTGCCAGCTTTTAAAATATTTTTTAAAGATAGGTTTGCTCGTTTATATGCTTTTATACTGTTTTGTAAAAATTCTATTTATTTGCGTGAGTGCATATGTGTATATGGGCCCACCCAGGGTCTCCTGCTGTTTGAAGATGAACTCTACTGTTTTATTTTTTTAATTATGCCACCTTTTAATTTTATTTTACCTATGAGCGAGAAAATATGGATGCCCTAGGGCTTCTAGCCACTGCAAACAAACTCTAGAGTTACGAGCCAGTTTGTGCATCTGTCTTACATGCATATTGGGGAATTGAACCTGGGCTTTGCAGGCAAATGCCTTAACTGCTAAGCCATCGCTCTAGCCCCTGAACTCCACTTTTTATCTGGATTTATGTGGTTTCTGGCGACTCAAACTCAGTCGGACAGGCTTTGCAAACAAGCATTATTAACTGCTGAGTCATCTCTCTAGTCCTTTATAAACTGGTTTCAAGTGAATATGTTTGTGTGTGACTTTTCCTGGGCATATAGTTTAGAGAAGAATTATTAGGTCATGGTTTATAATACAAGTTTTTAAAAAGTTTTTATTTATTCATTTGTGATAGGAGGGAGGGAGGGAGGGAGAGAATGAGAATGAGGGAAAATGAGAACGGGTGCACCAGGGCCTCCTGCTGCTGCAGATGAATTTCAGATGCATGTGCTACTTTGTGTGGCTGGCTGTACGTGGGACTGGGTAACCGAACCCTGCCTGGCAGGCTTTGCACGCAAGTGCCTTAAACTGCTGAACCATCTCCCCAGCCTCACTTTAAAAATGCGTATTGGGGAATCAAACCTGAGTCCTTTGGTTTGCCAGCAAGTCCCTTAACTGTTAAGCCATCTCTGCAGCCCCAGCCTCACTTAAAAAAAGAAAAAAGTTTTGTTTTGCTGGGTGTGGTAGCTCATGCCTTTAATTCCAGTACTAGGGAGGTAGGAGGATTTGCAGTGAGTTCAAGGCCACCCTGAGACTAATTCCAGGCCAGCCTGGGGCTAGAGAGAGACCCTAACTCGAACCCCCCCCCCCAAATTATATATATACAATTTTATTTTTATTTCAAATATATATGTATATTTGAAATATATATATATTTACTTATATTTTATATATTTATTTATTTAGGAGAGAATGGGTACACAAGGGCCTCTAGCCACTGCCATTGAACTACAGATACATGTACCTACCACCTATGTACCTGCCTTACATGAGTTCTAGGGAATGGAACCCGGGTCATTTGACTTTGCAGGAAAGTGTCTTAACCACTAAGCTATCTCTTCAATCCCAGTCTCAGTTTTGTTTTTTTTCAAGGTAGGGTCTCACTCTAGCTGTGGCTAACCTGAAATTCACTACATAGCCTCTGGGTGGCCTTGAACTCAGGGCGATCCTCCTACCTCTGCCTTGTCAGTGCTGGGATTAAAGGCGTGCGCCACCACACCCGCCACCACTCCCCGCCTCTTTCTTCTGCTTTTGTGAAGTGTCTGATAGCTATTTGGGTGGTTAATTTCTTTATATTGATTTGTAGCTCTATTCTATTTACAGTTCCTTGTTAACTATGGTTTGCATATTTCAAGCATCTTGAATTGGTGTGGGGCTTGTGTCCTGGTGAACCAGAGTTCTTAATTTTACAGAAGATCTGCATGTCCCTTGGTTTGTGCTTTTGCCTTTGGCATTTCTACTTCAGTGTTGCAAAGTTACTTTTCTGTTTTATTTTGGAAGCCATGTCTTTTACCTTTCCCGTTCGATCTCTAACTCATGTGAGTGGTGGTTACGTGTGTATGTGCGGAGCATATGAAGCAGCGGTACGTTACGTACGAGTGTTTGGGGTGGGACTGCTGATAGAGTGCTGCCTAGCCTGGGTTCTAGTGTCGGCTGCATGGCACTAGTTGTCAAGGCCGTACCTTCAATCCCATCATTTAGGAGGTGGGGCAGGAAGACCAGAAGCTCATGATCATCCTTGGCTGCAAAGCAGGTTTGTTGGCAGTTTGGACCACATGAGACCTGGTCTCAAAAAACATTTTCCCCCTGCCTTGATACAGTTTGTCTGTGTTGGCCTGCCTTAAATTCACAATAGTCCTGCCTCCATCTCTTGAGTACTAGGAGTACTACCAGACTTGCCTCACATTAGCTAAACGAATTAATTTGCACTTGTCTTTTCACATGTACACTGGGGCCTCTTTTTCCCAGCAAATGAACACTAGATACTTGCCCTACTTTTTGTGTCCTGTTTACATGAGTGGCTTGGGAATTGAACCCTGGGCCTGCAGGCTTTGCAAATAAGTGTCTTTAGCCACTGAGCCATCTTCTCAGGCTGCCCCCCAATTAATTTTTTTTGTTAAGGTAAACATACCTGTAGAGAAGTATGTAAATCAAGTGCATACTTTGAATATTCATAGATTTAATGTACCCGATTCAACTAGCTCCTAGATTAAGAGACAGAACAGTTTCAGAATCCCAGAGGGACACATTGTATTACATTTTGATGTTTTCTGAAATTGCTTTATTTAATAAGTGTATGCTTACTATGATAATTCCCCTTAACCCCATCCAAAAACAAAACAAAACAAAACCAGAGGTTTTGTTGGTGTTGCATCTTATGCTTATAGGTGTCAAGGGATTGAGAATATATCAAAATATAATGGTTATCTTTTTGGTGTGTGTTGAAGATGGAACCTAGGGCTTTGTACATATTAGGTAATTCCTCTACCACTCTGCTGTGCCCCCCAGCTTCCAGAGCCTAATGACTTTAAATATTTTATGAATTTATTTATTTATTTAATTTAATTTTATTTTTGAGGTAGGGTCTCACTCTAACTCAGGCTGACCTGGAATTCACTATGTAGTCTCAGGGTGGCCTCGAACTCATGGTGATCTTCCTACCCCTGCCTCCAGGCGTGTGCCACCACGCCCGGCTGAGTTTATTTATTTATTTATTTATATTTGAGAGAGATAGTGAGAAAGAGAGAGAGAGAGAGAGAGAGAGAGAGAGGGAGGGAGGGAGGGAGAGAGAGGGAGAGAGAATGGGCATGCCAGGGCCTCTAGCCACTGCAAACTAACTCCAGACACATGGGCTACCTTGTCCATCTGGCTTATGTGGGTACTAGGTAACCTGGGTCCTTAGGCTTTGTAGGCAAGCCACTTAACTGCTAAGCCATCTCTCCAGCTCCCAGATTCTAATGATTTTTAAATAACACTTTTTGTTCCCCCAAGGCAGTGTCTCACTCTAGACCTATACCTCTTTCTATAGACCCAGGCTGGCCCTGAACTCACAACTGCCCTACCTTAGCTTCCTGAGGACTGAGACTAAAGGCATGAGCCCCTATATGGGCACAAAGAACACTTTTGAATTGTTTGTATATGATGGATTTATGTGTTTACTATTTTGAGACAGGAGCTTACACTGGACCTAGGCTGGCCTGGAGCTCATGGAGTAGCCCAGGTTGGACTCACATTCATGGAAATTCTGCTGTGTCACTTGGTTCAGTTCTGAGACTGCAGGCTTGGCCTACTGTGTTTGACCTGACAAACATATGAATGCAGTTTTATCTTTTTTTTTCTTTTTAAAAATTGTTTACTTAATCAACTAATTTGCAATCAGAGAGTGATAGAGAAGAGAGACAGAGAGGAATTGTGCACCAGGGATTCCAGCCACTCAAGATGAATGTGCCTCTTGGCACATCGGGCTTTATGTGGGTACTGGGGACTGAACCCCTGGTTGTTAGGCTTTGTAGGCTAGTGCCTTACTTAACTGCTGAGCCATCTCTCAAGTCCCCACCTTTTCTTTTTTTAAGACAGGGATGAAGCCTAGTTTGGTGGTGTACTTTTGTAATTCCAGCACTCAGGAGACAGAAGTAGGAGGATCGCCTGTGTTAGAGTAAGACCCTACTTAAAAAAAAAAAAAAGAAAGCTGGGCATGGTTGATGGTGCATGTCTTCAATTCCAGTATTGAGGAAAGAGAGATAGGAGGACTGTTGTTCAGTTCGAGGTCACCCTGAGACTACATATGAATTCCAGGTCAGCCTGGGCCAGAGCAAGACCCTACCTCAAAAAAACAAGACAAAACAAAACAACAAAAAAGAAAACAGGGGCTGGGGAGATGACTTAATGGTTAAGCCCAGGCTGACCTGGAACCCTGGAACTCACTCTGTAGTCTCAGACTGGCCTCAAACTCACGAGGATCCTTCTACCTCTGCCTCAGAGCTCTGAGGGATTAAAAGTGTGTGCCACTACACCCAACAGACTAGTCTTTACTCTATTTTTTTTTTTTCTTTTTCTGGTTTTTCGAGGTAGGGTCTTGCTCTAGCTCAGGCTGACCTGGAATTCACTGTGTAGTCTCAGGGTGACCTTGAACTCACAGTGATCTTCCTACCTCTGCTTCTAGAGTGCTGGGATTAAAGGCGTGTGCCACCACGCCCGGCTGATCTTTACTCTGTTTTGGTGTCATTACTTTTTTTTCTTTTGCCCTCCTACATCATCCATGACAGCATGTTGTTGGGCCCAGTATTAAACAGGCCTTGTGTAAGAAATGACAGCTGCTGTGAGTTGATGAAGGCGCCAGCCACTTTGTGCCTGGAAGGTAGCATTCCAGAGTACTCCTCCCCACCCTCTGGCTCTTACTTCACTATTTATTTATTTATTTATTGAGGCAAGCCCAACAGACTGGTCTTTTTTTTATGCAAGAGAGAGAGAGAATTGGTGCGCCAGGGCCTGCAGCCACTGCAGTTGAACTCCAAATGCACGCACTGCCTTTTGCGCATGTGTGATCTTCTGCACTTGCGTCACTTTGTGTGTCTGGTTTACTGGGACCTGGAGAGTCAAACATGAGTCCTCAGACTTTGAAGGTAAGTGCCTTAACTGCTAAGCCATCTCCCCAGCTCTCTTAACATTCTTTTAAAATATTTTTAGCATGCCTTTAATCCCAACACTCTGGAGGCAGAGGTAGGAGGATTGCTGTGGGTTCGAGGCCACCCTGAGACTACATAGTGAATTCCAGGTCAGCCTGGGCTATAATGAGACCTTACCTCCAAGAACAACAACAACAAAAAATTGTTTTTTATTTATTTGTTTGTTTATTTGCAAGGAGAGAGAGAGAGACAGACAGACAGACAGACACACAGAATTGGCAAGCCAGGGCCACTGCAACTGAACTCCAGATGTGTGTGCCACTTTGTGCATCTGGCATTACGTGGGTATTGGGGAATTGAACTTGGGTTGTTAGTCTTTGCAGGCAAGTGCCTTAACTGCTGAGCCACCTCTCTAGCCCTGGCTCTTACATGCATTCCACCATCTCTTCCGTATTGATACCTAAGCCCTGAAGGGCATCATGGGAAACTTTCCCCCTGTGGAGAGGTGAACACACATCTTCAGCCCACATAGGGCTCCCACTGTAGCCCAGGTTAGCCTTGAACTCATGATGATCCTCCTACATCAGCCTCCCAAGTGCACAGATTACAGGCATGACCCGTACCTAGCTTTCTTCTCTCTACATCTCCCCCCTCTCTTCCTTCTCTCTGTCCTTGCTCCCTTGTGGTTATCAGTCCTCATCTCTCCAATACCTCTGTTCTCAGCATACCCTGTGCCAGTTACTACACACTCCTTCCATTAATTACAGCGGCTCATTTTTGTATAATTCTCAAAAGGGCTATGGGGAGCTTTAATTTATGTCACAGGTGATAGGAGAAAAACTGGATTGCTCAAGAGTAGAAGGTGATATCACCATTAGCATTTTTTAATTTATTGCTCAGAGTGGAAGGTGACATCACCACTATCAGTTTTGTATTCCCAGCACACACAGCACTTTCTGGCACTGAGCACGAGCTCACTAAATGCTTCCTGACTGACTGAATGACTAATCTGACTAGATTAGTATGTTATTTGTCTGACACAAATTTTCCAAATAAATGATAATAGTTAGCCTTAATTAAATTAAAAAAAATTTGTGTGTGCGTGCGTGTGTGTTAATCAGCATGCCAGGGTATCTTACCACTGCAAACAACAGGTTACTTGTGTCACTTTTTTTTTGTTTTTTTGAGGTAGGGTCTCACTCTATCCCAGGCTGACCTGGAATTTACTATGTAGTCTCAGGGTGGCCTTGAACTCACAGTGATCTTCCTACCTTTGCTTCCAGAGTGCTGGGATTAAATGCATGTGTCATTATGCCTGGCTTCATGTTTCTTTTTAATTTTTATTGATTTATTTTCCAAAGTAAGGTTTCACTTTAGCCCAGGCTGGCCTGGAATTCACTATGTAGCCTCAGGCTGGCCTCTGACTCATGGTGATCCTGCTACCTCTGCCCTCTGAGCTGGGATTAAAGGCATGTGCCATCTTGCCTCAGTATGTTAATTTTTGCTTCTGCCTATATGAGGGTGGTTGGGGAATTAAACTTGGGCTGGCACACTTTGCAAGCACGTGCTTTTAACCACCTCAGCTTCACCAGTAATTTTTTTAAAGTAAGTTAAATTTCTTAGTGTATGCCACAAGTGTTTGGTTTAGAATTTAAAAAATTCTAACCAGATAATATGATAATATGTCCTGCTTAGAACCTGCAGTGCTTTTCTGTTGTGCTTAAGGTTATGAGGAAGGTCTGCATTTGGCCGTTGCTGGCCTATGTTACATTGTCTTTTCCCATTCTCTCCCTTGCTCACCTTCTTTTAGTTTTCATGAAATGTCTTCTCTTCTAGATGCCTTCAGAGCATTCCCTTCCTTGCTGGGAAGGCCGTTGTCCTTGTCTCTCTTCTTCCATGCTCCCTGAGAACATGGACCTGCAGGTCCTGATAACTGGATATCCCAAGACTGGAAACAGTCCTGATAGAACACAGGCATTTTGAAAAAAAAAATTGTTTTAGAGACCGAGAGAGTGAGAGAGAGACCTGGCACGCCAGGGTCTCAGCTGCTACAATTGAACTCCAGACACTTCTGCCGCCTAGTGGGCATGTGCAACCTGATACTTGCTTCATCTTTGTGCGTCTGGCTTAAGTGGGATCTGGAGAGAGATTGAACATGGGTGCTTAGGCTTTGCAGGCACACGCCTTAACTAAGCCATTGTTCTAGCCCTTGAAAATTTTATTCAGTAATTTGATGAATGAGTGGAAAAATATTTGGAAGTAAACAGTTTTGAGTACTCAACAGGTAATGAATAAACTTAAGTTATATTTAATAATTAAAGACTATATATAAATTTTTTATTGACAACTTCCATAATTATAACAATTGTAAATTTGGTAATGCCCTCCCTCCCCCCACTTTCCCCTTTGAAACTCCATTCTCCATCATATCCCCTCTCAATCAGTCTCTCTTATTTTGATGTCATGATCTTTTCCTCCTCTTATGATGGTCTTGTGTAGGTAGTGTCAGGCACTGTGAGGTCATGGATATCCAGGCCATTTTGTGTTGGAGGGAGCATGTTGTAAGGAGTCCTACCCTTCCTTTGGCTCTTACATTCAGTCTGCCACCTCTTCCGCAATGGACCCTGAGCCATGGAAGGTGTGATAGAAATATTGCAGTGCTGAGCACTCCTCTGTCACTTCTTCCCAGCACCATGGTGCCTTCTGAGTCATCCCAAGGTCACTACCATCTGAAAAGAGAAGCTTCTCACACCAAATGTGAGAGTAGCATTAATATATGGGTATGAACATTAAGAGAAGTGCTTACTGGGCAGTTTGGTGAGCATAGCATAAAGACTATATAAATTTTTTTAAAAATTTTATTGATTTATTAAGAGTGACAGAGAGAGAAAGAGAGAGAGAGAGAGAATGGGCGTGCCAGGGCCTCCAGGCACTGAAACGAACTCCAGACGCATGCGCCCCCTTGTGCATCTGGCTAACGTGGGTCCTGGGGAGTCGAGCCTCGAACCGGGGTCCTTAGGCTTCATAGGCAAGCGCTTAACTGCTAAGCCATCTCTCCACCCCAGGTTTTTGTTTTCTTAATGACTGCCATTCTGATTGGAGTGAGATGGTATCTCAATTTGCATTTCTCTCTCCTTTCTCTCCTTCCTCCCTCCCCTCCCTTCCCCCTTTGTATGGATATAGTGCTTATTTTGTGCTAGTGCTATGCTGTTTTAGTTACTATATCACTCTTCATATTCTGGTTTTCAGACTTTTCCAATGACTAAAATTTGTGATCTTAAAAAAAGTGGACAACTAGTTTAATGAATTGGTTTACCTACCACATAATTACTATCTTATGGCAACTTATTTTGTATCCTTGACCTCCAACATTACTCCCCCTCCAATTAACATCCCAACATTTCATTTCATGTCATTATATTCATCATATTTTGTCTGTCTGGTATATGCCTTAAATGATAAAAAATTTTCCGGGCATTGTGATGTATGCCTGTAATCCCATTTCTTTCTTTCTTTTTTTTTTTTTTCAAAGATATTTATTTATTTAACAGAGGGGGGGGGAGAGATAGAGAGAGAGATAGAGAGAGAGAGAGAGAGAGAGAGAGAGAGAGAGAATGGGCGCACCAGGGCTTCTAGCCACTGCAAATGAACTGCAGACACTTGTGCCCCCGTGTGCACTTGGCTAACGTGGGTCCTGGGGATTTGAACCTGGGTCCTTTGGCTTTGCAGGCAAATGCCTTAACTGCTAAGCCACCCCTCCAGCCCCCATTTCTTTTTTTTTAATATTTTATTTTTATTTATATATTTGAGAGAGAGAGAAATACAGAAATAGGCAGGTAGAGAGAGAATGGGCGTGCCAGGGCCTCCAGCCACTGCAAATGAACTCCAGATGCATCTGCCACGTTGTGCATCTGGCTAACTTGGGTCCTGGGGAGTCGAACCTGGGTCCTTTCACTTTGCAGGCCTTAACTGCTAAGCCATCTCTCCAGCCCTGTAATCCCATTTCGTATGTGTGGGAGGGGGAGGGTGGCTGAAGCAGGAAGATTGGCAGTGGAAGAAAGCCCAACTTAGGTGGGCATGCTGGTGCACACCTTTAATCCCAGCATTTGGGAGGCAGAGGCAAGAGGATCATCGTGAGTTCAAGGCCACCCTGAGACTACACAGTGAATTCCAGGTAAGCCTGGACTAGAGTGACATCCTACCTTGAAAAACTGTGGGGGGGGCTCGGGGGAGGGAAGACCAATTGGAGTTATATAGCAAGATCCTTTCTCACACTACTCACACAAAAGCCCATATTCACTTGCTGTGTGAGGTTTCTTGGAGAGATCACAAAACACCCTAGACAGAACACCAGTGACAGACCTAAGAAATGATTACCTCAGTCCAGCTTGTTGAACTATTGGGTTTAATTAGGATTTTGTACAGGAGCATTGGCTGACGGGTTATTTACAGAATTTCGGCGCCCCTGAAGAAAATGTTTCTTTCCCAGCATTGTCAACTGCCTTTCTATCCTGCGGAAGGGTGGTGTGGGCCTTGTTATTTCTTCCCGGCAGCAACCCTGAACTGCCTCCCTGTACATCCTTAGGGAGGAATGGGGCCTCCTGAGCCCCTTTTCCCTGGCAACCATTCACTGCCTCAAGGTGGGGCAGGGCCTCCTGAGCCACTCCACCTGTCAGGACTAATGGGTCTCACCGAGAGCTGGAGGGTCAAGTCCTGCTGTGCTCGGGGACAGCACTGTAGGACACCGCCATACTAAAAGCGTGGCTTCTTTCATAGGTCCTCTTTAAACTTGTTTCAGTTGCTATTCATGTAACAGTATCCTGCATGTAGGTTGGTATTCATACAGTACTACCCTATATGGTCTCTCCAAGCTTTGTGCTTGTCACATATTCTGTCATTTTAAAACTTTCAACAGACTGGATCCTTTCACTTTTTGAAATTCTCACAACCTGCAGTTTGGTAATTTTACTCATGTGGTATGTTTGTATTTTTCTGTCCTATGTATCTTATAAAAAGTATCAATTTTATCTAAAGCACCACTGTATAATATGCAAACCATCTATGAAACTTGAATTTTGCTATTCTTTTTTGGTGCTGGGGATTGAACTCAGGGCATTGTATACGCTAGGTAAGTGAGCACCATACCACTCGGCTCATTCCCAGCTGTAGACTTGAAGTTCTCTTTTTACCACACCCAGGGTCTCACACATGCTATGTGACCCCTCTACCACTGTGTCTACACCCTTAGCTCCCTGACATTTGAGTGCTTTTGGTATGTACTTAAGAAAGTGAAACAGGTAAAAGTGGTTAGAATGATATTTAAAAATATTTTATTTTTATTTATTTATTTGAGTGGAGATGGAGAGAATGGACACACTAAGGCACCCAGCCACTGCAGACGAACTCCAGACACATGTGCCAGCTTGTGGATCTGGCTTACTTGGGTCCTGGGGAGTTGAACCTGGGTCTTTTGGCTTTGTAGGCAAGTGCCTTAACTACTAAGCCATCTCTCCAACCCTCCTTTCTTTTTCCTCTCCTCTCCTCTCCTCTCCTCCCCTCGCCTTTTTTTTTTTTTTTTTTTTTTTTTGAGGTAGGGTTTCTGACCTGGAATTTGCTATGTAGTCTCAGGGTGGCCTCGAACTCAAGTCGAATCTCCTACCTCTGCCTGGGATTAAGATTAGGCATGTGCCACCACGCCTAGCTAAACCCTCCTTATTTTTTAAAAATATATTTTATTTATTTATTTATTTGAGAGAGAGAGAGAGAATGGGCACACCAGAGCCTCCAGCCATTGCAAACTAACTCCAGATACATGCGCCCCCTTGTGCATCTGGCGTACGTGGGGCCTGGAGAGTCAAACCGGGATCCTTTGGCTTCACAGGCATGTGCCTTAACTGCTAAGCCATCTCTCCAGCCCTTTTTTTTTAAAAAAAGATTTTTTTTTTTATTTATTAGAGAGAGAATTATTTCTTGATTAAAGGAGTTATGTAGATCTGTTTTCCCATAAACAACCTGAGCCACTCCTTGGGAGGGAGTTTTCTTTCCTAGAATTTAAACCTGATCCCAGCAGTGTGGTTGGTTAAGCTAGCCCCAAAACTTGGTGTCATGGCTGGCTCTTCCTGAGCCAGCCCCTAGTCCATACTAGTCAGCTGTCTCATACTCATCTGAGTCTGAGTGTGTAAAGATCACCACTATATATATATATATATATATATATATATACATATATATATATATATATATGTTCACCCCCACACCCCAGGGTAGGGTTTCATCCAGGCTGACCTGGAATTTCACTATGCAAGTTTCACAGTGATCCTCCTACCTCTGCCTCCCAAGTGCTGGGATTAAAGGTATGCACCACCACATCTGGCTCAATAAGATTATAAATACATCCATACCCAGGTGGGCAAGGCCTCCTTTTGGCTTGGTACCTCTCCTGAACGTCCAGGTTCCTGTCCTAGTAAGTCTCCCCTCAGCCCAGCTGAGACCCCCCCCCACTCCCACGTGGGCTCTCCTCTCCCCCTGCCGTCCTCCACTGGGCGGGAACTCTCTGCACTTTCTCCTCTTTCCTTTAGATCCCTTTTCACGTTTCAGACCCATGGGCTCTCATATGTTTCTGAATAAAAGTGTAATGCTTCATAAATTATCCTTCTTAGTCTTGTTTTATTGTAATTCTTTGATAAAAATAGACATGAACTCAAGGCTTGGCATTCAAGGACCTTTTCTGAATCCCAAAACCCCAGTTACATGGTTGCTTGAAAGAACCCAGAGGGAGTCAGGCAGCTTTGTGAGGCAGTGAGGGTGTCTGCGCCCCTGAAAGTAAGAAGCAGGCGTGTCTTTGGGCCTCTACTTGTGGCCTCCACTTTGTTAGAGATCAAAGGACTTCTTTTCTTCCCTAGATCTGTTTTTCCACAGACAGCCTGGGCCTCTCCCGGGAGGGAGGTCTTTCCTAGCATTTAAACCCTATGGTTGGTTAAGTTCAGCCTGCAGAACTGGGCGTCATGGCTAGCCTCTTCTGAGCCTCTAGCCCAGACCTATCACCGTCCCTCCGGCTGACCTGAGGGAGGGCCCGCCACTCTACATAGGAGTGTAAATCCGTTTGTGAGGGCAGTGCAAGGTCTCTGGGCTGCTTGACCACTCCTGAACCTCCAGCCCTGGTGACTTTCTCCTGTGGCTCTGCTCAGCAGAGGGGAGAGCCCCCGACCCCCACTTCCCACAGGGGCTTTTTACCCCTCTTCCTCTCCGCCTGGCAGGGGCTCTTTGAACTTTCCTTTCTGTTCTCTCCACGGCCCTCCATGTGTGTTGTCAGCCCATGTGGGGTATTCGTTTTCCTTCCCTTCGTCCTGTACTTCCCTAAATAAATACAATTTAATAATTATAATTCTCAGTCTCACTTTGTTCAATTCTTTGGTTATAAGTAGACATGAAACCAGGTCTAGGGGTTCAAGGATTTTCCTGAACCTCTAGCATCCTGTTTCAGAACCATTCACACAAAAAAGAAAAAGAAAGGATAAATAATGTTTGATTTGTTTCCTTTACCTTCCAATTTTCCAAATAATTCATTCCCTATCATCATTCAAAGGTAGCTAGAGAGTTTTTTTTCATGTGTTTTTGTAAACTCACAGATTTAATATACCGTAATGGTACAAGCTTTAACCAATGGGAGCCTTTAAAGTTGGTTTGAGTCCTTTTGGCATGACCCTAATAGTCTTTGACAACTTTATTGCATCCTATTGTATTAATCAGCACTCTCCCCGCCCCCCAGGTAGGGTCTCACTCTAGCTCAGGTCGACCTGGAATTCACTATGTTGTCTCAGGGTGGCCTCGAACTCATGGCAATCCTCCTACCTCTGCCTCCTGAGTGCTGGGATTAAAGGTGTGCGCCACCACCCTTAATCTTAATCAGCATTCTTGAGAGAAACAGAACCCCTAAATAGAGAGGAGGAGAGAAAAGGTATAGGAAGGGAAGGAGAGGTGTTGTGTGCAAGGAAAAGAGTACTCAGTCTACCTAGATCCTGTTGAGACCCATTGCAAGGAAAAACCAAAACAAAATAGTCTCAGCTGGGCATAGTAGCCCACGCCTTTAACCCAGCACTTGGGAAGCAGAGGTAGGTGGGTTGCTGTGAGGCTACCCTGAGACTGACTACATAGTGAATTTCAAGTCAGCCTGGGCTAGAGAGCGAGACCCTACCGCAAAACCAGAGAAACAAAAACACAAAAAAGTTTTACAAAAACTCGAAGCTTAGTCTATGTCCCCTGATGATTTTTTTTCCTGATAACTCTTTTGATGATTAAAAACTTTGAGAATTGGGCTGGAGAGATGGCTTAGCAGTTAAGCGCTTGCCTGTGAAGCCTAAGGACCCCGGTTCCAGGCTTGATTCCCCAGGACCAAGTAAGCCAGATGCACAAGGTGGCACATGCACCTGGAGTTTGTTTGCAGTGGCTGGAGGCCCTGGCGTACCCATTCACTCTCTATCTGCCTCTTTCTCTCTGTGTCTGTCACTCAAATAAATAAAAACAAACAAACAAACAAAAAAACCTCTCATAACAATTTTCATTTTTTAAAAATTTAATTAATTAATTTGAGAGAGCGAGAGAGAAAGAGGCGGACAGAGAGAGCATGGGCGAAGTTAATTGCAATTGCTGAAGGCCCTGGGACACCCATTCTTGAGCTGCCTCTTTCTCTCAAATAAATGAAAAAAAAAAAAAAAGAGGAAATTATTAATCTTGGCTGGAGATAAGTCTTAATGGTTAAAGGTGCTTACTTGCAAAGCTTATCAGCCCAGCCTTGGTTTCACGGTACAAAGTGGCACATGTATCTGGAATTCATTTACATTGGTAAGAGGCACCGGTATGCCCATTATTCGTGTTCATTCTTTATTTCCTACAAATACATACATACACACATACATATATGTATATTTATGTAATTCTTTAAATGTTAACATAAACAGTTTTGCCTCTTAGTATAATCTAGAATTGCAACATGTTTGAGTTTAGCCTCTTTATTCTGTAGCAGAGGAAGTTGAAGCTGTCATCTGCTTAGTGGAAAGCTAGGGTTGAACTTGGATTGCCTCTTCAGCACAGTGTGACACTGTAGGAGTGCCCCAGCTTGGAGTCAGACCAGCATGGCTCAGAATTGTGCAATTGCCATTTATTAGCTGTATGATGTATGACCTTGAAGAAACCATTTTTTTTTAAAGGCATGCGCCACCATGCCCAGCTTTTTTTTAAGGTTTATTTTTATTTATTTATTAGAGACAGAGGGAGAGAGAGAGAGGGAGAGAGAGGGAGGGAGGGAGAATGGGAGCACCAGGGCCTCCAGCCACTGCAAACAAACTCCAGACGCATGTGCCACCATGACTTACGTGGGACCTGGAGAATTGAACCTGGGTCCTGAGGCTTTGCAGGCATGCACCTTAACCGCTAAGCCATCTCGCCAGCCTGAAACCATGTTTTTTTTTTTTTAATTCTTTTTATTACTTTTTCTCTTTTTCTCTTTATCTGGTGTGCCAGGGCCTCTAGCCAGTATAAATGAACTCCAGATGCATGTGCCACCTTGTGCATATGACTTTACATGGGTTCTGGGGAATTGAACCTGGGTCCTTTAGGCTTTGCAGGCAAGGGCCTTAACCACAAAGCCATCTCCAGCCCTTTAAAAAATATTTATGTATCATCCATCCATCCATCCATCCAGCCAGCCGTCTATCATCTATCAGTGACAGAGACAGAGTGAGTAAGGGTGGGTCAGGGCCTTTTGTTGCTACAAATGAACTCCAGGCGTGCACACCACGCTTTGCTTCTGTCTTTATGTGGGTACTGGGAAATCTAACCCAGCTCTCAGGCTTTGCAAGCAAGTGCCTTTACCTAAACACTGAGCTATTTCTCCAGCTACTTCTTATAGATTATAAGATTGCTACAGATTATAATGAACTGCTATGCACAAGGCCTTTGATTTGATCACCTCAGCACCACACGAATGAAACAAAACCAGAACACAATGTATAAGTCAATTACATGGTATGAACCCAGCTCGAGCAAACATCTTTTTGTTTTGTTTTGTTTTTTGAGGTAGGGTCTCACTGTAGCTGAGGCTGACCTGGAATTCACTATGTAATCTCAGGGTGGCCTGGAACTCACGGCGATCCTCCTACCTCTGCCTCCCGTGTGCTGGAATTAAAGGCGTGTGCCACCACGCCCGGCTAAGCAAAGATTTTTTTCAAGGATCTAGTAGTATGCCTAACACATTGTAAGAGCACTACAAATTCTAGGTTTTCTTGTTCTCTTGTCACTGACAGCAGGAGAGGCCTCCCCATGTTGCCAGCTGTGCCGTTGGAGTTCTTTCTCTAAGACCTACTCAGTTGCAGTAGATACCGACTTCCTCCACAGATAAGAATTGCAGGATGAGTCAGTACAAAGCCAAGTTGGAACTGTTTATTAAACAAATGAATATAGCTGTTACCTTCTTGTTGCTAGGACAAAACATCTGACCAGAAACAGTTTATTTCAGCTTACAGCGTGAGAGGGAGTTTCATCATGGTGGAGAAAGTCTGGCGAGAGCAGGAAACTCTCAGAACAGAAGGGAAGAAGTAGCAGGCGTCAGCTGAGCAGGCACTGGCAAAGGGGGTCTGATGATAACGTTGCTGCAGGCCTGCCCCCTGTGATACACCTCCTCCAGGAAGGCTCCATTAGTTGGAGGTCAAGCATGAGGGTTAGTTACAGTGACAGACATGTGAGGATATTGGGGGTATTTGGCATTCGAACCACCACAACGAGCTTATAGTAGCTGGGCATGGAGTTGCCCACCTCTAATCCCAACACTAGGTAGGCAGAGGAAGGAGGATTGCTGTGCTTTTGAAGCCAGCCTGAGAATGTGAATTTCAAGTCAACCTGAGCTAGAGCGAGACCCTACCTTGATCTCCCCCAGCCCCCTCCCCCAAAAAACTTAGAATTTAGCGGAGTGTGGTGGCACACACCTTTAATCACAGCACTTGGGAGGCAGAGGTAGGAGGATCACTGAATTCGAGGCCACCCTGAGAATACAGAGTGAATTCCAGGTCAGCCTGAGCTACAGTGAGACCCTACCTCGAAGAAAAAAAAAAAAAAAAAAAAACAAACCCAGAAAACTCAGAATTCAAGTGTGGCCGTTGAGAGAGGTACAGCTATGAACAGTGACAGTAGTGTGCACACGGAGGTAGTACGGGCTTCTCAAGACAGCTCTGGCCTGGGGATTTGGCGTCTTTCATTATGGGGGCAGCCTTTGGTGGAGGGAATAATTATGCATGAGTTAATGAGAAGGAATGGGAGACGTTGAATATCCAGGAATGGGTAAGGAATCTTCCTAACAATAGGGTTTATTCCCTTTTCTATTTTTCTTTTTAAAAATATTTTATTCTCTCTCTGCCCCCTCTCAAATAAATAAATAGATAAATAAATAAATATTAAAGGCTGAAGAGATGGCTTGGAGGTGAAGGCACTTGCCTGCAAAGCCAAAGGACCCCCAGGTTCGATTCCCCAGGACCCACGCAAGCCAGATGCTTATGTTCTTCTTTCTCTCTCAAATGAATAAAAAATAAGTAAATAAAATATTTATTTGCAAGCAGAGAGAGAGAGAGAGAGAGAAAAGATACAGTGAGTGTGTATTGGCATAGCAGGGCCACTAGCCACTGCAAATGAACTCCAGATGCATGGCCACTTTGTGCGTTTGGTTTACATGGGTACTGGGGGACTGAACTCGGGTCATTTGGCTTGGCATGCAAACACCTTTTCTATCTTTCTGTGGGATTCCCTGGCATCAGTAGCATTTTTGCTGATGACACAGAAATATCATTGTGGCGAGGCAAAGGACACCTAATGGCCAGCCCAGGCCATCTAGGTTCCTGCCAGCTTTGGCTCCATGATTGCGTCAGCCTTTAGTCACCTTGCAGTTTGCCTGTTTTCTCCTGTGCTTATCTAGTCTAATTCACTCACTCTTTGCAGTTTTTTTCCTGCCATGTTTTTGGCAGTCTTTTGAGTTCAACGTCAGACACACCTAAATAAGCTGAAAATGGTTTCGTTGTTGGATTTGATTTCTTGTTCTCAATATTTGCTCCTTTTCTGAGCTTTTCTGCATTACAGTTACTGAAGTTAAAATTGAGATTTTATTTATTTATTTATTTTTTTGGTTTTTTGAGGTAGGGTCTCACTCTAGCTCTGGCTGACCTGGAAATCACTCTGTAGTCTCAGGGTGGCCTCGAACTCATGGCAATCCTCCTACCTCTGCCTCCCAAGTGCTGGGATTAAAGGCATGCACTATCACACCCAACCCTTTTACAATGTGTGTGTGTGTGTGTGTGTGTATGTGTATATATTTTAATTTTAATTTTTTATTGACAACTTCCATAATTGTAAACAATATCCCTTAGTAATTCCCTCCCTGCCCACTTTTCCCCTTTGAAACTCCACTCTCCATCATATTCCCTCTCCCTCTCATTTAGTCATTCTTTTATTTTGATGTCATGATCTTTTCCTCCTTATGATGGTCTTGTGTAGGTAGTGTCAGGCACTGTGAAGTCATGGATATCCAGGCCATTTTGTGTCTGGAGGAGCACATTTTAAGGAGTCCAATCCTTCCTTTGGCTCTTACATTCTTTCTGCCACCTCTTCCACAATGGACCCTGAACCTTGGAAGATGTGATTGATATATTTCAATGCTGGGCACTCCTCTGTCACTTCTTCTCAGCACCATGATGCCTTCTGAGTTATCCCAAGGTCATTATCATCTGAAAAGAGAAGCTTCTCTAACCAAAAGTGAGAGTAACATTAATATATGGGTATGAACATTAAGAGATGTGCTTATTGGGCAGTTTGGTGAGCATAGTATATACATTTAGCCAGACAGCAGCAGACATTACACCCCTAGGGCTCATGACTACCCCTGTTGTAGGTTTTTGGTATCAGGGATATATTCCCTCCCATGGAGCGGGCCTCCAGTCCAATTAGAGAGGGGTTGATTCCCCCATAACATACATGCCACCATCGCACACCTTGGCTCATTTGGCATTGCTGGCCAAATTTAAGGCTTGCAGTGTCCACTGTTGAATATCTTCACTGGTGATTTCTCTTTCTCCCATTGAACTGCATGTAGAATGGCTTTTTCCAGCTTTCTGTCAGCTGCTCTACATGGAGGAGGTTTTCAGCTCAGCTCCAGCAGGATTTCTCAGTGACCTTGCAGCCCAAGTATGTCTTCAGCAATAGGGTCTTACCATCTATTCCTGGTGGGAAACCAAGAACCTTGGTGATGGTCTGTAATGTTTTGGGGGGTATCAGGGACCTCCCTGGCCAACAACTTACTGAAAAGTATCCCATCCCTGGCACTGAAAATTTTCTAGTAGCGATCTATGGCTTCTGAGTGTTCCATTGTCCAAAATGGTAGGTTTCCATATGACTTATTTATATCCTCTTAGATTATTTTTTTAGGGGCTGTAGAGATGGCTTAGTAGTTAAGGCACATGCCTGCAAAGCCTAAAGACCCCGGTTCGATTCTCCAGGTCCCACGTAAGCCAGATGCACGTGGTGGCGCATGCGTCTGGAGTTGATTTGCAGTGGCTAGAGGCCCTGGTGCACCCATTCTCACACTCTGTGTCTCCTTCTCTCTGTCTCTAATAAATAAATAAAATCTTAAAAATTTTTTTTTTTATTTGTGAGAGGAAAGGGAAAGAGGCAGATGAGAGAGAGCGAGTGCAAATGGGCATGCCAGGGCCTTCAGCCACTGCAAACAAACTCCAGATATATGTGCCACCTTGAGCATCTGGCTTACGTGGGTCCTGGGGAATTGAACCTGGGTCCTTTGGCTTTACAGGCAAATGCCTTAACTGCTAAGCCATCCTTCAAGCTCCCCTTATCCATTGTTGTTGTTGTTGTTGTTATTATTATTATTTTTGGTTTTTCGAGGTAGGGTCTCACTCTAGCCCAGGCTGACCTGCAATTCACTATGTAGTCTCTGGGTGGCCTTGAACTCACAGTAATCCTCCTACCTCTGCCTCCCAAGTACTAGGATTAGAGGCATGTGCCATTATGCCCAGCTATTGTTGTTGTTATTATTTTATTTTATTTTATTTTTTTGGTTTTTCGTCGTAGGGTTTTGCTCTAGCCCAGGGTGGCCTTGAACGCATGGCAGTCCTCCTATGTTTTGAGTGCTGGGGTTGAAGACGTGAGCCATCATGCCATACTCCCCTTTCTCGACATCGCTCATTCTCTCTCTTGTTGTCCTTCTTTCCTCCCTCTCCTTTTTTTTTTTTTAAATAATTTTTTTGTTTATTTTAATTTATTTATTTGAGAGTGACAGAGAGAGAGAAAGAGGCCGATAGGGAGAGAGAAAATGGGTACGCCAGGGCCTCCAGCCACTGCAAATGAACTCCAGTCGCATGTGCCCCCTTGTGCATCTGGCTAACGTGGGTCCTGGGGAATGGAGCCTTGAACCGGGGTCCTTAGGCTTCACAGGGAAGTGCTTAACCACTAAGCCACCTCTCCAGCCCTCCCTTTTTTTTTTTTCTTTTTTGCGGTAGGGTTTCATTCTTAGCCCAGGCTGACCTGGAATTCACTATGGCATCTCAGGGTGGCCTTGAACTCATGGCAATCCTCCTACCTCTGTCTCCCAAGTACTGGGTGTAGTGCGCCACCACGCCCGCCTCTTTCTCCCTGTTGTAGTCAGGTTCACATTGCTGGCAGAAATCACCCAACCAGGAGCAGCTTTTGGGGAAAAAAGGGTTTGTTTTGGCTTCCAGACTTAGGGGGAAGCTCCATGATGGCAGGGGAAAATGATGGCATGGGAAAATGATGGCATGAACAGTGGGTGGGCATCACCCGCTGGCCAACATAAGGTGGGCAATAGCAACAGGAGAATGTCCCAAACACTGGCAAGGGGACACTGGCTATAACACCCATAAGTCCTCCCCCAACAGTAAACTGCTTCCAGGAGGTTGTTAATTCCCAAATCTCCGTCAGCTGGGAACCTAGCATTCAGAACACTGAAGTTTATGGGGGACACCTGAATCAAACCACCACACTCCCTCTCATCCCCTTCCTGTTTTCACTTCCCTTCTTCCTACCATAGTAACTTGAACTGTTCAGTTGCTGCCAGGCAGCAGATTCCCTTCCACAATTCAGTGCTCACTGCCAAGATGATGTGGGGCACTGGCCACTCTGTAGCCAGGACCACCCCCACGCAGGCCGGCTGCTGCCTCAGGTATCCAGCAGCTGGCTGCCCTGCTGCTTTCACAGCTCAGCGGTCACTGCCAAAGCCATCTTGCTCTCTGTGCTGCTGTTTAATGTGAGCTCAGCTCAGCCCACATGGCTGTAAAGAGACAAGTGAAGACCACTTACGAGGAGCCTTTCGTTGAGCCTAATGCTGCAACGCTTGTGGGGAGACGCGTAGGTGACTGCCAACTTACTGAACAAGCCTGAGCAGCATTTTATATTAACCAAGAAGGGGGTTTGGAGCAATGTCAGCCATTAATTTTTAGACCAACCCACCTACTTGTTTGGGCTAATTACAGGGCTGCCTGCCTCTTGGCACCCACCACAGTCATTGAGGTTTGGGTTTTGGACCATTCATGGCCTTGCTTCTAGCGCCTGTCACTGTAACACTAGTCCCTCCACCAGGGAACTGTGCCCCTCTGGTGAAAGTAGGAGCTCTTTCAGGGTCATCTAGATTTCATCAAGGTGTTCCCCCCCCCCCACCCAGGGTAGGGTTTTGCTCTAGCCCAGGCTGATCCGGAATTCACTATGTAGTCTCTGGTGACCTCAAACTCACTTCGATCCTCCTACTTCTGGCTCCCAAGTACTGGGATGAAAATCCTGCACCACCATGTACAGCTCATAAAGGATTCTGGTAGCAAAAGGAAATGCCTTCAGGAGCCAGGGCCGTCAGCTGAGATCTTTGCATAGTTGTCTCAAGCTTTCTCTGGAGGGCTGATGTTGGCATAAGGGTGCTCTGGCTGGTTGATGGACTGTCTTCTTGCTGCTATTTACAGAGTCAAGTTGTCCACCCCCAACCAATGTCCTTGCTTATTGGCAGAAAAATGAACATCAAAGGACTGTTTATAGTATAAATTTAAAGACATTTGCATTAACAGCAGTAGTGATTTTGACAGTGCTTTAACAGTGCTTGATACCTGTGCAGCACCCCAGGTGAGGTGGGCCTCCCTTTTCCATCTCAGTAGTTTGTTCAAAATAATATTTGCTCTTATATTCCATCTGTAGCTTACTTGTTGGCTCTCACAAGTATTTACCACGATCCTCTGTGTCATCATGTGTAACACGATTATGTTCATGCCTCCACTTTGCTACAGGCAATGGGATAGTGTAGAAAGGCCATAATTAATAGATGCTTAAAAGTTGCTTTGATGTCCATAGATGAAAGCTGTGCTACCAAAATCAAATGCAAGTATTTTTAATTTCATTCTTTAAAAAATTTTTAAGAGAGTGGGGAGAGAGAGAAAGAAGCAGACAGAGAGAGAGAGAGAGTGGGCGTACCAAGGCCTCTCGCCACTGCAAACGAGCTCCAGACATATGCACTACCTTGTGTATCTGGCTTATGTGGGTACTGCATTAGTGTGGACCTTTTGGCTTACGTGCATGGGTGTGTGTGCGTGTGTGTGTGTTTTAAACTATTTGAGAGAGAAAGGCACAGAGAGAGACAGAGAAAGTGAGTATGGGTGCACCAGGGTCTCCAGCTGCTGCAAATGAACTCCATATGCATGTTTCACTTTGGGCATCTGCTTTACATGGGTACTGGGGAATTAAACCCAGGTTGTCAGGTTTTGCAAGCAAGTGCCTTTAACTGCTGAGCCATCTCTCCAACCCCTTTCTGGTGTGGGTTTTTATGTGCATGTTGTGCTATGTGTAGTTAGACATACAAATTCATGTGAAGCATGTCTTATTAATATGTCAGTTTTAGTATTCTAATGAGCCATAGGTCATCTTTAGACATTCTGTGTGCTTCTCTGTGCCTGTACCTCTGGTCAGTTTAGTTTTCTTGTGGAGGAATCTGGGGGGCGTGTAGGTGGTCTTTAGCCTTTCCCTTTGCCAAGTTTTTTTTTGTGGGTGTGTGTGCAGGTACATGTGCATGAGGGTACACAGGTGTGTGGAGGCCACAGGTTGACTCTGGGTCTTTTCTCAGTTGCTTCCCTTTTCGTTTACTGCGGGGAGATCTCTCTTGACCTATAGCTCACTGTCTGGCTGGTCTAGTTCCTCCCTCCTTCCCTTCCTTCTTCCTTCCTTCTCCTCTCTTTACTCCTCCCCCCTTTCCTTTCTTATCCTTAATCCTCTTCCCTTCTTTTCTTTTCTTGTTGAAATTGGGTCTCTATGTGTTCCAGACTGGCCTTGAATTCACAGTACTCCTGCTTCAGTGCTGGGATTGCAGGCACGTGTCACCACACCCAGCTGCAGTTCCATCATGAACACTTGTGCTTACTTCATGAGTCCCCCGCCTCTGCCTCTTATCCATTCTTTTGTCTTTACCACCTTTGTCTCTGTGACTTCTGTGGAAGTGTTGTAATCCTGGTTCTAGATTTACCGGCACCAACTAGGTGACTATAACCTATAAAAAAGAAAGGAATGCTGGGCTGGAGAGATGGCTAAGTGGTTAAGGTGCTCGTCTGCGAAGCCAAAGGACCTAGGTTTGATTTCCCTAGTACCCATGTAAAACCAGATGCACATGGTGGCACATGCATCTGGAGTTCGTTTACAGTGGCTAGAGGCCCTGGCGTGCCCATCCTCTCTTTTTCAGTCATAAATAAATAATTAAATAAATAGGAATGCTGATAAGAATCAGAAGAAAATAATTTCTTTAAAAAATTCTTACTTATTTGAGACAGAGAGAATGGGCGTGCAGGGTCTCTTGCCCCCCTGTCAGTGAACATCATATGTATACTCTATATAATGTTTATAGCTTTACATGGGTGCAAGGGAACTGAACCTGGGCCAGCAGGCTTTGAGGTGAGAACCTTTAACCACTGAGCCTTCTCCCCACCCCTAACTAGAAGATTTAAAACACATTGAGTTTGAGTATCCACTAGTTTCTAAGAATCTCAGTGTGTTTTCCTCTGTCTTTTTTTTTTGTAGAAGTAAAGGTCTAGAAACATTATTAGAGTGAAAGTTTTGAGAATAGTATTGGTCTTTCATAACTTCAAAGTAATTTAGAGATAAAATTTGTTTGCTCATATTAACTTTTGGAAATTATGTGATTTATGAATGTGGAAGTTTGAATGTATATTCCCCAAAGACTCAGGCATCTCTGTCTAGCCCAGTGCTGGGATTAAAGGCATGCACCAGCACGTCTGGCTCAGGTGTTTTTTTAAAAATTAATTAATTATTTTATTAACAACTTCCATGATTATAAAAAATATCCCATAGTAATATCCTCCCTCCCCCCACTTTCCCCTTTGAAACTCCACTCTCCATCATATCCCCTCCCCCTCTCAATCAGTCTCTCTTTTATTTTGATGTCATGATCTTTTCTTCCTATTAGGATGGTCTTGTGTAGGTAGTGTCAGGCACTGTAAGGTCATGGATATCCAGGCCATTTGTGTCTGGAGGAGTACGTTGTAAGGAGTCCTACCCTTCCTTTGGCTCTTACATTCTTTCTGCTACCTCTTCTGCAATGGACCCTGTGTTTTGTACTTGGGTCTCCAGTCGCCTGGCTGGAGGAGGTGTCACGGGGGTGGGGGATCCTGGAGTCCAGCCCTAAGGTGTGTTTGCAGGAGGATCTGAATTCCAGCCAAAAAGTATGCAGAGATGTCTGAACTCTGCCTTGATTCCTGCTGTTGCTGCTGGTTTTAGGCCTGCTGTTTTTGGTTTTTGCTGGGTGGTTCGGTTGTTTCTCTCTGCTTGGATGCATGCAGGCAAGCTTCTTCTGTCATTGGCAGACCTCCCCTCCCCCTGGGTCTGTGAGCTCAAAATAACCCCTTTCCTCCTCTCAACTGTGCCTGGTGTGGATGTCCACCCCAGCCACGTGATGCCACTACTGCAGTGACTGACATGGCCTAGCTGTGCTCACTGTAGTGTGTGCGAACAAGCTTCTTTCTGGCAGTGCTCTCCACATCTTAGTGTGTATTAGAATCATCGGGAGAGCTTGCTAAAAGTTCCCGGCATAGCCGGGCATGGTGATGCATGCCTTTAATCCCAGCACTCACCTTTCATTCCAGCACTCGGGAGGCAGAGGTAGGTGGATCGCAGTGAGTTCAAGGCCAGTCTGAGACTACATAGTGAATTCCAGGTCAGCCTGGGCTAGAGTGAAACCCTACCTGCCCCTTCTCCATGTGCGTGTGTGTGGATGTATATATATACATTATATATACATATATATATATATATATATATATATACACACACACATATATAATACGCACGCATATATATAGTATGTATGTATGCATATATATATATACGTTACATATAATGCATGTAGGTATATGTATATTCATGTATTTGTGTGTATGGGCATTTGTGCCATGGCACTCATAATGCAGATCTGAGGACAGCTCTGAGGTATCTTGCTTCTCCTTTGAGACAGGATTCTTGGTGCTGCAAACAAGCTGCCAGTTTGCGAGTGAGAACTGAGCTGCTCATGATCTCCAGCCTCTTGGTGCCACCTCCCATTATAAGTGCATTGAGATCACAGGTGTCCATGTCACTTGTTCTCCTGCTTTATGTGGGTGCTGAGAATTGAATCTGGCCATAAGGCTTTGCAAACAATTGCCTTTAAATGCTGAGCCAGGTCCTGGGCCCCAGTTATCACTATTTTGTCTTGAAAAATGCTTATTTTAAATAGAAATTGTTGATTTGCTGACATTGGCAGGGTTAGGAACTTTGTTCAACAGTGAATTGGGGTCGGTATGCAGAACACAAATGAAGTATTACAGTAGGCAGGGCTGAACCCACTTTCATATTACGGTTTTTTTTTGTTTAAATTTTAGTTATTTATTTGCAAGGAGAAAGAAGGAAGGGAGAAAATGGGTGTACCAGGGCCTCTAGCTGTTGCAAACAAACTACAGAGGCTGGTGCCACTCTGTGCATCTGGTTTTACATGGGTACTGGGGAATTGGACCCATGTCATTAGACTTTGCAGGCAAGCGCCTTAAGAATTGGGCTATCTCTCTAGCCCCAGATTTTATTTATTTTATTATTTATTAGAGAGAGAGAGAGGGGGGCAGATATATAGACAGAATATGCACACCAGGGCTTCCAGCTACTGTAAATAAACTACAGACACATGCATTTGCCTTACGTGGGTACTGGGTAACGGAACCTTGGTCCTTAAGCTTCACGGGCAAGTCCCTTAACTGCTAAGCATCTCTCCAGCCCAGATTACAGTTTTTTTTTTTTTTAAAGGTAGGGTCTCACTCTAGCCCAGGCTGACCTGAAATTCACTATGTAGTCTCAGGGTGGCCTCAAACTCACGGTGAGCCTCCTACCTCTGCCTCCCAAGTGCTGAGATTAAAGGCGTGCGCCACCATGCCCGGCTCCTATGGAGACTTAACACAAGCTCATGTGCTCTATGAATAATGCAGTGTCACAAAAAGTCAAAATATCTGTGAACAGTAAGAGAGAATAGGTAGATTTACTGGATACCTGTTATCATCTAGATTCTTCTATAATGTGTAAGTATTTAATGATTTTAAAAACTTATAAAGAAAACTGGGTATGTTGGTATGTTTGCCCTGGAGTCCTAGTTACTTGGAGCCTAAGGTAGGAAGACTGTTTGAGCCTAGTAGTTTGAGCCAGCCTGGGCAACATAGGAAGACCTTTCTCTTCAAAAGTTTGAACAGAATGGATGGAAAGGGGTAAGGGAGTAAGGATATCCTTTCACATATATTTGCTGCAACAGGGAGCAAGAAACTGCTGGTGGTAATTGAAGGGAAATTGATTAGTGGTAGCATTCAATATTTGCATTTCAGTGGTTCAGGTTGGATACAAAGGGCAAGGTAAATGCAAGAGATCAGCAACAGTTGTGTGAGCAGACTTTTTGAGTCCTTCAGACATAGTAGGATTTAGTGTGGCTGTTGCGGCCTTTGGTAGGAATAAGGACACTTATTAAAGGGGAAGACAGAATGAGTGGTAGAAGGATAAGTACTTCTCTTCTGAATAGATTGAGTGACATGCAGGTTTGTTAGGACTAGAGTCTTTCCAGAACCCTGGAGAATTTCTGTGACAATGGGATGGTCTGCTTCCCTGTGTCAGTCAGTGCTGGGAGGGAGAGAAGGTGAAAGACGACAGACCAGATTCTATTACTATTATTATTATTACTATTATTGGTGTTTTCAAGTCAGGGTCTTACTCTAGCAGGCTGAACTCACTCTGTAGTTTCAGGCTGGACTGAAACTCAACAGTGATCCTCCTATTTCTGCCTCCCCAGTGCGAGGATTAAAGGCGTGTGCCACTATGCTTGGCTCACTTATGTAATGTTACATGCTGTCTCAGCATTGCTAGAGGTCTACTGAAATTTTTGGTTATAATAAGTTTAGGGCTGGGAAGATGGCTCTTTGGTTGAAGGTACTTGCTTGCAAAGCCTGCTGGTCCAGGTTTGGTTCCTCAGTACTTACGTAAAGCACAAGGTGGCACATGCATCTGGAGATGGTTTGCAGTGGCAATGGACCCTGACACACCTACCCTCCCTCTCAAACAGCTAGATAAAAACTTTTTTTAACCTGTGTAGATGGTTCCATATTTCTTGAGTTTCATTCAGCTGTTCCAATGGTAAGTGTTAAGTGGAAAGTTGGCTCTAAGCCGGGTTCTGACTGAAGAGAGGAGGAACAGAACAGACAGCCACAGACAAAGGAATGGCTGTAGTTACTGTGTCTCAGGCTGGACAAGAAGGAAACAGAGGATGAAGGACAGTGGGAAAAGGGTTAGATCCGTTGGAGCCCATGGATTTCTGGGAGTGAGCTGAAAAGAAGGAAGTGAAAGGATTGAGTTACTTGAAATTGTGATTTATGAGGTGATGCAGTTTTAGTTGTTTGGTCAGGGTGGTAGAGGCTGGAGCGAGTGGAAGAAAGGAGCAGTAGGTGTGGGGTTCTTATTACCGCCATGGGGGGAGTAAAGGCAGGTTTTTGCTAGAAAGTTTTCACTTAGCTTCTCTTTCTCTCTCTCTCTCTTTTTTTTTTTTTTTTGTTTTTCGGGTAGAGTCTCGCTCTAGCCCAGGCTGACCCGGAACTCACCATGTAGTCTCAGGCTAGCTCGAACTCTTCTGCCTCCCAAGTACTGGGATTAAAGGCGTACGCCACCACGCCCCACTTAGCTTCTTTTTCTATAGGCTTTTGCTTTCTGTTTTATTTTCTTTAAATGGTGCCTTATGAGTTACTGTTGCTCTGGAATGAAGACAATTATAGAAGTAAATGAATAAAAACAAATTTTGCTTAATACTCAGCCTTATTTGGGTAGAGTTCTACCTATATCTTAGTAGGTTCAAACTGTAGCATCCAAACTCATGATTCCTGTCATTAAGCTTTTTATTTATTTATTGGGTTTTCGTGGTAGGGTCTTACTATGCCTAGCTCAGGCTGACCTGGAATTCACTATGTAGTCTCAGGGTGGCCTCGAACTCACGGTGATCCTCCTACCTCTGCCTCCTGAGTGCTGGGATTAAAGGCGTGCGCCACCATGCCAGCGCATTAAGCTATTTTTATACTACATAGGTTTCAAGGAGTGCTTTGTACCATGTATGGTGATCTGTAATACCTTGCTTTGCTGACTCCAGTTTTGCTCTTTGTCTTTTTATAGGACCACAGCTGAATGCACAGTTAGAAGGTTGGCTTTCACAAGTACAGTCTACAAAAAGACCTGCTAGAGCCATTATTGCACCGTAAGTTTTCATGGTCTTCAGTCAGACTCTTTCATATGCTTATTAATAAAACCAACTATAGGTTGGACTAAAAGTTAAAAACCAAATGCTATATTGTGCTGAAGAAACTATATTTAGTAGTATTCACAGTTATTGTCATTTTCATTTAAATGTAAATAATTGTTTTTTATTTTCTCAAATGTAGTAATTTCAAAGTATATTTTTGGCAATAAGATTGAATTTTGAAGCAGAGGATTATTTACATTAACTGTGATTTTAGAAATAATTGCTTTAATGGATAAGTTCTATTTTAAACATTAAGAATATATAAACTTTACTACAGATTTAAAGACAACTTTTTTTTGGGCTTTTCCATGACTGAGAACCTGACTTCTGACTTCTCTTAAGTGTTTTAAGTTCTATAATTCCTATAATAAAGTCTTTCTAACTTAAAAACAAACAAAAACAACTCCTTTTCCTTTCCTGTGCTAAGAATCAAGTTTGGGATTTGTTCATGTTGGGTAGGTGCTATAGTACTGAGGTACATTACTGCAGCCCCAAATAATTTTTAACTTAGATTAAGAAAAGAATATTTTAGCTGGGTATGGTGGCGCACGCCTTTAATCCCAGCACTCGGAAGGCAGAGGTAGGAGGATCGCCGTGAGTTTGAGGCCACCCTGAGACTCCATGGTGAATTTCAGGTCAGCCTGGTCTATAGTAAGACCCTACCTTGAAAAACCAAAAAAAAAAAAAAAAAAAAAAAGAATATTTTAAGTATAATATGATACAATGTGAATGGCATCTAGTTTCTTAGGGGGGTATATTTTTATGATTAAAAAAATCTGGTTATCATTATTAAATATTTATTTTCATTTTCCTTTTCCTATCTCTTTTTCTTTATTTGAAAGAGGCTTTTTTTTTTTTTTTTTTTGGCAAGAAAGAGAAGAGGCAGAGAGAGAAAGAGAGAGAATGGGTACCCTAGGCTCGTCCACTGCAAACAAACTCCAGAAACATATGCCAACTTCTGCATCTGGCTTATATAGGTCCTGGGGAATCGAACCAGGGTCCTTTGGCTTTGCAGGCAAGAGTCTTAACTGCTAAGCCATCTCTCCAGCCGCCTTTTTTTTTTTCTTTTCTTTTTTTTTTGTTTTGTTTTGTTTTGTTTTTTTGAGGTAGGGTCTCACTCTGGCCCAGGCTGACCTGGAATTCACTCTGTAGTCTCAGGGTGGCCTCGAACTCATGGCGATCCTCCTACCTCTGCCTCCCGAGTGCTGGGATTAAAGGCGTGCGCCATCACGCCCGGCCCCGCCTTTTGCTTCCTTGATACCTTATCAGTTTCCTTCTCACTGCCTCATACTTTCCTCAGCTCCTTTGTGGCCTCATTTCCCCTCACCCATTCCTACCTTTCTGAGCTCTTTCCTCAAGTCTGTTCCTTTCCTTGCTGTTTTTTTTTGTGTGTGTCCCAAAGACTCTATCCATCCTTGACCTTTTGGCAAATGTTCAAACCACTAGTTTAATTTCTGTAGTTTTTCTCTACACCCAGGAGACACCTTCATTAAAGCATGTCTAAAATGAATGATCAGTCGTTCATTTACCCCAGCTACTTCCTTTTGCTTATTTACTATTTCTGCCAATATTACCAAGCTTACCTGATTTTTTTTTTTTTTTTTTTTTGTTTTTTTGAGGTAGGTTTTCACTCTAGTTTAGGCTGACCTGAAATTCACTATGTAGTCTCAGGGTGGCCTCGATCTCAGGGTGATCCTCCTACCCCTGCCTCTTAAGTGCTGGGATTAAAGGCGTGTGCCATCATGCCCAGTTTCACCTGAATTTTTAGGAGTATAACTTCCTATGTTCATTTATCTCTCTTATGTCTCCCATCCATCCATCCATCTTAGTTTTTCAAGGTAGAGTTTTGCTATAGCTGACCAGGAATTCACTATATAGTCTCAGGCTGGCCTCAAACTCACAGCCATTCTCCTACTTCTCTGCCTGTCCAGTACTGGGATTAAAGGTGTGCACCGCCAAGAACATTTGATTACTTTTAGTAGTTTTTTTATTGGGATTATTTCCCACTCATCTTTTTGTTTTGTTTGTTTGTTTTTGTTTTTTTGAGGTAGGGTCTCACTCTAGCCCAGGCTGACCTGGAATTCACTGTAATCTCAGGGAGGCCTCAAACTCACGGCAATCCTTCCACCTCTGCCTCCCGAGTGCTGGGATTAAAGGTGTGTGCTATCACATCTGGTTTGAGAGAAAGGCAGCGGGAGAAAGAGAGAATGGGCACCCCTGGGCCTCCAGCCACTGCAAATGAATTCCAGATGCATATGCCACTTTGTGCATCTGACTTATGTGGTTCCTGGGAAATCAAACTGAGGTCCTTGGGCTTTGCAGACAAGCACCTTAACTGCTGAGCCATCTCTCCAGCCCTGGATTATTTTATTTTATTTTATTTTATTTTATTTTATTTTATTTTATTTTATTTTATTTTTGAGGAAGAGTCTTGCTCTAGTTCTAGTTCATAGTGGAATTCACTGTGTCGTCTCAGGTGGCCTCAAACTCGTGTTGATCCTCCTACCTCTGCCTCCTGAGTGCTGGGATTAAAGACATGTGCCACCACACCTGGCTTTGTACATTACATTTTCTATATGGATTTATAGGTTTATGGACACCTAAGTTGAGTCCATAACTTGGGCGTTGTGAACATTGTTGCAGTTATAACTAGAGTTCAGCAAAAGTTGTCACAGAAATCAGTCATTGGCTACTTACATTTTTCTCAGTAAAGTTTATATTGTCTGTGTACATATGTATATGCATACATTTTCTTTTCCTTTAACCAATTATTGAAACACTTATTCATATAAATATGAATATGTATACATGAATATGTATATCCACGTTCATATATGTACATATATATTATGGAATATGTATATGTCATTGGGTATATGATAATCAAGCATTCTAGACTCATGTAGCTGGAATAAGTTAAGAACGAAAGATAGGGAACAAAGTTATTTTGTAGGTGGTAAGAGAATTAAGTGAATGCACAAACCAGAGGATGAAAAGAAAGAGTGTGGAGAGAGAGAGGCATAATTCATAGAAGCTAAGTCAATTGCTTCACTGCCAAAGACAGAGGAAGTAGGTTATTGTGGGATATATATATTTAAATATATTTTTGTTTATTTATTTATTAGAGACAGACAGAGAGAGAGAGAGAGAGATAGCGAGTGAGTGAGTGAGAATGGGCACGCCAGGGCCTCCAGACACATGCGCCACCATGTGCATCTGGCTTATAAGGGACCTGGAGAATCAAACCTGGGTCCTTAGGCTTTGCAGGCAAACACCTTAACCGCTAAGCCATCTCTCCAGCCCCTATTGTGGGATATTTGATTTGGTCTGATTTAGCTTCCCTTTGGGTTTTATTGTTCTATAATAATACTGTGCTAATTTATACTACAGAGGAATATCCAAAACCCATATATTAACAACTTTAAGCCCAAATTGAGTATCTTCAAATTTGATTGTTTTTCTACATAGATAAGAAAGGCTTTTCCCTCTGAACATCCTGATTTTGAGCCTGATAATTAAATTGTTTTTGCTTTGTAGCCATGCGGGGTACACATACTGCGGATCTTGTGCTGCCCATGCATACAAACAAGTAGACCCGTCTATCACGTGAGTACTGCCGAAGTTGGGAAGAGTTTGGGAATTATGTAATGATGACTTTGTTATTTCTCATCTATCCTGTTGTTGTTATATGTTCAACTGAGTTAGAAAATAGACATTTTATGTTATTTTATTTAAGTGTTTTGAGGCAGGATCTCACTCTAGCCCAGGCTGTCCTGGAATTCACTGTGTAGTCTCAGGCTGGCCTCGAACTCACAGTGATCCTCCTACCTCTGCCTCCCGAGTGCTGGGATTAAAGGTGTGCACCACCATGCCCGGCTAGAAAATAGACATTTTATGAATTTTGTTTCAGTTTACATAGTTAGATAGCAGCTTAGTTCTTTTTCTTTGTCTGAATATTTTTACCTTCTTAGTAGGCAGTAGGAAAAAATATTTTTCTGAAAGTTTACAGGGTTTAGCAACAGTCAAAATGATAATATCGAAGCTGGTCGTGCATACCTTTAATCCCAGCACTTGGGAGGTAGAGGTAGGAGTTTGAGGCCACCCTGAGAGTACATAGTGAATTCCAGGTCAGCCACTCTACCTTGAAACCCCCCCCCAAAAAAAAAAAAAAAAAAAAGTATCGATGAGGCTGGAGAGATGGCTCAGTGGTTAAGGCTTTTGCCCGCAAAGCCTAATTGGCATGATCTGGGTTTGATTCCCTAGTACCCACATAGTTCATTTGCTGTAGCTGGAGGCCCTGGCGTGCCCATTCTGTCTTACTCACACTCTCTTTCTTCTCTCCTTGCAAATAAATAAAAATGTTTTAAAAAATGATATCGAGGTTGTTTCTTTCCTTTCTTTTCTTCTTTCTTTCTTTATTTTTCTTTGTTTGGTTCTTCAAGGTAGGTTTCTCTGTAGCCCAGGCTGACCTGGAATTCTCTATGTAGTCTCAGGGTGGCCTCGAACTCGCAGCGATCCTCCTACCTCAATCACCCATGGCCTGGGATTAAAGGCATGTACCACCATGCTCAGTTGTTTTTTTAAAACTTTCTTTTTAAAATTTTTTCAAATTTTTATTATTTATTTATTTGATTATTCATTTATTTATTTGAGGGAGAGAGAGAGAAAGGCAGACAGAGAGAAAGAATAGGCACTCCAGGGTCTCTAGCTACTGCAAACAAACTGCAGATACATGTGCCACCTTGTGTATCTGGTTTATGTGGGTACTGTGGAATCAAACCTAGGTCCTTAGGGTTTCCCGGCAAGCATCTTAACCGCTAAGCCATCTCTCTAGCCTCACTTTCTCTTTTTAATTATTATTTAAAAATTTTTATTTATCAGAGAGAGGGAGGGAGAGAGAGAATGGGTGCACCAGGGCCTCTAGCTACTGAAAATGAATTCCAGACGCATGTGCCACTGCGTGCATCTGGCTTATGTGCATTCTGGGCAATTGAACTGGGTCTAAGACTCCACAGGCAAGTGCCTTAACCACTAAGCCATCTCTCTAGCCTTTTTTTTTTTTTTTGGTCTGTTTTTGAGGTAAGGTCTTACTCTAGCCTAGGCTGACCAGGAATTCACTGTGTAGTCCCTAGTTGGTTTCAAACTCACAGTGATTCTCCTACCTCTGCCTCCCATGTTTTGGGCCTTGAGTGCTAGGACTAAAGGTGTGCACCACCATGTTTGACAAGGTTAATTTCTTTAGAGATAAAACACCTTGAAACTAATTAAAGGGAATGGAAAGGAGATTGCTTCCTCATTTCTCTTCAGACTCTTCTAATAACTGTGGTGTTTATGGACGTAGCAATGTAGCAGTAAAAAAAATTCTAATTACTCTTTTGCATTAATTAAGCAATGACTAGGGCGTAATTTTCTAGGTATATAGCCTATCATATGTTCCCTTCTTTCTCATTGTTTTGCCTTTTTGGATTTGTAATTTATTTATTTTTGTTTATATGGAGTGTGGGAATATTAGCTCCTATGAATGTTGAGAGCATTCTAATCTGGATAGTTTTACAATTTAGATTGTAGGGCAGGTTTAGATGTTGAGATGAAATGATAGGAAGTTAGTTTGTTGTAAAGATTTCAGTTAACTTAAGCCACTGCAAACGAACTCCAGATGCATGTGCCACCTTGTGCATCTGGCTTATGTGGGATCTGGAGAATTGAACCTGGATCCTTAGGCTTCTCAGGCAAGTGCCTTAACCACTAAGCCATCTTTCCAGCCTTGAGTTTTGTGATTTTTTTAATAGCTGACAAAGGTGATTCACTTGGTTGTGTACAGCTTTTGAAAACCTGTTTTAGCTGTTAATATATATACAGATGATATGCATAGTCATTTATTATAGAAGTTGATACTTGCTGTTTCTGAGTATTAAATTTGATTGTTTTAAGGCCGTCTAACATAAAAACAGGAGTCAGAAATTGAAATGAAATAACAGGAATAAATCAACAGCTCTGTGGTTAACACACTTGCTTGCAAAGCCTGTGGCCTGGGTTCAGTTTTGATGCAAAGCTGGGCAGTGGCAAGACTCTAGGGTTGGCTGCTTGCTCTCCCTCCGCCCCTCCCTCCCTTTTCTTCTTGAGGTGGGGTCTCACTCTAGCTCAGGCTGATCTGGAATTCACTATGTAGTCTCTGGCTGCCCTTGAACTCTTAGCAGTACTCGTACCTCTGCCTCTGAGTTCTGGGATTAAAGGTGTGTGCACCACTACGCCTGGCTGGTTGCTTATTTTTTATGATTGCCCAAGTATGAGACACACCCCTGGAGTTGTTATCAGCGTGGTCAGAATCTTTTTTTTATATAGTTTTATTTTTATTTATTTATTTGAGAGAAAGAGAGGGAGACAGAGAGGGCATGCCAGGGCCTCCAGCCACTGCAAAGGAACTCCAGATGCATGCGCCCCCTTGTGCATCTGGCTTACATGGGTACTGGGGAATTGAACCTGGGTTCTTAGGCTTCACAGGCAAGCATCTTCACTGCTAAGCCATCTTTCCAGCCGCGCCCCCCCCCCCCTTTTGAGATAGTTCACCCAGGTTGAGAGAATGAGAGAATGGGCACACCAGGGCCTCCAGATGCGTGTGCCCCCTTGTGCATCTGGCTAATGTGGGTCCTGGAAATTCGAGCCTGGGTCCTTTGGTTTTGCAGGCAGACGCCTTAACTGCTAGGCCATCCCTCCAGCCCTTCATCAGCTTTTTATTTACAAAAGCATTGATTGCCAGTTGTGGTGGTGCACACTGGTAGAATGTTGCTAAAGAGGCAGAGGCAGAGGCAGGAGGATCAGGAGTTCGAGGCCAGCCTGGGCTACACATAAAATGAAAACATAAATTATTTGCTATAGAAAGGTTGAGGGAATGAGTGCACCAGGGCCTCTTGCTGCTGCAGACTAACACATGCACCACTTTATGCTTCAGGCTTTATGTTAGGTACTGGGGAACTGAACCCGAGCAGGCAGGCTTTGCAAGCCAATGGCTTCAGCTGCTGAGGTATTTCCCAGCCCTCCATCTGCTGTTTTTTCTTTCTTTTTTAAAAAGTTTTGTTTGATTGTTTTATTTATTTATTTGACAGCGACGGAGAGAAGGAGGCAGAGAGAGAGAGAGAGAGAGAGAGGGAGGGAGAGAGAATGGGCGTGCCAGAGCTTCCAGCCTCTGCAAACGAACTCCAGATGCGTGCGCCCCCTTGTGCATCTGGCTAACGTGGGTCCTGGGGAATTGAGCCTCGAACCGGGGTCCTTAGGCTTCACAGGCAAGCGCTTAACCGCTAAGCCATCTCTCCAGCCCTTTTTTTTTTTTTTTTTTTTTTTTTTTGAGGTAGGATTTCACTCTAGTCTAGGCTGACCTGGAATTCACTATGTATTCTCAAGGTGGCCTCAAACTCACGGCATTCCTCCTACCTCTGCCTCCTAAGTGTAGGATTAAAGGTGTGTGCCAAACCGGCTTCCATCTGCTTTTTAAATTTTGTTTGTTTGTTTGTTTATTTATTTGAAAGTGACCAACAGAGAGAGAAAGAGGCAGAGAGAGAGAGAGAGAGAGAATGGCCGTGCCAGGGCCTGGTCCAGCCACTGCAAAGGAACTCCAGATGTGTACGGCCCCTTGTGCATCTGGCTAATGTGGGTTGTGGGGAATCGAGCCTCGAACCAGGGTCCTTAGGCTTCACAGGCAAGCGCTGAACCGCTAAGCCATCTCTCCAGCCGTCCATCGGCTTTTTAAAGACCTTATCTCCAGATCTGCTTGTAGTCATGTACTGTGCCCCAGGACTTACTATGTGATGTGTTAGAGAACACAGTTTACTTCTTACTTTGACAGAAGGTAATGAAAGTAGTCAACAAGGAAAAGCAAGTAATTGTTTGTATGTGTAAGTACAATTATTGTACGTTTTTTGTTCTATATCATGTAGCCGGAGAATTTTCATCCTTGGGCCTTCCCATCATGTGCCCCTTTCTCGATGTGCACTTTCCAGTGTGGATATTTATAGGACACCTCTGTATGACCTTCGTATTGACCAAAAGAGTAAGTATATAGGAATCTTACAGCTTTTAAGTAAAGTTCTGTTAATAGGGATTGCAACTCAATTAAAAACCTTAATGAATATGTATGTAATATGAATATCAGAAGTAATATATATCTCGGAGCTGGTTGGGTGGTGCACGCCTTTAATCCCAGCACTTTGGAGGCAGATGTAGGAGGACTGCTGTGGGTTTGAGGCCAGCCTTGGACTGCACAGTGAGTTCCAGGTTAGCCTGGGCTAGAATGAGTAATAATATTTCAGTTTACAAATTAAATTTGCAAATTAAATCACAAATTAAATTAAATACTAATTTGCATAAAACAAAAACAAAGAAAGGAAATTCTTAAAGCTACTAGTGTTTTTCTGGAAGTTACACAATCTATTAGCTCCTTTAGTCTCCAGACTCTAGTGGGTACATTAATGTTCAGGGACCTGCTGTGTATTAGTTGTGCCCTGTTCTAATTTGATGAAAGGTTTTGGGCATAATAGTATATTTCTTTATGTATCACTTCTCACCTTTTCTCACTTTAGGCTGGTCATGGTGATCATATCCTTATTTGCTCTCAAATTACTTATTTATTTTTTGGTTTTTCTTGGTGGGGTCTCACTCTAGTTCAGGCTGACCTGGAACTCACTATGTAGTCTCAGGGTGGCTTTGAACTCACAGTAATCCTCCTACCTCTGCCTCCTGAGTGCAGGCTTGTGTCACCATGTCCGGCTTCAAATATTTTTTGAGTAATGCCCTGAACAGTGATAGAGAAATTTTACATATAAAAAATAAAGAATTCTTAAATGCGTTTTATTTTTAAAAATGTCTATTATTTTGATGATGATGATGATGATTATTATTATTATTATTTTTTTTTTGAGATAGGGTCTCACGGTAGCCCAAGCTGGCTTGGAATTTACTATGTTGTCTCAGGCTAGCCTTGAACTCATGGTGATCCTCCTACCTCTGCCTCCAGAGTGTCTCACTCTAGCTCAGGCTGACCTGGAATTCACACCGTAGTCTCAGGGTGGTTTTGAACTCATGGCAATCCTCATACCTCTGCCTCCCGAGTGCTGAGATTAAAGGCGTGTGCCACCCTGCCAGGCTTGAGGTCACATTTTTTATCTAGTTGTTTCTTACATGATGAATGTGGGACGCACAACCTTATGACTCTTGTAAAGATATTTTGGGAGACAGTAGAGGGAAGAATAGCATAGAGAATATGATAACAAATACTAATGGATTAATCACCTGTAGTTTGTCCACAATTTTCCCTTATTCTAAACTCAGTTACCTTCTACGTAGTAGCCGCCTTCATGACCCTGGCTTTGTAGCTGACGCTTATGAAGTTAGGTTTTAGCTGAGTTAGTGCTGTTGCTTCACCAAAGCTTTTATAAGTTGAGATCGTATTGTAGAAATTTGCAATTTGTAGTTAGAATGGATTTTATTAGTAAAGTTAGAGTATTCACTTACTCCTTGATGGCTTTAGGAGACACAGTTTACTTTCAAAAACTTTTTTGGTTCATTTGGGAATGTGTGTAAACTGGATAGCTTGCCAGTAAAGAAATGGATGCTTTTTAAATAGGTACAGTTTTGTAGAAATAAGTCTTTACTACCATTTCCTTTTCTTTTCCCTGACATAGGGTCCTGCTTTAGCTCAGGCTGACCTGAATTCACTGTGTAGTCTCAGGCTAGCCTCAAACTCACAGCAGTCCTCTTACCTCTGCCTCCTGAATGTGCCACCACACCCAACCCATTTCCTTCTTTTTTTTTTTTTTTTTTGTTATTGCTAAACCACTTAAAGATTTCACTTTAAATTTTTTTTATTTTTTATTTTTTATGATTGCCATGCTAGGCATCAAACCCAGGACCGCATGCTTGCTAGGCAAATGCTCTACTAGAGAGCTGTAGCCTCAGTTCCCCAACTCCCCCTTTTCCTTCTCTACTCCTCATTCCTCTCTTCTCCCCTTCTCTTGCTCCTCCCCCTCCTCTGGACTTAAAGTCTTATGAACTAGTTCAAGCCTGGCTTTGAACTCACTCTGTAGTCCTGGCTTACGATCCTCATGCCTCAGCCTACCTGTACACCACCAGACTTGGTTCTGAAATGTTCTTAGAATGTGATTTTACATACTAATTTCATGTCTTCCTCCTTGCTGAATAGTCTCCAATATATTCCAATTTTGAGGATAGTTTATCAGAAGTATCTGAATTACTTAATTGTTTGAAGTGGTGTGATACTATGGTGAAGTTATGCTCTGGTCTGTGAAACATAGCATCTCAAGTGGGGCATTTTAGTATGGTAGAAACTTGACTTTTGAAATAGTTAAATCACACATTTTATTACACCCACAAAGCAAGGGTAATCCTTCCATTTGGAATCTCCTTCCAGTCTCTGCTTTTCTCCTTAATAGGCTTGCTGTTTTTCCTCTAAAAACAAAACAAAACCAAGCAAAAAAAGAACAAAACTTTTTATGATTTCTTTGTTGTAGTAGGTATTCTAATTAACTGTGTTTTTGCCAGTATGTAAAGATTAAAAAAAAAAAAAAAAAAAAAACAGCCTTAGCCGGGCGTGGTGGCGCACGCCTTTAAAAATCCCAGCACTCGGGAGGCATAGGTGGATCACAGTGAGTTCAAGGCCACCCTGAGACTACTTAGTGAATTCCAGGTCAGCCTGGGCTACAGCGGGGCCCTACCTCAAAAAACTAAAACAAAGCTGGGCGTGGTGGCGCACGCCTTTAATCCCAGCACTCGGGAGGCAGAGGTAGGAGGATCGCTGTGAGTTTGAGGCCACCCTGAGACTCCATAGTGAATTCCAGGTCAGCCTGGGCTAGAGTGAAACCCTACCTCAAAAAACAAAAAACAAAAAACAAAAAAAAAAAAAACTAAAACAAAACAAATAACCAACCAAAAAAATAGCCTTAACTCAGAGGTTATATTAGAAATTATAAAAGGAACTGGTGAAAAATGTACATTGTTTTTATATAACTGTCACATATGCAAATGATGAATATGTCTGCATAAATTTTTGTTTTATCTGATAAAATTAGTTGTCCTTTCTTCTTTTCTTTCTCTTTGAATAAAAATGAAATAGAGTACTATGTGATGCTTTTGTCTCTTGCCAAAGCATGTTGTGTTCTGCGTGGACTCACAAGATAAAAATATACATTAATGTATTTGTTTTAATGTATTTTGGAATCTCTTTAGTTTACGGAGAGCTATGGAAGACAGGAATGTTTGAACGCATGTCTCTGCAGACAGATGAAGATGAACACAGTATTGAAATGCATTTGCCTTATACAGCTAAAGCCATGGAAAGGTATATTGATTAACATAAGAAATCCCAGAGAAAACATAGATATTACTTTCTTTGAAATTATTTTAGCTAGGGTAACATAATTACTAAACCAAGGAGATTAAATATTTTTGTTATTTAACGCGAAATGAAAATTGCAAGTTGCAGTGTTTTAATGAAGATTTAAGTTGATTTTGACTAGTTTGTCTATGAAAACTGAACATATTTTTTTAGGGAGAAATATAAAACCAGCCTACATGCCTACATGTGTGTTTAGGTGTGTGTATCTTGTCTTGCCTGGTACAGTAGTCAATAGACATTTATGTATTATAGAATAATAATTATATTCCTTTGTGGTACAGTGCTGTAATTAATAAAAAAAATTAAATTTAGAAGAAACTTGACATTATTCTTAGGTACCTGCTAGAGGTTATCCTGTGATAGGGTGCTCACCAGGGGATGAACACTGAGAAAAGGGGTAGTGTTTTTTTTCTTTTTACTGTAAATCCCAGTAGCTACTGCTTTGTCCAATGCATAGTTATTAATTTGTTTGGTAAAAATAAAAAATAGCCAGGCATGGTGGCACACACCTTTAATCCCAGTACTGGAGAGGCAGAGGTAGGAGGATCATGGTGAGTTCAAGGCCATCCTGAGACTAGAGTGAATTCCAGGCCAGCTGGACTAGAGAGAGATCCTACCTCAAAAAAAAAAAAAAAAAAAAAAAAAAAAAAAAAAACCCACACACATACACACAAAATGTCTCTAGAGTTTACTTTTCTTCTTTCAGTGCAATATTTGAATTAGGAAGTTCCTCTTTTGAGCTGGGTGTGGTGGTGCACACCTTTAATCTCAGCCCTCGGGAGGCAGAGGTAGGAGGATTGCCGTGTGAGCAGAAGTAGGAGGATTGCCCTGTGAGTCCGTGGACACCCTGAGACTACATAGGGAATTCCAGGTCAGCCTGGGCTAGAGTGAGAGCCTACCTCAAAAAAAAAAAAAAAAAAGTTCCTCTTTAATAGGTCAATTTTAATTTTTTTGTGTCATTTTGTTAATTTGTACTTAATATTTAATATAGTTTGACTAGTTCTAAATATAATGAAATTATTCTGCCCCTGAATCTGTTCATTGTATTCTCTCAGCAAAGTGCATGGTGTATTGTGGATTCTCAGTGCATATTTGTTACTTAAATTTATTAATGAACTCTAAATTTGCATTATTACTTTTTATGTGGCTAGCTCACTTATAAATAACTAGGAACCAAGGCTTTTCATGTTATTATGATGTATTGCTTTCTTAGAATTTTGTACTGAATTTTCATTGATTTCTTCGTGACAAGGTCTTGCTGTGTAGCCTCGGCAGGTCTCAGGGTCAGGGCAGTCCTTCTTCCTCCTCAGTGCTGGGACTATAGGTAGGAGCTGCCACAGTTAGGATGTTGTGTGGTTTATATCTTTCTAACTCTAAACATGTGTGACTCCTTAGTGATTTCTGTGGATTGTTCTTGTTGGTTTTGGTCCGTTATTGGGGTGTTTTTGTATTTCATATTCAAAATTTTTCTAGTCTTGTCTACATCTATTTGCAATAACCAAGATGAATTATGTAATCTTGAAATGTTTTCATTGAATATTGTTAGTTTTGGTTTAGCTGTCTATTTTGTTTAAGAGTCTCACTCACTACATGTTTCAGACTGATACATAAAATTCTGAGGAGCGCAAACTGAAGATTCTGACTTTTTAGTTCTGTGTCCCGGTGAGAAGCCTCCATTGCCAGCTGAGCATTATTGCTTAAGGGGGCGCACTTCTAATTGTGGTGGTGCTTCCAGTAGGGGAACCTGTTATCTCTGGGGGCAGTTATCAGTTATCCAGAAACTTCCTTGAATAACAGGCCTAACACCTCATAGGTGTACATGTAGTCAGGTTGTCCCGGAAGTTGATTTGATTACCTCAGGAATTAAAAGTGCTTCTGTTGTCATCGCCTGGAGGAAGACTGGTTTGGAATTGCTGATCTGATCTTATTGCCTCTGCCTCTCAAGTCTTGGGACTAAAGGTGTCAATTAGTACACCCAGCAGAATCTGGTGACTCTGGGTAGAGATGACAAGAGAGGATATGTAGGACGTCACTTTATTTGGAGTCCCTTCTGGGGCCAGGCTTCCTTATCTTTCAGAGAGAATTTTAGTCCAGGAGTGAGTGAAAAAGATTAATGCCTTCCTTTTAATGTATACTTAAAATTGTTTTTTTTTTTTTTTTTTAATGGTTTTTCAAGGTAGGGTCTCACTCTAGCTCAGGCTGACCTGGAATTCACTATGGAGTCTCAGGGTGGCCTCGAACTCATAGCGATCCTCCTACCTCTGCCTCCCAAGTGCTGGAATTAAAGGTGTGCATCACCATGTCCAGCTGATATGTGTGTGTGTATACACACACACACACACACACACACACACACACACACATATTTTATTTTATTTATTTGAGAGCGATAGGCAGAGAGAGAAAGAGGCAGACAGATTGAGAATGGGCGCTCCAGGGCCTCCAGCCACTGCAAACAGACTTCAGATGCATGTGCCTCCTTGTGCATCTGGCTTATGTGGGTCCTGGGGAATTGAGCCTTGAACCGGGGTCCTTAGGCTTCACAGGCAAGTGCTTAACCACTAAGCCATCTCTCCAGCCCAATATAGACATATTTTTTAAATTTATTTATTTATCAGGACAGGGGGCCAAGGAGAGAGAGTGGGCACGCTAGGTCCTCTAGCCACTGCAAACTCCAGATGGATGTGCCACCATGTATATCTGGCTTATGTGGGAACTGGAGAATAGAACCTGGGTCCTTAGGCTTTATAGACAAACACCTTAACTGCTAAGCCGTCTCTCCAGCCCAATGCCTTCCTTTCGAGACTCTAAGGATAATTGTTTTTTCTAGGTTCTGGGGACCCAATTCTCGCCAATGCTTCAGCAAAAAGGCAAGGGGAGTTCCTTCCTTGTCAACGTTGGAATGAGACTACTCCCTCGTGTAGGGCGAGAGAGAAATACAAGCCTATAAGCTGCCATATGCAGACGTCTCCAGCAGGGCAGCTGCTCCTGTGCATTCGTTCCCATAGCCAGGGAACAGGACCTTCAAAGGTCTGTCTGTGCTTAAGGCTCCTACCAGTGTGACCCTGCAGTGTATTTCCACAGTTCCTACTCTTTATTTTTTAATTATTTATTTGCAAGGGGAGAGAAAAAATGAGAGAAAATGGGTGTGCCAGGACCCCTAGCTACTGTAAACAAAACTGTAGCTGCACCCACCACTTTGTGTATCTGGCTTATATACATACTGGGGAATTGAACCCTGGGTCATTAGGATTTGCAGGCAGCCTTAACTGCTGAGCCATCTCTCCAGGAGCCCCCCACCCCCCATTCCTATAGACTGAGAACCAGAAGGCTATTCCTGGGGACAGACTGCATCTTCATGTATGTCAGGCAAGTACTGTAACCATGTGTGACCCTTTTCAGCAGAAAGCGTCTACACCTATAGCACTTTCTAGATCATATTTAAGCCTAGGGTCTATGGGTTTACTGATAGGACCCTAGATAAAGCCTAGAGCCTGTGCAGTTAGTCTCTTACCAGTGCCCTCTGATCTAGGTGGCCTTCATCTGGTCATAGCCTCCCAGTGTCAGGTCTATAACAGATCTCTTTTGGAGGCTTGTTTATGGCATGACTCAGCCACACATGCACACATTTAGCCTCTAAGTGGGATTAGAGGCTTGTACCACCATGCCTGGCCCAGATAAAGATCTTATTCTCTCTAAAACCAGAAGACACCAGACCTACATAGTCATTAGTCTCTAACTATTAAGCAATTTTCTCAGTTCCCAGAGTGCTGACTTTTAGCCCTTAGGTGACCTGTTTCAGCCTTCTGCCCAACTATATGATTCTATTTCTGCCAAGCAAGTCATAGCCACATGGTCCTCATGGCCATCTCTGCTATCACCCCATCTTCGTTTGCCACCAGTATGGGCCATAGCCTTGTAGGATCTGGGCTGTTTGTGGAGGCCCCCACTGATGGTTTCACCCCTGTGAGCCCCAGCCTGCACACGCTGCATGAATCCTGGGCTGCTGGCTGAGCACATTCCATCTAGATCTCTGAGGAACTTTGGCCGTTTCTGTTGGGGACAGGGAGGGCTGCTGCTCATATTCAGGGAAGGAAGGGCCTTAATAAAAAGGGGGAAAAGAAACCCAGCTTGGGAATTCAAGCCTGATGGGGGCTTCTTCTCCACCCCCCCCCCCCATCAGGAGGGCAAGGAAGTTGCTGGAAGCTCAGCAGTCATTCTCCCCACATCTTCTCCACTTAGCTTGGTACATACTGATCTCAAGGTGAGTCTGAGTAGGTGATTTTCAGAGGGCAAATCCTGGATGGACCACCCCAAACATGGTACTGTCTAGGGACTAGGTCTTTTTCCTCTGCTGATTATGTAATTAAAGTGCAGGAAAGTATTTAAAAGAGTAGAGTTTATTTTAAAGTAAAGAAAACATTAAAAAATGAGAGAAAGCAGAGGAGAAGACTCCAGAGCTGGAAGATTCCCCCCCCCCCCCCCACAAAGATTTTTGAGACAAGGGTAAGGGACAACAGTAAACAGTCCCATGGGAAAGTGAAGGTTGGAAAGCACAAAGGATTATGGAATACACTGGCTCAAAGTGATCATTCTTGTAACCAAGGAAGAAATAGGGAATGTTCCTCTACTGTGTTGCTTCTATCTTCTGCTGTCAGTTTCATGATTTGTTGATTTTTCTTATGTCATGGCTGGGTCACTGGGCTTTTGGTTTCACCCTGAGTCATTTTGCTTTTCTTAAGAAACAGACGATGACTCCATGGGTAAGGTGCTTGCCAGGCAAGCATGAGAACTCGAGTCTGGCTCCCTCATCCATACCTAGGTAAAAGTGTTCAGTGTGGCACTGCATTCCTGTTGAGGAGACAGATCGGAAGGCCTCCAGGACTTGTTGCCTAGCTGCTCTTACTGACTTGGTGAGGTTTAGGTTCATTGTGAGATCCTGTCTTAAAAGAATAAAATGGAGGAGAAGTGAGGAAAAGGCCTAATGTAAACTTCTGTCCTCTGTATGCACACATGCATTCACATACACAGTGCATGCACACCACACACATGCACATGTGCATAAAGAAAAGAAATGAGTCTTTTTTTGTTTTTGTTTTTTCTAGGTAGGGTCTCACTCTAGCCCAGGCTGACCTGGAATTCACTGTGTAGTCTCAGGGTGGCCTCGAACTCACAGCGATCCACCTACCTCTGCCTCCCTAGTGCTGGGATTAAAAGCATGTGCCTGGGCTGGAGAGATGGCTTAGTGGTTAAGCACTTGCCTGTGAAGCCTAAGGACCTCGGTTCAAGGCTCGATTCCCCAGGACCCACGTTAGCCAGATGCACAAGGGGGCGCACGCATCTGGAGTTTGTTTGCAGTGGCTGGAGGCCCTGGCGCGCCCTTTCTCTCTCGCACTCTCTCACTCTATCTGCCTCTTTCTCTGTCACTTTCAAATAAATAAAAATAAAAACAAAAATTAATTGAAAAAAAAAAGCATGTGCCACCACGCCCGGCAAGAAATAAGTCTTAAGTCTAGGTGTGGTGCATGCTTGTAATCCCAACATTCTTGAAGCTTGAGGCAGGATGATTACTGAGTTTGAGGCCAGCCTAGGGTGTCCTCCCCCAAAAAACACCGAAAAATAAAAAAAAAGAAAAAAAAAAAGGAGGGTGTTTGGGTTGTATCTGAGTAGTAGTTTCAGTTTGGTTTAAAAATGGATCCATTGAAAGTCTAGAACTTTCTTTTCAATCAGAGCACTGTTTCTTTTAGCTCATACTGATCAATTCCTTTGAAACACTGTAGAGGTTTTCTGAATATCTGTTGGGGGAGAAAAGAGCCCTCCAGAAATCTTTTCGAGACTAACTTCTCTAAACTTTACATGCTAAGTTATGGCTGACCAGGTAAGCTTTTTTAAAGAAGCCTTTTTTTAGAGGCTTGTTCCTGAGAGGTTGTGTAAGCATGGCCTTAAATCTGTCTGTGATCTTAAGAAAGGAGCTTAACGATGCATTCCTTTTTGCAATAATGGTGTCCATATTGTACTGGCAATGCTCTGGACTTGCTCTTTGTCCCCATGCTGTTTTCTTTATTAATCTTCTGCCCCCTGAAGAGGCTCGTGATTAATAACAGTCCTCCATCCCTCCCTCCTTTCCGTCCCAGGCAAGGTCTCCTTCTAGCCCAGGCTGACCTGGAACTCACTTTGAATCCAGGCTGGCCTTGACCTGTGGTGATCCTCCTACCTCAGCCTCCCAAGTGCTGGGATTATAGGTGTGAGACACCATACCTGGTTTAGTAACACTTGTTTTCTAACACAGCAATCCCTGAGTAGATGTGCTTTAAATTCTGATGGCAACTTCAACAGGCCACTCTTTAGCTCATATTTATCCCTTTGTAGTATGTATTTGATATGTTTTGTCATAAGGAGACCACTAACATTTTGCGTATTTGGTTGGGAAATCTTTGCCACATCCATAAGTTCATTTGGTCTGTTCTTTTTTTTTTTTTTTTTTTTTTCTTTTCAAGGTAGAGTCTCACTTTAGCCCAGGCTGACCTGGAATTTACTCTGTATTCTCAGGGTGGCCTCAGACTCACTGCAATCCTCTTACCTTGGCCTTCCAAGTGCTGGGATTAAAGGCATGTGCCACCATGCCTGTCCTGGTCTATTCTTTTTTTTTATTAAATGTTTTATTGAGAGAGAGGGAGGGAGGGAGGGAAGAAGAGAGAGAGGACAGCGAGAGAATGGGTGGACCAGGGCCTCTAGCCACTGCAAACAAATAAAAAAATATATAAAAAAGGGCTGGAGAGATGGCTTAGTAGTTAAAGGTACTTGGTTGCAAAGCCTGACCTGATCGCTGGGATTAAAGGTGTGTGCTACCACACCTGGCCTTTTTTTTGTACTTTTTTTTAATCGACAATTCCTAAAGATAAACAATGTATCATGATCATAATCCCCTCTCACCACCCTTCATTTTCCTCTTCCCAAGTCGTCCCTCCATTGAATCCTTTCCAACTAGTCTCTTCTATTTTGCATCTGGCTTACATGGGTCCTGGAGAATTGAACTGGGATACTTTGGCTTTGCAGACAAGTGCCTTAATTGCTAAGCCATCTCTCTAGCCCCCCATTTGATTTCTTGTTGATAGCTATTCTGACAGGAGATGGAATCTCAAAGTAGTTTTAATTTACATTTTTCTGATGACTATGGATGTAGAGCATGTCTTTAGGTGTTTATTGACCATTTGTATTTATTATTTTGAGAATTCTTGGCCTATGTGATAATTTGAATGTCTCCCCCAAAGACTCCGGTCATTAATAAAAGCTATTTTGAGAATTCTGTAACCCATTTCTTTAAAAATTTTTTTTTTCTGGTAAGCACAACAGACTGCCTTTTTAAAAAAATATTTTATTTATTTATTTGAGAGAGAGAGAGAGAGAGAGAGAGAGAGAGAGAGAGAGAGAGAGAGGGAGGCAGATATTGAGAAAGAGAATGGCATGCCAGGGCCTTGAGCTGCTGCAAACGAACTCCTGTGCATCTGGCTTATGTGGGTCCTGGGGAATTGAACCCGGGTCCTTAGGCTTTGCAGGCAAACGTCTTAACCACTAAGCCATTTACCCAGCCCCAGACTGCCTTTTTTCAATGCAAGAGTGAGAGAGATAGAGAGAGGAAGAGAATTGGCACACCAAGGCCTCCAGTCGCTGCTATCTAACTCAAGATGCATGCAACCCCTTGTGTGCATGTGCAGCCTTGGCGCATGCACTTGTGTTACTGAGTGTCTGGCTTATGTGGGACCTGGAGAGTCGAGCATGAGTCTTTAGGCTTTGCGGGCAAGTGCCTTAATCACTAAGTTGTCTCTGTAGCCCTAGCCCATTTTTTTAAAAACATGGAATCCTGCATGAAGGGTTGGATTTTTTTCTGATGCCTTTTTGGCTCTATTGTGATGATCATGTGAGTTTTGTTCTGGAGTCATTTACATGATGTATTATATTTATCTGTTTATGTTGAACTGTTCTTGCCTTTTGGGAATAAAATCCACTTGATCAGCTGAATGAGCTTTTTGATGTGCTCCTGTATTCTTTTTGCCAGTATTTTTCTCAGAATTTTTACATTAATGTTAATGAGGGAGATTGGCGTTAGTTTTCAGATCATCTGTGCTAGATATGGTGTGGGGGAGGGGTGACTGATCCCTTGGTCTTCTGGGATGTCCAGTTGTTCCTGGTGCTGGTGTGTGGGGGTGGGCAGGGCAGGCTGTGGAGAGTGAAGGTGCTCAGCTGGACCCTGTTTTCTCCTCAGGTGTCTTAAGTTTGCAGTGCAGGTGTGAGTGAAGAAACCCTTCCCTTAGTTCTTGCAGGCTTAGTCAGGGCTGGGCCAGGAGAAGCTCTTCCCAGGGGACACTGGCTAGAGCAGGATCTTTGCTGATTATGTGCTTGCTGGAAGCAAGGAGAGACGGCTTAGTGGTTAAGGTGCTTTGCTAATGACCCAGGTTTGATTCCCCAGGACCCACATAGCCACATGCACATGGTGGCACATGCGTCTGGAGTTTGTTTGTAGCGGCTAGGAAGCCCTGGTGCGCCTATTCTCTCCCTTCCTGTCTGCCTCTTTCTCTCAAATAGATAGATAATAAATAAATAAATACAATCTTTAAAAAACATATTGAGGGACTGACGAGATGACTCAGTGGTTAAAGGTGCTTGCTTTCAAAGCTTGCCAATCTTGGTTCGATTTTGTAGTGTCCTGTGTGTCTGGTAGTGGCAAGAGACCCTGGCACCCCATCCTCAATATTTGCACAAATAAAATAAAAATATTAAAACAAAAATATGGCATGGTGGCACACACCTTTAATCCCAGCACTCTGGAGGCAGAGGGAGGAGGATCATCATGAGTTCAAGTCCAGCCTGGGACTATAGAGTGAGTTCCAGGTCAGCCTAGGTTAGGGTGAGACCCTACCTCAAAAAACCAACACTTCCCCCCTCACCAAAAAAAAAAAAAAAAAAAAAAAAAAAGAAAAAAGAAAACATAGTGAAGGCTGGGGTGGCGGCACAGCATTTAAAGGTGCTTCCTTGCAAATCCCGCAGATCCAGGTTCAGTTTTCCAGCATCCACTTATCGTCAGATACACAATATGGCTCATGCATCTTTGAGTTCATTTGCAGCTTCAAGAGGTCCTGGACCATTCTCACTCATTCTCATTTCCTTCCTTCCTTCCTTCCTTCCTTCCTTCCTTCCTTCCTTCCTTCCTTCCTTCCTTCCTTCCTTCCTCTTTCTCTCTCTCTGTCTCTCCCTCTTCCTTCCTCTCAAATGCATTAGGACAAAGTAAACACCCTTTCAGAGGATGAGGGCAGCCTAGTAGTAGAACGGCTGCTTAGCATGTGCAATGTGTGGGTTCTACCCTCGCACCACCTATCATCAGGACAAACAGAGTAGGCCATTCATCACTCTCTGCTTCCTCACTATGGGCTGAATGCAGTTAGCTTTGCTTCAAGCTCCTGCTATTATACCTTCCCTGCCACAGTGGACTCTGTCCTCTGGAACTGTAAGCCAAATAAATCCTTCCTTCTCAATCTGATTAAAAAAAAAAGAAAGTGCCGGGCATGGTGGCACACGCCTTTAATCCCAGCACTCGGGAGGCAGAGGTAGGAGGATTGCTGTGAGTTTGAGGCCACCCTGAGACTACACAGTGAATTCCAGGTCAGCCTGGATTAGAGTGAGACCCTACCTCAAAAAAAAAAGAAAAAAAAAAAAAAGCCATGGGGCTTGAGTGATGGCTTACTGTTTAAGGCACTTGCCTATGGACTCAAGTTCGACTCTCCAGGTCCCACATAAGCTAGGCACACAAAATGATGCAAATGTGCAAGGGGCCACACGTGTCTGGATTTCAGTTACAGTGGCTGAAGGCCCTGGCATGCCATTTCTCTCTCTCATAAAAAAAAAAAAAAAGGCCAGTCTTTTTTTGTTTAGTCTTTTGCCTAAAAAAGAAAAAAAACAGAGTATAAAGGAGAAAAAAAGTGATCTGTCCTATGGTTTAGTTAATTCTTTATTCCTTTAAAAAAATAAAAGTACATGGTTTGAAAATATAATAGAATCAAGAAATTCAAAATGTACTGTGGAAAAATACCTTTTATATATGCTTAGTACTAATCTGGTTCCATTCAATGTGCTTACTGTACTATAAATTGTTAAGAATATAGTAATAGGGGCTGGAGGGATGGCTCAGTGGTTAAAGGTACTTGTTTGCAAAGCCTGATGGCCTGGGTTTGATTCCCGAGTACTTACATACAGCCAGATGCACAAAGTGGTGCATGTGCTTAGAATTTGTTTGCAGTGGAAGGAGACCCTGGTGCGCCCATACTGTCTGCCTGTCTCCTTCTGACTCAATATAAGTGTGTGTGTGTGTGTATGTATATATATGTATTTATTATATATACATGCACATATATAGGTGTGTGTGTGTCTATATATGTGTGTGTATGTGTGTGTGTGTATATATATATATATATGTATATATATTTTTATATATATATATATATATATATATATATATATATGTATATATATGTTTTTTGTTTCTGTGAGGTAGGGTTGCACTCCAGTCCATGCTGACCTGCCACTCACTCTGTAGTCCCACCTGGACTTGAACTCACAGTGATCCTCCTACCTCTGCCTCCGGAGTGCTGGGATTAAAGGTGTGTGCCACCATGCACGGCTCTAAGGTCTTATTCTGTATTAAACTATGAAACTGGAAGTTCATTGTTTTTCTTTCTTCCCTTGTCATATGGAGGGAAGCCTGAAGTTTCTTGTGCTAATTGCTAACTTGTCTTCATATCACTGCCCATTTTCATTTTAGGTAAGATTCATTGCATCTATAGTGTCCAATCTTTGGATATTGCAATGTGATGTCATCTACACATGTGTTGGGCCACATTCATAGCTGTCTTGGTCTGCATGTGGTATGTGGGCTGCATGTTGGACATGCCTGTTGAGTGTCGACAGTTACTTAAAATACTTGCGGGTCAGATTGGAGCCAAGATGGTCAGGTCAGGTCAGAGGTGAAGAAGAATGTGTTCAGGGGAAAAAAAGGTAGCTATTGGGCTGGAGAGATGGTTTAGTGGTTAAGTCACTTGCCTGCAAAGGCAAAGGACCTCGGTTCAATTCCCCAATACCCACGTAAGCCAGGTGCACAAAGTGGCGCATGCATCTGGAGTTTGTTTGCAGTGGCTCAAAGCCCTGGCACGCCCATTCTCTCTCTCTCTCTCAGTCTCTTTCCCTCTCTCACAAAAAAGGTAGATATTTCCAAGTCACAGTTTCAGTCATTTTTCTAAAGAAGATATGTTCCTCAATATATTTTTTTATATCTATTTACTTATTTTCGTTTTTCGAGGTAGGGTCTCACTCTAGTCCAGGCTGACCTGGAATTTACTATGTAGTCTCAGGGTGGCCTTGAACTCAGTGATCCTCCTATCTCTGCCTCCCGAGTGCTAGGATTAAAGGCGTGTGCCACCATGCCCGGCCTTCAGTATATTTAATGACCCAAATAACTTAGCCTGATTATACTATTTAGAGTGTACTGTTTGGAAGTGGTTGGAAAAAGGTTTTCCTTCCTTTAAATTTACCTCCTTCCAAGAATATAGTAAGTAAGATGCTTTACCAATATTTCTGTTAATCCTAGATTAAGAGTAATGCATTTTAGGGGCTGTGGAGATAGCTCAGTGGTTAAAGGCACTTGGCTACCAAAGCCTGCTGGCCTGCATTCAACTCCTGGCATCCATATAAAGCCGGATGCAAAGTGGTGGATGCACCTGTAATCCCCATGTGCCTAAAGACAACAGGAGGCCGAGCCAGGACAGTCCAAACTCTTAGGCCAGCTAGTCTGACATTTCCTTTCAGTCTGGCAGTTGGTTTGCAGCAGCAACAGACCCTTCTCAAAAAGGATGGAGCACAGACACCCCGAAGTTGTCCCCTGACCTCTACACGTGTGCTGCTATGGCACACACAGATGCCACAAGTAAATAAACTTAAAAAGTCTGTTTTCCAAAAGAACAATGCATTTTATATGTGCTTAGTAACTAATTGGACTAATTAAACTCATTTGACTCTCAGGTAAGATGTTTAGAAAATATGATTGTTGTGAAGAGATGGTTCAGCCATTAAAGGCACTTGCTTGCAAAGTCGAACAGGCTGAGTTTGATTCCCCAGCACCCCCATAAAGCCAGATGCACGAAGTGGTGCGTGTATCTAGAATTTGTTTACAGTGGCTAGAGGTCTTGGTGCACCCATATTCTCATTCTCATTCTCATTCTCACTCTACCCTCCCTCCCTTCTTCCTTTCCTTTCACTCCCTCCTTCCCTCTCTCCTTCTCCCAAGATGCATTCGGTCCCAAAATTGCAATATTTTGGTTGAACTGAATTTTTTTTTTTTCGAGGTAGGGTCTCTAGCCCAGGCTGACCTGGCATTTACTATGTAGTTCCAGGCTAGTCTCCAACTCACAGTGATCCTCCTACCTCTGCCTCCTGAGTGTTGGGATTAAAGGCGTGCGCCACCATACCCCAGCTTGAACTGCAGTTTTTGAATGTCATAACCTCATCTAATAAGCAGACATTGTCTGTTTCTTCGCAGCCTGGAAGAAGAGACAAGAAGTGCACGTTAGGAAATGCATGTGTGATTCTGAACACAAGAAGTGCACTTGAGTCCATGAGAGCAGTGAGAGGAGATGCTGAAGGATGGCAAGTCGTTATGTTAGGAAACCAAAGAGGAAGTCTCCAAAAAGGATGTAGTATGAATGGACTGTAGTTTTTAGCTTTTTGGTTATTCGAGCTAGGGTCTTACTTTAGCCCAGGCTGATCTGGAATTCACTCGGTAGTCTCAGGGTGGCTTCGAAGTTACGGAGATCCTCCTACCTCTGCCTTCCGAGTGCTGGGACTATAGGTGTGGACCACCATGCCTGGCTTTATTTCTTCCTTTTTTTAAAAATTTTTTTTTTGTTTTTATTTATTTATTTGAGAGCAACAGACAGAGAAAAAGGGAAGGGGAGTGGGGGAGGGAGAGGGAGAGAGAGAGAGAGAGAGAGAGAGAATGAATGGGCACGCCAGGGCCTCCAGCCACTGCAAACGAACTCCAGACACATGCACCCCCTTGTGCATCTGGCTAACGTGGGTCCTGGGGAATCAAGCCTCGAAGTGGGGTCCTTAGGCTTCACAGGCAAGCGTTTAACTGCTAAGCCATCTTTCCAGCCCCCTATTTCTTCTTTTTAAAAGTATTTTTATCTTATTTATTTGAGAGAGAGCAGCAGATAAGGGAGAGAATGGGCATGCCAGGGCCTCTATGCACTGCAAACAAATTCCAGATGCATGCTCTACCATGTGTATCTGGCTTTACATGGATACTAGAGAATTGAATCTGGGTCCTTTGGCTTTGCAGGTAAGTGCCTTAACTACTAAGCCATAAAATACCTATCTATTTATTTGGTTTTTCGAGGTAGGCTCTTGCTCTAGCCCAGGCTGACTCGGAATTCACCATGTAGTCTCAGGGTGGCCTTGAACTGATCCTCTTACCTCTGCCTCCTGAGTACTGGGATTAAAGGCATGTGCAACTATGCCCGACTAAAATTTTTTTAAATTTATTTGCAAACAGACAGAATGATAGAGGGAGAGAGACACAAAGAGTGGGCATGTCAGGGTCTCTTGTCACTGCAAACGAACTCCAGATGTTTGTGCTGCCTGATGCCTCTGTGGCATTACATGGGTACTTGGGAAATCAAACCTGAGCCATCAGGTATTGCAATCAAGTGCCATAACATTATTGCATATACTTTTTTTTTTCTTTTTGTCTTTTGAGGTAGGGTCTTGCTCCAGCCCAAGCTGACCTGGAATTCACTGTGTAGTCTCTGGGTGGCCTTGAACTCCCTACCTCTGTCTCCTGAGTGCTGGGATTACAGCGTGCATCACCATGCCCAGCTAAGAATATTATTTCCTCATGGTTATTGACAGTATGAAAGGTGCATTAAGATTAAAAAAGTTGTTGGACGCGGTGGTGCACACCTTTAATCCCAGCACTCAGGAGGCAGAGGTAGGAGGATCGCAGTGAGTTCGAGGCCACCCTGAGGCTCCATAGTGAATCCTAGGTCAGCCTGGGCTAGAGTGAAACCCTACCTCGAAAAACAAAAACAAAACAAAGACAACAACAACAAAAGATTAGAAAAGTTTAATAGGAAATAGCTTAGTGAAGAAGTCATGGGGCTTTGAACTACATTAACAGCGGATGGACCGGCAAGTTGAGCGCATGTGGAGGGTATTTAACGGTTAGAGTCTTTAGGATTCTACTTAGAATCCTAGACACATAGAGACAAATGCAGTTCACACTGTGCAAGTAAGGTGAAGTGAAATCAGTGATCTGAGCCGAGGGCTGGCGAAATGGCTTAGCAGTTAAGGAGCTTGCAAAGCAAAGGACTCAGGTTCAATTCCCCAGAACCCACGTAAAGCCAGATGCACAAGGTGGCTGGCGAGTGAGTCTGCAGTTTGTTTACTCTCTCTAGTGCTTATTCTGTCTCTTCCTACCTGCCTTTTTCTCCCTTTCTTTCTCTTTCCTGCTCAATTAAATTTTGTTTTTCTAGGTAGGGTTTTGCTCTAGCCAGGCTGACCTGGAATTCACTGTATAGTCACAGGGTGGCCTTGAACTCATGGCAGTCCTCCTACCCCTGCCTTCCAAGTTCTGGGATTCAAGGCGTGTGCCACCATGCCTGGCTAAAAATACGTTCTAAAAAAATCTGAGTTTGAGGCCACCCTGAGACTGCATAGTGAATTCCAGGTCAGCCTGGGCTACAGTGAGACCCTACCTGGAAATCCCCCTCCCCCCAGAAAGTTCAAATATCAACTTAAGGTTTTGTCCATCATTTTGCCATTGATACCTGTTACTAAATGAACTCACAGGACACAAAGACACTGTTTCCATGACTGTGGTTTAGGTGAAAAGACATATATAACAAGATCAGGAAGAAAAAAGACATCAGGCACAGTGTAAAGAAATTCAGTTGAAGACTTGAAATGTTCTTTCTCCCACAGGAATGGACTACTTACAAGGTGCACTTTTTTTTTTTTTTCCCCCAGAGAACTTGAATTTAAGATTCAAAACCCACTTTTGTTGTGGGAACAGGCCTTGTGGGCAGTTTGTCTATGTAGCTATCCATAACTAACATAATCTCAGTCTTTTACCATTTATGTTCACGTTCACACTCACATTCACACTCACACTCACATTTACCGGTGAGCTGAGTTGTCAGATTCTTACCAAGTGCGAAGTCCTCTCAAAAGCTGAATTCCCAAGACCAGGCTTGCAGGGTCTGCTCCAGTGACACAGCACCAGCCTGTGAACTCTTGTGAAGCTCAGCCCTCTGTCCCAGTTGTAGGCTGCGGTTTCTGCCGTGCAGGCTATGAATTTTTCATTCTCTTAAATACAGTTGTAGCTTGAATTTGTATTAGACTTTAATTATTTCCTTCCCTTCCTGATTGTGCCTCAGTGAAGATCTTTAAATATCTGAAATGATCAGAAAAAGTGAGAACTGCTTTTATGTAATCTTCAAAAGAATGAAATCGATTAATACCTGATGTAAAAAGCTGATTCTGCACCTCTTCTCACAAGAGTAGAGGTGTTTGTGAATTCTAATTCTTTAACATATACTCATGGTTATTTACGTATTGTTGCATATGTCTTCCAGTTAAATTCTATTTGTTACTGTTCTTTGAGGTTTTAGAGCAAATATGCTATTTCTTTGAGAATTTCAGCATGTTACTTCCCTTTGAGCACAGCACAACAGGCCCCTCTGCCTAATAGGTAAAAATTCTTTGGTGGTGGTAATGACCATGTATTCTGACCCTCCTCTGATCCCTGCCCACTTCTCTCTCCAACACTCATGACCAGGACTACTGAATGTTCATCTTTGTTGTATCTTGTATTCATTCCTTTTTAAAGGCAAATAATTACTTATTATGAATGACCACATTTTACTTCAGTTCACAGTTATATTATTTCCAGCTTCTCGCTATTATGAGTAATGTTAAAGCACTGTTGCACAAGTCCTTCATGTTAACACATAGTTTCAGTTGTCTTAGATGAGCATGGAAAGGAATTTCTGGGTCATATGATAAGTCTGTGCTTTAATTAGTTTAAGAAATGGACATTTGTTTTCAAAGTGACTGCATTGTTTTGTAGTCTTAAGAACAGTGCACTCTGGTTCCCAGTCCTCTTCATTCTGGCTAAGAGCTGTACTGGAGAAGTTTCTGACAGCTGTGCAGTATAACCATTGTGTTAGTGACTGACGTGCTGAACGACCATTCATGTGCTTGTTACTCATTTGTTTATCCTCTTTTGTGAATTATCTATCCGTTCTGCCCAATTCTTATTTGAGCAGTTTGTCCTCTTGAATTGTAAAGAGCATTTATATATTTTGTATATGAAGTTTAAAATGATTCGATTTTTAAGGATTTTTTTCTCTTTTATATGATTTATCTTTTGTATGTGTGGCTTTTTTTTTTGAGGTAGGCTCTCAGTGTAGCCCAGGCTTACCTAGAATTTAATATGTAGGCTCAGGCTGGCCTTGAACTCACAGTGATCCAGCCCTATTTTTATTTTTATTTTTATTTTTTTTATTTTTATTTTTTTATTAGTCAGTTCTGTATTCAGCAAATACAGTCAGTTTGGTACCATTATTAGGCTCATCCGTGACCTACCCCCTCCCCTTGGCCCCTCCTTGTTGAGGTATACGGGTCTTGCATTGTGGAGTTAGCCCACAGTTATGGGTAAGCTAAATGTCTCTGCATATCATGACCCAACATGTGACTCTGACATTCTTTCCGTCCCCTCTTCCGCAAAATTTCCCTGAGCCATGTTGGGTTCATTTTTGGTCTGCTTCAGTGATGAGGTGTTGGGGGCCTCTGAGCCTCTGGCTCTCTGATTTGGTGGGAGTTGATTTTTCTCTGTGCTGATCTCCTTCCCCCTTGTGCTGGTGTCCGGTTCATCAGGAAAACAGCCCCCTTGCTTGTTTCTCCAATTTTTCTTAGTTTCAGCCAGGGCTTTTTGAGGTATGATGGGGTGGCTCTCTCCTTAGGATCTACATCTATCTGAAAAAGAGAAGCAGATTCTCCAACGGAGAGTAAGTTAGCACCAGGACAAATGAGATAACCCTTACTTTTTTTTTTTTTTTATAGAGAATTTAACAGGTGTAGGCCCTCTTGTAGCCCACAATTGATGGTAGCTTGATATTGGAGAGTGGGCTTATGTTTGGCTATGGTTCTGACTTGTTTCCCAGCTCCAGCTATGGGTCCCATACCAGTGAGGGGATCAGTTAGCCAAATTGAGAGCAGTTGGTTCCCCACCATGGCTGTGTGCCACCACTGCACTTGTGTGGGCATCACAACAAGTTATTTGCTGCTAAGTAGGTTAGACCATGCGTTGCTTCGATAGATATTGGTCAATTTCCCCCAGTCGCCCATGTAGCACCTTCTGGCCCTAGACGCGCTGACTGTCTGGGGACTGACTCTCATCCAACTTCCAGCCATGCCATTCTAATTTGCATGTCAATCACATAAGGTATCTTCAGCAGTAGGGTCTTACCACTAACCTTTGGTGGGTCATCAAGTACTCTGACAGAAATCTGTCTGTCTTTTAGGAAACCTTGTAGGTCTCTCTGATCAAAAGCTCATTGTGGATGATAGCCCCATGCTGGATCTTGGAGTTACAGGTCAGTGCCCACTAAGAAAATGAGGAAAAAGATAACTAATATACAAGAGTTAGAGATAAGAGAGAGAGAGACAGGGAGAGGGGAAGTGAGGGAGGGAAGATGTAGGAGATTAAGGTTAGTCTTAATCTTACCCTCTCCAGTGTCTTGTGGTTCAGGTGTTCCCTGTAAGGGCCTGGTGAAGGATCAGCCATTTGGTCTGTCTTTTAGTAAGTAGAAGATTATGGTGCCATTGCTGTTTGGGTCTAGATTTGTGTTTCCCACCCCTTTGATGCCCTCCCCTCCCTCCCCTTCCATCCTAGTGTCTAATCTAGGAGATGCTTGCTGGGCCTATTTTTATTTTATTTTATTTTATTTTTGTTTTTCAAGGTAGGGTCTCATTCTAGCTCAGGTTGACCTGGAATTCACTATGTGGTCTCAGGGTGGCCTCGAACTCATGGTGATCCTCCTACATCTGCCTCCTGAGTGGTGGGATTAAAGGCGTGCATCACCACACCCAGCTTCCTATTTTTAATTGAAAAAATATATTTTATTTGGGCTGGAGAGATGACTTAGCAGTTAAGGTGCTTGCCTGCGAAGCCTAAGGACCCAGGTTCGACTCCAGAACCCATGTAAGCCAGATGCACAAGGTGGCACATATGTCTGGAGTTTGTTTGCAGTGGCTAGAGGCCTTAGCGTACCCATTCTCTCACTCTCTAATAAATAAATAAAAATAAAATATAAAAAATGTATTTTATTTGAGAAAGAAGAGAAGGAGGCAGAGAGAGACAGACAGAATGGGTGCGCCAGGGCCCCTAGCCACTGTAAATGAGCTCCAGACACATGTGCCACCTTGTTTATCAGCTTTATGTGGGTACTGAGGCATCAAACCTGGGTCCTTTGGTTTTGCCAGTCAGTTCTTTAACCACTAAGCCATCTCTCCAGCCCTCACATACTTTCATAATTTTTTTCCATGGCCAAGATTTGTAATGTACTGGAAAAATCTGACGTAAGAACTTGAATGTTGAAACCTAGAAATGTTACATCTCAAAGGCAAATGTTCTTCTGCCTCATTCATGCCTTGTCGGTGGAGGTGGAGAAGTGAGTTTACCAAAGGAAGAGCCCGGTGGTTAAGGCAGGCTGCATAGCGAGTCTTGATCCTAGCCCTTGGCTTCAGCAGGGTCTCTCAGCATTACCACTGCACAGGGGGATTTCTAAATTCAAACTGAGGTTAGCTAAAATTTGGTGGCTTTTATGTACAGTAGATGTTGTTTCTTTAGAGCAAATGATCTGTCCGTGATAGGGTATCTTTTTTTTTGTTGTTTTGTTTTCTTTGAGGTCGGGTCTTGCTTTAGTCCAGGCTGACCAGGAACTCACTCTGTAGTCTCAGGTTGGCCTCGATCTCACAGATCCTCCAGAGTTCTGGGATTATAGGTGTGCACCACCATGCCTGCCCCCACCCCTTAGTTTTTGGAGGTAGGGTTTTGCTGTAGCCCAGGCTGACCTGGAATTAGTTTCAGGCTGGCATCGAATTCACAGTGATCCTCCTACCTCATGCTCCTGAGTGCTGGGATGAAAGGCGGGTGTCACCATGCCTGGCAAGTATTTTTTTTATAATATACTTCACTTAATATCAGTTTTAAGAGATAGGCTTTGTAGGTATGATCCTTTTATATATAAGTGCATAAATTCTCAGGTTAGGGACTTACTCATGCACATTGTGCCCATTTCTTTTTTCTTTTAAATATTTTTATTTATTTATGTATTTGACAGAGAAAGAGAGAGAGAGAAAGAGAAAGAGAGGGAGAGAGAATGGGCACATCAGGGCTTCCAGCCACTGCATATGAGTTCCAAATGCTTGCGTCCCCTTGTGTATCTGGCTAACATGGGTCCTGGGGAATTGAACCGTGGTCCTTTGGCTTTGCAGGCAAATGCCTTAACCGCTAAGCCATCCCTCCAGCTCCCCCTTCCTTCCTTCCTTCCTTCCTTCCTTCCTTCCTTCCTTCCTTCCTTCCTTTCTTTCTTTCTTTCTTTCTTTCTTTCTTTCTTTCTTTCTTTCTTTCTTTAGAATGTGTGAGAGAGAGGTAGAGAGAGAGATAATGGGCAAGCCAGGACCTTCAGCTGCTGCGAAAGAACTCCAGATGTGTGCACCCCATGTGTACATGTGTGACATTGTGTGCTTACATCACTGTGTCTGGCTTATGTGGGACCTGGTGATTTAAACATGAGTTCTTAGGCTTCATAAGCAAGTGCCTTAAACCACTAAGTCATCTCTCCAGCCTATGCCTGTTTCTTTTGGTTCTTCTTCTTTTTTTTCTTTTTCTTTTTCCTTTCCTTTTCTTTTAAAAATATTTTATTTATTTGCAAGCAGAGAAAGACAGAGACAGAGAGAGAATGGGCATGCCAGAGCCTTCAGCCACTTTAAACGAACTCTAGATGCATGCTCCACCTTGTGCATCTGTCTTATGTGGGTCCTGGGGAATTGAACCTGGGTCCTTTAGCTTTGCAGGCAAATGCCTTAACTGCTAAGCCATCTCTCCAGCCCTGTCTTTATTCTTTATATTCTTTCTATAAAGCTGCTTCCGTATTATATCATGGTTAACTTGCAAGTTTTTTGATGATCTTAGTGTATTGATTTATCCTGGTAGTTTGGTTTTTCGAGGTAGGGTCTCATTCTGGCTGACCTGAAACTGATTCTGTAGTTCCAGGCTGGCCTTGAACTCACAGCAAACTCACAGCAGTCTTCCTACCTCTGCTTTCCGAGTGCTGGGATTAAAGGTATGCACCACCATGCCTGGTTTATGCTGGTGGTTTTAAAACAAATATTTTAGCCGGGCGTGGTGGCGCACGCCTTTAATCCCAGCACCCAGGAGGCAGAGTGTCGCAGAAGAGCACTGTACTTCTCATGTCTTTAAATCAGCCTCTTTCAACATTTAATTTACAGATTTTAAGAATTTAAGATTTTAAGAGTTCGAGGCCACCCTGAGACTACATAGTTAATTCCAGGTCAGCCTGGACCAGAGCAAGACCCTACCTTGAACTCCTCCCCCCTCCAAATATTTTATTTATTTTCAAGCAGAGAGAGACAGAGAGAAGAGAGATAGAAAGAATGTCTAGCCACTGCAGATGAACTCCAGATGCATGCGCTGCACTGTTCCTCTGGCTTTACATAGGTACTGAGGAATTGAGCTACAGTCATCAGGTTTTGCAGGCAAATACCTGAACTGTTGAGCCGTCTCTCCAGCCACTGCCGGTAGTTCTTTAAAAAAGTTTTTTTTTTTTTTTTAATCTATTTATTTATTTCTGAGAAGAGAGAGAGAGAAAGAACAGGTGAACAGGTGCCCCAGGGCCTCTAGCCACTGCGAATGAACTCTGCATGCACATGCTACTTTGTGCCATCTGGCTTAACATGGGTACTGGGGTGTTCAACCCAGGTTGTTAAGCTTTACAGGCAAGTGCCTTAACCATTGAGCCATCTCTAGCCCCATGCCGGCAGGGTTTTTTTTTTTTTTTTTTTTTTAGGAAGAGTCTTGCTCTAGCCCAGGCTGACCTGGAATTCACTGTGTTGCCTCATGGTGTCCTCGAACTCATGGCAATTCTACCGCTACCTCCCGAGTGCTGGGATTAAAGGCATGCACCATCACACCCGGTTCATACTGGTAGTTTTTCAGGTTAGAATAATTAATGGCAATTTTTTCTAAATTTTTGCAAGTTTAAATTATTTCAATTGGTAATCACCTTTACTAAATGAAGAGCCCCTATTTGTTCTGGATAGTTTTCTATCAAAGTAGGAAGAGTCACAGACTGAGGTATCCCAAGGCAGCTTTCTCTGCCATCTTCTTTCCGTCCTTCCTCCATAGGTGCGTTGCAGAAGAACCGCAGACCCGTATGGTTTGTTTACGGCACAATTGACAGGCGTAAGGGGCGTCTGTGGAGGGATGCGTGGGTGCCCTGGATTGAAGTATGTAGCTTAGCCAGCATTTATTTTGGGACTGTTTAAATTTAGTATTTAAAAAGAAACTCTTCTCTGAATTCTGTTTGTTCTATATCAGTTATGTGTTAAAAAACATTTATAGCCGGGCGTGGTGGCGCACGCCTTTAATCCCAGCACTCGGGAGGCAGAGGTAGGAGGATTGCCGTGAGTTCGAGGCCACCCTGAGACTCCATAGTGAATTCCAGGTCAGCCTGGGCTAGAGTGAAACCCTACCTCGAAAAACCAAAAAAAAAAAAAAAAAAAAAAAAAAAAAACATTTATAGTGATTTTTAAAAGTCCTGTTTAGAACAAGTTAGATAAACATTTATACTTCTGAAATTGTAAATCTAGTAGGACTATGGAGCCTATAAATAATGCTGAGTATATGTAATCAAAATTTCATTATAGTGGAAAAAATAAGTGTTTTGCACAGATATAATACCTCATAGGTACTTACTAGGTTTTTTTGTTTGTTTCTTTCCACATTTTTTCAATGTGTATAGTAAAAAAGGGATTGTGGATAATCCACAAACACTGGGTGGGTGTGGTGTCTTTTTTTGGCGCTTCTTCAGTCTCTCTTTGATAACTCTCTGGTTGCCAATTTGAGTTGTGTCTTAAGGCTGGCTTGTATCTGATCATTAGGAGAAATTTAAGAGTGCAGTTGGTGAATCTTAGGGGATCCAGGATTAAGTTTTGTAGATCTCACTTGGAAGGCTTATAGCATATATGTCAGAAAAGGTTGTATGTTTAGTTGGATAGGCTTAAAATAGACAAGGAAGACTTTAATGCTCTTTGAAAACAGGATTGGGTAGGTGATCATAACCTTGACAGGTAGCTGAGAAGTGAGTAGTTGGTGATGGACTGATGGAGTCATTTTAATTTTTGAGGATATTATTATACCTGGTAGTAAAATGGTTTCATTTATTTAAAGTAGTCTAAATTTCTGTAATTAAAATAGATATTTTAAGTATTCTGTATTTCTCATGTCTTTAAATCGGCCTATTTCAACATTTAATTTACAGATTTTAAGAATTCAACAATGATATTATATCTGTTATCATTATCACTGTTAATAAATATTCCACTTTCTAGCACCAACACATTTGGAAAAGTATTTTTACTCTTAAACTCCTTAAATGACTTTTTTATATTTTTTTTTTCTGTTTTCTTTAAGCCATAAGGATGAGTTTACCATTATTCCTGTACTGGTTGGAGCTCTGAGTGAGTCAAAAGAACAGGAATTCGGAAAACTCTTCAGTAAATATCTAGCGGATCCTAGTAATCTCTTTGTGGTCTCTTCTGATTTCTGCCATTGGGGTAAGTTCTAGATTTTAACTATGGTAGACACTATGTACTGTGGCTAAAGGGATCTTTTCATTCTAAGCTTTGAGTTTTCAGTTCTTTATCAATCTCCTTGGAAAGTTTCACTTTTAGCAGCAGTGTTTAAATGTGACTAAAAGAGCCTTTTGGTCATTTAAAAAGCTCAGATTATAATAGGATGATGGGCACATTTCCAAAGGCGACTGGTATAATTGGATTCACACTGTGAGGGCATCCTTGCTTTAGGTACTTGTGTTAGTGGGAGCTAAAGTCTTTTAACCCTCCGTCCATGTAGGTATGTGTGCAGACTCTGCAGTTAGCTTTGGTGGATCATCCAGTTGTCCTTACGTCGCAGAAGAGCACTGGGCTGGGCTAGGCCTTTCCTGATGCCCTTTTTGTGATCAGTCTCTTGTGGTGATTATTTTTTTGCTCAAATTGCAATCCATTTGAGTTATCCTCTGAATAACGGAACATGTTGGCTATTAGCACTCTGGTTTTCACTGGGGTGCCTTAGGAGAGTGAGGACGCCTAAGTGATTGTTGTGATTGCTGTGAACTAAAAGTGTGAGGATGCTCTACAGTGATCAGTGATAAAGGAAGTGAGACATCGTGGATGGCCTCTGTCAGTAACTGTTTTTCTGGTTTTAGGCTGCTATTTCCTTTCCTTTCCTCTAATGGTCCCAGGATATTTCTAAGTCCCACTCCTCTTAGAGCATCTCTTTTGCACTTTTATTCAGTGTTCTTTGGATGCTAATATCTTTTCATCCATCAGACTTTTATTATAAAAACATGTAAGATCATCATTTTTAAGATAAGATGCTAAGAGATCACAAAAACAATCCTTAATGAGATAGATATAGGGAGTCCTGGCTCTTGGATTGACAGAATTGATTCAGCATTGATCTGGCTTGGTTGGGTCTTTCCTTGAATTGACTTCTTAAAGTTGAAATTTCAGTTCAGCTGTCTACTTATAAATAAGGCACTGATTCTTCACTAGGCATCATTAGGTGTGATTTTTCCTCCTGGGGAATATTTGAAAGTGCCTGGATACTCTTCATTTGATCATCAGAGCTAGGAAAGAGTTTGAGGGAGTGAGGCTGATGGCATCAAATGAAGCAGAGTCCAGGGGAGCTGCTGAAGAAATCTACCAGGTGTAGACAGCTCACCACCCTCCCTGACGGAGTTGCTGGTCCAAACCCGAGTATGTTGAAGTTGGAAAATGCATCTTTAGAGTGTGTGGACGGTTGAACCTCCTAAGCCTCCTGGAGAATTTCTCTGGGTTTTTAATAACTAACTCACCTGGCTATTTGGTATTACCTACTTTCTTGCAGTCTTTTTTTTTTTTTTTTTTTTAATGGATTTAACTATAGTACTTAGATCCTAGGGTTTGGATAGAAAAAAAGGAATTCCTGTTTTTAGGAATTTAGAAATTTAGTAATAGTTGATCTTAAGATCTAAGGATTAAGCCGAGCATGGTGGCTCACGCCTTTAATTCCAGCACTCAGGAGGCAGAGGTAGGAGGATTGCTGCAAGTTCAAGGCCTCCCTGAGATACATAGTGAGTTCCAGGTCAGCTTGAGCTAGAGCAAAACCCTACCTTGAAAAACAAAAAGAAAACAAAAAGATCTAAGCACTATCAGTACTGAAGAATGGCTGCTTAATATTGTGAATTGTATTGATAACAAAACATGTTCATACGTTTTGGAAATTAAAAATTTTATGGCCATCATCCTTTCCCTTTTCATTTTGAAGACTGTAAGAATCACCTGACTTACATAATTCTCCCGAGGTCTTTAGATCTGGTTTTCTCTGTTAAGTCAGCAGCATGTGCAACTACAGCACAAGTCTACATACAACATTGGCAGACACTGTTTTGTCTGTTTTGAGACAGGGTCTTGCTATGTGGCCTAGGCTGCCCTCAGACTTTGAATTCTCTTGCTTCTGCCTCCCAAGTGCTGGGGTTATAGTTGTAACACTATGCCCAGTTAGAAGATACTCTAATATTGTCATTTTCTGTGCTAGTCAACTGTTTAAACTCATTAATGAAGAATGCCTAAGGCAAACAAACCCTTCTCCACTATAACTACACTTGTTGAAAGGGAAAAATAAATTTTGTATTACATTTTACCAAGATCCTCAGAAATTTAGTTATTTTGTTTACTAGTAGGATTTCTAGGTAATAATTACAAAAAGGAAAAAGAGCCCTCAGTCTCCCCAGGTGCGTGCGGGTGGCTCGGACGCACTCCGGCACCCGCTGGCTGTCAGTGCGGCCTCTCTCGGGCTTCGTCTTCAGAGCACCGCCCCCACAGTGTGGCCTCGCTAAGGGTGCTCTGTATGCTTGGAGAAGGCACTGACTTCCTGAGAAATCTGACAGGTGTGACATGGATAATATCCCAAAATTGATACCATGTCTGTTGTCATTTTTATAAAGTAAGACACTTTTCTGTTTTGCATGTCTTTTGGAGTCATATGAATTATTGGCCAGTTAAAGGTTAAGCTATCTCAGCAATTAAGTTTAATGATTTTCAAATTTATGTTCCATGTCAAAAATTCAGCTCTTATGCAATACTTAATGGTTGTCTTTCCCTCCCTTCTCTCCCCTTTCATCTCTTTCCCTTCCCTTTTCTCTAAAGACAGAATTTTTATCATCTATCTGCCTATCTGCCTGATCTATCTATCTATCTATCTATCTATCTATCTATCTATCTATCTATCTATCTATCTATCTAATCTACCTACTCTACCTACCTACCTACCTACCTACCTACCTATCTGTCTGTCATCTATCCCCCTCCCTCCCTCCCTGGCTTCCTCTTACTTGCAATCTGCCTGTCTCAGCCTCTGAAGTGCTGGGATAACAAATATGTGACAACTCACCCAGCAATCTTTCTTCTTGTTAGGGCACTAGACACATTGATTTTTTAACCTTGTAAAAGCAGTTGTAACACTGTGTTGTAAAGAATTTCAGAGGAATGATTTCGCTCCTCAGGTACCTGTACAGAGACCTGTGAAAGGCTCTTAACAATTCATAATTACAAGTAGCTGCTTTGTGGGGGAAAATTGCTCAGTTGAGTGTGCACAATTGACAGATACCACAGACATGCATGGAGGGAATTTGATTCTGTTGAGGGATATCTAGGTTGCTGACAGTGACTACATTTTCCCTTTCTAGTCACTGGTTCTCCCAAATACTCTGACATTTTCTTTTTGAGTGAAACAAGGCATTGGAGAAACAAAAGTCAAAATTCTGTTATTCTCATTCTTACTGTTCCCTTGACTACATTTCAGTTCTCTCCTTTTATCTCATTGCCTATCTTATACATAAGGAAGTGCACCTGCTCCATAATGGTCTAACATAATAATCCTTCCTCATTTCCTACTTGCTGCTAGTGTCTGATTTAATCATGGTTAAGTAAGTTGTCACAATACTTGGTATACTTACCAAGTTTTATACCCTGTGGGATGGTTCTGTATAAGAATTTTATACTGGGGATGGTGGTGTATACCTCTAAGAATAGTTGGGAAGTGAAGGCAGGAGGATCAGGCATTCAAGAGGGTCAGATTTGGCTACATAATGAGTTCAAGGCCAACACAGGTTACATGAAACTCTGTCTCAGATATACTATTTCCCCTTCAAAAAATGGAGAAGTTTTAAATTCTGATCCCCAAATTTAAAGTTTTATCTTTAATATTGATGTTTTCTGACTTCTTTGGACAGCTTTCATTTATATAAATATAAATATATAAATGAACCATTAATAGATTGCTAAATGAAATTGGATCTAACATAAATTGATTCTTTAAAAGTAAAGTTATGCTTCTATATTTTGTTTGCAATTATAATTTTGCTAATCAATTTCAATAAATTTACCTGATTTATATTTTAAGACATATATTATTTTGTTAAGAGGAAATAAAGTCTGCAGTCATCTCTAGCAATTTTTGATTTTTTCTAGAAATAAATTACTTCTTTTTATAAATACAGATCACCTACTACAAATAACCCTAAATGGGCTGGGCATGGTGGTGCATGCCTTTAATCCCAGCACTTGGGAGGCAGAGGTAGGTGGATCACTGTGAGTTCAAGGCCAGCCTGGGACTATAGAGTTGAATTCCAGGTCAGCCTGGGCTAGAGTGAGACTCTACCTCAGGAAAAAAAAAATTATGAAATTCATTCTATTCAGATTTCTTTAGTATGTATTAAATGATTATTCATGAACACACTTCTTTCTGTATATGGTGTAAGGACATCATTTTCTAGATACTTAAATTAGTTCAAATGTAAGGTAGTTAATTCCTAAAATGTGTCTTGTTCAAGCTTTTACATTTGTCTTCTCAAATCTTTGTACATTTCTGTGATCACATTTAGTTGTCAAATTATTACTTTATTTGATGTTACTTAGATAATATTTCCTTTATGAAAATATATATTTTCCTTTCTAAATATGAATGTTACCAGTTTTGGACTTTATTGTAAAGTTGCCTAATAATCTATGTAGAACATTTTTGTCAGATTTCAGACACTTAAAAATGGCTTAGCATATATGTACAATTGTACGTGTACAAATATAATTTTTTACTGGTCATATGTCTGAAAGTCTGTCCATTGACTGGTGCTTGGAGGCTTTATATATCAACTCTCCCAGGTCAGTGCTTGCTTTGGTAGTGCATAGCTTAATGTTGAGATAGTTAATATTTTTCTTACTTTTGGTTTTGAGGTATTTAAAAAGCAGTGTTGGTTTCTGTACCATTCATTGTTGTTTGTCCTCATTAGTTGATTGTTGTGTGTTAAATAGACATCCCTGGAGCATACTCTCCACACACTGTGAATCCACTCATTAATCACCAGTCACCTTTGGAGATGGGAAAATTACTTACCTGTATTTCTTTTTCTCAGAAAGCGTGCTCTGGAATGGATTCACAAATGAGCTACCCTCCTTCCCTCAAAGAGTAAGGTTTCTGCTTTACAGGATTTTTTTTTTTCCCTTGGGTTATTTTTCCTCTCATCTTTTGAATTTGAAAAGAACTGAGGGAAGGCATCTGAAGAAACTACTGTCATACTCACTAGGGGAGTTCCAAAGCTTGTCCTGCCCCTAGGGCAGTGTCAGTGGCTCTTAAAGCTAGAAAGCTCATACTTGCCGTTGAAACAGGGGCTCAAAGAATCCATTTTCCCAGTGTACCTTCTGAAAGGATAAGTTTCAGGTAAGTAATTTTCTCTTACTACGTGATATGCTTTGTTCATACTTAGACAAGCACACACAATTCCAACCCTCCAGGTCCAGAGGCAGGTGTTACTTCAGCTAGGTTCCTAATGTTCTGGAAGTCAGAACTGTAGAAACTTGTACGATAAATTATATTTGTTCATGAGCTACATGAAACCATAATTTATTTTAAACGAACACTATATAATTAAATGTGCATTTATGATTAATATACTATGGTAGAGTTATCATTTCCTTTAGTAATAAATGAAATCTTGAAAAACTTTTAATAGTAGGGAATGAGAAAATACCTTTTGAACTCACTTTTCAAGCATTAACTAGTGTGTATGTGCGTGCACATGTGTGTGCTTGTGTGTAAACTTACATGCATGTAGTTTAAAGGAAGATGATAGAAAATATTACCTCCAAATTAGATTTTACCTGTACATGTATTGACAAAAATTCACTGCTCAAGTAATCTTAAAATACTTGTACAACTTTAAAAAATTATCACAATAAAGGATCAGACGTGAAAAGCTAGGTTCGATTTCCAGTACCCACTTACGGCCATGTGCACAAAATGGCGCATGCTTCTGGAGTGCACTTGCAGCGCCTGGAGGCCCTATTGTCCCCATTCTCCCTTCCTCTCGCAAATAAATAATAAAAATAAATTTAAAAGGAAAAAAAAATTATCACAAGACAGTATGAGCTATTTATTAATGAGTAAAAGAATTCAGTGTAATAGCTACATGTATTAAAATATTTTTAGTAAAATAGTCTTTGTAATTGAGATTAGCTTTTTCATGTATTTTACTTGGTTTTTCTCCTACTAAATATGAGGTGTTTATAAAAGAGGAACAAAAAGTAGCAAAGTACTGAGCATGTGCTCAAATTGGTTCCTTGTGGGTTATGCCATTTGCATTAAATCATATATTGATTCAGGATTTTAAGGTATTTTAAAGAACTTGGTACTTGTCGTGCAGAGGGACCCTCATTGTGAGCACGGTGTCTGCTCACTGACTTCCTGGGCCCGGCTGCTTTTGGAAAGCAGCTCTTACTCTTGCTTGGATATAAGTGGAAAGGACTTCGGAGGAGCAAATGGCTGTCACAGATTGCATTTTTGTTCTTTTTTGCACCTGGGAATAGCAGTTTTTATATAAGACAATTATGTCCCAGTTACAAAGTTATAGACAGTAGCTAAAATGAATGTCTGTTTCCAGAAGCAGTGGGAAGGAGAATGTATTTGTATAAGTCTGAAACGTAGTTCAAGTTCAAAGAACCAGCAAACAACTTATGTTGATGTCCTCTAAGATTTTTATTCATACTGTACTGATGAGGAATCAGATTTTTTTTGTCTAAGGTGTTCATTTAATTATTTGTCTCACAAAAGATATTGGACAGTATTTAGTAATAAATTATCATGAATTTCTTTAGGCATTTATTTAGTCCAGAGAGCAGTAGGTCTTAGCTATGACAACATGGAGTGATCTTTATTCCATTCAGAAAGCAGGTGCCATTTCACAGTATATTGTCAGTTCCAGGATATCATCACCAGATACTAATTTGATAATAGCTGTGGTGAAAAATGAATAGTACTTTGAGTATTATATATATTTATGTATGTAAACAGTTAAAACGTGAAGGTTAAGGACATATAGCATATTTTAGAAAGGTAAATGCTATCAGTGATTAGCATCAACAAATGAATGAAGTGCTAGGCTCTATCATGTTTCTTTAAAAGGCATCAAAGAGAGTTTCATAGTTTTGTACTGATGATTATTTGTAAGATATTATTTTTATTAAAATGAGCAGAAGTCTTAAAAATCATAATGACCCAGCCAGAGAGACTTATTTTTTCAGATGTGAGGTTAATAATTAGACTTATTAATGAGAGTTATAAAGGCGGGCATGATGGTGCATGCCTTTAATCCCAGAACTTGGGAGGTAGAGATAGGAGTATTGTCATAAGTTTGAGGCTACCCTGAGACTGTATAGTGAATTCCAGGTCAGCCTGGGTTAGGGTGAGAACATACCTTGAAAAAAAAAAACACCTATAAACATGTAACCTAAGACATATAATGCATTTTGAGCCAGGTGTAGTGGTGCATGCCTTTAATCCTAGCACACAGGTGGCTGAGGTAGGTGAATTACTGAGAGTTTGAGGCCAGCCTGGACTATAGAGTGAGTTCCAGATCAGTCTGGGCTAGAGTGAGACACTACTTTGACAAAACAAAACAAAAGCAAAACAAAACAACAAAAAAAGAAATGAGTTTTGGTGAATCTTTTAAAATAAGGACATGCATATAAGAGTAGTTAAGAAAGGCATTGCTGAAAATTAGAACACATCTGAGGTAAATAATCCGTAGTTAGTTATGAATATTAACTTGAATTTCATATGACTATGCAGTAGGAAACAATGCATTTTGTCAACTTTGGCTTTCTGTCTACTTTTTAAGCTTCTTCCATTATAATCTCTCTGTTCTTTTAAGAACAGCTGAACAGTGACTATTTTGTGTTTGTACTCTTACTAAGATTTTGTCAGGAGAGAACTATTTATTCATTCTTTTGTGACTTGTGCACATCTCATAAGGTACTAGTGTCAATACTTTTTGAGTAGTGTCAAACACACTTAAAAATTGAGGTCTTAAAAATTATACAAGCCACAAATATCACTGACTGACACATTTTCTTCTGCCATATGATCGATCTTTGTTTGCAGTTGTGCAACAGGAACTAAACTTTCATTATTTGTTACCTGAGGTAGTTTTCTTAAATTTTCTTGAGTCACATTCTTTGGGTTTACCTCCATTTATAGACTGATGAATGTTTAACAATGCTTCTAACTTTTAAGCTGTTTTGTTTCCTTATTCTTGTGTTGCTGGTGACTTTGAGGTTCCACATCATAAAACATTGGTGATATGTCATGTCCTGATCACCTTCCCAAACATGCCTGTTATTTTTGTGGAAAGGGCTCTTGGGAATTGATTCTCAGAGGCGTAAGCTGTGCTTTGCCTTTCTTGAGAACTGAAGTTATTTGGTAAGAGCTTGCTTTCTTGTTAGCTTCTAATTTTTCCCTATTTTATTTTGTACATGATATTTGTTTCAAGGTCAGAGGTTCCGTTACAGTTACTATGATGAATCCCAGGGGGAGATTTATAGATCCATTGAACATCTAGATAAAATGGTAAGTCTTTCAGGTGTGGGATTTTAATGCTGTCAAGACTTTGAAATCTCAGACTAGTGATTCAAGACGTGATATGTTAAAATATACAATGGACTAATATTTTTTTCCCTGTCTTGAACTAAAAGTACAAAATGCAGTGTGCACTCAAGTGGATATTTAAGAATAATCCCTGTTCTGCTAGTAGAACTTTCCTTTAATCATAATTTTCTTTCATTAAAGAGAATATTTAAGGGTGCTCATTGTGTGAAGAAGGCCTCTAGTTTTGGAGGCAGTGTCACATTGCTGCTGCTCCATAGAAGATATGATGCCTTGACTCTGAACTCCTATCGGATGCCTATCTGACATATTATATTGACTCTCTTTCTGAACTGTCATTGTTTCTCAAAATCTATTAAATAATTTATTATTTTTTTAAGGTTTAGTTTGTTAGTAGGCCAGGCTATTTTTCTTGAGTTAATGATGAGGATTTTGTCAACCACTTAATAAAAGACTATAAAAGGTAGAAGAAAATAATGAAGAAATGAAGTGTAAATAACCTAATCTTTTCATAATCCCTGCCCCCCTCCCCACTTGTTTTGTGTGGTGCTAGGGATTGTGAGTTTAGAGCCTTGCTCATGCTGGGCAAGTGCTCTGCTACTAAGCTGTGTCCATTCAGATATCATAAGCTTGTGATAACAGGTTGTGGGAAGTTAACAGACTTAATCTTGTCTGCTGAATTGTAGAGATTTTTACAAATACTTTATTTCAATGTTTTGATTTCTTTAAATTCCTTGCATGTTTAGTTTGTAATTATATTTGATTTTTTCTCCTTTTTAAAACCTCCCAAAGTAAATGTAAATTTAGTGAAATTATTGATATAATAATAATTTAAGCATAATACTTTTGAGCTTTGATATATTTCTATAAAAATCTATAAATCAAACTGTTATACATTGAGATTTTTTTGTTTTGATTTTTATTGATCTATTAAGATTTGAGGTTTAAGTTTCTGTGATATGTAGCCTATGTCTACTACAAGAGCTATGAATGAATAGCTTAAGAAAACAAAATTGTTTCTTATAAATATAAGTATTTTTTTCTTTATCCTTTGCTTTTCCTATAAATTCTTTGTTTATTATTTTGTTTGGCCAATTGGATTTGTCCTAGCTTTAGTTTTAATTTGCTTTCCTGCATATAGAATTTTAAAATTTATACTTTTACCAAGCCTGGGAGCACAGTAGACATCGATTCTGTAGTTTCTTTTTCTTAAAGGAGGGTTGTAGTTATTGTACTTCCTTTAATCTTTTAATTTTTAAGAAGTCACACAGTAATTTTGGTATCTACTGATGAAGAGGTGCTCTGTGTAGCAGGATCATCACTGATTTGCTTTGTGATCTTCACCAGTAACTTCTCCTCTGTAGTTCTGGGCCTGTAAGAACAGATACTTGGACTTGTTGATCTGTATCTTTAAATTGTTTTGGTTTGCTAGGCTATGATCTCTTTGTATCAACTTTATACATGTTATAATTAGTATGAAATTTAGTCTAAAGCAGCTAACATACTTTTTATGCTGTTTTTATCAGAGTTGATGAACTGCCTTCTTAAACAACAAAAAAAAAAAATTTTTTTTTTCAGTTTTTCCAGGTAGGGTCTCACTCTTGTCCATAGTGACCTGGAACTCACTCTTGTAGTGTCAGGGTGGCCTCAGACTCATGGCAATCCTCCTACCTCTGCCTCCTGAGTGCTAGGATTAAAGATGTGTCCCATCATACCCGGCTTTAAAATATTTTTATTTATTTATTTATTTGTGAGGATATATAGGTAGAATGGCACTCTAGGGCCTCCTGCCATTGCAGACAAACTGCAGATACATACTCTACTCTGCATCTGGCTTCCCACGGGCACTCGAGAATTGAGTGTGGGCACTTTCACCACTGAGCTTAACCTTTAACCCACCGAGCTCACTCTCCAGTCAGCTTAATTCCCATTTGGTTTCTAGTGCTATGATTCTGAGTCTTATTTTCAGTCAAGTCAAAATGTTTCTGTCATTTATTTTCTTCACATAGTAAATGCTTAATGGTTGTCTGTGCTGTGTCTGGTATTGTGTAAAATATTGAAGATTTTTAGAAGAGAAAACATGGTCACTAACTTAATGTGAGTCTAGTAATTAAAAGATGCACAAAGAAGACATTACAGCATAGAGATGTGAGAGATATTTAGGAAGGCGAGCAGGGGACTTGGTTACTGATTATATTTCCATCATGCTCAAGAAGTGAAGGCACCTGGGAAGACGTTTGTGCTTCATTCTTACAGAGCCGGTGGCACTCAACTTGTATAGGGCACACAGGTGCACCTCTTGAAGGAGAAAAAAGACTTCAGTTTTAGACGTGACCTTGTTGTTATTGGGTGTGTGTGTGTACATGTGGAATTCGATGCACTTCTGTGTATGTGTGTACATGTGTATGTGTCCATGTGGAATCCCATGCACCTCCGTGTGTGTGTGCGTGCGTGCGTGCGTGCATGCATGCCGGAGTGGAATGTTGGAGGTCATGCTCCATCACTCTTACTTGAGTTAGAGCATCTTGTAGTGATCCCAGAACTTGACATCCCCCCCCCCCCACCAGTTTTGGCAGTTCTGAGGTCTCTGCTCCCCTGAAGGACTGGGGTAACAGAAATGGGTGGTCAAACCTAGCTGTTCATTTGGGTCATGGGTATTGAACTGAGCAGTTTCTCAGGCCTCCACAGGTCCTCATGCTTATACAGGGGAGCTGAAGAGCAGTACTAAGGCATCTCCCCAGCCCTCGGCATAACTTTTATATTTAGAACTGTACTTTTCAAAATTGCAGACACTAGTTACATGCATTTATTGAGAATGGAATGTGGGACTTAAGATAAGCTGCAAGTATAAAATCTACTCTAATTATACTTAGAATGAGACAAAAACACTTAAATAGTAATTTTTATCTTGATCACAGAGTGAAATTGAAGATGTAACAAATTATGGGGCATGGAAGCACATGCCTTTAATCCCAGCGCTCGGGAGACAGAGGTAGGAGGATTGCTGTGAGTTTGAGGCCACCCTGAGACTACATAGTGAATTCCAGGTCAGCCTGGGCTAGAGCGAGACCCTACCTCAAAAAATAAAACAAACAAAAAGAAATAATAGGGGCTGGAGAGATGGCTTAGCCCTTAAGCGCTTGCTTGCGAAGCCTAAGGACCCCGTTTATGGCTGGATTCCCCAGGGACCCATGTTAGCCAGATGCACAAGGAGGCGCAGGCGTCTGGAGTTCATTCGCAGTGGCTGGAGGCCCTGGCGCGCCCATTCTCTCTCTCTATCTGCCTCTTCCTCTCTCTCTGCCTGTTGCTCTCAAATAAATAAAAATAAACAAACATTAAAAAAAGAAGTAACAAATTGTGTTAAAGTATTATAAAATTAATTTCTCTTATTTTAAATATATCTGTTGGCAAGTTTTACGTTAGGGGTATGAAGAAAGCTCAGTGAAAGTGCTTGTCTCCCTGCCTACATGAAAATCCCCATTGCAGTCTCAGTGCTGGGGGCAGAGACAAGAAGATTCTTGGAGCCTGCAGGTTGGTCAGTGTAGCCTAATTTGTGAGCTGTAGGTCAATGAGAGACCTTGTCTTGACAAGCGGTGATGGCGTTCCTGAGGACGACGCCCACAGTTGTCTTCTGGCTTCTATGTGCGCACACAAATGTGCACCTGCCAGCATGTGCGCCCACATACGTATAAACATGCACACATACATTCATGCATGCAAGCAGAGAAAAGTTTAAATTACATGTATGACCTGTACTATACTTGAATTGTACTTTGCTGGTTTAGAATACAAAGGTAGGTCCTGGTGGAAATGAGTATTAAATTTTTTTTCCCACTTTTTGAGATAAGGTCTGAATATGTAGCCCTGGCTGGAACGTTACTGTATAGCCCTTGAATTTACAGCACTCCTGTGTCAGCCTGTAAATATGGGAATTCAGGCATGAGCCTCCATGGCTGGCTGGACGTGAACATTTTAAAACTTGTATATGAAAGGTAGGTGAAAAGGAATGCTGTTAGTACCATTGTCCAGCGAGAATATGTGGAAGAGTAAGAAGAGAGAGGAGTAAGGTCAGAGGGGCATACTGGTGTGGAGTACAGAGGTAAATGGAGAGATATTAAAAAAACTCTGGGGGCTGGAGAGATGGCTTAGTGGTTAAGGCATTTGTCTGCAAAGCCTAAGGACCCAAGTTTGACTCCTCAGAACTCATGTAAGCCAGATGCACATGGTAATGCATGCATTTGTAGTTTGTTTGCAGTGGCTAGAGGCTCTGCCATAAGCATTCCCTCCCTCCCCCTGATAAATAACTACAGTAAGGAGAAAACTTTTTTAAAAAGTCTGCTTAGGGGGGACTGGTGAGATGGCTTAGCAATAGAGGTGCTTATCTGTAAGGCCTGATGACCTGTATTTGATTCCCCACTACCTCTGTAAAGCCAGATGCACAAGGTTGCACATATGTTTGGACTTGATTTGCAGTAGCTAGAGGTTCTCGTGTGCCCATTTTCTCTGTACTGGGTGTGGGGGCACACACATTTAATCCTAGCACTTGGAAGGCAGAGGTAGGAGGATTGTTGTGAGTTCAAGGCCAGCCTGAGACTACAGAGTGAATTCCAGGTCAGGAAAGCCAGTAGTGAGTGAGTGGTAAGAAAGAAGACAAAACTTTAACCAACTGGGAGGGAGATGATCAAGTATATGCTGGGTTAAGAATTTTTTATTTTTTTTTATTTTTTAGGTAGGGTCTCACTTTGGCCCAGGCTGGCCTGTAATTCACTATGTAGTCTCAGGGTGGCCTTGAACTCACAGCGATCCTCCTACCTCTGCCTCCCAAGTGCTGGCATTAAAGGTGTGCGCCACCATGCCCGGCTTTTAGAAATTTTTTAAGAGTGGTTTCAGAAGAGTAATTAAAAGTCAGAAGTTAATTTGGAATCGAGTGTTGATAAAGATGTTCTATACCAGGTAATTTGACAGCGAGGGGGCAGTATAAGAGTGCTGAGTGACAGGGCAGATGAGATGGTCCAGGGAGACATAGTCAAAGGAAGACTAGCTTTCTCTTTCTTGCCACTGCATACATTCTCTCTCAGTGATAATTAGTACCTTTTTTTTTTTTTTTTCCTATCTACCCTTAATCTAGCAATGATTTAAAAATGTTTGTCTTCAGACTGGATAAGCAGTTAAGGCACTTGCTTGTGAAGCCTAAGGACCCATGTTTGACTCTCCAGATCCCATGTAAGCCAGACACACAAAGGTGAGGCAAGCGCAAGATTGCACATGCCCACTAGGTGGCACAAACATCTGGAGTTTGATTGTAGCGGCTGAGGCCCTGGTGCACCAATTTTCTCTCTGTTTAAAAAAATAACTTTGTCTTCATCCACACCTACTTCTGTGTTCTAAACCAATGTGGAAATTGTAATCACTTCAGAACCCCAGTGACACCAGTCCTTAATTTTAAAACTTAGATGTGACTCTCAATTTCTTATGTATTTATTTTTTGAGGTAGGGTCTCACTCTAGCTTAGGCTGACCTGGAATTCACTATGTAGTCTCAGGGTGTCCTCGAGCTCATGGTGATCCTCCTACATGCTGGGATTAAAGACATGTGCCACTATGCCTAGCCTCATTTCTTTTTCTTTTTCTTTTTCTTTTTCTCTTTTCTTTTCTTTTTCTTTTTCTCTTTTCTTTTTCTCTTTTTTTTTTCTCTTTTCTTTTTCTTTTTCTTTTTCTTTTTCTCTTTTCTTTTTCTCTTTTCTTTTTCTTTTTCTTTTTCTCTTTTCTTTTTTTCTTTTTCTTTTTCTCTTTTCTTTTTCTCTTTTTCATTTTCATTTTCTTCTTCTCTTTTCTTTTTCTCTTTTTCTTTTTCTTTTCCTTTTCTTTTTCTCTTTTCTTTTCTTTTTTTGCTTTATTACTCTTGCTTATTTAGGAAGAGATATTTAAGAGCTAGGATACCTTAGCTCAGTGTTAGAGCACATGCTTAGCATGCACAAGCCTAGATTCTCCTCTCCAGCATGTACACACACATGTTCATGCACACACATACAAACAAATATCTGTAAGGAAGAATGGATGTGTGTATGTAAAAATGTAAGTTATTAGTAGTATGTGTGTAAATTTTTCCTTCTCATTAAATTTTACTGTGGTGTTCTCACTGCTTTTCCTTTCATGTGAGTGGTCTCATGTAGTTTGGTTGACCTCAGACTTGCACTCTTGTTCTTAGCACTCACGTGCTGGCATTACAGGCGTGCACTGCCACGTCCAGCCACAGAAAGTAAGCTCTAGATGTACCCTTGGGAAAAGTCCTGGAGGTGGTTTAGGAACCTTACACTTAATTTTATGAAGCAAACTCTGCTTTTTGCACCACAACCAGTAAGGCTGGCTGCAGCCAGGGCCACTCTCAAGCTCCTTGTACTTACCACTTAGCAGCTTGGTATTCCTTCTGGAAGCTCTTTTAGCCAATCCAGATTAAACATGTCAACAATGAAACAACTGATTTTTCTCATGACAAAAGCCTATTGTCTTTTAACTTTTTTGGGGGGGGGGATGAGGGGAGAATTGGTATTCCAGGGCCTCAGCCACTACAATTGAACTCCAGATGCTTGCGCCACCTAGTGGGCATGTGCAACCTTACTCTTGTGCATCTGGCTTACATGGGATCTGGAGAGTTGAACATGGGTCCTTAGGCTTCTCAGGCAAGTGCCTTAATTGCTAAGCCATCTATCTCTCCAGGCCAAATGCCTATTCTTTTTTTTTTTTTTTTTTTTTTTTCTGCTTGGTTTTTCAAGGTAGGGTCTCACTGTAGCTCAGGCTGACCTGAAATTCACTATGGAGTCTCAGGGTGGCCTTGAACTCACCACAATCCTCCTACCTCTGCTTCCCGAGTGCTGGGATTAAAGGCGTGCGCCACCACGCCTGGCTGTCAAATGCCTATTCTTGTTATAGACTTATATAATTCTGTTGATGGTGGTATATGGTTTTTTTTTGGGGGGGGGATGTTTCTAGGTAGGGTCTCACTCTAGCCCAGGCTGACCTGGAATTCACTGTGGAGCCTAAGGGTGGCCTTGAACTCACGGATCCTCCTACCTCTGCCTCCTGAGTGCTGGGATTAAAGGTGTGCACCACCATGCCCGGCTATGGCATGCAGTTTTATAACCGGTTTTCTTCTATCTCAAGTACTTTGAGGAAGGAATGGGAGCAAGTCAGATTATGTCATTCTTCTGCTAAAACCCTCTATACTGTTGTCCCATTTCAATCAGAGCAAAAGCTAGAGTGTTTGCATTGAGTGATGGCAAGGACCAACTTTAAAAAATATATTTTTCATTATTGATGACTTCTATAATTATTGACAATAAGTCATGATTAATTCCACCCCCCTCACTTTCCCCTTCACAACTCTATTCTCCATCATATCCCCTCCTCTCACCCAGTCTCTTTATTTATTTAAAATTATTTATTTATTTATTTTATTGACAACTTCCATAATTGTAAACAATATCTCATGATAATTCCCTCCTTCCCCCACTTTCCCCTTTGGAACACCACTCCATCATATCCCCTCCCCCTCTCAGTCTCCTTTATTTTGATGTCATGATCTTTTCCTCCTATTATGATGGTCTTGTCTACACAAGTAGTGTCAGGTACTGAGGTCACTCAGTATATCCAGGCCACTTTGTGTCTGGAGGAGCGTGTTGTAAGGAGTCCTACCTTTCCTTTGGCTCTTACATTCTTTCAGCCACCTCTTCCTCAATGGACCCTGAGCCTTGGAAGGTATGATAGAGATATTTCAGTGCTGAGCACTTGTCTGTCACTTCTCTGTACCGTGATGCCTTCTGAGTCATCCCAAGGTCCCCACTATCTGAAAAGAGAAGATTCTCTACCAAAAGTGAGAGCAGCATTAATATATGGATATGAACATTAAGAGAAGTGCTTTCTGGGCAGTTTGGTGAGCATAGTATATGCATTTAGGCAGACAGCAGCAGACATTACACCTCTAGGGCTCACGACTACCCGTTGTAGGTTTTCGGTATCAGGGATGTATTCCCTCCCATGGAGCAGGCCTCCAGTCCAATTAGAGGGCAGTTGGTTTCCCCCATAACAGACGTGCTGCTATTGTACCCATTGGCTCATTTGGCCTGGCTGGCCAAATTTAAGGCTTGCAGTGTCCACTGTTGAGTATCTTCACTGGTGATTTCTCTCTCTCATTGAACTGCATGCAGCATGGCTTTTTTCCAGCTTTCTGTCAGCTGATCTATGTGGAGGAGGTTTTCCGCTCAGCTCCAGCAGGGTTTCTCAGTGACTTTACAGCCCAAGTATGTGGAGTCTTCAATAATAGTGTCTAACCAAGAGCCTTGGCAATGACCTATATTGTTTTGGGGATATCAGGGACCTCCCTGGCCAACAACTCACTGGAAGGTATCCCATCCCTGGCTCTGAAAATTTTCTAGTAATGATCTATAGCTTCTGAGTGTTCCATTGTCCAGAAAGGTAGGTTTCCATATGACTTATTTATATCCTCTTAGATTTTGATTAGCCCTCCCTTCACCTTTCCTTTACTCAATCTCTTTCACTGACCTCACTTAGGCCTTTTCACCCCCATTAATCTGTTCTTCTACTTACATATGTACAATAACATCATATTAAGTCCCCTCCCCCCTCCCTTTCTATTCCCTTTATATCTCCTTTCTAGCTTACTGGCCTCTGCTACTGAGTTTTCTTCCTACTCACATAGAAGTCCAATCATTTATAGCTAGGATCCACATATGAGAGAGAACATGTGACGTTTGTTTTTCTGGGCCTGCGTTACCTCACTAAGTATATAGTACTTTCCAGATCCATCCATTTTCCTGCAAATTTCATAACTTCATTTTCAGTCTCTTTTATTATTATTATTAATTTATTATTTTTTTTTTGTTTTGTTGTTTTTGAGGTAGGGTCTCACTCTAGCCCAGGCTGACCTGGAATTCACTATGTAGTCTTAGGGTGGCCTCAAACTCATGGTGATCCTTTCTACCTCTACCTCCCAAGTGCTGGGATTAAAGGAGTGTGCCATCACATCCAGTAGTCTCTCTTTTATTTTGATGTCATCTTTTCCTCCTGTTATGATGGTCGTGTGTAGTATGTAGTGCCAGGCAATGCGAGGTCATGTATATCCAGGCCATTCTGTGTCTGGAAGAGTGCATTGTAAGGAGTCCCCCCTTTCTTTTGACTCTTACATTCTTCCTGCCACCTCTTCTGCAATGGACCCTGAGTCTTTGAAGGTGTGAGAAGAGATGTTTCAGTTCTGAGCACTCCTCTCTCACTTCTCAGCACCATGGTGTCTTTTGAGTCATCCCAGAGGTCACTGCCATCTGAAAAGAGAAGCTTCTCTAGCCAAAAGTGAGAGTATCATTAATATATGGGTATGAATGTTAAGAAAAGTGTTTACCAGGCAGTTTGGTGAGCATAGTAATATACATGTAGCCATACATCACCAGGTATTACACCTCTAGGGCTCATGATGTCTCCCATTATAGGTTTTCAGTATCAGACATGTATTCCCTACTGTGGAGTGGACCTCCAGTCCAATTACAGAGTGGTTGGTTTCCCCCATAACAGACATGCCACTATTGCACTTGTTGGCTTATTTGGCCTGGCTGGCCCAACTTCAGGCTTGTAGTGTCCACTATTATTTATCTCCGCTGATGACTTCTCTCTTTCCCATGGAGCGGCAGGCAGCATAACTTTGTTCAGCTTTTTTTTTGTTTGTTTGTTTTTTTTGGTTTTTTTGAGGTAGGGTCTCGCTCTCCAGCCCAGGCTGACTTGGAATTCACTTTGTGTTCTCAGGGTGACCTCGAACTCATGACAGTCTGCCTGCCTCAGCCTCACAAGTGCTGGGATTAAAGGCGTGCACCACCACGCCCGGCCAGGACCAACATTTATTGCAGCCCATTGATGAGGAAAGATGAGAAATGGAAACAAGAGTCTTGGGTAGTTTGTATGAACAATTTTAGTGAGAAAGTGATGAAGCTGGATTGTATTTGATTTGTCACAGTGCAGCACATGACCTGGAGGAAGGTCAGAGATGGTATATGTTAACCAGGTGATAAACAATGATTTATACAGTTAGTGAGACAGTTACATTATGGTAGAAGAGAGGAACAGAAATGGATATAGACACACTGATGACAGAACTTGGAGATGGGTGAAGGATGTGTTGGAGACAACTCGTAAACCCTGTTGTGCTGTTGTTTGGCCATGGAGGTCGTCAGTGTTACCTGGGCTTATTGTATGTTTGCTTTTGCCTTTGTGACATCTTCAGTGGAGATGCCAATCAAGTAGGCATTTGGATTGTCATTTTTCTAATTTTAAAATTGATAGTTTTTTGTATTGCTGCAGGTTAAACCCAGAGCCTGAAGTATGCTGGGAAAGTGCTCTTCCGTTATGTCATACCCTCAGGCCTTGTCAGTTACTTTTTTCGAGGTAGGGCTTTGCTCTAGCCCAGGCTGACCTGGAATTCACTCTGTAGCCTCAGGGTGGCTTGAACTCACATCGAGCCTCCTACCTCTGCCTCCCCAGTGCTGGGATTAAAGGCGTGCGCCACCACAACCAGCTCTTTTTTTTTTTTTTTTCAGTTAACTTTTGAGCACATTTATAGTCTAAGGCAGTGGTAGAGATGTGACAGTAAACAGGCATACTGCCATAGAACTTTTTTTTTTTTTTTTTTTTTTTTTTGGTTTTTCGAGGTAGGGTCTCGCTCTAGCCCAGGCTGACCTGGAATTCACTATGGAGTCTCAGGGTGGCCTCGAACTCACGGTGATCCTCCTTTCTACCTCTGCCTCCCAAGTGCTGGGATTAAAGGCGTGCGCCACCACGCCCGGCTTCGCCATAGAACTTTTATTCTAATGAGAGAATACAGTTTTTTAAAAGGCAGGGAAATACACAGCATACTCCCCTCCCCCCTCCCCCAAAGTGTGTTTCAAGACTCTAGGCCTGAAACCATAGGTAGTATTGAGCCCTGCATATGCAATGTTTTTTCTGTCTTCCTGTTACCTGTGATAGTTTGTAAATGAGGCACAGTAACATTTAACATAACTAATAGTAAAGTAGGGCAATTGTTACTTTTTAACTTATTTATTATAATTTCTCTGTGTTCATTATTTTATTATAGTAGACTACAATAAAATGATTTTCAGCCTGTTTGGAATTTTCCATGTAATGTTTTCACTAAAACGTCCTATTGTGAATTGTTACAGGCAGCAGTGTTCGTCACATGGGCAATGTTAATGGTCTTTTGAAGTAGAAGTTATGTGATTTGAAGTTGCCTCAGCTAGTAGATGGAGAAAGACTTTCCTAAGGAGGACTTTTATGTGGAGATGAGGAAGAGTGGCACTTTAGACATAAGAACTCTAGGAAGAGCAAGCAATGGACACTGGCAATATTTTAGGCAAAAGGTTTGGTAACTTGGACTGTGGTGGTGGTATTGGGTGGTAAGAAGTGGATGGGGTTGAGATCATTTCCAGAAATAAGAACTAGATGGTCTTTACCAATAGGTTGTCTGTGCTAGTCTGGAGCTCAGAGAAAAGGTCAAGACTAGAGCGAGAGCTGTGAGAGTCTCAGTACGTTGCTGGTCAGTAAAGCCATGGCAATGGTAAGGGTGCCTGTGGTTGTAGCTGAAGCCATCCATGGCCTTTCCTCAATAGGGTTGTTTGCTCTTGCCTCTGAAGATCTCCCCAGCATTTTCCCCCTCATTGTTACTCCCTTAGCGAGGTTGTACTGACCTCGCTGTCACTCCCTTAGCGAGGTTGTACTGACCTTGTTGTTACTCCCTTAGGGAGGTTGTACTGACCTTGGTGTCACTCCCTTAGGGAGGTTGTACTGACCTCGCTGTCACTCCCTTAGCGAGGTTGTACTGACCTTGTTGTTACTCCCTTAGGGAGGTTGTACTGACCTCGGTGTCACTCCCTTAGGGAGGTTGTACTGACCTCGCTGTCACTCCCTTAGGGAGGTTGTACTGACCTCGCTGTCACTCCCTTAGGGAGGTTGTACTGACCTCGTTGTCACTCCCTTAGGGAGGTTGTACTGACCTCGGTGTCACTCCCTTAGGGAGGTTGTACTGACCTCGCTGTCACTCCCTTAGGGAGGTTGTAGTGACCTTGGTGTCACTCCCTTAGGGAGGTTGTACTGACCTTGGTGTCACTCCCTTAGGGAGGTTGTACTGACCTCGCTGTCACTCCCTTAGGGAGGTTGTACTGACCTCGCTGTCACTCCCTTAGGGAGGTTGTACTGACCTCGCTGTCACTCCCTTAGGGAGGTTGTACTGACCTCGGTGTCACTCCCTTAGGGAGGTTGTACTGACCTCGCTGTCACTCCCTTAGAGAGGTTGTACTGACCTCGCTGTCACTCCCTTAGGGAGGTTGTACTGACCTCGTTGTTACTCCCTTAGGGAGGTTGTACTGACTTCGGTGTCACTCCCTTAGCGAGGTTGTACTGACCTCGCTGTCACTCCCTTAGAGAGGTTGTACTGACCTCGGTGTCACTCCCTTAGGGAGGTTGTACTGACCTTGGTGTCACTCCCTTAGGGAGGTTGTACTGACCTTGGTGTCACTCCCTTAGGGAGGTTGTACTGACCTCGCTGTCACTCCCTTAGCGAGGTTGTACTGACCTCGCTGTCACTCCCTTAGGGAGGTTGTACTGACCTCGTTGTTACTCCCTTAGGGAGGTTGTACTGACTTCGGTGTCACTCCCTTAGCGAGGTTGTACTGACCTCGCTGTCACTCCCTTAGAGAGGTTGTACTGACCTCGCTGTCACTCCCTTAGGGAGGTTGTACTGACCTTGGTGTCACTCCCTTAGAGAGGTTGTACTGACCTTGGTGTCACTCCCTTAGGGAGGTTGTACTGACCTTGGTGTCACTCCCTTAGGGAGGTTGTACTGACCTTGGTGTCACTCCCTTAGGGAGGTTGTACTGACCTCGCTGTCACTCCCTTAGGGAGGTTGTACTGACCTCGGTGTCACTCCCTTAGAGAGGTTGTACTGACCTTGGTGTCACTCCCTTAGGGAGGTTGTAGTGACCTCAGTGTCACTCCCTTAGCGAGGTTGTACTGACCTCGGTGTCACTCCCTTAGGGAGGTTGTACTGACCTCGGTGTCACTCCCTTAGGGAGGTTGTAGTGACCTTGGTGTCACTCCCTTAGCGAGGTTGTACTGACCTCGCTGTCACTCCCTTAGGGAGGTTGTACTGACCTCGGTGTCACTCCCTTAGGGAGGTTGTACTGACCTCGGTGTCACTCCCTTAGGGAGGTTGTACTGACCTCGCTGTCACTCCCTTAGGGAGGTTGTACTGACCTCGGTGTCACTCCCTTAGGGAGGTTGTACTGACCTCGCTGTCACTCCCTTAGGGAGGTTGTACTGACCTCGCTGTCACTCCCTTAGGGAGGTTGTACTGACCTCGTTGTTACTCCCTTAGGGAGGTTGTACTGACTTCGGTGTCACTCCCTTAGCGAGGTTGTACTGACCTCGCTGTCACTCCCTTAGAGAGGTTGTACTGACCTCGCTGTCACTCCCTTAGGGAGGTTGTACTGACCTTGGTGTCACTCCCTTAGGGAGGTTGTACTGACCTTGGTGTCACTCCCTTAGGGAGGTTGTACTGACCTCGCTGTCACTCCCTTAGGGAGGTTGTACTGACCTCGGTGTCACTCCCTTAGAGAGGTTGTACTGACCTTGGTGTCACTCCCTTAGGGAGGTTGTAGTGACCTCAGTGTCACTCCCTTAGCGAGGTTGTACTGACCTCGGTGTCACTCCCTTAGGGAGGTTGTACTGACCTCGGTGTCACTCCCTTAGGGAGGTTGTACTGACCTCGCTGTCACTCCCTTAGGGAGGTTGTACTGACCTCGGTGTCACTCCCTTAGGGAGGTTGTACTGACCTCGCTGTCACTCCCTTAGGGAGGTTGTACTGACCTCGCTGTCACTCCCTTAGGGAGGTTGTACTGACCTCGTTGTTACTCCCTTAGGGAGGTTGTACTGACTTCGGTGTCACTCCCTTAGCGAGGTTGTACTGACCTCGCTGTCACTCCCTTAGAGAGGTTGTACTGACCTCGCTGTCACTCCCTTAGGGAGGTTGTACTGACCTCGCTGTCGCTCCCTTAGGGAGGTTGTACTGACCTCGCTGTCACTCCCTTAGGGAGGTTGTACTGACCTCGCTGTCGCTCCCTTAGAGAGGTTGTACTGACCTCGCTGTCACTCCCTTAGGGAGGTTGTACTGACCTCGGTGTCACTCCCTTAGGGAGGTTGTACTGACCTCGGTGTCACTCCCTTAGGGAGGTTGTACTGACTTCGGTGTCACTCCCTTAGGGAGGTTGTACTGACCTCGCTGTCACTCCCTTAGGGAGGTTGTACTGACCTCGCTGTCACTCCCTTAGGGAGGTTGTACTGACCTCGCTGTCACTCCCTTAGGGAGGTTGTACTGACCTCGCTGTCACTCCCTTAGGGAGGTTGTACTGACCTCGCTGTCACTCCCTTAGGGAGGTTGTACTGACCTCGCTGTCACTCCCTTAGGGAGGTTGTACTGACCTCGCTGTCACTCCCTTAGGGAGGTTGTACTGACCTCGCTGTCACTCCCTTAGGGAGGTTGTACTGACCTCGCTGTCACTCCCTTAGGGAGGTTGTACTGACCTCGGTGTCACTCCCTTAGGGAGGTTGTACTGACCTTGGTGTCACTCCCTTAGGGAGGTTGTACTGACCTCGGTGTCACTCCCTTAGGGAGGTTGTACTGACCTTGGTGTCACTCCCTTAGGGAGGTTGTACTGACCTCAGTGTCACTCCCTTAGGGAGGTTGTACTGACCTTGGTGTCTCTCCCTTAGGGAGGTTGTACTGACCTCAGTGTCACTCCCTTAGGGAGGTTGTACTGACCTTGGTGTCACTCCCTTAGGGAGGTTGTACTGACCTCGCTGTCACTCCCTTAGGGAGGTTGTAGTGACCTCGGTGTCACTCCCTTAGGGAGGTTGTACTGACCTCGCTGTCACTCCCTTAGGGAGGTTGTAGTGACCTCGGTGTCACTCCCTTAGCGAGGTTGTACTGACCTCGCTGTCGCTCCCTTAGGGAGGTTGTACTGACCTCGCTGTCACTCCCTTAGGGAGGTTGTACTGACCTTGGTGTCACTCCCTTAGGGAGGTTGTACTGACCTCAGTGTCACTCCCTTAGGGAGGTTGTACTGACCTCGCTGTCACTCCCTTAGGGAGGTTGTACTGACCTTGGTGTCACTCCCTTAGGGAGGTTGTACTGACCTCGCTGTCACTCCCTTAGGGAGGTTGTACTGACCTCGTTGTCACTCCCTTAGGGAGGTTGTACTGACCTTGGTGTCACTCCCTTAGGGAGGTTGTACTGACCTCGCTGTCACTCCCTTAGGAGGTTGTACTGACCTCGCTGTCACTCCCTTAGGGAGGTTGTACTGACCTCGCTGTCACTCCCTTAGGGAGGTTACCCCCCTACTGACTACCTCGCTGTCACTCCCTTAGCGAGGTTGTACTGACCTCGCTGTCACTCCCTTAGGGAGGTTGTACTGACCTCGCTGTCTGTGTCACTCCTTAGGGAGGTTGTACTGACCTCGGTTGTCACTCCCTTAGGGAGGTTGTACTGACCTCGCTGTCACTCCCTTAGGGAGGATTGTACTGACCTCGGCTGTCACTCCCCTTAGGGAGGTTGTACTGACCTTGGTGTCACTCCCTTAGGGAGGTTGTACTGACCTCGGTTGTCACTCCCTTAGGAGGTTGTACTGACCTCGCTGTCACTCCCTTAGGAGGGTTGTACTGACCTCGGCTGTCACTCCCCTTAGGGAGGTTGTATTGACCTTGGTGTCACTCCCTTAGGGAGGTTGTACTGACCTCAGTGTCACTCCCTTAGGGAGGTTGTACTGACCCTCGGTGTCACTCCCTCCCTTAGGGAGGTTGTACTGACCTTGGTGTCACTCCCTTAGGGAGGTTGTACTGACCTCGCTGTCACTCCCTTAGGGAGGTTGTACTGACCTCGTTGTCACTCCCTTAGGGAGGTTGTACTGACCTTGGTGTCACTCCCTTAGGGAGGTTGTACTGACCTCGCTGTCACTCCCTTAGGGAGGTTGTACTGACCTCGCTGTCACTCCCTTAGGGAGGTTGTACTGACCTCGCTGTCACTCCCTTAGGGAGGTTGTACTGACTTCGGTGTCACTCCCTTAGCGAGGTTGTACTGACCTCGCTGTCACTCCCTTAGGGAGGTTGTACTGACCTCGCTGTCACTCCCTTAGGGAGGTTGTACTGACCTCGCTGTCACTCCCTTAGGGAGGTTGTACTGACCTCGTTGTCACTCCCTTAGGGAGGTTGTACTGACCTCGGTGTCACTCCCTTAGGGAGGTTGTACTGACCTCGCTGTCACTCCCTTAGGGAGGTTGTACTGACCTTGGTGTCACTCCCTTAGGGAGGTTGTACTGACCTTGGTGTCACTCCCTTAGGGAGGTTGTACTGACCTCGCTGTCACTCCCTTAGGGAGGTTGTACTGACCTCGGTGTCACTCCCTTAGAGAGGTTGTACTGACCTTGGTGTCACTCCCTTAGGGAGGTTGTAGTGACCTCAGTGTCACTCCCTTAGCGAGGTTGTACTGACCTCGCTGTCACTCCCTTAGGGAGGTTGTAGTGACCTCGGTGTCACTCCCTTAGGGAGGTTGTACTGACCTCGGTGTCACTCCCTTAGGGAGGTTGTAGTGACCTCGCTGTCACTCCCTTAGCGAGGTTGTACTGACCTTGCTGTCACTCCCTTAGGGAGGTTGTACTGACCTCGCTGTCACTCCCTTAGGGAGGTTGTACTGACCTCGTTGTCACTCCCTTAGGGAGGTTGTACTGACCTTGGTGTCACTCCCTTAGGGAGGTTGTACTGACCTCGCTGTCACTCCCTTAGGGAGGTTGTACTGACCTCGCTGTCACTCCCTTAGGGAGGTTGTACTGACCTCGGTGTCACTCCCTTAGGGAGGTTGTACTGACCTCGCTGTCACTCCCTTAGGGAGGTTGTACTGACCTCGCTGTCACTCCCTTAGGGAGGTTGTACTGACCTCCTTGTGGCCCAAGGTCTGTTGAAGTAGAACAAAATTTGTTCATCTTCTCTCCCCGTGTTGTACATTAGTCCTCTATATCATATGCTTGTTTTTTATTAGGCAAACCAGCTAAAACTTGCAAGTTTAAGAATTTGTCAGTAGGGCTGAAGAGATGGCTTAGCTATTAAGGCGCTTGCCTGCAAAGCCAAAGGACTCAGGTTCGATTCCCCAGGACCCATGTATGCCAGATGCACAAAGGTGGTGCATACATCTGGAATTCATTCACAGTAGCTGGGGGTCTGGAGCTTCCATTCTCTCTCTCTTTCTCTCTCCCCTTGTCTCTGTCTCTCTCTCAAACAGATTTAAAAACATGTTTTTTTTTTTTTTTTTAAAGAATTTGCCAGTAAATTGGATGAATGCTTTTAGTATAAAGACAGTTCTCCCAAACCTTGGTTTACCTGGTATTTTAAAGTCATTGGAATTTTGACCATTTTGCTTACTGATCTTTGTTAGTCTCTTGCACACATCCATAATTAACAATTCTTTTAGCTCTTGTTTGTTTTGGCTGGCAGTTTACACTAATGGTAAGAACTCTGTTTGTGTGCAGTATAGGGTCAGGAAGATATATGGCTGGTTTCCTACTGTGAGACAGAACCAAAGGATAACATTCACCCACTGGCATGATTCTTACACTTTCTGTGAAAGTATTACTTTTTCTGCTTGCCTTAGAAGTGTTTGTTAATTAAGAGTAAGTTGTCTATAATATAACCAATAAGTACAGGTTGACTTGTAAGCCTGCATTTAATTCAGTTTACATTAGACATTAAAATAACCAAATTCTTATTTCAGATTTATATTTAAATAGCATGGGATGACACTTTAAAAGTTTTTTTTTTAAAAGCATGGATTATTATTTCAGAATAAACAAAGAACATTCATTTTTTATTAATGTGCTTAAATTTAATGTTTGATATAATATTTGGCTTGGAGTTGGTTTGAGGTCCACTTACTGGTACTGAAATTATTTATATGTAAAATTTTTAATTAAAAGACTCAGGTGTTTCCTCTCCTTATATTAGCATACTGCTAATTCATTTTATAAGCTGGTTCTGGGAATTAAACTACATGGGTCATCATAATAAGAATACTTAGCTCTTGGCTGGAGAGATGGCTTAGCGGTTGAGGTGCATGCCTGCAAAGCCTAAGGACCCTAGTTCAATTCTCCAGGTCCCACGTAAGCTAGATGCACATGGTGGTGCATGTGTCTGGAGTTTGTTTGCAGTGGCTAGAGGCCCTGGTGCCCATTCTTACTCTTCATCTCTCTCTCCCTCTCTCTGTCTTTCTCTCCCTTTCTATGTCTCTAATAAATAAATAAAAATAATAAAAAATACTTAGCTCTTGGCATAAATATGTCTGCTTGTGTGTGTACACACATGTACCCATGTGTGTCATCAGCAGGCCCATAATGTGTTGTCTTAATTGGTTCATGTCAAGAGATAGCTTGCATATTGTTTTTGTTGTTGTTTGTGGTTTTTCGAGGTAGGGTCTCACTGGAACCCAGGCTGACCTGGAACTCACTATGTAGTCTCAGGGTGGCCTCTACCTCACAGCAGTCCTCTTATCTCTGCCTTCCCAGTGCTGGGATTAAAGGTGTGTGCCACCACATCTGGGACATACTTCTTTTCTAAGAAGACAATTTTTTACTTAAAGACAATTTAGTTCATTTGAGAACCAACAGCTTAGTTTTTGTATGTAATCTTTTCAGAGAAAATAATACTTTTTGTATAAATATTATAGAAAGTGGTTGCATATTATTATCTGAAAATCCCAAGCCTGAGGTGATCCAAAATCCAAAACCTTTTTGATGGCTGCTTTGATGCCACAAGTGAAATTTGACTTCCTGTGACAGACCATAGTTAGAATGCAAGCACACTGAAAGTGGTGTATAAAACTACTTGAGGCTTTATGGGTAAGGTGTGTGTGAAATACAAATGAATTTCATGTTTACATCTAGTCCCATCCCCATAGTACTTCATTATTTATATTCAAATATTCAGACTCTAAAATAACCTGAAACACATTTTGTACCAGCCATTTTGGATAAAAGATGCTCAAAGTGTTTAAAAAGTGTATATATTTTGAAAGTTTAATAGAGTAAAAGAATATTTTAAGTATAAAGTTTAGATTATATCTGTTCAAAATTATTGTGTTAATTAAATTTTGGTTCTTATCAGAAAAACATTATTATTATTAAACATAATAGAAAATAAGCTACTTTTAAGTTCTAAAAGTAAAAGAAAAGTAGCTATCTGCTGGGCATGTGGCACATGCCTTTAATCCCAGCACTTGGGAAGCAGAGGTGAGAGGATCACCATGTGTTTGGGGGCACCCTGGGACTGCATAGTGAATTCCAGGTTAGCCTGGGCTAGAGTGAAACCCTACCTACAAAAAAAAAAAAAAAAAAAAAGAAGAAATAGCTATTCTTACTGAAAAATGTTTATGTCTCTATCAATTGGATGTCTTAGAAACTATGAAAATACAGAGAAAGAAAATGTATAAGAGCAAAGTATAGAAGATGTAGATTTTGGCAGTTTTGTAGTTTTTATTGACAATGAATTTTTTTCAAGAATCTTTGTTACAATATTTATTTATTTGAAAGAGAGAGAGAGGCAGACAGAGAAAGAGAGAGAAAATGGGTACACCAGGGCCTCTGGCTACTGCAAACGAACTCCAGATGCATGTACCCCCTTTTGCTTTTGGCTTTCGTGGGTCCTGGGGAATTGAACTTGCGTCCTTTGGCTTTGCAGGAAAATGCCTTAACTGCTAAGTCATCTCTCCAGCCTAGACTATGAACTTTTTACAGGTTCGGTGATGATGCTGACAAGTAAAATGTAATTTGACATGGATTTTGTGAATTTTAGATACTTAAATTATTAGTCATACTTATCCATGTGGTATTATTTCATGTGGTAATATTTTTCCTGTACCATTTTTGGAGAATTTTTGGACATTGGCAAATTATGATTTGACATGGAAAATCTGAGAATGTTATTGTGGTCACCCATAGCATTTTTTCTTTTTCAATTTATTTGTGAGCCTGGCATGATGGCACACGCCTATAATTCCAGCACTCAGGAGGCAGAGGTAGGAGGATCATGAGTTCAAGGCCACCCTGAGACTCCATAGTGAATTCCAGATCAGCCTGGGCTAGAGTGAGACCCTACCTCGAAAAACCTAAAAAAAAAAAAAAAAAGAAAAAGAAAAAAAATTTTGGTAACTGTTCCATTTGAATGACAGCTACTGTTCCTGTTTTCCAGGTCATACTTCTTTTTTCCGAACTTATACAATTTGGTTCTTCGTTAGGTTTTTATAATATGTCAGCCTTTGCCCCTCTCTTGACACTCTCTTTCTCTTTCCCTCACCTGTCCCTCCCTCCTTCTCTCCCTCATCTCATTAATATCTCAGGTTGACCTTGAACTGAATGACCTTGAATTTCTGATCCTGGAGTGCTGGGATCAGAAGCCCATGACGCCATGCCTCTTTTATGCCCTGTTGGGGATGGAACAACTGAGCTGCATCTCCAGCCCAGTACATCGCCTCTTAACGCTACTATTTTTAAGATTTTTTTTTTTTGGGCATAGAATTATTTTTAGTGCTAAGATTTTTATGTTGATGTCTCTTAAAAAAACTAGAACATCATTTCCTTTTTCCTAATGTGCATCCATCTTCAAATTTAAATCCTTACTTTAAAATGTGAGTTCACAATTCTAATAATTTAGTGATTACTATGTGGTCATTATTAAAAGTCATTCTTCTCTTTCCTTAAATGTCTCTAAAATTTTTACTACTTTTTTTGGGTTTGTTTTAGTGAGAGATTTACTTTTGTGTGATAATTTTTAAGTAGTTACTTTAATAAACATAGTTTGGGCTGGACAGATGGCTTAGCAGTTAAGGTGCTTGTCTGCAAAGTTTAACAACCTGAGTTCGATTCCCCAGTGTCCATATGAAGCCAAATGCACAAGGTGACCCATGCATCTGGAGTTTGTTTGCGGCTGCCGGAGGTCCTGGCATGCCCATTCTGTCTGTCTGTCTCTCTGTGCTTGCAAATATATAAATAAATAAAATATTAAGACTTACTATAGATGAACTTTTTGTTTGGAAAATGTAAAGCATTAAGAGTCCCATATGTACAGTGCTCTCAGATACTGGTGCCTGCGCAGCTTAGGGTTTGCATCACAGGTCCTCTTCTGTTGGAGAGTCAGCAAGATGGTGTGCTCACTCTCCTTATCCCAAACATAGGGGTCCACATTCCTTCTGAAGAGCTCTGGCTGAAGCTGCTAAGTTACCTAGTGATTTTGTACTCTGAGAGGTAGGTAGGCTTTTGTGTCTATCGTGGCATTTTATAATTTTGAGCTGCATTGGCAGTGGCCCATTTCATTCTTCCATATTAAATTTTTGTGGATAATCTAGTGTTCACTATACCAGGCCCTAGGGAGCTGACTTTAAACTCACTGGTGATACCTTCCAATATTTTTAGAAATAGCAAGATTAACTAGATAGTTGTGGGAGCATTTTACTTTTCTTCATCTTAGAATTTTGATAATGGCCCTGATTAGCATTTCTATCTTGGAATTTTGCTAGCAACATGTATCATGTATAATATATATTGTGCACACATATGTCTGTCTGTGTGTGTTTGGTAGTATTCTATACCAGCCACTGGGTCTCTGTCTTACAACTTCACCACCACAGCTTTGTTTGTGTGCTTCATGAGTTTCCCAGCTGGAGAGATTTGTCATGAGAAAAAGTCTCATCCTTCCATCCTTCCTTTGTAAAGATAAGGCTTTACAGTAACACATTTGCTAGAGGTCTGAGGGAATGGAATTAATTTTTTGCCTCAATAGGTGCTTAGCAAACCTGAAAGAATTAAAATTTTAACACATTTAGTCCTTTAAGTTCTATCATCTCATTTTTATTATCTTAGTTATAATTTGATTATTTTCTTTTATTGAAATCTGTATTTACTGTAGTATCTTCTTTACATTTAGAATTTTATATCTTCTGTGTAAGAGTTTCTTGGCCTGGTTATTTGCCTTAAATATAGTCATTATTTTTCCTAGTGTATGAATGTGATGCTTGTTCCAGATGTGCTTGGAGATTTAATATTAAAGCATACATGGGAACTTTGTCACATAACTTGTTCAGGAGTGAATTCTGCCCATGGCAAGCTATCATGGCCTTCATTCAGGAGCACTCAGAGCTGTCATGCACGCCAGCCGTGCCTGCGTCACGCTGTTCAAACAATTATGAAGATAACTTTTATAATGTCTCAGAAAATCAGTGGCAGAGAGCCTCGGGTCACAATCTTTCATGCTTGTGTTTCATCTTGGAGGGTTATATTTTTATCATTCAGATTTTAGAAGAGCCTTACTACCAGTTAAGTACACTATATGAGTTTTTTTTCTTTTTAGTATCATAATTGCTTATTTTAGGTTTAACTTTTTAACTTAGTTTGTATTTCTTTGAATTTGCATCATCATCACCATTGTTGACCCTAGAATGCCCCTGGTTGTCAAGAAAAAACAAATTTAGTATTAAAAAATAGTTGTAGCCGGGCGTGGTGGCGCACGCCTTTAATCCCAGCACTCGGGAGGCAGAGGTAGGAGGATCACTGTGAGTTGGAGGCCACCCTGAGACTACATAGTGAATTCCAGGTCAGCCTGGGCGAGAGTGAAACCCTACCTCAAAAACAAACAAACAAACAAAAACAACAAAAAAAGTAGTTGTAGCCAGAACTGAGATTGGCTGTTTAATATGCAAGCAGGTTCATTATATATAGTTATTATACATGCTTATGCATACGTCTTGGATGTGTTTTGTGGGAAAATTGATAATGTTTGTGAAAAACATTAATATTCTATAAAACAGTTTCTTTTTTCTCTTTTCAATTTTTTTTATTAACAACTTCCATGATTATAAAAAATATCCCATGGTAATACCCTCCCTCCCCCCAAAACAGTTTCTTTACACAATTATATTTTGAAACTTACTACAAAACTTAAGTGTTGATTTACTGTTTTCAGATACCTGTTTACTACTATTCATCTTTTTACTTACTCTGTGCTTTTACACTGCACCTGTTTTGTTAAGATGTGAAGTAAAATTTAAAAATCACAAACAGTTTATCAATTAAGTCTCTACTTAAGCCACCATTTACATTTTTCCCAGAAGATGTTAACCCATGGATTTGTCCAGAATAAGAAAATAATGTAAGATAATTGGTGAAGAAATTAGTTAGAATCAGTAATTTATTTGCCTAACTCAGTGAACAAAAATGATTTGGATTTTTTGCATTCTGCAGAATTTAGTATAAATATGTGTTCAATTCTTGATGGTTGATTTAGCAGTCATCTAAAATTCTAAGTTACAGTCTTCAAACGAAGCATTCTAGTTTAAAATATAAAGAGAGAAAAACTTCTTAAAACTAGACTAGGATAAAAGCCTGTGTTCTGCATGGTGACTCACACCTTTAATCCCAGCACTGAGTGAGGTAGAAGGGTGTGCAAGCCAAACCTGGGCTAGAGAGTGAGTTCCGGATCAGCCTGGGCTAGAGTGGGACCTGCCTTTAAAAGGAAAAAAGAGCTGGGCATGGTGGCGCACGTCTTTAATCCCAGCACTTAGGAGGCAGAGGTAGGTGGATCACCATGAGTTGGAGGCCACCCTGAGACTACATAGTGAATTCCAGATCAGCCTGGACTAAAGCAAGACCCTTCTTTGAAAAAATCAAAAAACAAACAAACAATGACCTACATTATTAAAAACCACATGAATCTTTTATGAGTTTTCAAATTGATCAAAAGTTAACTATTTTCTTATTTTTTTGTACTTTCTTGTCAGACTCACATATTGATAGTTAAGTATGTTTGATGCAAGTAGTTAAATTATAGTTAACTTTTTTGGCATGTGTACGCATGTGTGGTGAACGTGCATATGTATATGTGTGTTTGTATGTGTGTATGTGAATGTGTGTATGTTTGTGTGGGTGTGGAAGCTGGAGGTTGAGATGGATGTCTTCCTCAGTTGCTCTCTACCCTGTTCTTTGAGAGAGGGTCTCTTGCTGAACCTAGAACTCACCAATTTGGCAAGACTAGCTAGCCAGTAAGATGTATTAGCACCTGGCACTTGTTACGTGGGTCCTTATGCTGGTGCAGCAAGCATTTTATCTCAGCCCAAATTGCAGTTCACATTTATTTTCTTATGCCAGCGACAAGAACACCATGATGTGGGCAGAATGGCCACAAATCAAAATTTATTTTAGATTTTATGTTAAAAATGCTCAGATTTATTTTTGTAAATATTCTTTATAGAAGAAAAATAGCCAGGTGTGTGATAGCACACACTTTTAATCCCAGCTTTCGGGAGGCAGAGGTAGGAGGATCACCATGAGCTCAAGGCCACCCTGAGACTACATAGTGAATTCCAGGTCAGCCTGGGCTAGAGTGAGATCCTACCTTGAAAAACCAAATAATTAAGTAACCAACCAACCAACCAACCATATAAAAGAAGATCACAGGATATGATTATAATCAAAATACTTCAGATACATGTATAAAATTGTAGATAAATAAAAATATTTTAAAAAGTTGTGATGATTATGAGGTAAATGACAGTTGGTAAAATTCATGTAGAAACACATCAAATTAGAGTCAATAAACTGGAATTATAAGTTTTCTAAACTGGGCATGGTGACTCACTTCTTTAATCCCAGCACTTGGGAGGCTGAGATAGGAGAATCATGATGCCTTTGTAGCCAACCTGGGCTACAGAAATAGTCCCAGGTTCTAGGTCAGCCTGGGCTAGAGTGAGACCCTTCCTCAAAACAAAAAATTTCTATTGATAATTAATTCTATGAGATGGCTTTTGATGAATAATATTTCTCAGGGATTATTTAATGTGCTCTCATTGTCTTTAAGTTTTTGTTTAGCTCTAAGTAAATGTTAAACTATAATTAAATAACAAATTTTATTCTTTTTTTCTTTTCTTTTTCCTTTTTTAGGGTATGAGTATTATAGAACAATTAGATCCTGTGTCTTTTAGCAATTATTTGAAGAAATACCATAACACTATATGTGGAAGACATCCCATTGGGGTGTTATTAAATGTGAGTATTCTTAAGAAGCCTTGACTTTTACTATTTGATGTTCTTGTACAATAAAATACTTCAGTTGTTATCACTGTGATACATTGATGATATCATTGGCTTTATATATGTATAGGAAGTTTCTTCCTACTACCGTTTAACAGCATTGTGGATTTTTTCTTATTTTATTTGAATACATTTATCACTGGAATACAGAACAGTACTTTTTATTAAATATAGAAAGTTCTTTACAATATAGGGTCATATTTTCTCTTGACTGAGTCAATTCTGATACGCTCTTTATCTCTTTCAGAAAGTTCATTTGGGTTCTTTTTTCTGTGCGCGCGTGTGTGTGTGTGTTCCAGATTCAAAAAAATGAATGAAAGCTCCTCTTTTTGAACTTCAGATGCGTCTAATTTAGTAGCACAAGACAGATCACATACATTTTAAAAACAAGAATGGTAATACTTGTTTCATTTAAAGAATAACAAAAGAGAAGTTTTGGTTATCCCTGTATTTCAAAAAGAGATATAAGCATGATTTCCCCTAATACGCATGGATTTCCTAAAAGAAAATGTAATGGTTTTTAAGAAAGAGGAAAGAAAATCCATACTTAGAAATTAACACTGGTCTCATTTCTTTGGAGAGGTGCAGAGGTAATATAGAAACTCAGGTCGGCCAAAGTGATCAATGGCAAAGCCTTTGAAGCTCAGTGATTTGAAAGATCCCATATTATGCCTTTTTATGAAGGTTTCTTATGTTTTCTTTTTTCCTTTTCTCATAAGCAGTTTGGATTGACTGAAAGAAAAGCACTGTTGTGGACTTAAACTAATTATTATTATTTTCTTCTGAGGTAGGGTCTCACTCTAGCCCAGGCTGACCTAGAATTTACTATGTATTCTCAGGGTGGCCTTGAACTCATGGCGATCCTCCTACCTCTGCCCCCTGAGTGCTGGGTTAAATGTGTGCACCACCACACTCAGCTTAAACTAACTTTTGAAACTTAAGTTAGAGCAAGCTGCATTAATTTCCTAAGGTATGAATTGAGTCAAATACATTCTAAAATAAAATGAATGATGAACCAGTGTACAATGAGATTAAAAATAATAGCATGTCTCTTCGATATGCAATGTAATTGTATCCATTTCAGATTTACTCGAACTCAGATGAAGAAAAAAACTCCAGCATATTAAGATAGAAGTGCCTAAGATTTGGTTTAGAAGCTAGAGAAACATACTTCAGCTTAAAAGAAAGTGCCTTCATTCATTACAGGGTAAAGGATGACTGATTATCAAGAGCCTGGGTTGGGATAGATTTTTGAGAGAATGAAATAAGGAGTTTCTTATTTTTTCTGTTTAATGGGAGGCAATGGACAGTTAAGAAACACAGAAGTCCAGGCTTCAGTTGGGAGAGTTGGAGAAAGGCCAACCAGTAGCACAACACGAGCACTGTTTTTCTCTGTCATAACCAAGTTTCTCTTCTTCTAGGCCATCACAGAACTCCAGAAGACTGGGATGAACATGAGCTTTTCCTTTTTGAATTATGCCCAGTCAAGCCAGTGTAGAAGCTGGCAAGACAGTTCAGTGAGTTACGCAGCCGGAGCACTCACGGTCCACTGAAGCGCCTAGTCCTCCGGGATGCCACCGCCCGTACCCGGACTGTGCCCAGGGTCCCAGCCTAGCCTTTGCCACGACGCTGGTTCTGGGTTGGGGGATTCTGAAACCTCAGACTAATAGAACTTTCTTCTCTTCCTTTCTAGTAGGTGTAGTCCTCCTTAATTTCAACTCATTAAAAAAATGCTTTATAGTTTGGGGAAGTGGAAGGAAGGTTGGCACAAAAGATATTTTGATTAAAAAAGATGACGATGTGAAGGCCCGTTGTGGTAGACAGTTTTTGAAAGGAACTTGTAAAGCATTTACCATATTCTAAATTTGCACTCTTTGCAGACTTGTGCACATATATTCCGCTTTCAGAATAGTTTTGCAAATTGTACACAGACAAAAGGGGTGGAAGCTTTTTAATAAAGAATTTGCATTTATAAATGATCTGTATTAGAATATAATAAATCTCCAGTTATAGACGATTACTACCCGTGTTGTACAACAGATACCTTCTATTTTAGTTGCTAATAAAGGGCTACACAACTCAAAATAGTCTGATTTAAACTTATTGCTCTGTGGTATAAGTGAAAAATTTTTTTTATTAATTCCATCTCAGAATTTTTGTTAATGGTAAGCCTGAGCTCTTATGTAAAAATATATTAGGGTATATTTTATATTTTACATATTTCTATAATTTTTGATAACAAATTAGAATCATAATTTAAAAATTAACTTTCAAAATTACATTCATTTGCCTTTTTGTGTGTGACACCCCTTCATGTCGTTACTATATTGTAGTAGACTATAAATTTAAGAATGGTAAAAACAGCAAAATGAAACCAGATCTAGTCCTTCAAAGACTGTGTTTGTAGTCTGCAAGTGAAGAGACATTGAAGTGTTCTTAGTGCTTTTCAAAGCAGTGCAGACTGTACACTGCTAGGGTCATCTTAGTGCTTGAAGCAGTTTGACTCTTGAATTCTTAACAAGAAATCACTAATGATAGCAGCAACAACCAAACCCACTGGACTTGCTGAGAAGTTCTGCAACCTTTTGGTCATGATTTTTGGTGCGGCTCTTCCAACTAAAATAATGGTATGGTGTTGTATTACTTTCTATGTCGTAGACCTATTCTAGTCAGTTTGCCACCCCCCCAACAAGTAATTTAGTCAGTTAATTAAGCCATCATGTGTTATGCCTGTTTTAATATAACACTGGGCATCTATGTCACATTGAAGAGTGTTTATATCTTCAATATTATGCCAGAGTAGCACAATTTTTAGATGCCTTGCACCAATTTTATTTGAAGATTTGCATTTATTGATTAATATCAATTTTCTATAGAAGAATGAGATAAAATAATACCATCTTTTAGAGTCAAATTTCCCTACTTATGTGCATGTAGGAATAATACTCTTATACATCAATGATTTATTTTTAATTATTTAAATATACTTTTAAGTATTATAAATATTTATTCCTTGTTTTATACAGACTAAAAATTTATGAATTGACAACAGTGAATTTTTAAAATAATGTTTTCTGAGTATAAAATTTGAAGATATTTAAAGTGTTAAGAAAAATGACCTACAATCTCACTACCCAGACAGAATGCTGTTAAATATTTTTCTGTATTTACTTTTAGTCTTTGTCTGTGCTATTTATGGGTGTGTGCATATGTGTTTGTGTGTGTGCAATAACAAAACTAAGACTATATTGATCATATAGTTGTATATTCTGTTTTTTAATGAGTACCTATCTATGTCTTTGAAAATATGACTTTTATTTCAAATGGC